>CM036886.1:31587303-32787303 GCA_020796165.1 Pantala flavescens
GAGAAAAGCGAATAAATCCGCAAAAAGCGAATAAATCCGAGAAAAGCGAATAAATGCGAGAAAAGCGAATAAATCCGCAAAAAGCGAATAAATCCGAGAAAAGCGAATAAATCCGCAAAAAGCGAATAAATCCGCAAAAAGCGAATAAATCCGAGAAAAGCGAATAAATCCGAGAAAAGCGAATAAATCCGAGAAAAGCGAATAAATCCGAGAAAAGCGAATAAATCCGAGAAAAGCGAATAAATCCGAGAAAAGCGAATAAATCCGAGAAAAGCGAATAAATCCGCGAAAAGCGAATAAATCCGAGAAAAGCGAATAAATCCGAGAAAAGCGAATAAATCCGCAAAAAGCGAATAAATCCGAGAAAAGCGAATAAATCCGAGAAAAGCGAATAAATCCGAGAAAAGCGAATAAATCCGCAAAAAGCGAATAAATCCGCAAAAAGCGAATAAATCCGAGAAAAGCGAATAAATCCGAGAAAAGCGAATAAATCCGAGAAAAGCGAATAAATCCGCAAAAAGCGAATAAATCCGAGAAAAGCGAATAAATCCGCAAAAAGCGAATAAATCCGAGAAAAGCGAATAAATCCGCAAAAAGCGAATAAATCCGAGAAAAGCGAATAAATCCGCAAAAAGCGAATAAATCCGAGAAAAGCGAATAAATCCGCAAAAAGCGAATAAATCCGAGGAAAGCGAATAAATCCGAGAAAAGCGAATAAATCCGCAAAAAGCGAATAAATCCGATAAAAGCGAATAAATCCGCAAAAAGCGAATAAATCCGAGAAAAGCGAATAAATCCGAGAAAAGCGAATAAATCCGAGAAAAGCGAATAAATCCGCAAAAAGCGAATAAATCCGAGAAAAGCGAATAAATCCGTGAAAAGCGAATAAATCCGAGAAAAGCGAATAAATCCGCAAAAAGCGAATAAATCCGAGAAAAGCGAATAAATCCGAGAAAAGCGAATAAATCCGCAAAAACTGAATAAATCCGAGAAAAGCGAATAAATCCGAGAAAAGCGAATAAATCCGAGAAAAGCGAATAAATCCGCAAAAAGCGAATAAATCCGAGAAAAGCGAATAAATCCGAGAAAAGCGAATAAATCCGAGAAAAGCGAATAAATCCGAGAAAAGCGAATAAATCCGAGAAAAGCGAATAAATCCGAGAAAAGCGAATAAATCCGAGAAAAGCGAATAAATCCGAGAAAAGCGAATAAATCCGAGAAAAGCGAATAAATCCGCGAAAAGCGAATAAATCCGAGAGAAGCGAATAAATCCGAGAAAAGCGAATAAATCCGCAAAAAGCGAATAAATCCGATAAAAGCGAATAAATCCGAGAAAAGCGAATAAATCCGAGAAAAGCGAATAAATCCGAGAAAAGCGAATAAATCCGAGAAAAGCGAATAAATCCGAGAAAAGCGAATAAATCCGAGAAAAGCGAATAAATCCGAGAAAAGCGAATAAATCCGCAATAACTGAATAAATCCGAGAAAAGCGAATAAATCCGAGAAAAGCGAATAAATCCGAGAAAAGCGAATAAATCCGCAAAAAGCGAATAAATCCGAGAAAAGCGAATAAATCCGAGAAAAGCGAATAAATCCGAGAAAAGCGAATAAATCCGAGAAAAGCGAATAAATCCGAGAAAAGCGAATAAATCCGAGAAAAGCGAATAAATATTAGAAAAGCGAATAAATATTAGAAAAGCGAATAAATCCGAGAAAAGCGAATAAATCCGAGAAAAGCGAATAAATCCGAGAAAAGCGAATAAATCCGAGAAAAGCGAATAAATCCGAGAAAAGCGAATAAATCCGCGAAAAGCGAATAAATCCGAGAAAAGCGAATAAATCCGCAAAAAGCGAATAAATCCGAGAAAAGCCAATAAATCCGAGAAAAGCGAATAAATCCGAGAAAAGCGAATAAATCCGAGAAAAGCGAATAAATCCGAGAAAAGCGAATAAATCCGAGAAAAGCGAATAAATCCGAGAAAAGCGAATAAATCCGAGAAAAGCGAATAAATCCGAGAAAAGCGAATAAATCCGAGAAAAGCGAATAAATCCGCAAAAAGCGAATAAATCCGAGAAAAGCGTATAAATCCGAGAAAAGCGAATAAATCCGAGGAAAGCGAATAAATCCGAGAAAAGCGAATAAATCCGAGAAAAGCGAATAAATCCGAGAAAAGCGAATAAATACGAGAAAAGCGAATAAATCCACAAAAAGCGAATAAATCCGAGAAAAGCGAATAAATCCGAGAAAAGCGAGAATAAATCCGAGAAAAGCGAATAAATCCGAGAAAAGCGAATAAATCCGAGAAAAGCGGATAAATCCGCAAAAGCGAATAAATCCGAGAAAAGCGAATAAATCCGATAAAAGCGAATAAATCCGAGAAAAGCAAATAAATCCGAGAAAAGCGAATAAATCCGAGAAAAGCGAATAAATCGAGAAAAGCGAATAAATCCGAGAAAAGCGAATAAATCCGCAAAAAGCGAATAAATCCGAGAAAAGCGAATAAATCCGAGAAAAGCGAATAAATCCGCAAAAAGCGAATAAATCCGAGAAAAGCGAATAAATCCGCGAAAATCGAATTAATCCGAGAAAAGCGAATAAATCCGCAAAAACTGAATAAATCCGAGAAAAGCGAATAAATCCGAGAAAAGCGAATAAATCCGAGGAAAGCGGAATAAATCCGAGAAAAGCGAATAAATCCGCAAAAAGCGAATAAATCCGAGAAAAGCGAATAAATCCGCAAAAAGCGAATAAATCGAGAAAAGCGAATAAATCCGAGAAAAGCGAATAAATCCGAGAAAAGCGAATAAATCCGAGAAAAGCGAATAAATCCGCAAAAAGCGAATGAATCCGTGAAAAGCGAATAAATCCGCAAAAAGCGAATAAATCGAGAAAAGCGAATAAATCCGAGAAAAGCGAATAAATCCGAGAAAAGCGAATAAATCCGAGAAAAGCGAATAAATCCGAGAAAAGCGAATATATCCGAGGAAAAGCGAATAATATTAGAAAAGCGAATAAATCCGAGAAAAGCGAATAAATCCGCAAAAAGCGAATAAATCCGAGAAAGCGAATAAATCCGAGAAAAGCGAATAAATCCGCAAAAAGCGAATAAATCCGATAAAAGCGAATAAATCCGCAAAAAGCGAATAAATCGAGAAAAGCGAATAAATCCGAGGAAAAGCGAATAAATCCGAGAAAAGCGAATAAATTCGAGAAAAGCGAATAAATCCGAGAAAAGCGAATAAATCCGAGAAAAGCGAATAAATCCGAGAAAAGCGAATAAATATTAGAAAGCGAATAAATCCGAGAAAAGCGAATAAATCCGAGAAAAGCGAATAAATCCGAGAAAAGCGAATAAATCCGCAAAAAGCGAATAAATCCGAGAAAAGCGAATAAATGCGAGAAAAGCGAATAAATCCGCAAAAAGCGAATAAATCCGAGAAAAGCGAATAAATCCGAGAAAAGCGAATAAATCCGAGAAAAGCGAATAAATCCGAGAAAAAGCGAATAAATCCGAGAATAGCGAATAAATCCGAGAAAGGCGAATAAATCCGCAAAAAGCGAATAAATCCGAGAAAAGCGAATAAATCCGAGAAAAGCGAATAAATCCGAGAAAAGCGAATAAATCCGAGAAAAGCGAATAAATCCGCGAAAAGCGAATAAATCCGAGAAAAGCGAATAAATCCGCAAAAAGCGAATAAATCCGAGAAAAGCGAATAAATCCGCGAAAAGCGAATAAATCCGAGAAAAGCGAATAAATCCGAGAAAAGCGAATAAATCCGCAAAAAGCGAATAAATCCGCGAAAAGCGAATAAATCCGAGAAAAGCGAATAAATCCGAGAAAAGCGAATAAATCCGAAAAAAGCGAATAAATCCGAGGAAAAGCGAATAAATCCGAGAAAAGCGAATAAATCCGAGAAAAGCGAATAAATCCGAGAAAAGCGAATAAATCCGCAAAAAGCGAATAAATCCGCAAAAAGCGAATAAATCCGAGAAAAGCGAATAAATCCGAGAAAAGCGAATAAATCCGCAAAAAGCGAATAAATCCGAGAAAAGCGAATAAATCCGAGAAAAGCGAATAAATCCGAGAAAAGCGAATAAATCCGAGAAAAGCGAATAAATCCGAGAAAAGCGAATAAATCCGAGAAAAGCGAATAAATCCGAGAAAAGCGAATAAATCCGAGGAAAAGCGAATAAATCCGCAAAAAGCGAATAAATCCGAGAAAAGCGATATAAATCCGAGAAAAGCGAATAAATCCGAGAAAAGCGAATAAATCCGAGAAAAGCGAATAAATCCGCAAAAAGCGAATGAATCCGTGAAAAGCGAATAAATCCGCAAAAAGCGAATAAATCCGAGAAAAGCGAATAAATCCGAGAAAAGCGAATAAATCCGAGAAAAGCGAATAAATCCGAGAAAAGCGAATAAATCCGAGAAAAGCGAATATATCCGAGAAAAGCGAATAAATATTAGAAAAGCGAATAAATCCGAGAAAAGCGAATATATCCGCAAAAAGCGAATAAATCCGAGAAAAGCGAATAAATCCGAGAAAGCGAATAAATCCGCAAAAAGCGAATAAATCCGATAAAAGCGAATAAATCCGCAAAAAGCGAATAATCCGAGAAAAGCGAATAAATCGAGAAAAGCGAATAAATCCGAGAAAAGCGAATAAATTCGAGAAAAGCGAATAAATCCGAGAAAAGCGAATAAATCCGAGAAAAGCGAATAAATCCGAGAAAAGCGAATAAATATTAGAAAAGCGAATAAATCCGAGAAAAGCGAATAAATCCGAGAAAAGCGAATAAATCCGAGAAAAGCGAATAAATCCGCAAAAAAGCGAATAAATCCGAGAAAAGCGAATAAATGCGAGAAAAGCGAATAAATCCGCAAAAGCGAATAAATCCGAGAAAAGCGAATAAATCCGCAAAAAGCGAATAAATCCGCAAAAAGCGAATAATCCGAGAAAAGCGAATAAATCCGAGAAAAGCGAATAAATCAGCGAAAAGCGAATAAATCCGAGAAAAGCGAATAAATCCGAGAAAAGCGAATAAATCCGAGAAAAGCGAATAAATCCGAGAAAAGCGAATAAATCCGCGAAAAGCGAACAAATCCGAGAAAGCGAATAAATCCGCAAAAAGCGAATAAATCCGAGAAAAGCGAATAAATCCGCGAAAAGCGAATAAATCCGAGAAAAGCAATTAAATCCGAGAAAAGCGAATAAATCCGCGAAAAGCGAATAAATCCGCGAAAAGCGAATAAATCCGAGAAAAGCGAATAAATCCGAGAAAAGCGAATAAATCCGAAAAAAAGCGAATAAATCCGAGAAAAGCGAATAAATCCGAGAAAAGCGAATAAATCCGAGAAAAAGCGAATAAATCCGCAAAAAGCGAATAAATCCGAGAAAAGCGAATAAATCCGAGAAAAGCGAATAAATCCGAGAAAAGCGAATAAATCCGCAAAAAGCGAATAAATCCGAGAAAAGCGAATAAATCCGAGAAAAGCGAATAAATCCGAGAAAAGCGAATAAATCCGAGAAAAGCGAATAAATCCGAGAAAAGCGAATAAATCCGCGAAAAGCGAATAAATCCGAGAAAAAGCGAATAAATCCGAGAAAAGCGAATAAATCCGAGAAAAGCGAATAAATCCGATAAAAGCGAATAAATCCGAGAAAAGCGAATAAATCCGAGAAAAGCGAATAAATCCGAGAAAAGCGAATAAATCCGAGAAAAGCGAATAAATCCGAGAAAAGCGAATAATCCGAGAAAAGCGAATAAATCCGAGAAAAGCGAATAAATCCGAGAAAAGCGAATAAATCCGAGAAAATCGAATAAATCCGCAAAAGCGAATAAATCCGAGAAAAGCGAATAAATCCGAGAAAAGCGAATAAATCCGAGAAAAGCGAATAAATCCGAGAAAAGCGAATAAATCCGAGAAAAGCGAATAAATCCGAGAAAAGCGAATAAATCCGAGAAAAGCGAATAAATCCGAGAAAAGCGAATAAATCCGAGAAAAGCGAATAAATCCGAGAAAAGCGAATAAATCCGCGAAAAGCGAATAAATCTGAGAAAAGCGAATAAATCCGAGAAAAGCGAATAAATCAGCAAAAAGCGAATAAATCCGAGAAAAGCGAATAAATCCGAGAAAAGCGAATAAATCCGCAAAAGGCGAATAAATCCGAGAAAAGCGAATAAATCCGAGAAAAGCGAATAAATCCGAGAAAAGCGAATAAATCCGAGAAAAGCGAATAAATCCGAGAAAAGCGAATAAATCCGAGAATAGCGAATAAATCCGAGAAAGGCGAATAAATCCGCAAAAAGCGAATAAATCCGAGAAAAAGCGAATAAATCCGAGAAAAGCGAATAAATCCGAGAAAAGCGAATAAATCCGCGAAAAGCGAATAAATCCGAGAAAAGCGAATAAATCCGAGAAAAGCGAATAAATCCGAGAAAAGCGAATAAATCCGAGAAAAGCGAATAAATCAGCAAAAAGCGAATAAATCAGCAAAAAGCGAATAAATCCGAGAAAAGCGAATAAATCCGCAAAAAGCGAATAAATCCGCAAAAAGCGAATAAATCCGAGAAAAGCGAATAAATCCGAGAAAAGCGAATAAATCCGAGAAAAGCGAATAAATCCGAGAAAAGCGAATAAATCCGAGAAAAGCGAATAAATCCGAGAAAAGGGAATAAATCCGAGAAAAGGGAATAAATCCGAGAAAAGCGAATAAATCCGAGAAAAGCGAATAAATCCGAGAAAAGCGAATAAATCCGCAAAAAGCGAATAAATCCGAGAAAAGCGAATAAATCCGAGAAAAGCGAATAAATCCGCAAAGAGCGAATAAATCCGAGAAAAGCGAATAAATCCGAGAAAAGCGAATAAATCCGAGAAAAGCGAATAAATCCGCAAAAAGCGAATAAATCCGAGAAAAGCGAATAAATCCGAGAAAAGCGAATAAATCCGCAAAAAGCGAATAAATCCGAGAAAAGCGAATAAATCCGCAAAAAGCGAATAAATCCGAGAAAAGCGAATAAATCCGAGAAAAGCGAATAAATCCGCAAAAAGCGAATAAATCCGAGAAAAGCGAATAAATCCGAGAAAGGCGAATAAATCCGCAAAAAGCGAATAAATCCGAGAAAAGCGAATAAATCCGAGAAAAGCGAATAAATCCGAGAAAAGCGAATAAATCCGCAAAAAGCGAATAAATCCGAGAAAAGCGAATAAATCCGAGAAAAGCGAATAAATCCGCAAAAAGCGAATAAATCCGAGAAAAGCGAATAAATCCGCAAAAAGCGAATAAATCCGAGAAAAGCGAATCAATCCGAGAAAAGCGAATGAATCCGAGAAAAGCGAATGAATCCGAGAAAAGCGAATGAATCCGAGAAAAGCGAATAAATCCGCGAAAAGCGAATAAATCCGAGAAAAGCGAATAAATCCGAGAAAAGCGAATAAATCAGCAAAAAGCGAATAAATCAGCAAAAAGCGAATAAATCCGAGAAAAGCGAATAAATCCGCAAAAAGCGAATAAATCCGCAAAAAGCGAATAAATCCGAGAAAAGCGAATAAATCCGAGAAAAGCGAATAAATCCGAGAAAAGCGAATAAATCCGAGAAAAGCGAATAAATCCGAGAAAAGCGAATAAATCCGAGAAAAGCGAATAAATCCGAGAAAAGCGAATAAATCCGAGAAAAGCGAATATATCCGCAAAAAGCGAATAAATCCGAGAAAAGCGAATAAATCCGAGAAAAGCGAATAAATCCGAGAAAAGCGAATAAATCCGCGAAAAGCGAATAAATCCGCGAAAAGCGAATAAATCCGAGAAAAGCGAATAAATCCGAGAAAAGCGAATAAATCCGAGAAAAGCGAATAAATCCGAGAAAAGCGAATAAATCCGAGAAAAGCGAATAAATCCGAGAAAAGCGAATAAATCCGAGAAAAGCGAATAAATCCGAGAAAAGCGAATAAATCCGAGAAAAGCGAATAAATCCGAGAAAAGCGAAATAAATCCGAGAAAAGCGAATAAATCCGAGAAAAGCGAATAAATCCGCAAAAAGCGAATAAATCCGAGAAAAAGCGAATAAATCCGAGAAAAGCGAATAAATCCGAGAAAAGCGAATAAATCCGCAAAAAGCGAATAAATCCGAGAAAAGCGAATAAATCCGAGAAAAGCGAATAAATCCGCAAAAAGCGAATAAATCCGAGAAAAGCGAATAAATCCGCAAAAAGCGAATAAATCCGAGAAAAGCGAATAAATCCGAGAAAAGCGAATAAATCCGCAAAAAGCGAATAAATCCGAGAAAAGCGAATAAATCCGAGAAAGGCGAATAAATCCGCAAAAAGCGAATAAATCCGAGAAAAGCGAATAAATCCGAGAAAAGCGAATAAATCCGAGAAAAGCGAATAAATCCGCAAAAAGCGATAAATCCGAGAAAAGCGAATAAATCCGAGAAAAGCGAATAAATCCGCAAAAAGCGAATAAATCCGAGAAAAGCGAATAAATCCGAGAAAAGCGAAAAAAAATCCGCAAAAAGCGAATAAATCCGAGAAAAGCGAATAAATCCGCAAAAAACGAATAAATCCGCAAAAAGCGAATAAATCCGAGAAAAGCGAATAAATCCGAGAAAAGAGAATAAATCCGAGAAAAGCGAATAAATCCGAGAAAAGCGAATAAATCCGAGAAAAGCGAATAAATCCGAGAAAAGCGAATAAATCCGCAAAAAACGAATAAATCCGAGAAAAGCGAATAAATCCGAGAAAAGCGAATAAATCCGAGAAAAGCGAATAAATCCGAGAAAAAGCGAATAAATCCGAGAAAAGCGAATAAATCCGAGAAAAGCGAAATAAATCCGAGAAAAAGCGAATAAATCCGAGAAAAGCGAATAAATCCGAGAAAAGCGAATAAATCCGAGAAAAGCGAATAAATCCGAGAAAAGCGAATAAATCCGAGAAAAGCGAATAAATCCGAGAAAAGCGAATAAATCCGAGAAAAGCGAATAAATCCGAGAAAAGCGAATAAATCCGAGAAAAGCGAATAAATCCGCAAAAATCGAATAAATCCGAGAAAAGCGAATAAATCCGAGAAAAGCGAATAAATCCGCAAAAGCGAATTAATCCGAGAAAAGCGAATAAATCCGCGAAAAGCGAATAAATCCGAGAAAAGCGAATAAATCCGCAAAAAGCGAATAAATCCGAGAAAAGCGAATAAATCCGCAAAAAGCGAATAAATTCGAGAAAAGCGAATAAATTCGAGAAAAGCGAATAAATCCGAGAAAAGCGAATAAATCCGAGAAAAGCGAATAAATCCGAGAAAAGCGAATAAATCCGAGAAAAGCGAATAAATCCGAGAAAAGCGAATAAATCCGCAAAAAGCGAATAAATCCGAGAAAAGCGAATAAATCCGCGAAAAGCGAATAAATCCGAGAAAAGCGAATAAATCCGCAAAAAGCGAATAAATCCGAGAAAAGCGAATAAATCCGCAAAAAGCGAATAAATCCGAGAAAAGCGAATAAATCCGAGAAAAGCGAATAAATCCGAGAAAAGCGAATAAATCCGCAAAAAGCGAATAAATCCGCAAAAAGCGAATAAATCCGAGAAAAGCGAATAAATCCGAGAAAAGCGAATAAATCCGAGAAAAGCGAATAAATCCGAGAAAAGCGAATAAATCCGAGAAAAGCGAATAAATCCGAGAAAAGCGAATAAATCCGAGAAAAGCGAATAAATCCGCAAAAAGCGAATAAATCCGAGAAAAGCGAATAAATCCGCAAAAAGCGAATAAATCAGAGAAAAGCGAATAAATCCGAGAAAAGCGAATAAATCCGAGGAAAGCGAATAAATCCGAGAAAAGCGAATAAATCCGCAAAAAGCGAACAAATCCGAGAAAAGCGAATAAATCCGCAAAAAGCGAATAAATCCGAGAAAAGCGAATAAATCCGAGAAAAGCGAATAAATCCGAGAAAAGCGAATAAATCCGAGAAAAGCGAATAAATCCGAGAAAAGCGAATAAATCCGAGAAAAGCGAATAAATCCGAGAAAAGCGAATAAATCCACAAAAAGCGAATAAATCCGAGAAAAGCGAATAAATCCGAGAAAAGCGAATAAATCCGAGAAAAGCGAATAAATCCGAGAAAAGCGAATAAATCCGAGAAAAGCGGATAAATCCGCAAAAAGCGAATAAATCCGAGAAAAGCGAATAAATCCGCAAAAAGCGAATAAATCCGAGAAAAGCGAATAAATCCGAGAAAAGCGAATAAATCCGAGAAAAGCGAATAAATCCGAGAAAAGCGAATAAATCCGAGAAAAGCGAATAAATCCGCAAAAAGCGAATAAATCCGAGAAAAGCGAATAAATCCGCGAAAAGCGAATAAATCCGAGAAAAGCGAATAAATCCGCAAAAAGCGAATAAATCCGAGAAAAGCGAATAAATCCGCAAAAAGCGAATAAATCCGAGAAAAGCGAATAAATCCGAGAAAAGCGAATAAATCCGCAAAAAGCGAATAAATCCGAGAAAAGCGAATAAATCCGCAAAAAGCGAATAAATCCGAGAAAAGCGAATAAATCCGCGAAAAGCGAATAAATCCGAGAAAAGCGAATAAATCCGCAAAAAGCGAATAAATCCGAGAAAAGCGAATAAATCCGCAAAAAACGAATAAATCCGAGAAAAGCGAATAAATCCGCAAAAAGCGAATAAATCCGAGAAAAGCGAATAAATCCGAGAAAAGCGAATAAATCCGCAAAAAGCGAATAAATCCGAGAAAAGCGAATAAATCCGCAAAAAGCGAATAAATCCGAGAAAAGCGAATAAATCCGCAAAAAGCGAATAAATCCGAGAAAAGCGAATAAATCCGAGAAAAGCGAATAAATCCGAGAAAAGCGAATAAATCCGAGAAAAGCGAATAAATCCGCAAAAAGCGAATAAATCCGAGAAAAGCGAATAAATCCGAGAAAAGCGAAATAAATCCGCAAAAAGCGAATAAATCCGAGAAAAGCGAATAAATCCGAGAAAAGCGAATAAATCCGAGAAAAGCGAATAAATCCGCAAGAAACGAATAAATCCGCAAAAAGCGAATAAATCCGAGAAAAGCGAATAAATCCGAGAAAAGCGAATAAATCCGAGAAAAGCGAATAAATCCGAGAAAAGCGAATAAATCCGAGAAAAGCGAATAAATCCGCAAAAATCGAATAAATCCGAGAAAAGCGAATAAATCCGAGAAAAGCGAATAAATCCGCAAAAAGCGAATAAATCCGAGAAAAGCAAATAAATCCGCGAAAAGCGAATAAATCCGAGAAAAGCGAATAAATCCGCAAAAAGCGAATAAATCCGAGAAAAGCGAATAAATCCGCAAAAAGCGAATAAATCCGAGAAAAGCGAATAAATCCGAGAAAAGCGAATAAATCCGAGAAAAGCGAATAAATCCGAGAAAAGCGAATAAATCCGAGAAAAGCGAATAAATCCGAGAAAAGCGAATAAATCCGAGAAAAGCGAATAAATCCGAGAAAAGCGAATAAATCCGAGAAAAGCGAATAAATCCGAGAAAAGCGAATAAATACGAGAAAAGCGAATAAATCCACAAAAAGCGAATAAATCCGAGAAAAGCGAATAAATCCGAGAAAAGCGAATAAATCCGAGAAAAGCGAATAAATCCGAGAAAAGCGAATAAATCCGAGAAAAGCGAATAAATCCGAGAAAAGCGAATAAATCCGAGAAAAGCGAATAAATCCGAGAAAAGCGAATAAATCCGCAAAAAGCGAATAAATCCGCAAAAAGCGAATAAATCCGAGAAAAGCGAATAAATCCGCAAAAAACGAATAAATCCGCAAAAAGCGAATAAATCCGAGAAAAGCGAATAAATCCGAGAAAAGCGAATAAATCCGAGAAAAGCGAATAAATCCGAGAAAAGCGAATAAATCCGAGAAAAGCGAATAAATCCGAGAAAAGCGAATAAATCCGCAAAAAGCGAATAAATCCGAGAAAAGCGAATAAATCCGCGAAAAGCGAATAAATCCGAGAAAAGCGAATAAATCCGCAAAAAGCGAATAAATCCGAGAAAAGCGAATAAATCCGAGAAAAGCGAATAAATCCGAGAAAAGCGAATAAATCCGAGAAAAGCGAATAAATCCGCAAAAAGCGAATAAATCCGAGAAAAGCGAATAAATCCGAGAAAAGCGAATAAATCCGAGAAAAGCGAATAAATCCGAGAAAAGCGAATAAATCCGAGAAAAGCGAATAAATACGAGAAAAGCGAATAAATCCACAAAAAGCGAATAAATCCGAGAAAAGCGAATAAATCCGAGAAAAGCGAATAAATCCGAGAAAAGCGAATAAATCCGAGAAAAGCGAATAAATCCGAGAAAAGCGAATAAATCCGAGAAAAGCGAATAAATCCGAGAAAAGCGAATAAATCCGAGAAAAGCGAATAAATCCGAGAAAAGCGAATAAATCCGCAAAAAGCGAATAAATCCGCAAAAAGCGAATAAATCCGAGAAAAGCGAATAAATCCGAGAAAAGCGAATAAATCCGAGAAAAGCGAATAAATCCGCAAAAAGCGAATAAATCCGAGAAAAGCGAATAAATCCGCGAAAAGCGAATAAATCCGAGAAAAGCGAATAAATCCTCAAAAAGCGAATAAATCCGAGAAAAGCGAATAAATCCGAGAAAAGCGAATAAATCCGAGAAAAGCGAATAAATCCGAGAAAAGCGAATAAATCCGCAAAAAGCGAATAAATCCGAGAAAAGCGAATAAATCCGAGAAAAGCGAATAAATCCGAGAAAAGCGAATAAATCCGAGAAAAGCGAATAAATCCGAGAAAAGCGAATAAATCCGAGAAAAGCGAATAAATACGAGAAAAGCGAATAAATCCACAAAAAGCGAATAAATCCGAGAAAAGCGAATAAATCCGAGAAAAGCGAATAAATCCGAGAAAAGCGAATAAATCCGAGAAAAGCGAATAAATCCGAGAAAGCGAATAAATCCGAGAAAAGCGAATAAATCCGAGAAAAGCGAATAAATCCGAGAAAAGCGAATAAATCCGAGAAAAGCGAATAAATCCGAGAAAAGCGAATAAATCCGAGAAAAGCGAATAAATCCGCAAAAATCGAATAAATCCGCAAAAAGCGAATAAATCCGAGAAAAGCGAATAAATCCGAGAAAAGCGAATAAATCCGAGAAAAGCGAATAAATCGAGAAAAGCGAATAAATCCGAGAAAAAGCGAATAAATCCGAGAAAAGCGAATAAATCCGAGAAAAAGCGAATAAATCCGCAAAAAGCGAATAAATCCGAGAAAAGCAAATAAATCCGCAAAAAGCGAATAAATCCGAGAAAAGCGAATAAATCCGCGAAAAGCGAATAAATCCGAGAAAAGCGAATAAATCCGCAAAAAGCGAATAAATCCGAGAAAAGCGAATAAATCCGCAAAAAACGAATAAATCCGAGAAAAGCGAATAAATCCGAGAAAAGCGAATAAATCCGAGAAAAGCGAATAAATCCGCAAAAAAGCGAATAAATCCGAGAAAGCGAATAAATCCGAGAAAAGCGAATAAATCCGAGAAAAGCGAATAAATCCGAGAAAAGCGAATAAATCCGAGAAAAGCGAATAAATCCGAGAAAAGCGAATAAATCCGAGAAAAGCGAATAAATCCGCAAAAGCGAATAAATCCGAGAAAAGCGAATAAATCCGCAAAAAGCGAATAAATCAGAGAAAAGCGAATAAATCCGAGAAAAGCGAATAAATCCGAGGAAAGCGAATATATCCGAGAAAAGCGAATAAATCCGCAAAAAGCGAATAAATCCGATAAAAGCGAATAAATCCGCAAAAAGCGAATAAATCCGAGAAAAGCGAATAAATCCGAGAAAAGCGAATAAATCCAAGAAAAGCGAATAAATCCGAGAAAAGCGAATAAATCCGAGAAAAGCGAATAAATCCGAGAAAAGCGAATAAATACGAGAAAAGCGAATAAATCCACAAAAAGCGAATAAATCCGAGAAAAGCGAATAAATCCGAGAAAAGCGAATAAATCCGAGAAAAGCGAATAAATCCGAGAAAAGCGAATAAATCCGCAAAAAGCGAATAAATCCGAGAAAAGCGAATAAATCCGAGAAAAGCGAATAAATCCGCAAAAAACGAATAAATCCGCAAAAAGCGAATAAATCCGAGAAAAGCGAATAAATCCGAGAAAAGCGAATAAATCCGAGAAAAGCGAATAAATCCGAGAAAAGCGAATAAATCCGAGAAAAGCGAATAAATCCGAGAAAAGCGAATAAATCCGCAAAAAGCGAATAAATCCGAGAAAAGCGAATAAATCCGCGAAAAGCGAATAAATCCGAGAAAAGCGAATAAATCCGCAAAAAGCGAATAAATCCGAGAAAAGCGAATAAATCCGAGAAAAGCGAATAAATCCGAGAAAAGCGAATAAATCCGAGAAAAGCGAATAAATCCGCAAAAAGCGAATAAATCCGAGAAAAGCGAATAAATCCGAGAAAAGCGAATAAATCCGAGAAAAGCGGAATAAATCCGAGAAAAGCGAATAATCCGAGAAAAGCGAATAAATACGAGAAAAGCGAATAAATCCACAAAAAGCGAATAAATCCGAGAAAAGCGAATAAATCCGAGAAAAGCGAATAAATCCGAGAAAAAGCGAATAAATCCGAGAAAAGCGAATAAATCCGAGAAAAGCGAATAAATCCGAGAAAAGCGAATAAATCCGAGAAAAGCGAATAAATCCGAGAAAAGCTAATAAATCCGAGAAAAGCGAATAAATCCGCAAAAAGCGAATAAATCCGCAAAAAGCGAATAAATCCGAGAGAAAGCGAATAAATCCGAGAAAAGCGAATAAATCCGAGAAAAGCGAATAAATCCGCAAAAAGCGAATAAATCCGAGAAAAGGGAATAAATCCGAGAAAAGCGAATAAATCCGAGCAAAGCGAATAAATCCGCAAAAAGCGAATAAATCCGAGAAAAGCGAATAAATCCGAGAAAAGCGAATAAATCCGAGAAAAGCGAATAAATCCGAGAAAAGCGAATAAATCCGAGAAAAGCGAATAAATCCGAGAAAAGCGAATAAATCCGAGAAAAGCGAATAATCCGAGAAAAGCGAATAAATCCGAGAAAAAGCGAATAAATCCGAGAAAAGCGAATAAATACGAGAAAAGCGAATAAATCCGAGAAAAGCGAATAAATCCGAGAAAAGCGAATAAATCCGAGAAAAGCGAATAAATCCGAGAAAAGCGAATAAATCCGAGAAAAGCGAATAAATCCGAGAAAAGCGAATAAATCCGCGAAAGCGAATAAATCCGAGAAAAGCGAATAAATCCGCAAAAAGCGAATAAATCCGAGAAAAGCGAATAAATCCGAGAAAAGCGAATAAATCCGAGAAAAGCGAATAAATCCGAGAAAAGCGAATAAATCCGAGAAAAGCGAATAAATCCGAGAAAAGCGAATAAATCCGAGAAAAGCGAATAAATCCGAGAAAAGCGAATAAATCCGCAAAAAGCGAATAAATCCGAGAAAAGCGAATAAATCCGCGAAAAGCGAATAAATCCGAGAAAAGCGAATAAATCCGCAAAAAGCGAATAAATCCGAGAAAAGCTAATAAATCCGAGAAAAGCGAATAAATCCGCAAAAAGCGAATAAATCCGCAAAAAGCGAATAAATCCGAGAAAAGCGAATAAATCCGAGAAAAGCGAATAAATCCGAGAAAAGCGAATAAATCCGCAAAAAGCGAATAAATCCGAGAAAAGGGAATAAATCCGCGAAAAGCGAATAAATCCGAGCAAAGCGAATAAATCCGCAAAAAGCGAATAAATCCGAGAAAAGCGAATAAATCCGAGAAAAGCGAATAAATCCGAGAAAAGCGAATAAATCCGAGAAAAGCGAATAAATCCGCAAAAAGCGAATAAATCCGAGAAAAGCGAATAAATCCGAGAAAAGCGAATAAATCCGAGAAAAGCGAATAAATCCGAGAAAAGCGAATAAATCCGAGAAAAGCGAATAAATACGAGAAAAGCGAATAAATCCGAGAAAAGCGAATAAATCCGAGAAAAGCGAATAAATCCGAGAAAAGCGAATAAATCCGAGAAAAGCGAATAAATCCGCAAAAAGCGAATAAATCCGAGAAAAGCGAATAAATCCGCGAAAAGCGAATAAATCCGAGAAAAGCGAATAAATCCGCAAAAAGCGAATAAATCCGAGAAAAGCGAATAAATCCGAGAAAAGCGAATAAATCCGAGAAAAGCGAATAAATCCGAGAAAAGCGAATAAATCCGAGAAAAGCGAATAAATCCGAGAAAAGCGAATAAATCCGAGAAAAGCGAATAAATACGAGAAAAGCGAATAAATCCGAGAAAAGCGAATAAATCCGAGAAAAGCGAATAAATCCGAGAAAAGCGAATAAATCCGAGAAAAGCGAATAAATCCGCAAAAAGCGAATAAATCCGAGAAAAGCGAATAAATCCGCGAAAAGCGAATAAATCCGAGAAAAGCGAATAAATCCGCAAAAAGCGAATAAATCCGAGAAAAGCGAATAAATCCGCAAAAAGCGAATAAATCCGCAAAAAGCGAATAAATCCGAGAAAAGCGAATAAATCCGAGAAAAGCGAATAAATCCGAGAAAAGCGAATAAATCCGCAAAAAGCGAATAAATCCGAGAAAAGCGAATAAATCCGCAAAAAGCGAATAAATCCGAGAAAAGCGAATAAATCCGCGAAAAGCGAATAAATCCGAGAAAAGCGAATAAATCCGCAAAAAACGAATAAATCCGCAAAAAGCGAATAAATCCGAGAAAAGCGAATAAATCCGAGAAAAGCGAATAAATCCGAGAAAAGCGAATAAATCCGAGAAAAGCGAATAAATCCGAGAAAAGCGAATAAATCCGCAAAAAGCGAATAAATCCGCAAAAAGCGAATAAATCCGAGAAAAGCGAATAAATCCGCAAAAAGCGAATAAATCCGAGAAAAGCGAATAAATCCGCAAAAAGCGAATAAATCCGAGAAAAGGGAATAAATCCGCGAAAAGCGAATAAATCCGAGCAAAGCGAATAAATCCGCAAAAAGCGAATAAATCCGAGAAAAGCGAATAAATCCGAGAAAAGCGAATAAATCCGAGAAAAGCGAATAAATCCGAGAAAAGCGAATAAATCCGCAAAAAGCGAATAAATCCGAGAAAAGCGAATAAATCCGAGAAAAGCGAATAAATCCGAGAAAAGCGAATAAATCCGAGAAAAGCGAATAAATCCGAGAAAAGCGAATAAATACGAGAAAAGCGAATAAATCCGAGAAAAGCGAATAAATCCGAGAAAAGCGAATAAATCCGAGAAAAGCGAATAAATCCGAGAAAAGCGAATAAATCCGCAAAAAGCGAATAAATCCGAGAAAAGCGAATAAATCCGAGAAAAGCGAATAAATCCGAGAAAAGCGAATAAATCCGAGAAAAGCGAATAAATCCGAGAAAAGCGAATAAATCCGAGAAAAGCGAATAAATCCGAGAAAAGCGAATAAATCCGAGAAAAGCTAATAAATCCGAGAAAAGCGAATAAATCCGCAAAAAGCGAATAAATCCGCAAAAAGCGAATAAATCCGAGAAAATTCGAATAAATCCGAGAAAAGCGAATAAATCCGAGAAAAGCGAATAAATCCGCAAAAAGTGAATAAATCCGAGAAAAGGGAATAAATCCGCGAAAAGCGAATAAATCCGAGCAAAGCGAATAAATCCGCAAAAAGCGAATAAATCCGAGAAAAGCGAATAAATCCGAGAAAAGCGAATAAATCCGAGAAAAGCGAATAAATCCGAGAAAAGCGAATAAATCCGCAAAAAGCGAATAAATCCGAGAAAAGCGAATAAATCCGAGAAAAGCGAATAAATCCGAGAAAAGCGAATAAATCCGAGAAAAGCGAATAAATCCGAGAAAAGCGAATAAATACGAGAAAAGCGAATAAATCCGAGAAAAGCGAATAAATCCGAGAAAAGCGAATAAATCCGAGAAAAGCGAATAAATCCGAGAAAAGCGAATAAATCCGCAAAAAGCGAATAAATCCGAGAAAAGCGAATAAATCCGCGAAAAGCGAATAAATCCGAGAAAAGCGAATAAATCCGCAAAAAGCGAATAAATCCGAGAAAAGCGAATAAATCCGCAAAAAGCGAATAAATCCGAGAAAAGCGAATAAATCCGAGAAAAGCGAATAAATCCGAGAAAAGCGAATAAATCCGCAAAAAACGAATAAATCCGCAAAAGCGAATAAATCCGAGAAAAGCGAATAAATCCGAGAAAAGCGAATAAATCCGAGAAAAGCGAATAAATCCGAGAAAAGCGAATAAATCCGAGAAAAGCGAATAAATCCGCAAAAAGCGAATAAATCCGCAAAAAGCGAATAAATCCGAGAAAAGCGAATAAATCCGCAAAAAGCGAATAAATCCGAGAAAAGCGAATAAATCCGCAAAAAGCGAATAAATCCGAGAAAAGGGAATAAATCCGCGAAAAGCGAATAAATCCGAGCAAAGCGAATAAATCCGCAAAAAGCGAATAAATCCGAGAAAAGCGAATAAATCCGAGAAAAGCGAATAAATCCGAGAAAAGCGAATAAATCCGAGAAAGAATATATATATGAGAACATATATGTTCTCGGTTGCTAAGGGAACCAAACCAAGGGAATCCTGCAATAAAATTTATACAGTGATACCTCGAGATACGAGTTTAATTCTTTCTATAACCTTGCTCGTATGTCAAATTGCTCGTTTCTCGAATCATTTTTCCCCATTGAAAGTAATGTAAATACCTTTATACCGTTCCGGATCTATGTAAAATCCCCAAAACATTGTAAATTATGAATTAAGATATGTTTTTAATTAACAAATAAGCATATATAGTTAAGAAATACGTAACAAAGTTATGAAACAAAGAAATAAAAGAGTTATTTAGAATAATAGTCTTACTTTGTGACGGACAAGTTCGGCTAACGAAGGTGAACGGCGAGGAGGTGGGAAGGAGTGTAGGCAATCTAAACACATACGTAAACGGCGCTTTTTTAAAACTTAAAACTATTTTCGTAACTTTAAACTAAAACAACACTTTATTTATTACAAATAAAAGAAAATACTTAAAACAATGCTCTTAACTTTAAATTTAGGCTTACCTTAACATTAACGTAACTTTAATTATTACTTGTTTCTGCCTTCTTGGCTGCACTTTCTGAACTGTAAAAAAGTTCAGTAATCACGCAAAAATGATTACAGCGCACAAGATACACTTCGATTCAAGCGGGTAACACGTGCGAGTGAGTGAGAGATTTTCTTGGATGATGCTCGACCCAACGCACCAACTAGCTGGACGCTCCAGAAACACGAATTTGCGCTCGTATCTCGAATTTGGGCTCGTATCTCGAACAAAAATATGACCTGAGCTCCAGCTCGTATCTCAAAAAACTCGTATGTCGGGCTGCTCGTAACTCGAGGTACCACTGTATCTCAAATAAATCTATTTTTCTGAAACTTTTCCTGATACTTTTTAGACAGACCACGTATATATATGAATAATGTAGCACGTAACTGACTTGCATGCTTTTTGCACAGAAAGGGTTTATGATATTTAACTATATGGCCAATTTCAATCAGTTTCAGAAGATGGATTGATTTCATTTTAAACAAATCATTAATATGATTTATGATCACTCAAATATAACCCTTTACTCAAAGAAATCATGGCTTATAATGAAATTACTCCTAATTTTGCAAGGTCATTATTTAATCATATTCACACGTATGGAATTCCACAAGTGAGGGATCTTCTACAATCAATTTTATAACCAGATATGTGTATGCCATGATTCAAAACTAACTGCAATCTAAAATAAACCCAGGAAAATTAGGATGAATTGAGAGATTTTTAAATAAAAAGAGACTATTTGGTAGCAGTTCATATCTACCTGTAAAAAAGGTACCAGATAATAGAGAAATTTCCAAACATAACAGGATTTTTGGATGTTAATAGAAAAATATTTGAGATAAAGGAAAAGGATGCAAAGGGACACCCACACCAATAGCAAAGCAAAGCCAAGGAATGTTAGTTTACAAGTTGAAATTTGGGTGATACATACTGTTCCCCCAAAAATAAGACAGAACTTATAGTAACTTTCATTCTGAAATATGACACTAATAATTATTTTCAGGGACTTCTTATTTTGATAAATGAAATTTAACTTGTGAAGTAAAAATTATGAGATTTATAAATAAATAAAAATTTAGAAAATCAATGCACCTGCAAGCATAGCTTAGCATAAATAACATTAATGCTACATTTAAAAATTTAAATAATTATAAGAAGGTATGTTTGCTTCTATTGAACTCTGCAGCTCTCAATTATGGCTTATTTTAAGGGTGGGGCATATATTAGAACCAACTCCAATAATCATGTGAGGGTTTATTTTCAGGGATAACTTATTATCCGGGATACAAAATACTCTTAGATATGTCTATTATACAATCCAACTGCCTACAGCCTGAGATGCCTTGAGAATACTCAGACATTCTACCCAGTTAATTCCACATACATGGTGAAAAATATCAGAGGCCAGAAGTTAGTTTACTTCTCATTATGTTCTAAGATATTTATTCATAATGATTCATTCTGCAATTCAATAGTTTCTAGCCCACACAAAATTAGATAAGTAAATAATAATTTAGAATAAATTTGAAACACCATAAAATGAAGATAAATATATTTTAACCTTGATTTTATTAAAGATAAAATTATGAAAAATGATTCAATAAATACATATGCGTAACTATAATCTTGGTAAATGTGTTTGACATATTTTTCCAAGAAGTGATATCAGTTTGGTCAAATCTCACCACAGATCCATTTATTCAACAAATGGAATTGAATATGTTTTAGTTTTTCAATCTTTAATAGACTTGAGAATGGTTCCCTCAAATATCACTATCCTAGCAAAGTGACAGTGTTTGGCTAAAACAATCAGAAATGAGATTAATTTGTAACTGAACTGCCAATGGATTTCATGAGCCTATAACAATCATCCAAACGTTTCCTATCACCAATGCGTTCTAGAGTTTTTACTGCTTCAGCAAGCATTCCTATTCTTTCTCCAGGAGATGATAAAAGTGGTGTTGGGAGGTGCCGACATGCAATGTAAAGAGCTGTGGCATGCTCTCTCTCTCCTCCACCCAACTGGTGAGACTTGTCTACAAAAATGAAGATATCATGATATCAATCAAGGCTGCTTAAACTTGAATAACAACATTTGAGAATCTTGAGTATTTACCTTTACCACAGATGACTGAGGACCTGTTATGCCTATGTCTAAGACTTCTATCAAGTAAATGTTGTGTCCTTGCTGGTGAAGCTCCAGCCATCAACCTAACAGTGGCCTCAAACAAAAATACCCGAGGCAGAGCGGACTATAAATAAAACAAAAAACACTATTAAAATAAACGTCAAGCTCATTCAAATTAACAACATAAGCTTTGGGCAATGTGATTTAAAAATCAAATTCAAAATTCAATTTTTTTTAAACCAAACTCAAAAATACATTGGCTTGTAAACTTGCTTTACAAAGTAATAACGATACAAACTAAAAATCATTTGTTTAAAAATTAACAATTTATAATAAAAGATTCTGAAATCATTACTAGGTCTTAGTGATTAGTTTATTTATCATCTAAAATTGAGAATGACTTTGAACAGAACTGAATTGAACACAATTTCATCATCACAGTTTATCTATTGTAATATCTTGTTTTTCATTGTTATCTGAATAGCTTCTGTTATGAGCATCAAGAATTATGCTTTAACTTTAGAAAATATTATTGCAGCAACCAAAAGAAGATATAATTGGTTTCTTATTATAATTTAATAGATATATGACTTGATTAATATTATTATAATAATTATTATATAACTTGATTAATATTAATGCGCTTATAAGCGCTGTCACTACTATTTCCTTGGTAAAAGGAATCTTACAGGAATGAACTGAGTGATTCTTCTCAAAGATGACAGATCTTGCTGGAATCCAGTGAGTACAGAAGCAGGAACAGGAGTCAGAGAAAGAACACTTTCACATTCAACTCCTTCTTCTTCCCACAATGTTGTTCTTGTTTCCAAGAGCCAGTCACATACAAGTAACTGTGCCAGCTGTAAGGAGTTGTGTGAGTTATTTAGATTCCTCAATATAGAAGAAAAATCCAATCATCCTAATAATGAAATAATTATCTACAAAATAAATACATTTCATCTACATCTGGTATTCCACTTAAATGTCTTCATCGAGGGCAAAATTGAGACTGAAACACCGTTTCAAGTAGAGAAACTCACCACTCACTTATATGTTAATTGAGATACATGAATAAGCACTAATTTCATAAATAACAACTTTTGAAACTAATTAGTTCAACATGAGCGTTCCTTCAAGATTGCTCTACTTCCATGGATTTTTAATAGAGTAAGGAATTTTCTAGCATTCAAATTCTTAGTTCATATATAATATTATTACATAAAATTAATATATGTATGTATACTCACAAGATCAGTTTGAGGTAATGCCACATTGTAGTTAAGTCTAACTATTGGGTTTACACTGCAGATGCATTGCAGTATCATATTCATCTGCAATGCAACTACAATGCACCCCATGAGCTAGGTGCATTCTCTCTCTAAAATTGTTGCAAATACCAATACAAAAGGAAAGACAAGAGTAAATTTTATTTCTAATAGAAAACAATTCTTACCAATGCCATGCCACTATTTGCTTGCTTGCAACTTGCATAAGTAACTGCATCATCAAGTAGCTGTCCGGCAGAATTGCAGAGGCGAAGGACAGCTCGACTGGATGTTCCTCGACTTGGCCTTGAAAGAAGAGCCCTGTGGGCTCTGAAGGCCAGAAGTAAGGCCCTTGGGAGTGGATCGTTCAATTTTTCAAGTGCTTCTGGAAGTAACTCTATCCTAGCATACAGGCGTTCTGCCAACTCACCTTCCTCTCCTAATAGCCAGTAGGCAGCCACTGATACAACACTAGCCCACCAATGAGCTATCTCATCAGCACCTTTAAAAGAAAAGAAAAATCTTGTAGATATCTCGGATGAAGTTGATGCAGTTGTTATAGATTAGGCAAAAGCCTTAAAGTACCTGATGAACTACTGTTAAGGAAACCACAAAATTATGTATCAACCGTTGGGTACCAACTGGATTGAAAACAGTTTTAATTTTTAGAACTTAAGGTTAGGTCTAAATCTATCATAAGTTTTATTCTAGAAATTCCAGAATTTGTAATTTTCCCAATAAGAATACACGAGCTAGATTTTTGGGTTCTTTTTCCAACAATTTCAAGAAAGGTAGAAAACTGAAAATACATGAGCTTGTAAAGGGGTTGTATTGCTATGAGTTTTTTTTTTCATTTATCAAAGACTGCACAAACATCCACTGGACAATTGCATTGTGGTTCTAGACTAAACAAGGGACACTCACAAACATCTGAAAGGAAAATTTCCTCCTTAGCCAGGATCTCATCATTTGAAGATGCTGCCAACGAGGCCAGCAGCTTATTACTTCTTCTAGTTAACTAAAATGCAATATGCTTTATATTCAACCAAAAAAAGTTTGTCCATTTCTAATTGGACTTTTAAATTCTGTGGTTAAACACTTTTTCATCATCCTAAAAGAACAGAAACAAGCTACTCCGGTGTTTTACAATATTGACAATAATCCTTTGAAGATGACCCAGGAAAACTATATAACTACACTATACTGCTTGGAAGCTTTTTCCAGGCCCATTTCTCCTCTACACACTACTCTTAACCCATTTATGCCTAGCGTTCCATTTTTGGAACGGCAGTTACGCGGAGTTATTTTATATCCTATCGCTTACAAGAATTCTGGGAAGTGGGTGAAAACTTCCTGCCTTATTTGTAAGGGTATGTATAGCATCACCAAATTCATGGAATTAGTCACTGAGCTAACATAGAGCTAGGTGGACGTTGTAAAACCGAGCTTTATTTTTTTGAGTCGATTTTTCAAGACCCACTCGATAAACCTTAATTACAACTTAAGTGATTTACCTTCTGTAGATTTTATTTTTATATTCTATTAATACTTGAATACTCACTGTTCCATGTCATACTCAGAAAATACAGAAAATTTTATTCATACACAAGTTAGAGGATAGAAAAGTTGAGTGTTCCATTTTTGGAACACTAGGCACAACCACAACTGAGACTTAGCCATATATTTATATATGGCCTTTATCTTTGTTTCTTAATTTTCACCACTTTTAAGTCTCAAGTTGTATAAAACATTAACCCTACACAAAATAGCTGACCTGTTGTAGACAAATTATGACATAAAAGCATATGCAATTATCATAGAATCTCCTGAAAATGCAACAACTCCTGTTTCTGATGAGGACTCTGGTGATGAAGAAGGTGGAACAATAAATAATCTGCCTGATTCTTTGTGTGCCCCTGCGTACCTTGTTCAAGATGATTGTGATCCAGAAGAGAGATGCATCCTATTTGTACCAAACGAAACATGCTTCAGCTTTGACGAGTCCATGATTCCTTACTTCAGTCGTCATGAACGTAAACGGTTTATTCGTGGAAAGCCTATTCGGTTTGGGTACAAGTTTTGATGTGGTGCCACACGCCTAGGTTATATTTGTTGGTTTCAACCATATCAACGTAAAAACGCAAACACTAATTTTGAGGAATATGGTGTCGGTACATCCATTGTCCTACAATTTACTGAAGCACTCATGAAGGAGCACCCTGGACATTGCACTTTTAGATACACTCAGTTCAAATGGTCATCAAGCAACCGGCACAGTGAGAAAAAATCGAATCGACAAACCCCTATTGGAATCAGAAGATGCTCTAAAAAATAAAGAAAGGGTTGCGTTTGATTACAGAACTGATGGCAAAGTCAATATGGATGCTGAATGATAACAGTGTTGTCACTGTTGCATCATCTGGGGCTGGTGTCAATCTGCTGTGCCTTGTCAATCGCTATTCACAGAAACATAAAAAGAAGATCCAAGTACAGCAGCCAAATATGATAAAGGTATATAACAAATATATGGGAAGAGTAATCAGAGAGGATGAAAATATTGACAAATATAGAGCATCAATTCATGGCTGGAAGTGGTACTCAAGCCCTTTGTTCTGCTTCCAATTAGCTCTACAAAATGCTTGGCCGCTGCATAAAACTTATGATCCAAATCCAATGGATCTTTTGGAGTTTCGTCTCTGTGTGGCATGCCATTATCTGAAGACCCATGGTAATTCGGCCCAAACTGGGACCTTCTTAGAAACGCAATATTGACTCCCGCTATGATGGCCAGAATCATGTAATCGCAAAACAATCAAAGAAAACCAAAAAATTGTAGAATGCCACAAATATACCACTTTTTGCTGTAAAAAATGCAATGTTGCCCTTCAAATAAAGTGCTCACAGGATTATCATACCAAAGAGTACATTTTACGTATTAGGTAGTGCTTTTGCCTAGTGTTCCATTTTTGGAACACCATGTAACTCTGTAACCATATAACTTTAACTAAATTTTCTTTCAAATTCTTGTGTTTTAATTTTTTTTAACTAATATATATGAATATCAGACAAAAATTCAAAAATTTTTACCTTCGGCATAAATGGGTTAAAGCAATGAGCATCACATCTTTGTCCCAATGCTTCAGTTTCTTGCCAACACTAGATATCTGATACAATACAAGGAGATTCTTATCTGAGCCCCTAATATCATCCCTTGGACAATATCTCCACAGAGGAGTGTCCTCACCTACATCTGGTGGTGTGTTTTCTAATGAAATCGAGTGAATACAGGCATCAGAATTTACAGATAGACTTAAGTGACTACACTAATTATAGGATTTTACATTTCGAAAGTCCCTTACCTATGTTGTATGAAATAGCAAACTGCAGAATAATACTAACGCTTCCTGTACTATTACTGTATTTGACTGCATATAAGACGCACTTTTTTTCCTGAATTAGTTCTAAAAAAACTCACACACGTCCTATATGTGAAGGTATTGGTATCGGTGCTTCTAAAACTATTTGCTTTAAAAAATTCCCTCTAAAATATGACCAAAGGAAATAAAAGATTACGCCACACCGTTCAGTATTAACTAGGAGTGTTAAATTATGCTTAAGTGTATGGAAACAGAAAAATAGCAAGTAATTACGTTATGGTGATACCGCGCTGTCGCACAGATTATTAAAACATTTTTTCCTTGTATGTGGCGGACTAAATGAGGGTGCGTCTTATATGCCATCAAATACAGTACTTACAATTAAAAAATTAAGTGAGACATTTCAATACAATAATCGTAAATTTAGGGACCATACAAGAGAATTTCCCAGCAGGACAATAGGGGAGGGGGCAGTATTGGGATATACACTTAGCAATCACTCATACCTATCAAAGTGAAAGTATCTAGAAGTTAAACTTTCTAAAAACCACAAATTGAGTAGTCATATTGAAGATATTATTTTGAAGGCAAATAAGAATCTTTGTACTGTTTGTTTTGTACTGTGAAACTTTAAATGTATTGGAAATAGCATTGGGGAAAAGGCGTACAAATAATTCGCTAATTTTTGTATATGCAGTAAGTTTTTGGGACACCCACACAGGTCTTAAAATGAAATTGAAGGCATACAAAGGGAAGCTATAAGAAGGATAAGAATGATGCGAGTGAATGTAAAACTTCAGAAGAATTAGAATAGGCATTGAATTCATTGAGGGAGATAATTAGACTTGCAGGTATATATACTGCATGGAATTGTAATGAGAGCTGGGATGAACTATGGGGAAGGTTTCACAAACCTAATTACATCAGACACAGAAATAACAAATAAAAAGTAAAGAAGCGCTAGCAAAAAACAGGTTTTGTCATTTATTTGTCAATAGAGGCGTAAATGAATAGAATTAATTGCCAGGAGAACTTCTCATTTCACTAATGTAAATGTAAAGATTTTCAAAAAGAAGCTAAAAAACTGTATGTGACTTGTACTTTTCGGAATTGAGATAGTTATTAAAATAATTAAAAATGTAGGTTTCCTTCAGGTTTATTATTCACCAAAGTTGAGAGAAAACCTGAAGGAAACCTACATTTTTATATATATATATGTATCCCCCCAAAGCGTCTATGTATAATAGACATAAAATAAACTTGAAATAGAGATTTAAAAAATTGGATAATACTACATTAAACTCTTCATACCAAATTAGCACTTTGGAAATTGCCATTGCTAATTGAATATCTGAACCACTTTAGGGGAGATGAAAAGAACTTTAGATGCGGAAGATAGATAAAAAATAAAGGTGACATAGCTGTAAACCAGAAGCAACTTGTCATCTACCTTGATAACTATAAATATTTGTGAGTCAGTAATTAGTATTCAATTACATTATAAACTTGGTTTGATCAAAAAAAGGGAAATTTATAAATTTTGATAATTTGGAGTGTCCCACATCAGACACTATTAAAGTTGGTACATACATCCTTAGTTTATGGTAAAATTTTCGATTTTGTTTACAGTTTACTTCAATTGCTCGGTGATTTTTCTTTTTCAAAAAATTAATTAAAGAAATAATTGCAAGTTTTGCATAAAATGTGAAATAAAGTTTACCAAAGAGTATGAAATGTTCACAAACAACTATGGTGCGTCTGTTACAAGTAAAATAAGAGTTTAAGAGTTCTTTAAGCAATTATAGAATGGCTGTGAACATGATGAAGATTATTAACAAAATTTATAAATTTCACTTTTTTTGATCAAACCATGTATACAATGGTTTATGAGTAAACTAAAAAAAGGCTGAACTTACAGTTGGCAGGACCAAAAGAAAGAGTCATATCAGTAGAAGACTCCGAGGCCAAAGCATTTTCCATGAGCAATCTTGTATATGTGAGAACATCAGCAGTCTGTGTTCTTCGAAGTGGCTCATCATCACAAGCATCAGTTATTCTTCCGCCAGGGGAAACCAATGTCTGCAGAGCTCTGCCTAGAAGATGCTCACGGTACATCTATTAGGGCAAAAAAGTATGGACTTTAAGGATGAACTATTAAATAGAGTGTTTTAAAAATTTTAAGTTTAAATAAAAAATAAATGATCAATTAAACTCTTCATTGTTTATGCATTATTCATGTTTGATTTTAGTAGAACTATATGTACTAAATACACATCTCTCTTTTCTTATCTTTACTTCAACTTGTATAGCTTAGAATTTCCTGCATAAAAAGAAATGGAAAATAAAAACTCTATGTAGCAATAAAAATAAGAAAAACCTCTGTTTAAATAAACAACAATAGTACAAGTAAAAATATATATCAATGCTCAAAATTTTAAAAATATATTTCTAAAAAATTTTTAATAAACAATAATAACACTAAGTTTAATTTGTTAAAAAGAAGCATGTATTCTTACCATACCATATCCGATATATATATATATATATATATATATATATATATATATATATATATATATATATATATATATATATATATATATATATATATATATATATATATATATCTCGGATATGGTATATATCAACTGTTGTAAGCTAACCCACTCTCACATTATCATTGTCATAAATCATAATGACCAAATAATAGGACCTATATTAACACTTTATTATGTATAAAACACACCCTTGTGACATATGCCAATGGATCAGATCTGCATCCAAGACTACTAAACAAGGATGGCTGCATAGAAGTATATGACCATTTTTGGGAAACAAAGAACCGATATCCATATGCACTGAACAGCCACTGAAGTCTCATAGGAACTTGAGTGCATCCCTTCAAGCAAACATGGCGAGCAAGTCCCAAATAATACCTGCATAAAATAAAATTTTCAATTAAAAATTCACAAAATTGCACCAAGAAAGGGTATTATTTTTCAACTGTATTGCAGAAATTGGAATAATGTAATGATGATTCAAAATATTGTAAAATAGATAATAATAGTTTTATTTTTTATACATATAAAAGCAAAATGCAACCAAATTATATATGATAATAGTTTATTTTAGTTATATTAACCCTTCGAGATTTGAATTTGAATTGAAAGAAAATATAATGACTTTATGAAAGAAAGCATACAAGAGAGTAATAAACAAAATCTTGAAATTATATTGGGAGCTTTCCATCAACCTTCAATTACTTAGCCTCCATACACGTAGTTTGATCAAAATAGAAGTGAATTATATACATTTTGCGCGTTTGGAGTGTCCGCGTGTTCATGGGCGTCTGGGCCATTAGTAATCTTCAACATGTTCACAGCCATCCTATAATCGCTAAAAGAACTCTTGAACTCTTATTTTACTCGTAACAGATGCATAATCGTATGTTAACATTTCATTTCACACAACTCTTTGGTAAACTTTATTTCACATTTTATGCTAAACTTGCAACGATTTCTATAATTCATTTTTTTGACAAATAAAAATCACCGAGCTCATAGGAACACATCTTACCTTAGCAGCTGCTACAATTAAAGTAAACTGCAAACAAAATTGAAAATTTCACCATAAACTAGGGATGTATGACATAGAAAGTTTTTAAAATAATGTCTGATGTGGGACACTCCAAATGCGGAAAATTTATAAATTTCTCTTCATTTTGATCAAACCACATATACTTCAACACCCAGTGTCTGACCTGATACCTAACTACATTAACACAAACATTAGATGATGATCAACTCACCCACTAGACAAAGAGCTGTACCACAACAGAAGGAGATGGTTAAAGGAAGAAATGCATTACTGGTTTGGGAAATGTAACATTTGCCATTTACCTTTTGCATGTGCAACTTTCAAATATGCTTCATGTATATGAATGGCAACTGATTGACAAACAAGATCCATCAATTTACTTCGAATAACTCCTCAAGTACATTAACTTCTCTACAAAAGAAACTAAGAACTCTTCAATCATTGCAAATGGCCTCAATTAACAAGACATATTTATCTTTTACTTCTTCACACATACTTCATAAACAGTGCACAATATCTCAAGTAACTTTTTTCTCAAGATAAGATGAATTTCTGGAACTAGTCCTTAAATATTCCCCCAACCTCCCAACTCGCCACCAAGACTTCATCAATTAAACCAGCAATTGAAATTTAGCCCTCTGCCATAAACATATTCCTATTAAATGCGATTGTGCTGAACTTATTTCACATAAAAGAAACATCTTTTCTCCCGTTTTCTACCAGATTAGAAGTTATTGGAGAGTGTCAAGGAGGCAGTCAATTCTTATTTTTTCTAAGACAGATGAACATAATTGTTTGGTTATAATGGACAGAAGTGAATAAATATCAAAATGTTAAAATTTCATGGCTACTACTTTTAAGGTAAAACTCTTCAGTGACCCCCACCATCCCTCAAAAACAGGGTTTTACACAGTTTTTAAATAATGATCATCCCTAAAAGCGAAGTTTTCAGTTATATTATTTATATAAAAAGTAAACCTTTATGTCCCGTTGTGTTTCCTCTCCTTTCCAATATTAGCTCACAAGATGAAAAATATTTTACTAAATTTGATAGTGCTAACACCTAACTTTTCTCTAAAAAACTCTTTGGACTTATGTGATACATTGAACAATCTCCATTTTCAAAGAAAGCCAAGTTAGTTTCTTTTGATGTTACCAACTTGTTCACTAGTATGCCTACCAATGAAACTATTTTTATTCTAAAACTATTGTAACAAAAATTGGATATAAACCAAACATCAAGCAAAGATATATCCCATCTTGTTAAATTATCTACAATACAAAACTTTTTTATATTTAAATAAGAATTCTACCAACTACAGGACAGCCTATTCATGGGTTTACCTTTATCTCCACTATTGGCAGAAATTTTCATAAGCAATTTTGAATGCAACTTAATTCCTCAAGTGATGTAGTAAGATGTTATATGTTGGAACATGTACATGGGCAATATTTTTGTATTTAGAATGGAACTTGTAGACAACCAACTAAGTTTCTAAATCTCTTAAACTCCTACCATTTCACACAAGAGTTAGTAATTAACCTGACCCTTAATTTCCTTGATATTACCATTGCTATTGAAAACTTCAATTTTCTATACTTTGTAAATCATCTTACACAGACAACGTAATCCCTTTCTCTTAAAACCATCACTTTCCTGAAAATTTTCTGCCTTCCATTCCCTCATAATTAGACTTATATCCATCCCTCTTTCAAGAACTTTTTTCCAAAAATAATTAAATACATTCTAGAAATGGATATCCTACTGACATAATTAACAAACTTCTGACCTGTAAACTCTGATCAACCGCTATTAACCCAACTTACTGCCTTACCATAGATCCCTTACATTATAAATGGAAAAACACTAGCATTAATTAATTCTTTATCCACCCAAATATCACCACTCCCCAAAGACAAATTCAGAACTCCATTCAAAACTACCCTCAACCTAGAAAGAATTTTCTGCAAAAACAATCATAACTCACGAGACAAAGTAGGAATTTATCTTTTTAAATGTTGTACAGCAATATATATCAGCTATACCTACCACAGCTTCTCCATGAAGAGTAGAGAATATTTTAGGTTCTTTGAAAATATATCCTGTTTCCTATTTTTCTAAACACCTTTTAGATCACCATCACAACTAAAACTATCCCAGAAATATTCAATGATGCTTCCAAAACCACCGACTCATCGTCTTAGACATACCCATTCTTCCCTATACATCTTATGAAATGAAGGTCTTTTCCCTTCACACACCCCTCTAATCAGTCTTTTCTCACAGTATTAACCAACACCATTCTATACATAATTAGTCCTTCAACTTCCACCTCCTCATATGGATGAAAGAAATTACTTTGTAAAGTTTCAATACTTAGAAAATAATTTCTATCACCAATATTCTATGCATTGAAACAGGTAACAATAAATTCTTTATCTCCTCTTCTTTTTCCCCCTTCAGCTAGCTTTTTTTAAGGAGAGTATAATGTAGTTTTAGCACCAGATGATGTTAAAGTGCAAATTTGCTTTTATGAATCCTTCCAAAAAAATACTTTTAAATAACAAACTATATATGTCAACAAGAAGAACTGCAACTTTTACCTGCTAATCCACTGGAAGAATGAAGGACAGCTCTCTTTGATTCTTAAAGCTGCAGCAACATAGATATCAGCCAATTGCTCAGGAAGTAGGCAATCAGATGAAGCCTCAGCCATGTTGACAGCATTGAAAGCTAGCATTAAACCACAGCATTCACTTGAACCACAAACCAAATGCAATTGATGCAATCGGTGGTACACCAAGGACAACTCCTTGGCAGAATTCACAGCTTCTTTACGAGTAGCACTAAGAGAATAGTAATTCATCAATAACCTAATAATTATTGGCTACAAATATTCTTGTAAGACTAAAATCCAACCTTACTAGTATAAACTCATGATTATATAAAATTTCATTTTTCTACAGAACTCAAATTATCAATTACACATAAATAAATGCATGTATTTATAAGTACCTATCAAGGAAAAATCCACCAGAATGCCTAGCAAGCCATCTACCAATCCATAGACGATGTAGTACTTGACGTACAATTTGCCATGTAGTGGAAGTGAATAACTCAATTTTTGAAGCAGGTAAAGGTCTTCCAAATGCTTGTAAACATCTCTTCAACTGCTGATTGGCTCCAGGAAGATCACCCTTAAATGACATTATAATAATACTTAAGAAACCAATTATTTTGCAACAAAAATTGAAACTAACGGTAAACCGATATGAACTAGGCAAAAAGAAAAGTGCAATTCACCAAACGATTCACACAAATTAATTTCATACATTATGCATGCTGATGGAATGGTATATCGTAATTATAATAATGATTAATAAAAAAATACACAGTTTGGAAAATATGCACCTTTAAACTTCGAAACAAGTTTCATCCTAATTTTTATAGATATATGTTTCCATTTATATTACATAAATCTTTTCAGATCCAACTATTTCCTTTTTTAACTATCAACTGAGTCTTAAATCTTGAATGAGTTAATATATAATATTTTCAAATGAATTCTTTGAAAATAATGTGTTCATAATGTTTTCTATTATATGATTCTTTGTGTTTTACAAGAAAAATATACTTTATTATTTCTGGATTTTAAAAATTTCATTTAATGTCAACTCAAGCAACTAAATCTTAAACCTTGAAGAAGTTTTTTTCTGTTTTGGTAGAAGAATTAAAAGCGAGAAAATTTCAACACTAAATAAAATTTTTAAACATTCAGAAATAATGATGTATGATATTTTTTCTGGAAAACAGAAAAAAATTTTAAATTTCTTCAATCAAATACTTAATAACAAAAAAATCCAAAATATAACAAACATTATTTTCAAAGAATTCATATGTAAACATAATACACAAAAGTATTTAATTTAAGGCATTACAAAATTAAAAGAAATAATCAACTTATAGATAATATAGAAAACATTATGAATCAATCACAGTAATGTACAAAAATATAATTAAATAAATGGTTGAAATAGCAGTTATGTAACAACCTACCCTAGCCAAATTGAAATCTGCTTGCTTTCTGTTTCTCCAAAACATTACAGATGCTTTTGACTTGAATGGTAGAATAGGATCTCCATACATAAATATTTTGATTAAACATCCAATAAAAATCATGCAGTTAAACAAGAATATAAATAAAGAAGAGTTATACCACTGCCACTCCTCATCATCTGCAAACGAAAGAAATTGCTATTTATTGCTTATAATTATTATAATTGCTATAATCTTTAACACATTCAATACAGGTGAGAAATAGAACATAAACTTAGCTTCTTACTATTTGTATCTGAAAGTATAACTCTGCCCTCAGATTTAGTAGAATAATCCTTGCTCACATCAGAAACAGTATTGAGAAGCATTCCAAAAGGATTGAAAGCCAGAATTGAGAACATAAACATACAAAGTGCCATTCTTGAATGATCAAGCATTCCCCTGGTGATATTTATCATTGAAGACTCATCATGTTCCTCTTTTACCAGCTGAAAAAATGTATAAACAAAATTATTCAATGGGTACTGTTTAATAAACTTGAATATAGAAAAAATTATTGTTGTGAAATGAGACATTTTTAATATTTTATGATAACATTTAAATGAAGTCAGATTGTATATTACCATTGAAAATTCTTTCCAAGCATTAATTTCTTCTGTATGTCTCAAATTGATCATCGATCAATAATAAAAAAAGCAATTCTTAGATCTCCTAGTTCAACAGTACAGGGAGGTTGAGTCTGGATCTCTAAATTGCCCGTCAATTACTCTAGCCAACCAGCTATTTAGCCAGAACATTTAGACACACTGTTAAGGGACATGTAATCATGGATGTTGTAGGGTAATCTACTCTTATGGCCTCTTAGAGGCACCAGTCAAGCAAAGAAGTGTTAAATAAATTCCCTATAAATATGGCAATAGACGATACCCTAAAGTCAGACGAACTTACAATGCCTGCAGATAATGCCTTAACAGCATGTCTAAATGTTGTGGGAAGATACCTCATTGGCTACAGCCAATTAAATACAGGCAAAGAACAATTCAGAGATCCAGGTTTGAGTCCTGATCCTGTCAGACTTTCCATTCAAATTTACCTTCAACCTCCTAAACACATGGTGATCAAAGATAAATAACTACATTATTTGAAGTAAATTTTATTCGGAAGAAAATAAAATGCTATAAAACGTCTCAATACAATAGCTTATATTTAAGAAACTCATGAATTGTGATGACAGTATTGTAACGTTAAATTTCTTTATTCTGAAATAGGTCACTGAATATATTGCCCATAAATTTGGGATCAATAATCACACAATAAAAATTTATGAATTATTGATTCAGTGACTGTACAAACCTTGGAGGTAAATGAAGTGTCAGGAGATGGAGGAAGCGATCCATTGTCATCTGAGTGTGGAGAGAGTTCTGGAGTAGATACGTCTGACCGTGGGGGCGTTATTCCTCCAATACTATCAGTTAACATTCTTTCATTCTGACCGGTAGAATCTGGAACCAAGAGATCCTTCAAGGTATGTTTCTGCGATGCCATCTTCAAAGCCATGTTTTCTTGCTTTAACTTGTTATTGGAATTTTGTAGGAACCTGATGTAGTCAATTGCCTTCCGCAATATGGCAGACTTATTTAACTGAAATAGTTAAATAAGTAGATCAGAAAAAACAAAATGAAAAATGAAGCAGAAACTGGTAGTTTTAGTAAATTAGATAAACTCAACACAAAGACAACTTTGTTAAGGAAGACTAACAGGTCAAACAAGCATAAACTTCTGTCCTCACAGGAATACATGGTGTCGATTTTCAATTATTTTTATATTTATTATTTTAAATAAAATTTCATATTACTATAGCTATCATAATTTTATACCTAAAAATACTATTCTTAACTATAGACAGTCAGGGGTTCAATGCCAATTGGCAAAATATTTTCAAATTTTAAAAAATCATACCTAGATTAATATGATATATAGAATATCAAACTTTGTTAACTTTAAGATACATAAGAAATCAACCTTTGAAAAATCAACAGGTGTCTACATGGGTGTCATGGGTTTGATTCCAGAGAGATAGAGCAATCTCAATTTTCTGCATAATAATACAAGGGCTAAAAATTTTTGAAATTTCTTTCTCACTTTCCGATGATGTTGAAGATTAAAATTACACACACAGGCATAAATAGGACTAATCTTTATATTTAACCTCCATAATAATGTTGTTAATGATTTTTGGTTCAATTCAAGTGGCATTTACTGTCTAATCTCTGTAATAAATGCATTGGGAAATCAGGACTCATGTTGAGGCACTTACTGAATGTATTTTGTTATGAAATTAATGAAATTTATAAAGACATTTATGCAAATTGTGAAATTCTTTGTTGCAGCATGCCCTTGGCTTGACACCTCGGCAGGAAAAATTCTGCCAATGGCAATATTTGGTCAATTTCTGACAATTTTTTAAAAAATACTTGCCCATGACATAGAAAATTTACATTTCATAGATCTATAGACATGCCTTACTTCTATTTGTTTCTGCCATTCTGTATGCCGTTGGTTCAAGGCCAGTTTCATTTTAAATTCCCCCATTTCAAATAAATGGGAGGCAGATTTGAATAATATATTGGTTATTCATTTCACAGATGGATGGTTTTAACTTAGCAAGATTTTAGCAATTATAATTGTCTTTTTTCAGGAAAAAGATCATAATGCAGGAGGTCATGAGTTTGACTCAAGGGAGCATTTAAATGCTCTCCTTAAGGAATATATGAGAAAATTTCAACACGTTTTAAGGTAATTCCACAAGAAATTTATTCTTGAAGCTAAAAAAGTTTTAAAAACATGAACCTTAAGCAAATTGTAAGCAGCATTGGTGCAGATTGTCCCCCAGATGAAAATGCCATAAGAAATGCATGGGAAATCAAACTTCATAAATTACTGACTATATCATGTGAAATATAGTTGAAGGAGCATGAGAGCATTAATATACTTTTCACAAATAATAGTTAATGCATAATAAGTAACAAAACATATTGCTTGCTTACAGCAAGCAAACTTTTACTCGCATATATATACATAAGATGATTCTGCAAAAACAAACAAATACATACATTATACAAATACATATAGTAAATTGTATCAGTTAAGCTCATATTATCTGTACTCTGTTATACATGCTGTTTCGATAGTACAAAAACAATAAGTAAATAGATGAAAAATACTTCTATTTTATCTAACAAGAGGCCAGCAGAGTATAAAAGTAAATGTAAAGCTATCAGTAAAAACTGCACTACTCTATGAGAAAAAAACGTTATAGGCAGATGAGTTCCCTTGAAATTATTTTGCTTTCTAGGTAGGAGACTGTTCAGGTTCTAGAATTCCTTTTGAATTATATTGCAATAAAAGAACTGAGATAAATTACGAGTGGAAATGGGTCACAAAGTAATAATAACCTTTAGAATTAATGCTAAATACTAAAAGAATTTGTCTTTCATGAGATTTTTAATTGATTGCAAAAGAGTACTTTAATCATTAAAAATGAAAAAATTCAGATAACATACAGATAAATGTTTTAACACAATTATAGTAGAAAATTTGAAATACCTTAGCATCCTCCCCAACAACAATATTCTTCAACTCAATTATTTTATCATTTATGCTTGTTCGGTATCTCCTTTCTATAGCATTATGTGCACTTCTCTTGACTTCTTTTTCTTTAGGTTCAGGTGGAGAGGAAAGAGTTGTTATCCTATTTATAGGAAGCTTTTCTCCATCTAACACTAAAGGAATGCCTGGAAAATAGGGAAAGAAGTAGTATTAGAATAAAATAGTAAAATAGCAATACATAGAAGCAGCCAAAGCACAAGGAACTATACACGCAGCTTTATGCATAACAAAGTCCAATTAAAAATGATTACTGCAATAATACAAAATATACAAAAATAGTCCAGATTGGTAAAAGAAAATCACTAAATAACTAACCTGTGGCTAAAATGGCTCCATTAGCTGTATTAACAAGGGTATGAATTGACTGAGCAGGAGTGGGATTTCCACTGGGGGTAGGTGTGACTGCTGTCAGAGGAGCTGTAGTATACATTACTGTTGGAGTTATATGTGCCTCCGATTTCACTAATTGTGTCTGCACAAGTAACTACATACGTAATGAAATAATTATCAATCATCATAATCAATTTATTTAATATAATATATATAATAATAGCAAAAATTGCAATTCATTACATAACTTTTGTTTTGTTATAAATTGCATAAAATTACAAGCATTTTTTATTATTAACATCAATTAAAACTTAACTTTACCAAGGAGTACGAGTTTAATCAACAAGGTCACAGGAGGTTGTTAGAATTACTGAAGAATAGTTGAAAGATTATCGAAAGTTTATTACATACCTGTGGGACTTGATCAGTTTGTATTTGACTCATTTTTTGTACAAGAACTTGATTTTGCTGTTTCTGCAACATCTGCTGCTGACTTAAAAGACTCTGTTTCATCTGTTGAGGTTGTTGAGGTGATTTTACATTCCTTTTTTGCTGTGATTGTTGCTGCTGTTTTAAAGCATGCATCTGCAATTGTAGAGTGGGGGTCAGCTGGTGAAGAATTTGAGGTTGAGTCAAACCTGATGCAGTGACCTGAACTTTCTGCAGAACTTGGGGTGCTTGTTGCATTGCTTGCTGTTGCACAACCTGCTGGAATGATGGAGTAACGATGGACTGAGCATTCGTATTTGAGAGAGTAATAGCAGTTGGCTGGAGCACAACAGTTGCAGGGTGAGCGATGGAATCAGTCACTAATTTCTTCTGCGTTTGTATGGGGGTCAGTAATTGAGATGGAACAACTTTTCCATCTAAAGAAACTGGTTTATTCAAATTGTTGACATTTATATTGCGACAGTGATTATTGATCTGTGGATCGATGGGAACATTTGAGGACGAAGATCCAGATTGATTGATTATTTGATTTCCTTGAGCGTTCACGGGATTTTCAAAATAAGCATTTTGCTGATTTTGTTTTTGGGCCGTTACATCAACGGGAAGGGATGAGTTAAAAAAATCAAATTTTACATCTTCTTCTATATCAAACTGACTGTCGGTAAGCTGCTCCCAAATAGACTCATCGACCTTCAACTTCGTAAACAATTCGTTGTCCCAGTTGATAATATCTGAGAAAGAAAATATTAACATATGAGTGATACATTACATCAACTTCTTGGTATCTTGTGTCATTTACAATGACAACAAAAACTCAAGGAAAGTTTTCATGCAATACAAAATAAATAAATGACAGTTAAGCGCTGCAGAGCGAATCATTTTCTTACATGGTCCATACGTTAATCGTGTGAGGAAATTTGATAAAACAAGTCGTAAGAACAATTTACATAGTAATGAAAAAGAGGTATCTAGATAGTATCAACAACATATTTCATCGAATGACATTACATAAAAGTTGACTGAATTAGAATTATCATCTAACAAACCTTCTAATCCACTCATGTCGGTGGATCCTATCTCTCCGACAGCTGCTATGCCGTCGTGACTTGATAAATATTCCATATCATCCGGAGTAGCGCTCGGACCACCGGACTCCGCCATGGTCAAACTTCAGAATCAGACTATACTGAACGGACCAATCAACTTCTTCCATCCCAATGGGGTGATTCTACGTCACTCACCACCTGAAAACGAGGATTTGGTGGTAAATGGTGCAATAAAATGGATGCACTTAGACTTCAAATAATACCACAAATATAAGACTATAAGTGATGAAATAAAAAAATTTTAAGAAGAAAATTTCTTTAAATTTCCAAAAGTGTGTTTATTAGGTTGCACTTACAGTCATCTGTTATGAAAACTTATTTTAAGCTTTTCATAAATTCCCTAGATGGCAGGTAAGTGAAAATATCTTCCAAAGTTAGGGAATTGCTGTGACATAGTCAACTAGAGGAATGTGTATCTAGAATGATTTATGTTGGTTGTTAAAAAAAAAACTAATTAGTAATCGCTAAACCATTTCCATTCATTCTATACTCGCAAAATAATGCAAGATCAATTCTATCTCATTAGATTAATCGGCCAATCTCAGTGAATTATGGGGCTTAAAACAACAAATTAAAGAATAATCCGAGCGTCAATATAAATCTCTCACTTCAGTCTGTATATCCGATAACTGCCACTTCTCATCCTGATTTGAGGAAACAAGTAAAAATATTTGATAATCAATATAAAATTAAGTTTTATATAATTTCTCCGGAACCTCCAAATTTGTAGATAAAGACAATCTGACAAATAAATCAATGGTAATCTTGTAAGTTAGGTCTCTTCATCATTACACTGAACATCGATGTGGAGCTTAAAGGTGTCAATATCAACAAATGTTAAAATAGATTTTCTTAATTTTTATGTACCAATATAACAGTATCAAATTTAATCTCATATTTTGATGTGAATCTGTAATTTTGACCAAACGATATAATATGACTAAGTTATTTTCAGGGTGAAAAAGTAAAAAAACTTCAAAGGTTTGAACTACATCACCTACTTTATTTCACGAAACTCATTAAAAATAATCTCATTAACTTAATCTATCAAATAAGTTACTATAAGATAATAATATTACAGACAATGTAAGTTTAATTTAAAAACTGTTAATTGGTCTGTAACACTTAGTAGAGGGACGTTACTTAATTTCCGAGGAATATCTTGGAAGTTCTTCTGAAAGAGTACAAGTAGACACTGTTTATAAAATTACTTTATAATTGAATGTAATAATTCTATATTTTTCTTCAAAATTGATTAAAAGATTTTTGAATAGTTTTGTAAATGTACTGGACTGATACCATGCATATTTAAAGATTCTCATTATATCATAACTTGCTATATCATATATTTTAATAATGATTTGATGAAATTCATGTGTATCATCATGTATGATTGTTAAATAGAACTTTCTTTACATCATGACAGGTGTTATTAAATATTGAAATATATAAGTTAACATTTTAAGTAATTTAGTGTAATAAAACAGTATGATCAACAGGAGTTGATTGTTGGGTTTGTATAAATATCTAAATGTATTTTTAAATTAATTAATTATTTTTAATTAATACTTATTACTTTCTCATGCAATAGAATTTGTATCTTAGTGGTTTTAAATTTGATATCCCTGTCAATAAATATTCTACGCCTTTTAATGCTACACTTTTTCTGTTGATTGATTGAAAATGCTATCACTTTTTTCATTTATGATGATCAAATCACATCTTAGAAAAAATCTTTGTGTTTTTATATCCCTTTAAGAAAGGATGTCCCCTCAAATAGGAGGAAATTCTATCTCAATTTCTTGCATACATTTACAAGTTGTATCACTCAGATTTATCCCTTGATTTACCTAAATATTCTACAATAACTACCAAAATATTCTCAATATACTCCAATACAATCTTTTTACAATACTTCATTTTATACATACCATGTTTGTTCTGAAGAAAGAATGTTAATTTTTATTTCCTGAAATACATTTAAAAATTTATTGCTTTCAGTTCATCCTTTTCATAAGAATAAGGTAAATATTTTGTAATTAACAAAAGCATATACAATCTTTCTTGTAATTAATCAGTCCAAATTTTATATTGTTTTTTTATGTGTGTCTTCAATACTTTATTATCTTTTGACCTTTCATGTTTATGCTCATGGTGTGATATTCAGTAAGTGCATCCAAATTTGGGAATATCAATGGTAAAGCTCATAAGATCAGTATCATAAGACTGAATACATAAGAAATCTGTACTTTAAGATACAACATTTGGAACTATCCACAATAATGAGAAAAAAGTATTATGATATGTTTATTTATTTAGATTTCACATATCTAAGCTCAAGAAATCTTTTTGATACCTTATTCAATATTAAGAGAATTTAATTTCAACTCTGATGTTACTTTGTTACTTCAGCATCTGGTGTAGCTGTGTATGTTTTTGTGGATTTTGTACAGACTTTGAATAATTCATTAATAAATGGTTAACACTTTCTTGAAATGAATACTTTAAACTCAAATTGTAACCATTTTGCTCATTTACGTAAGATAAACCGATATTCTTGTGATTAAGTTCAAGAAATTGATTTGCTGGTTTCAATTCATTCATGCATTCAATTGAATGTTTACAGCTTATAACCACAAGATAGTATGATAGAGGCAAACACAATACATGAATTGAGAACCTTCTTAAAATACATAAAAGGAATAAAATTGCAGGTGGTACTCTATGATAAAGGATGAATACAGCTGATGTTGCATTTTACTTTCAATTTATGTATATAACATACCTTATCTATTTGAATCTGTTTCCATCCTTTTACATTATTTCTTTTAACTTGTGTATGCATGCATATGTAATACTGACTTCTCTTTTGTATGCACTGAATGTATTTAGCAAGAATTAAAAATTTGATAATTGGGTACTGCCTTTAATATCTTATTTTTTTACTATACAATAGAAATTTATAGTCTCATCAGGTAGGAGCCTATCAATGGAACATGGATTACAGAAATTTTTTGAAAATTTGAAAAATTTCATACTAAATATTCAGCTCACTCTCCAAAGCAAAGCTAAACAAAAAATTGTGTCATCTGTGCTATAATACAAAAATGAGTTAAACGATTCATACACCATTAAATTTTACAATCATTAAAGAAGAATAAAAACTAAAATTCACATTTCAATAACATAAAATATGTTATTAGTAGTATGTATTAGTAGTATGTTTATTAAGTATTATTGTATTCCAATAGATATTCCTCAACATCCAGATATTTATTATAGCAAGATAAAAATATGAGGTATTTGGTAATAATAAAATTGAATTTATTATATATATATGTACTCACTTGCTTACAGAAGTACCCCTATAATAGAAGACGATAATAAAAAGTAACTATTATTCATAGACATACCACTGGTTGCAGCTATTTGGAATATTTCCTAAATATTTTGAAAATGCAATGTCATTCTTTCCAAGAATGTGAATTGAGGTTCTTACTATCAATGGAGCTTAATAATTACATAGTTAAGTGTTCATATGTAAGATATCTATGAGAAACTTTTAATTCCTAAGGAAGCTTTCAGAAATCACTTGTATATAGAAAAATCGTCATAATTGCGAGAATTGCTTTAATAAAATCCAATGCCCTAAAAATTGCTCAGTTTCTGAAGAAATAAGTAGTAACTTTGACTGTAAGCTGTCTCTGAAATTTAAGCAAAAATAATTTATTCATAATGCAACATAAATTAAACTTTTCAAGCACACATCGATTGTATCTTCAGCGATGGAGGAACACGGTTTGAATCGCGATCATGTTGAGTCGGATATTCTGTTCTCATTCTAAAAATCTCATAAAACCATTAGAGTATTGAAAAAATATTATACCTTTCCTTTGTTTACGATTATGTGAATAGGAGGTTAATTTCAAAAACAACGATGAGTTTCAGATGTCTTTAAGGAATATTTCGTAGCATTGACATGTTCGGAATGCCATTCTTTCATAAGGAATATTGTTCGTACAAAAACACGGGTATTGGACTCTGTCCGAGCTTCTACTCTTCCTACAAATAATACGTTTAAGATCAGGAATCAATTCATGCAGCTTCCGTCAGTTTCCAAATCCTCATTCGAGTTGGCCTTGCGTCGATAAACGTACGTCGTTTCAAAGTATTACTGCGTGCGCAGGTCGAACAATTCTTGCATTTCACTCAAGAATGACCTTACAAACATAATGGATTGTACTTATTTGGATCGCGAAGACTTTTTTAAAGGAGAAATGAAGCACAATAAAAATTTTCAAAGATATCGGTTTGGTTGATGTAGGTCAGAAACAGGGCGCCATATTCTTAAAACTGCACTGGATGTTTTGTAAGACTCTTCCAACATTCCATGAATTGATACGAGCTGAAGCTATGATTCGCTACGTATTCTTATTTAACATAATTTAATCTTTCTCATTTATGTTACCATCATCAACTAAGAATATAAAAGTAGCTTGAAAACCAGCGATTAACAGAAACTTTATTCCATCAATGTAAATATATCATATATTTTAATAAGAATCTATAAAAATCAAACTCGGACTCTAGGAAATATTAGGGGTACATGAAAATGAGTTCCAGAAAAATAATTTCACAACATGTCTATCTCTAAAATTATATTCACGATCGTTGTAACGATGTTCCTTATTATTCCAAAACATAATGTATGGCTGAATCACGATTCATTGCACACTACTTAAAGACGTTTAGGATAATTTATTTACTAAGGGGCTTGTACGAATGACACATATTCATGAGTTTTAATTAACATAAATTAAATATAGATTGAGCAGGGGGTCATGAGTATGATCACGTATTTTATAACTGTAATTTTTTGAAATTACTACAGTTCAATTCTTTTTAAATTGGCTGAAGTAAGCAAATTCAAATTCGCTGTTTACAACATCAAATACTTTTTGGAAGATATGTTTTTTGATTTTTTCATAGATTTGTGCTTTCCAGAAAGAAATAGTAAATATTTATTTATCCATTGCTAATTGCATCAAACAATCTCTACAGATGCCGCTGAAGTGAGAGATGCAAAGGCTATATATAAAATATAGTCATTTCAAGAAGTATCAAATATACACTGTTGGTAGATAACATCGTTAATGAAGATACAACAAGATAATCATCGAACGATACGCAGGTGTGGCGTTTTGCTAATACGTATAACTCTGAAATTTTGATGGAGATGATTGAACAACTCGTAAAATAAATTAAATTAAATTAAGAAGCGAATAATTGATTTCATCGTATGAGAAGCGATAAGATATATAGTAGTAACAAGTCCATAGTTAACTTTAATATTTATTTTAAAAACCCGAACGATATTTTTTAAACAGCTTGAAATCCCATTTTTATTCTTCTTTTTTAATGTCTTGAACATTAAGCTTTCTAGCCAATGAACATATTATATTTAATGAAATTCAAAATAAAGTATCGAAAAAGTCAAACTTATTATACCTTTCATCCATGGCCTTAGGGGAGATGAAATTCGAAAATTCTCTATCACGATGTATCCTTCAAGTTATACTTCAAAGGGCACATTGAAAATACCACGCAGATATGATACTATTATATAAGTTACAGAAAATGATGCAAAATTAATTTAGAAGAAAAGTTTGTAGTATATTGTTAATATATAAGTAAGTTTATATATATGTCGAAGAGAAGGGTATAGCTAGTGCATATGTTTATATGTAAGATGTAAGAGTTTTTAAAGTGCTCAAAGTAACGCATTTATGCAATGTTAAATTAATACAAAAAATGAAAACGTCTTCTATTTTAGGTAAAAAACAGAAAATCATAAAATAAAAGTTATTGAATTTTGGAAATGAAGAAAAGAGATTAAATCAGTTGAAGAAAATCTCGCAACGTATATATTTTAACGACGTCATAATGCTTGGAACGTCAAGAAACTGCGCAGGTATTTGTCTAAAAGACTCGATCAGTTAAAATGTTGTTCTTCTATCATTCTCGCATAAAGGAATACATCGTGTCGAAATCTGATAATTTCAAATTTTTTGGATAATCTGTTTCGAAATAAAGGTAACCAGAAATCGTTGTCTGCTCGTGGTATCTTAAGAATAAAAATCTATTTCAGTTTTTAGCGTAGATTTCATAGAATATATATATATTTCTAGTGATAAAATCTCTTTTAATTAGTCATGGAAATCTTATTCATTGGCGTTAATAGCAAATACGTTGTAAACGAAGCGAAAGCAAATTAGACGTAATAGAAGATGGAGATTCATAAATACAAGAAAATATGAATTGACCGTTGGTTAAATCTCAAGGCTTTCAATTATACATATTAATATACAACTTATGATAAATTAGCAAGTTTTAATTGATGAATCGTAAAGGTACCTCATTTTTTGACCGAGAACTTTTCGAAAAGTCAAAACTTTACGCGTTTTATTATTTTTTCAATGAAGTGTCCATTTCATTTTTAAAAGTTTAATTACTTAAATTTACTGCTCGATTCACAGCGTTTTACGCCTGAAGATCTATGGAAAGTGAAGGGATATGCGTAATAATCTAATACTTCGTTTGAATACCTAGCAAATTGTAATTGTTTGGTATCTCCCACAACAATGAAAGTATTATTGACGACAAATGATTCATATTCAAAAATGAATATAATGAACCAGAATAAGATTCTTGCTCTCCCATTCGGCCTATTTCATTTACCTTCCGTATCAGTTAAAGGCATTGGTGACCATTTCATCGAAGGAACAAAAAACAATGTATTACCGCATCGTTTGTACGCTCCTATGAAAAGAGGTGTTATAATTAAGAGACGGCAGGTGAAAATGATTTCCAACCGTCAGAACTGTTTACCCTGAAATTTTTCGATAAAATTACCAAAAAATAAGCTGAAAATGAGGCATCACATTTTTAGTGTCCGAAATGAAACATTTCTCGAGAAGACCAACCCCTACTGGCTCTCGTGACATTGTGTTGATACTCTATGATACAAATCGAGGTCAGCTGTTCATTTGAGAGGTCAAATTACTTGCAATGGAATAAATAATTCGGCCATCAATTTCTTAAAATGAATCTCACCTGGTGGAAGAAGATGGAGCAATAAAGAGAGAATCGGGGTCCACCCACGTGAGAGCTTAAGCATTTATTGATCAGTGGGCTAAAGCGGGAGAGGAGCCGGGACGGTGAGGGATGCTGAAGTGGAAGGGGTCACCCAATGCAGAGGGGGAAGATACCACCCGAGGGATAGCTTCGCTCCATAGAAGGCGCCACCGGTGAAGCGACGGTGTCGCCCTCCAGCGGAACCGGTGAGACACCAGACGGACTACCGAGGTGGCCAGAGTTCGGTCTTGGCATTCCCCGGAATTTCAATCAAAATATTCCGAGGGAAAATTACTTGTCCACTGTGAAATTTTTCGAGTGTTAATGTGAGTTACCTGCAGAGTTCTTTTGCCCTCGTAAATTAATTTTGCCCGAAGATCCGCGTATTTTATGGGACATTTACCAAAATAGGGAGTTCAGAAAACATACTTTTAACCCTCTCTGAGGACATCGCCTGGATTGACGGAAGAACGGGAAAAAACATTGGAAAGTGCTATCGTTCGTAATTTTTTATTACCCCGAGCCTCGGAGGAATCCCATAAGGGGTGCTTTCTTATTTCATGTGCGTCATTTCCTATATATTTCGCTCGTATTTCGTTCCTGACCTACGGCCTTTAGTCTCGAGTTAGATACGGTGAAATTCAGTCTGCGCTTTTTGCATCATCTTTCGGGAACTAAAAAAAAACTTGTGAAGCCGATAAGCATTTCGGATACTTAAAACGCGTATTTCACAACCCAAATCACGTGTAAAATTAACTCATTGAAAAGTGTGTTATCGTTGATTACCCCTTGAAAAGGTGTGGAGAGATTGAGGGGGAGCGGGCGGGGTTCAAAGGGAAAGACTGAAGCGAGCGAAAGGTCAAGGTCACGACGATGGGCTCGGAGAAGAGCCTCGCGGAGACCTAAGAGAGGAAGCAGATGGAGAGGACTCGGTCGCGAAGGGAGCTCAGGTGACCTTTGGAGTTCCTTCCGACAATAGGAGCTCGATGAGTGGGAGAGGAGCACCAAAGAAGGAGGATGGTCAGAAAGACAAGATAGATAAAGCGATTACTGCAGATTCCAAGGTGGATGCAGGGGCGAAACCCGCGGCTGCTAAAGCCGCATCCGAGTCTAATAGTAGACATACGGAGGAGAAGCAGCCTTTGGATGGATCTAAGAAAACAGCCAAATTCCCGCGCGGTGATAATCTTCCGGCGAAGGGAGAAGCGGCAAAGAAAAGCGGAGGATCTTCAAGCGATGGGGCCAATCGACCAACGCCAGCTGAGGATTCCTCAGGTGGGACAAAGCCCCTCGGATATTCCAAGCATTCCAGTGAACTCAATAGGCAGGTCCCGACAAAGCCGACAGCATCTGATGCCACCAGAGAATCTAACCAAAAGATTTCAGGAAATCAGAGCCACGTCGAATCCACAAAACCAAGCAGAGCAGCAGATAAGAAACAAATTGGGGAATCCTCAAAGACCTTGCATGGATCCAAACAATCGAGTGAGTCAAAATCTCGAAGAAGTCCGGACGCATCGAGGGCTTCAGATAAGAAGAAGGAGGATGCAGAAAAAGGAGGTAAAAGCCTTAAAAATGCAAACAAGGGAGCTTCTCCCAAAATGGACGCCGCAATCGTTCCTAAAACTAGCACAGAAAAGTCTTTTCCCGCGACCAAGAAGGCGACAGATCAGGGTAAGGCAAAGTCAGAGGCAAAAGAAGGAGTCGGAACAAATGATGGTGCCCAGAAAGGCGTCGTGTCGGCTTTCAAAGCGGACGGAAAGGACAAATCTCCATCTATCAAGGAAGCAGACCTGAAAAATGCACCTTCATCGTCCACTGCTGGTCCAGCGGCCTTGAAAGAGCAAAGAAACACAAAGAAGGAAGCGACTGTTTTGCACGAGAAGGATGCACTACAGGACAAAAATGTTTGGGCAAAGACCGCAGATCAATCTCAAAAATCGGTTTCTGACAAAATAGAATCTACAACAAAGAGGAGTCCAGAAAAGAACGCTGTCCGTCCAAAAGATTCTGTGGACAGAGTCTCTCCGAAAGAAAAGAAGGATTTACCAGAAAGTGTTCCTAAAAGTAAGCTCAATAACAATGCTAAAGAATCTGGAGACCAATCCGCTATAAGCAAACCTTCAACTCAAGAGAAAAAATCAGAGAAGGATGAAACTCAAAAGAACCCAGCTCCAGAGATCACAACACCAATAACTAGTTTAAGCTCAAAGCAGAAAATGACGCAATCACTAGCGAAAGATCTCAACGTCGAGGGTAGAGAAAACGGAAGAGCAACCTCAATCAACAAATCACCTACAGAAGAAAGTAAGAAAAAATCATCGAAAGATGTTGATCCTATAGCAGCTACCAGTCACGCTACCGAAAAATTATCACCTCCAGCAAATAAAAGTTTACAGCAAAATGCAACAAAACTTACTGGAAAGGATCATTCTCCTAAATCCCCTCATCCAGAAGCTGCCGTGCAACAAATGGATAAAGTGGGGAAAAAAGAGCCTAGAGATGCGAAATCTAAACCCACGACGAGCTCAACAATCGATAAACAAGTTACTCACCTAGACAATGGAAGAACGAGACCGGATCTTCCAACGCTAGTTGTTATGGATAAACCTGAAGCCCCGAAATCAATAGACTCCAAAAATTTGCAAAATTCATTGGTAGAGCAAGAAGCATCATCCAAAATGCGCAAAGATAGAATGTCTCCTAGGACTCCCGAAGTCAATGTTTTAGAATTTTCATCTAAAGATATACAGGGGAAAGATGTCAAATCACCAAAAGGAGAGGAACCTACTATTCCTAAAAAACGTACGTACGGAACAAAATCGCCGTTAACTGAGAACGCCGTCAAAAATTCTTTCTCGGCTACATCCCCAGAAGACACGAGGGATTCAAAGCAAGAATTTACTGCAGATCCTCAAAAAATGAACACAAATGAGGCCACACTAAAGGCATCATCAACATGTCCGCTTTCCAATTCTGCGAAGGGTGCAGAAGAAGAGAAGTCCAGCTCAAAATTGGATCTTAGGCTTTCCAGAGATACAGCTTGGGCTTCAAAGTCAGATAGGTCTAGCGACAGCGATTCCATTAAAACCCCAATCATGCATTCTATTCGTAGACCATCCACTTCAGACTCGAGGGATACAAGATCATCGCCTCGTCCACAGTTTTCGCCAGCGCCCGACGGTCATAAAAGGTTTCAATTTCCACCAGATCCAAGTAAAACTGTCCAGTCTCCTTCCAATAAGGAATCTCCCGTGCAAGCTAGATCACCCGCATCTCCACTAGATAAATCTGACTCCAGTTGTGAGAGCTTTCTAGGAAGAAAGTCTTCTTCGACAAGGAAGACTTCGGGTGAGCATAAAACGATCGTCCAGATGCTGCAGGAAGCAAGAGAAGAAGCCCTTCCGAGGGGCGAAAGAAAAGCCGCAGACCTAAAGGAATACTCCAAATCTGAAATAGTCCTTCCTTCATCTGATGGATCAAGAAAAGAACCTGCGCAGCAAATGACGAGCAGCCCAAATCTCAAATCTCAAAATGGAGTGACATTCAGGACAGAAGAGGTTAAGAAGGGGTCCCCGGGAAAGATAGATATAAAATCCTCAGATGCGAAGGTAATATCCAAATCAGAAGTCGTTCTCCCTGCTGCTGCTACACCTGACGCAAAGATGCTCCCAGAAGCAGAAAAACAAATTACTAGTAGTCCTAATCTCACTTCCGTCAAGGGAAGACATGTGTCTTCCGTGGAAGGATTGCCAGATTCCATCGCAAGAAGCTCGCCATCGGTCGCTATTATGAACGGAAAGCCGCAACGTGGGGGCGATTCCAGAAAAGGATCCGTCAATTCGGAAACCGCCGGGACGTCAGAGCAAGTTGGATGTAGGGCTAGGAGTGCTACATGGAGTCAAACTGTCGTACCTGCATCGGTAGCTTCCAAAAGAGCCGAGAAAGCTACTCCATGCGCCGATCCAGAATGGGATAAAAGATGGAGTAGTGCGGGCAGTGATTTGTTAACCGAGAAAACCTTGGGTAGGGTACCGAGTAAGAAGGGCTCCATCGGTACAGTTTCCATAGGTACAGGAAAGGAGTGGAGATCGGAGGGCATAGCAAAAGCGGTCAGCACGCCCTTCAATGGCGCAACACAAAAAGTTGGCTCCACGGAGCAAATTAAGAAAAATGCGGATGCTGGTAAAAATTCAGGAGACAGAAGAGGTTGGGAATCAGAAGCTGGACTCGTGAGGCACGCGAGTTCTAAAGGGTACACGAAGTTTGAGAATCCATCAGGTTCTAAAAGGAATGAGTCCGATTTGAAACGAGACTTGAAGGATCTAGTGTCCCCAAGCAGCAGCACTGCATCAAAAGGCTCCGCTATCGAAAAAGCAAGTGAATGCTCAGGTAGCTACCATTCGGTGGCCTCCAGCACGCACAGGAGGGATAGCAAGTCAGAAGTGTCCAAGGAAGAAAAGAGAGAAGAAAAACAGGAAAGCGGGGATAAGGTGAAATTAATAGGAGAGGAGGGTAAGAAATGCAGACAGGGGTTTGATGTGGAAATAATAGTGGAAATGGGAGGGAAGAGGGGATCTGGAAAGAGAAGGTCAAGGGAACAACACGGAGTGGAGAACCAAGGAGCAGATCTGGCTTTGCAAGAGGAGGCTGCTGGTACGAGCAGTGCAAAGGGAGTCACGATTCGTCCCTACATCGATCTATGGGAGGTGAGTGTGGGTCCATTGTGCTTACGGAGGATCATTTCCTTTTGTGGAGTCCCACGGATTTAATATAATCCATTTTAGAAATGAGTTTATATCCATCCAAAATCCGCAGATATTTTATAACTGTTAGTTGAGATACAAAACGGAGTGAAATTAAAATAGCTTAAGGGATACTAGACTTTAAAAAGTAAATACTGCTTTTGCTTTTTCAATGGTGTGAATATTTTTTATAAATTGAATTTTAATTTGTAAAAAAGAAATAAATGAAAGTTTATAAAATAAAATAATAGCTATTTTATAGATGTAGGTTCACTGGTTCAGTATATTTAAAACATACGCTTGTCTTTTAGAACATAGGTGAAACGAAGTTAGCCTAAACATGAATTTTAAAGGAAAAAAATAAAACAGCAATCTGTGCATTGTTACGTAGCTATTCTTTAATCTATCGCATTACTAATTTCGATTTATGATAAGTGATGTTCTTAGCATTTTCATCGACATTTCAATGAATAATATAAATTTTAAGTAAAAATACGGGTACTTTAGCAAGATTAAATAACTATATTTAATAATGATCATATTATGCTTTAAAAATCCCGTCTACTTCAGAGAAAACTTTTATTTTATTAGTGATTTCACTGAGATTTCTTCAATTAACTGTTTGAGTCAACAAAAAATAGAAAATATCTTTAACGACAAGTTCAAAGAATAGTGAATTGGCTCCGCTATTATCACATTACATTGGTGAAGCAGCTCAGATACTGGCTTTCTCGAAAAAATATGTTTTACTATAATAGCAAAAGAACAAATAAATAGTTTGGTATGGTCATAAAGTTGGATATATAAGCCTGATAATAGCGTAATTCCAAATAGAGAATAAATGTGTTCAGGTTAAATAAATGCATCAGTTGTTCGGAAAATACTCCATTCACTAATAGATAGGAGAAGCAATTAAATAAAAACATTTTCATTCTTGAAAGCATCCTCAACCCTATTTAATTCAAAATTTAAATAATTGTACATTAGAAACGATTTGTTTAACGATCAAAGTATATTTACTTTAATTTAATGGGTTTAATGAGTAATTAAATTCACAATTTTGTCTATTACTACAAAATTAATATTTGTTACTGAACATTTTCCATATATATTTATTTATTTATATAATTTAAGTTATTAATGGACAATTTTCTGGTGGCTACTTATAATATCAACAAGTATATATATTATTTAATAGATATTTACACAATAAACATATATCCATACAAAAGAAAGACATTTATTCATTATAACTTTCACTATTAGATTTTTCAAGGGTCCTGATTATTACATTATAAAACATTGCAATTTAATAAATTTTAATGCATACAAATTTTCTGTTTTATAAATCTGAGATATGATAATCATATTGTCCTCCTGAATTTTGTCTCTCAGAATATCTTGATATCAACAGTTAAATAATCCACACGCTTACTCAAAGGATCTCAAAGGAAATTAATCTGAAAATTATAATTAAATCAATTGATATAATATTATATGCACTTTTTATTCCTAATTTACTCGCTATTTATTACTCCGCTATACTTTATTTCTGGTTGCCAAAATAATAGGATGTCTTTTTTAGTGTTTGGGTCGCGCGGTAAAACCATAAACGCTATATAATCATACAAACAATGAAAGATAATCTTATCGATATTACATAAATATGAATGTTCAGTTATATTTATCTGCCGAATTTGAATTAATTTTTGGTTGCTATCCTTTCTGAATAATAATGTTTCTTAAATTTTATTTTATATTACTCAAACGCAGAAATCGTCACTTTCGGTGGGGGAAATTTTAACAATGGTCTGATTCCGATACTCATATTATCAATTATTGCGGTTAATTCGATCTAATTACATTGTCTGAAAAAATAACCGTTTCTTTTGGATTGCAACAGATTCTACTTGTTGTTCACAGTCATGTGCCAACAGACAAGTGGAATGGGAATTTTTTATGGCGAATTTCCCGAACATATTTCACTTAATGCGACGCGAGTTGGCTGCGTTCCGCACCGTTTGATAGACCTCTCGAAAAACACTTCACTAAAGAGCTTCCTTTTTGCCTCTATCGTTGATTTTTATTCTGATAAAATTTTGGTATGTACTGTATATTTTGCCTCATGAATTTCAACGCCAATCCCGTGTAACACAAAGATCAGAATCAACGATTCCTCAAATGAGGCAATTAATTTCAGGAAACTTGATTCTTAATAGAGAAAAGATCGTAGAAACTTCAGACGATGAAAAAGGCGCGACTTTTCAAAATTCAAATAAACTTTTTCAACAAAGATATTTTCATTTTCCATAGTAATTTTGAAAATTTTTCTTGGTCGATAATGGTGTCATTTTGTTTACTAATACATAATCTCATATTCGACTTAATTTAGGACCATCCATGTTCACTTACTATTTGAGTTCCATTTGAAAAACGTATTACTGATGCACAATCTGCAAATTATATTAATAAGTTACATTGGGCTGCTCCTTACTTATCTAAACGAGCGTTAAAATCACCCATGTTGATTTATACCTACTTGTCCTCCAGTCTGATAAAAATTTTCAATTCCTTCTTACGAAGTATGGACATTTACTTGTATAATCTGTACAATGCAGCGCTTATTAACCCTGTAAACTGCCTAGCACACTCTTTAAAGTAATATTTCTATTTTCTCCACTTAATATTATTCAAGAATCCTACGATTAAGGAATGCATTTTATAGGGAAATTTTATATTACAAGGAAATTATTTTTTCTATTACCTATTGTTTTTAAATTTTCTATTATCTTTAAATATTTGCACCTTCTGAACATTCAAATCAGTGCTTAATAGTTCGCATTTTCAATTCAGTAAATGATAATAACGTTATAAATGATATGATATTTTGCAGGAAGGTCACTATGTAATCTCACTGTCAGTTTATAAATGATATTTTCATCATTTATTTGCAAGCATTTTTCAAGCCTTCTTATGGTTGAACTACTCACAACCTACTTCAATACCCTTTCGCTCAAACTAGGATGTTGACTGAGGTCGCTGAAGTTACATTGCTTACAACATATATAGTTTGGTATATACTCAATTAAATAGGCTTCCATCTTTATTACAGCGTTCGTTGAATGTCAACATTCATCCACGAAAAATCTTAGCAGTCACTGATAATTAAGTATTTCAGGATAGATTAAATTTTTTTTTAACGTTTGTGTTAATAATATATTTATTATCAATAAAAGTAAAAGTACTTAAAATACCATTTCTTGTCAATTCAAGGGAGAACCTATATTATAAAGCCCAGACAAAGAATAACCGGCAGAGCAGAGCTGTGTAATGCGTAAATGACGAAATGAAAGATCAATATCATTAAAAATAGCGCTAAATGGTAATGTAGACGAAAATTTGGTAAAAATGAAAATTGGCACAATTATATTACAAATTTATCTCGTATTATTTTATGATAAGTATGAAAATTTAAAAGGTTTTGAATGAACCAGTAAAAAGACAAGCAACTCAAACGGCAACCAGGTGATTAATTTGTATGTCAGCATTCAGAGTTGCAAATGAATTGGGGAAGTCTAGAGGAACACCAAATGTAGATTGGTTAAAAGTAAGGACTCCTTAATTAAGTTTCATACAAATCTCATTTAAATTTTCATTTTGAGATTATTTCATGAGAAAACTTACCAGAAAACCATAATCAACTCCATCTTTCAATAATCAATAAAATCCTGAATTACGACCCCTAAATCTGTATCGTGGAGTATAATTTCGTATCGTGTCATCAACACATTTCACTTGACAATACTTTGGGAACTTTTTGGCCCTCGAGACAAATAATACTCCGAAGAATCGCTACAACTATAAATTCCATAAAAGTGGATGCTACTCCCTCCTCTTTAAGTTCATCCCCTTTTATCTTTCAACCGGTTCATCCTCACAATCAATCTCTCTTGAGATTTTTTTGTAAACAGCATCTCCACTTTGAAGTTGACCCACTTGACAGTTGTTCTAGGAGAGAGGTATGGATTTTTGATCTGGGAATTGATTCGGTCACAACGATACCAGCTGTTTGGAGATATTTGGAGAGTGTTTTTATGTTCGATGGGCTATATATAACCCGTTAAAGGGGCATTTGGAGTCATCACTCATTCCCTACTCCAAATCCTGTGATTGTCCGATTGATTTACGCTTACTTATGCCGATCAAAAATAGCCTCTTGTTTTCCAACGATAAGCGGGATCGAACTTCCGTCGATCGATATGAATTCGATGGCAAAATTGCGTTTTAGGTATTTTATCCCTAAAATATGATCAGAGATAAAAAAGGGGTTGAATTCGGTCCATTTCCATTAGTTAGGATTTTAAGAATCGGAATGAAATATTGCACTGATAAATTTTAAAAGATTAACTATGATGTGGGATATTTAATTAGGTTCCCTTTAAATATGATATATAAATCAAGGACAACTTTTATTCCGCAGATATTTGAATTACAACTATTTATCATATCACGGAGAAGGAATTTCTTTTCAGTCGATCCATTGGATGCATTTCCTTTTATCACTGATTTAGTTACAACAAATTCATACATGAGATGTGTCTGGGCACACAAAAATCAATATTAAAATAAAAGAGATTTCCTCAGTATAAAAATGTGCTTTAAGTGTTTCGTTTTAAATATGTTGTTAATAAGGCCCTTGGGATGAAAGTTTTATTTGGATTAATGTTTAATTAACTCCTGCTAATTTCACTCAATGAGTTTGCTCATCAAGAACATCGGAAAATTCTGTAAGAATACGTCATTGAATTAAGCTAATTTTATTCCTTTTCCAGATTTGAAAAATCAGTAAAATATACATTTTTCTTGATAATAAAGTTGTCACCGAACACACCACATGTGAATAAATGGATGAATTTTCGTTTTATCCTTAAGGATTAATCTTCTCTTAAAATCCCTTATTAAATATTATGAACTACGAAAAAGTCTTTTATCGTTAATTTTCCATGGTTTTAGCAATTTAAATGGGAAATACTTTTGAGCTGATTCTCTATTCAACAGAACGAAGATAAGTTTTCGGTAGCAAACTCTCAACTGCCTCTGAATCCTTCTGGAGAAGAAGATGCCGGTTCCGTGGGATCCATGCTCACCACTGAACCAGAAAGAGGCAATTGGACAGGTCGATTCGACTTCATCCTTTCCCTTCTCGGTTACAGCGTTGGCCTCGGGAACGTGTGGCGTTTTCCATACCTCTGCTACAACAATGGAGGTGGTAAGTCTATATGAACAATATTACTTGTCGTATTTGTTATTTATCACACAGAATTATTTATGGTTTCTATTGCCTGATGGCTGCAAGAGAGCCACCACCCTACTTTCTCTCATTTTACCACTAGCAGGATAAAATAACTATGTTATATACATATATATATATATATATATATATATATATATATACACACACACACACTATGAGATACGAGAACCTTTTTAAAGAAGAGAGACTTTGGTTATCGATTAATTGCGATGGGTCACCCAAAATTTGTGATCCTAACTCAGAATACGTTTCCGTAAATTAAAATATTCATTTTTTTATAATTGTAAGTGAAGAAAACTCTGTAAGTACCTGATTTAGTAATTTATTAAATATTTAATGAAGCAAACGAAATACTTCTTTCAAGGGAAATTTCCACCTTATAAAATAATCAATATTATCAATTTTTATCAATTTTCATCAATAATTAATTCTATCAAATTACATCAACTTATTATTATTATTATTATTATTTATTGAAATATTAACATTATACAATAATCTTCGCTCATTAAAATTTAATTATACCAAATAATTTTTGTCGTAATGTGTCTATATTTCTTTATTTTATACTATATAATTTTCCTATAGTTTTCTGTATAATTTTTAATTTGCAAGTTTTTCTGTTTATTGCCATATTTAAATATTTCCATGCACCTTCTTATAATTTCAGAGGCTTATATGGAATATGGGATTCAGAAGTCACTTTGTAAAAGAGATCGTAACAGTCAATAAAGTTTACGATTGAATAAGTCATTTGTATTGCCTTAATTTGTTAAGGAGTTCGATAGGAAACTGGTGAGACGAAAATTATATATCACGTACATAAACATGAGCAAATTTTAGCTATTGTTTCAATCGAGTGCATCAAACTAAAGAATTCGTTTAGAGCTGTAAACAAGTATCTTAGTTACATACGAGTTAAAATATCTTCTTTAAATGTCGAAATATCCAAATAAGAATCTCAATTTTATACTTATGTTTAATTATTTCCAGAAAATTTACTCCTAATTGTGCTCTCCGAAAGTATTTTACTTATTTATTTTAAGAAAGGGGAAGTTTTGGAACCAAAGTACAGCCACGAGTATGATATGACGAATAAAAATTTTAAATCCCGATCATTTGTTGCATCATAAACATTAAAAAATTCTCTGTCGTCCAATCATATGACGTATCGACTGAGGCTTTGTGTAAATATATCTTCCTATCTACGAACCCTTGATTTGATCTCGTCTCTATAAAATGGATACTGGATTAACTTTTATCAATGCAAAATTACTTCCAAAACTGAGAATACTTTCCTTTTCACAACCAATTAGTCAACGAGTTTTAACTTGGCTCCTATTTCCACTCCCTTTCAGAAAAATAACCTTAAATCTATGATTGAACATCAAGTGTCATTTTTGGAGCAAAGCAGTGTTAAATTTACACTTCAGTGAGCTAAGTTAAGTGTTTAGCCAAATATCTATTCAAATCGATTTCCCTGAATAGCTCTCAAATTGAATCAAAGAGGTGAAATGTCATCACTGCATTGGTGAAGCCGAAGAGTCCAAGTATTTGGAAAAGCATTAAATGATAGAGCAATTCAAAATCATCATTACATATACGATAGCAGAAAGATAGTAGGAATACATTGGGTCTATGATGATCTATAAGAGTCGTTCTTTCCAAGAAAATAGTGTTAGAGCAATTTATCGACTGGTGATGATAGACAATGAAACATTTCAATGGAGATAAATTAGGAGCCGAAGAACATGAGCTCCTTCGAAAGGATCCAATGAAGCACCATCATTAGCAGAACCATTGATTTTTGGAGATTTGCTGAGAATCAGAATCTAACTTACTATCGCAAACACGACCGTATTCATGGCAACCGCAGAATATTCACGGATTCCTAATAAATGAATCACTGACAGAATAAGTTCCAGGAATCTAAAGTTTGGGTACATGCGAATGATTATTCAACGTCATTGACGACATTAATTAAGAAGGCCTAAATTAGACCAAAGTATCGTCAAAAAGCATTTCTAGCATATTATGATGTTGGCCCACTAATGAAACCGGTCGTGTTAATGAAATCATCCGTGGAAAGTGCTAAGTTACACATTCGTTATGAAGGTAAAATACTTAGCAATTTCGATAAATTTTAAATTCCAGAATTTGGATTCGAAAAATGCCGGCACATTATCTGCATTCACTGAAGATAATTTTCTGCTCTCGATGATTACTCAAAAGTTATTATGAATTTTCTTTGAGCTGTTCATCTTTCAAACCATTGCAAGCAATATGTTTGAATTCTAATGTAAAAACATTCCGGTTTAAAGTACTGTCTTTTTCCTCTTAAAAGTCATTTCTGCGGATCTGTCCGGTCATCTGGATGCGCAAGAGAAAATTTCATTGAAATCAGAACACTATTTGAGATTTCATTGAATGCAACATTCGATAATTTTTAAGTTAAATTATGCATATTTCCTTAAATTCTGTATGTGATTAATTTTTATAAAGTTTCGGATGAATTAATACCATCAACTGCTTCAATAATAAATGGCTTAGAATTCCGAAAGTAAAAATTATGTAAACAAAAAAGATTTATTTAATGTCGTTTTCTACTTCAAAAGATTGAACTTCCTAAAATGAATCAATCGTAAAAGTAAATTAATTTCATATGCTAATTTTCTTACGTAGAAGGTGGAAATAGGGATGTCTGTTACAATGAAAGTACTTCTTCAGAAGTTATTTAGGACTTTATCATTGTATTAATCTGCAAAAAAATTAAAATTCCTATTATTTATTATATATTATTATACTATTAAATAAATATAGTTCTTTTTAAATCGTTAAAATTATTTATCCTTTTCTAAATTGTACAAAATACGTATAACTATTAATCCCTTATGAAGCTCTAAACATATCTCATTAGTTATTTGTTATTCACGGCATTTTTAGGCTTAAGATTTTATGCTCTTAATTTTCGAAATAAATGCTATTACTTATGGAGATCATTTCCCTCCTCTTGATGTTTATAATATAATAAACCTTAGCTGCAAATGGCAGGTAGTTTACCACAAAATTTTATGAAAAATAGTTAAAATTTATTTTAAATATATCTTCTTCCGAAGATGCCCAAATAAAAATGATACATATTAAATACAATAACACAATATACCAAATATATATACCACAATGTACCAAAGAACGCAAATCCTTATATTGTATTCTTTCCGTAATGATCCATAAATCGATTGAATCGGATCTACATTCGTATTGGCAGTTATAATGTTCAAATGCAGAAGATATCGCGTTCTCTTAAATTAGAAACCATACTGTCCAGTCAATCCGGGTCAAACGGGTTTTGACTAAATTTAACATCATAAGATCGATGTCATAGTTGTAGAAAAGAGAAAACTCTTGGAAATTGAAAAAGATGCACGATAAAATACATATTAAAAGCTCATTCAAGAATGAAATCTGAGACAATGCTCGATTTTCACGAGTCCATAAAATGGGGATCAGAAAATAAAATGGATTTGATTATCTTACCGCGTAATCTCCACGAGAAGCATAGGAAAATTTCGATGGAGCTATAATTTGAAAAGGGTCATCCGCCAAATATAATAAAAGGATGCAAAAACTGCCTCTTTGGAATTACGACCGTGACGTCACATTTTGCGTCACCATATTCAGCACCATCGATCCCAGCGGATGGCTATGACGTCATGGAAGGGACCGCCCAATCGCTTCCCACGCACATCGTCTATTGGAATTCATTAGGGAAATTGGAAATATTAATTGTGAAGATTATGCGCAATTAGGATTTTTCGGCATTTCACGAGTGCAGATTAAAATCAGAATATGGTGGTTAAATCGAAATATCAGCGGAAAATGTACTTCCGATAATCTGAAAATGAAAAGTGATCTTTAAGATTGAATATTGATTAAAGAAAGAGGAAAGCCAAGTGCATTGATTGTGAATTAATCCTTTTTCTCACAATTGAGTCGATGAAATATATTTGATACGTCAGTGCGAATTATGTATAGAAATTAGAGTGCATTTTTGGTTAAACGATCTCTTATAAACATTTAAAGAAGTTTTTTGGAGGGAATCAGGTGTTGAAAATAATTTATGAACATAGAGTATTGTGAACGAGAATATTTAAAATAATATAGAAAATTTAATATCAAAATCCTAGGAAAAGATGAGTGATTACATTATGAATATCTATTAACCAACGAAAGTAACGACATTCGAAAATCTTCAAACAAATGATAATTTATCTTTAAATTTAAATAAGAGGGTTATTTTCCAGGTAAATAGAGGAAAGCAGAAATTTGAATGAGAAAACTATTTTATAATTTTGACCTTCTATTGTGAAATAAAGTCACTAATGTTATAATATTGGCTCTGAAAGGTGTTTTCAATTCACTTTTTCATCAAAAACATATGTGATTGCGAGTTTGTATTTACAATACATTACACATACTAGCAATGCACTAAAATATTCCAAAGTAGTTACACAATGCAAATAAATATAATACCTGTCTTTTATTTGTAAATAATAAAAGAGTAAATATTCTCTACAATTTCTGAAAATTAGAGGTAATCGGCGAACATAAGGGTAATCGGAGTATATAAGAATTTTAATTAATAAATGAAGGGTGCGAAATGAAAAGAACAGCTCATAAAATGCAAAAAGTATATTGTTCTTCCATTGATAAATAATAAGACGTAGCAGTTACTGAAAGCACAAGGTATTCATGTACATAATTTACCAAATGTCGATGCAATCGGAAATATGGCCAAAGGCGTTAAATATCCGCCATATTTGATATAGTTAATCTCGACATGAGCTCTGCCTCAATGCATTATGGGAAAAGGAGACGAATGCTAATTTCAATTATAAATTTGTGTGTTATTTAAATGCTTCTTTGCATTGATAATTTTTATTGCAAATTTATTTACAAATTTAAAACATCAACTCCACTTGTTAAACTGATTAAATTGCATTATATGTAATGGAATAACGAGCAGTTTTAAATAATAATTAAAAATAAAACTTTAAATTCCAAAAATCCGCAAAATCACTATTAAAAAATATTTTGAAATCTTCTGTAGAAGATTCATAATTGTGTTATCAATAAAAATAGAATTTTGAAAGTCACGTAAAGTATAGAAAGAATCACAAAAGAATTGAAAAACAAATTAAAAAGGCACGTTAACAAATTTTCTAAGATTATCTTATTACTTTCTCAGAAGTCTCCTTTTGACTTTAAAACATTCACTAAGCATTTCTCCTTTTGAAAAATTCATCTTTATTACCGATTTATTCATAGACGACCATATTCTGCCATTATTCAGCGATTCAGAGTCAATTGGTTTCAAATTTGCTGAATATTGTAATCATTGGAACTTTATACCCATAATTTTTGCCTTCAAAAATATAATTTATGCTTCCCCACAGGATCTTGATTGAGCATAGTTGGTCGACTTTAAACCATAAAACTTTCGATACCTCAATTATCTCAAACGTTTGGTGTTCTTTGAATCCTCGTACACTCAAAAGATAAACTGATTGTATTCGGATACACGTTCACTTTTTAAAATCCATTACTCTCAATAATTTCAATGATTGGATAAAAATTTGAGAAGATGTGCAACGTTCTTCATCTATTAATCTTAGCATGTGAGTATTCAAACAGAATATTATTTAAAAATTTATTTTTATTACATTTTTTTACTGCAATCAGGAATAAAAAAGAAAACATGCGAATGGGGTATAACGAAAACTGTTTCATCTGTTCGGTTATTTGCCACTTAAACAGCTATAATTTAATATTCTTTGGATACCCAAAGCCTTCATAGAATGACCCCAATAACTTAGATTGCAGAATTCAAGCAAAGCAGACGGAGTGTTATTGAGGGAATCTTAGAGCACAAGAATTGAACCCTTGAGGGTAAAAGTAATAGGAAAATTGCATATTTTAAGATTGAAAGATACTTAGGAATAAATTTCAGGGAAAATGGCTGAATTCAAAGTTCCATTTATTGTGTATAATTGTGAATCTAAATTTCATACGTAACAATATAGGCGATTTATAAAAGAATCATTATAGTATAATCCAGAACCACATGAAATCTGTTATTTGATTAATTGATCAATATAAAATTCAAAAAAGAATGAAAATATCAAAAGGTATTGTATAATGGATATAAAACTTGGCTAAAAAGGGTAGAATTTTATTCCACCTGCAAATTACTTATATTTATTTTCAACTTTTCTTTGACTGAATTCTAATTTTCATCCTAAAATTTAAATTGACAGGAATTGACCAAGTCTTTCCATTTGTTTCGGAATGGAGCTCATTTTGACGATCTTTACATTTCGGTAATAAAACACATTCGTTAAAATTTCAATTTCTTCCACCTCAGAATAATGAAATGTCCTAATTACATCGACTCATTTAAATTTAATTACTTACAAATTTATGTAATATCGAGATATACATCGAACAGTTGTTAAATATTCTGCTTCGTTAACATCAAAATATATTTACATTTAATCTCACAACTCCAATTATCAACTATAAACTATCGATTACTATTTGTGGAGGAATACGTATAATTATTTGAACCCACTTAGAGTTAAAACTATTTTTATGCCGTGTTTATGATACATTAGCCCGTAGTCATATGTATTTTATACATAAACTGCCAACTCTTATCAACTATTCACTTTTACATTATGCCAATAATTTCACGAGAGGTCTTTGGCGAATAAAAGGCATTATTAAAAGTATAAACATTTATTTTTTTCAAGGAAGAGCGATGAAAATCCCCCTCTGTTAATAAATAATCAACAAAAAGAACTTCTCAGTTGTATTTTACTTGTTGTTGTAGAAATTTACAGTTGTAGCTTATTGAGTCATGGAAATGAGTGTTTTATCTCACTTCATGTAATAGTTTATTTCCCAATTCTATTGAATGACTACGAATGGACATCAGAAGGCAGTCATTGTAAGTGAACTATTATTGAACTATAATACAATCATCATATCTCCCACTTAATTGCTTAAGTTTCTCTCTTTTTGAAAGTGTAAAATTGTGTGATGATCGGTGTTTAAGTTAATCTATTCTTAAGCTGTGTTTTACCAAGTGCCTTTGGTAGATTGTTTCAATTTTAATTTATGATTTAATTGTGATTTGTCCAAAGATTTTCCCAAATTCGCCAAAGATCACTTCACAACCTCACTACGAAATTAATGAATCTTCCATTATTTACGGAGTTGAAAATAGGTTTCTTAGTATGTTCATATATTTACATAAGTTTTTCCTCGCTTTCAGCTTATCTTAATTTTTTAATGGAAATTTGATTAATTATTTTTCAATTTATAGAAAGTTCTCCTTTTTAAGAATCTATAAAAATATCACATATTCTCTAACACATGAACAGATGTTTGAGATAAATACGTAATTCGAAATGAAGTAATATTATTATTAGACGTTTTGATTTTCATCATTACTTTGATATAATATAAATTCGTAAGTCGGTCAATGATTTATGATCATTAGAGTAAGAAACGTATAGCAACTATAATAGATTCTTCTTTTAATATGTTTCAAAATGGCATGATATGAATGATTTTTATAAAGACTGTCATATAAATATCATTAATAAGTATTCATCATAATTTATTATGTGATATAGGTATGCTGCATTTCTCTGTTAACCTATTATATGATGAGATAAGCTTCCCGCTCATAGGATTTTTTTTTTAATTTCAGGTATATAGGTCATATAAACGCAAAATTCTTCTTTGTTTTAAGTATCTGTGCTGTTACATTCAATAATTCTTGAGTATCGAAGACTAAAAGGTAGTATAAACCAAAAACAGGGGCAAAATGAGCGCTTATAATAAGTAGTGAAATTAATTTCTAAAAGTACTCGTAAAACACTCCTGTGTTCTCTGCTAATTACAATCGAAGATAAAATAGATTTTACTGTTTTGAAATCCATAAATATAGTGTGAGGAGGGTGAAAGAAAACTCTTTATCCGCTGATGGGTTTAAATTACAATAATCGTGTGATTTGGCTGTTATTTATTCATCTAATCCCACACTTGTATTTTAAAAGACTTAAAAAACTCAAGAGTATTCAAACTCAATATGAAATTATTCAGCTCTGGTAATGTACATATTAACAAGGAAATAATTTCCAGTTCTAAGATTTTTGGTTAACCTGAGAAGTCAATACTCTCCGTTATTCTTTTATGATTATACTAAATATACGACGATTAAAAAGTTCATAACAAAGTGACACATTTCCAAGGATACATCTTTAGTGTAAAGAATTTCTCGTCTCTGAACGCATTGTGATGAGTTGATTGGCTTTTCCATGATCATTAGAGAAGTAAATATATTTATTACCGTTAATTATTGCTGCAGTTATTGATGCTTAAAGCTTTGCAATCAGAAGATGTCTCTATTTAATGTGCATTATATTTAAATTTTAAAAACCACTTTCCCAGAAAAATTTCGTTTTTATAGATAATTTTAAACATTCAAATTCCTACCGAAATAATAAAAAATACAAATCCGTATAACGTTTGAACACAAAAAATGAATCACTCAGATTCGATTGGTATAAGGCGTCGAAAATGACGATTCGAGTGAAGGATACTTTAATCCAAAGCATTTGTTACATTCGACTCCTTTACTAACATTGCTGAAATTAAAATTCTCGATTGGAAACCACTAAGTATCGAGACATTGAAATGGCCGTGAATTTAAAATAAATAGTAATCCATACTTGTCCCCTGAGCTCTTCATTGATCGATCCCAAGGACGCCCTGTGCTCCACATACATCGATTCGTGAGCCACCTATAACGAGATACGTTACTCAATATTTCTCATCACTTTCCTTCTTTGCACGAAGAATTTAAGATATTATACGGTATGATTTGATGTACCGTTCATATATAATTATGGTATGATTAATCCGCGAGATGCTAAGAAAAATTACGTTACTCTCCTTTTTATTAAAATTAAGGATACAATAGCTCAAGACGTTTTACTGATAAGTATTGATCATAAATACTATCTTTTTTCGTTTAGAATAATAGAGACAGCTTCTAAGAAAACTTTTAAGGATTAAAGTCAATATAAATAATAAAATTGATATATATATATAACGTAAACGAAATCTGAGGCTATTAAATATTGCTGAAAGGGTAATTGGATGTAATAAGAGAATATACTATCATATTTAAAAAAATTAATAATCGATTTTTATAATAAGAAAACAACTTGTCGTCCCATTCGTGTTTCTTGATTATAATAATATTTTTTCGGAGTTAAAAAGAATAAATAAACCTTGCAATTCATATTTAATTCGTAAAATTTCTACATTGAAAATCTATGTTGTTCGTTTTCTGTATTCGTCAATCCATTTTCTATTCCTTTAAACAATACTGCAGATATATTGTCGCTTTCAAATGATAGTGATGGATTGGGTCGTTCAATTAGATAAATCCAAGTTGGTTACAAAAGAAAGCACGTTTCTCCATTGTTTGCCAATATTCCATCTAGCATTCTTAAAAGGAGAATCTGCATCATAGGAAAGTATTCATGATAACTTAAGCATAAAAATTCTCTGAGTAGAATTTTAGTGTAACAGAAATAAATTCGGCTGACTGATCTCTTTCAAAGGAGAATGTGGTTGAAATTGACGAACAGCCATAGGGATATTGTTGAATCTGGAAGAGATAGGAATACATCATTGGATAATTAGTGACGAAGGAACTAGAAATAAAGATCCGATGAATGCTGTCGACACACAAATGGTAAAAAATTCCACAAAAATAATTTTTAAAGTGAAATGAAGATTATGAATAATTTTATTAGGAGACTGAAATAATGCAGGAATTCCTTTAAAATGAGAAAAATGGGTTGATCAGCCTAAGGAAAATACCCGGAAGTAGGGAATAGATAATCATTTTATATGCGATAAACGATGGTTTCTCTAATGCAAACTATTGAGACTTTGAAATACTACAAACGTGGCAATAGTTTGACATATAGTTTAAAAATAATCTTCCCTAACGAAGAGCACTTCAATTAAGTTCAAAAAATACGAATTACATTGAATCTCTTTTCACTCATAAGTTAAAAAAAGTCAAATAAAACAGTACGTGATTAACTCGTAAATTTGAAGCAGAAAACTCTTGTTCTGAAAAAGATCTTTTTGAGTATCTTGTACAGGGGAAAATACAAACATCGGGAAACCGAAGATATCTTGATTGATATTGAAATTATTTCATACAAGCCGATGCGTTTGTTTCATCAACGAGGTAATTGCCAAACTTTAACGCAGAATTATACCAAATGAATCGCCATACAAGTTACCACCTGGTTGTTACCTGAACTTGGTATTTATATTAATCATAAGGTATTCCGGATGCTGAAAGTGTGACACCATACTTTGGAAATATATTCGATAAATCGATAACAGGGGTTCTCGCAGATCGGAAATGCCTGTTTGCGAATGCAAAGGAATATCGGGAAATTATTGTCTTTTATCAATAACTTCTTCATCTGGCAATTTAATGATACTCATCATTGCTATCATGAAGGATGACAGTTGAAATCAAAATGATAAAATTTAACATAGATTGTAAAAGACCAAATCAACTTTTCATCAAAATCAACAAGATTCCATTCCATTGGTTTCACATGAAACATTTAAATTAAAAATTCGATTATCAGAAAAACCATGGAATTGCTAACTGTTTAAAAATATTCTTTTCGACAGAAAGTTGTGTTTGACGGCGTCAGTTGGGAGTTGAACCAGTTGTGTCTCTCGATAGACTGCTTTCCGATGCATATTTACGACGATAGAAGTAGATGATTAACGACTTTATTATGTTTACTAGTGATTCTGTGATATAGAGATATCAAATGCTAACCTAATCAAACGACTTATTCAAAGATGGTGCGAATTTTTAAAACTATAATCTTAAGAAATGCTCCACATTAAACACATTCTTAAAGGGACAATTGCCGAGAAATCATCAAGGCCATCTGTTTAAAAACGATTAAAAACTTTGTGGTTTTACCATTTTGCAAATTCGTATATTTTAAAAGTGAATTCAAGAAGAACAAGGTATTAATGGGTGAAATCAAAAAAGATAGGTTTAGCGAATACACGATAGGTGAGATTGTTACTTCTTAAAAAAGGCAGAATGGGATGGATCGAACTCCAATCGATAGAAAGTGCATCTGAACTGTTCCACTCACCGAGAATAAATTCATCACGAGTAAGTACGAAGTATTCATCCTACTCTCATGTTTAATTAGTCGAACACTTTCGTAAAATAAGAATAATAAATTCAATTATAAACCTTTTTTAAGGATTTTTTTTCCTCAAACGATAAGAAATAAAATAACCGGAAAAGTTAGACCGGTTCGGCAGTGTATAAATCCTTTGCCAAAAGACTCAAATGAACTAAAATAAAAAAAAAGAAATGTCGAGTTCACAGCCGTTCAAGTAGAATTTATAATCGTTAGTAGAATTTTCTCATTTTATTTTTCCGACATTATTTAAGAAAAAAATTACTATTCTTTCATTTACCAATGGTAATGAAAATAAATCACGGTAAAATTGACAATCGAAATAAATGTCATTAAAGTATTTCATGGCAATTTTTTCGTGAAAATATGTAAGAATGAACTAAGGAGTATAGTTATGTTAATTTAGAGGCGAATTTGGTAAAACCCATAAGATATGCGCTATCTTTGTTTGATTTTCGCCGTATACGTGACGATTGATTTAATTAAACGACAGATATCGACTGCATGGTGAGTATAGAGAATTTTACATTGGAATGCGCGAATATCAATGTTCAAGGCCATCGTAGGAAATCTACATAAGGTTTTAATCGCTCAAAGTATTAAAGTGCTAAAGATGCAGTGCAAGGGGCCCATGCAGACAATACGAAAATGAGCTTAAATAAATAGATTGAAGAAACAGAAGAAGATTCTTTGATAGAATTCGTTCATTCCAAACGCTGTTCACAATCATAATAGATAGAAAATCTTGGTTTTTTTACCATCTGCCACACGCCTAGGAGCGGTTTTCAAGGTACTGATATAGCAAATGAATCATCAATAGAAAATCCTTTTGTTGTTGGTTATCGACCTTTCGGAAATACAGCATAAGACTTACGGCTGTTAGACCAAGACGGCAAAACTTTTGGATGATCCTTTTTATTTTATATTTTCTTTAGTCTTTGATTAATGAGCAAATTTTTTTCTGTTCTTTTTGAAATTATTCCTCTCGTCCGGTTATTGTGTCTATAAAATTTCAATCCTTTCTTCCCAATCTCTTATATGTACTTATTCCTTCCTATTTCATGTATACTTTCAATATTCAACACCTCATTGATTTCTTTTAAGCTTTAAGTAAAATTGAAAAGTTAATATATTGAAAAATTAAAAATCAGTTTATATGTTCAACAAGTTCTTCTGTTAAAGTAAATAACTTTTTTTAACTTGTTAAAAAATTTTAATGTAAAATGATTTCTTTCGAAACTAATTTTAGGTAAAATGAAAAGAGCTTAAACTCTATTAAAACTCGGAGAAATTATTTCGAATGTGTTGCGATGTAATTCGGAGCGTTAATCAAAAACTGTTACGTTTTGATACTTTTCCACCGATGAATGCGGTTGAGAGGTGAACCTTCATTTCTCCTATTATCACTTTTCCTTATAGACTATTGACGTATACCACTTTATAGGCCCTAAATGTTCTAAATCTTTAGATACACTTAAAACGTCGAATGGTAAAAATGGTGGAGCGGATCGATTCAGCTCCTGAGCCCAGACCCTGTTCATTCATCCCACGCGGGTGACGTCACATTCCGCACAAACCGAGGAATGAAATCTGCGTTTTGGCTTTTTCTATTCGGAGAAACATCTTAGAATTCGATTGGGTTGTCAACGATTTAAAAAAATATAAATAGCTCGTAAATTGAACAATAGTTGTGCTTTAAAGATCTCGTCCATCAGAGAGTGACCTAAAACGCAACTTTCCTTACTCATTCGGGAAATGTTTATTAAATTCATCATTAATTATCTCCTGAACATCTTCGATAAATCAGGGTACTTTTTTATTTGCTAATCGCCCTTTCATTTATTCCAAGGCGATGTTCCATTAATAGGAGATGAAATAGAATATAAGAAATTTTAGGAACGGAAAAGTTGGAATTTAGAACGATATTATACTAAGTGATAAAATTTTGGTTAAATATTTACTACTTTTTTTGGCTTTTTAGGTTTAAAATTAGATTTAAGAATTGTTAGCAACCGTCAAGCGCAGTTTTGAGCCAAAATATCTCATTTCAAAAATAGAATAGGCTAATTAAAAAAATCACCAGTAAAATTACACGCCTCCCGAAAATTCTTTAAAGTTTTTGAATAAATTTCTGTCTTTTCTAAAGCGAAAGGTGAAAAGTGGGCTATGAGTCCGTACAAGAAGAGACAGCCCCTTTAGCGAGTGTTCCCTTGAAAGAGCTTTCAAGACCTTCAAAAGAAGGATTCATTCATTTCATCCATATCTTATAACACTTATTCCTGTTCAATATTATTTTATGTTGATTTAAACATTACTCATTATAATTTTAGATGATTTTGACAAATAAATCGACATAAGATATTATCCGTCAAAAGAAAGAATCCATCTTGCGACCTGAGGCAAGCGTGGTGTAAGGTGTAAGCACCATCAAGTCTATGATTTATCCTTCTATTATTGTTCTCGTTTTATCTCGATACGAATCATTACTATATTACTAGCTGCACCCGTTCACACGTTGTTTTGAAAAAGTAAGTTGCACCAATTATTTTCTTCAGCTGGAAATTAATAATATTTTTATTTATTCACGTATTAATAATTTATTCTCTTATTAATAGTAGCAAAAGTATTTTGACTACATTATTGTATTTATTAGAATTTGCTAGCAAAAGAACAAACGCCAAATGCATTATTTTTTTTGTAATTCAAATTAATTTTTACAATCTTAAAAAAATACAATTCAAGAATCTAAAATATTTTAAATTTTAATATAATTTGTAATATTTAAACAGTTATTGAAATAATATTAATCTGCACAAATGGGATCAATTTATGTATCGATCTTCTGTTTTTCCCGTAGAAAATCCATTAGCAATTTGAATGGCAAGCAGCTATCCGCGCTGCAAGGCTATTATAATCATATATCCTATCTGCATTAATTTTTCTGTATATAAGAAAATATATCATCACAGTACCTTTGTCAAGATATGTCAAATGTATAGAACATAAATTAAAACATTGAAAATAGATGAAATTCGTTACCAAAGTAGATAACGTCATCTACTTACCAAGTTGTGCGGTGCATTCAATCTCTTGAATTTATCTCAATATCGTCTTTTTTGAATATCGAAAACTGTTTACTTCGCGACAATGTACGATGCTTTAAACAATAAACAAACACATTTGAATTCTGGTATAAATCCTCAATGCGTTCTTATGAGAAAATTCAACAATCGCATTCGTGGTAACTAAGGAATAGTTTGTTTACAGCCTCAAAATTCATCAAAATTATCATCCAATTTACCCAAAATCTCGTAATTTCTGATCGTAAACTACATTTCATGACCATAATATGAAACTTTATTCAATTTCCCTTCTTTTGGTGCTATTTTCAAATTCATACGGTGGTCATTTCTAATTTAATTTCGCAAATGGGAGGAAGCATTCAAGTGAGAAATCGAAGTTTACATGTATTTCTCATTGGAACAGTTTTTTTTTCTTCTGGATTCGAACTGAATTAATTTTACTCCGAATTAATTTTTTTTCAAAAACCTTTCCTAGGATATACCTAATAATTTACCAAATTTTCAGGACGATTGGATGTATGGGTTTTAAATCTATAAGGTACAGACAGACATAGAGACAGACACGCATTCATTTGTATATATATATATATATATATATATATATATATATATATATATATATATATATATATATATATATATATATATATATATATATTTATTTATTTATTTATTTATTTATTTATAAAATTTTAAGGTAGTTCTCTTATCTCGTAAGTTCTCATATCATTCCATATTTAATGGTTAACTGAAGATTATCTGCATAATTTGCAAAAGGTCTTAGTATTCACACGGGAATTAAGGACTCGACCTTCAGTAGTATGAAGCGACCTGTTCGTGCCCATAAACAATGAAAATGTCGTTGTTTTACGAGTAACTATGACTTTCCGTTCATAAACAAGGGTTAATGTATGTACAATGGATATAGAAATAGGAAACGAAGAAGATCCTCTCCTTGTTCATATACTCTCTTTGATGTAAGGTTAATTAGAATGGACTCATCTCCTTCCGAAGATGATCTATTGACCCTTAGCTCCTTGTTGTGAACTCCTCAAGTGCTAAGTGATAACGAGCTCTTTGTGTGCTTTCAAAGGCTTGAACAAGTCATTTTCAGCACGAATCAGGTTGTTACTGATGTTTCCATATCCAGAAAATACGATGTGAAGAATTTTTTGAAATTGAACGAAATTTTAATTATATTTATTCGGCTTCGGTTTTCTTATATTTCCTGAAATTATGCTCTATTCGGATAAGTATCCAATTACAAAGTTGTGATGTTTATCTGTTCTTTTCACCTCTAAAAAACCTCTTAGTATACAAAGATTTTCATAGACATTCATTAATGAGCAGTTTTCAAAGATTGAAATAATGTAATCAACAAGAAAAGATATAAAAAGTAACATCCCTGACTCATATTATTATTATAACGTCTTTATTAAGGGCTAAAGAGACATCGCCTCGAATTTGAAACAAATGTAGACAATTATAAATAATAGAACATCTCTAATATTAAAAATGCAAAGTGTTCTTAGTCTAATATTTTGAACTGCAAATATTGAAAGTAGTTAGTACGCAATTCATAAAGATTGTACTTTGTAATGAGTGATTTCTACATTATATTCGTAAATTTGGACGATTGCGTTGGTAGTAATTTCATTAACGAAAATGCGGCGTATGGATGAAAATGAAATTGAAATTTCCCCGGAAATGATGTTTGAGAGCATTTCCTGTAGCAGGATTGGCTCATCAAGGCACTTCCCAATTGCCTTCAGAATGCCGTGCAAATTCAAATTTAATAGCGTAAAATTCTAACAAACATCGATTTTTATTCTCATGAAACACTCCAACATTCAGAGAACATAAAATACTGATCAGATTAGCTGTATTTGGTTCAAAATGTGTTAACATCAATTTCATCTCGACGAGGAAGTTTCTTATTATTTTATTATATTATTACAGAAAACCTTACAGGTAGAGCAATGCTCTGGTGGCAAGGATATAAACAGATTTCCAATATTTATATTTGACAGTCACATTCATATAAATTTAAATTTAACTACTGTAACCAACATGCCAAATATAAACAATTATCCTAAAAGATACTACAATAGTTTACATATTCTATAAAACACATGCATAATATACATAAAGAATCACCGTATTTGACGGCATATAAGACGCAATGTTTTCCTAAATTAGCTCTCAAAAAATTTACCCGTGTCTTATATGTGAAGGTATTTATATCTAAGCTTAAAACTATTTGTTTAAAAAAATATCCTCGGAAATATGACTAAAGTTAACAAAGGATTAAGCCGCACCATTCAGTATAAACTAAGAGTGTTAAATTACGCTAAAGTGCATGGAAACAGAGCAGTAGTAAGTCATTGTGTGGCACTGCGCTGTCGGACGGACTATTAAAACGTTTTTTCCTTGTGTGTGACCAACTTGATGAGGGTACGTCTTATTTGCCAGTGCGTCTTATATGCCGTCAAATACGGTATTAAGATTACCATCAAAACTCTTTTTCGTACAGGTTTTTTCAGGGTTCCTAGCAGGCCTTCACGGCTACCGTAGCGGTCCCGGGGACTAATCCCCGCCCAACATCACCCTACCAGGCAATCCCCTACTCCACCTGTACTCGTCAATGCTCACTCGTCCTTAATTTTTATTAATTATTTTTATCAATGCCTTGTGATTTTTTTAGAAGGGCTCCAAGACACTTGCAGGCAAATTGTTCCTATCTTTAATTGTGCGATGTAGAAAAGCATATTTACTAATATTCGTTCTCTGTTTAATTAATCTAACTTTATGCTTATGGTACTTTCTGCCATGAAATTTTGCCTCATTGATTTTCTTCGATAATTCTTCTAACGATTTAACCCCTGTTAATACCTTAAAGAACAGCGCTAACCTCTTCTTCTTCCTTCGCTCCTCTAAACTTTCCCATCCTTAACCATCTGAGTTACACTATCGAGCCTTGCGTACCTACCTAACACGAATCTTCCTGCTCTTCGTTGTACCTTTTCTGTTTTTCGTTTAAGTCCTTCCTCATGCGGATCCCATATACATTCCCCGTATTCTAAGATTGGCCTAACTTAGGATTTATACGCCGCCTCTTTGACTTTCTTGTTTGATTTCCTAAGCGTACGCACTGTGAAATTTAAGGCTTTTTTAGTCTTCAGTATTATTCGCTCTATATATTCGTTCCATTTTAAGTCCCCACTGAATGTAAAAACCTAGGTATTCACTGTGTTCTCACTTGGCAAAATTTCCTCCCCAATATGATATCTATGTGTATATTCGTATTTATTTCCAATTTATTGGATATAACCCAACTATTTAAGGTAGTTAAACCCTCTTGAAGTCCCATACAGTCATTCTCGTTCCTCACATTCCTATAGATAATACAATCGTCTGCGAATAATCGAAGTTTCGATTTTATTCCCGTCGGTAAGTCATTAATAAATATTAAAAAGAGCCCTAATACGCTACCTTGTGCTACGCCTGATGTAACACTGATTTCGTCTGAAAGCTTATCTTCTATTTTTATTCTTTGTTTTCTACCTTTAATAAAAGATTCCACCCATTTAATTACTTTAGGATCCAAGTTCTGTGTGTTTACTTATTGCATTAGGATTTCATATTCTACAACGTCAAACGCTTTTGCTAAATCTATTACCACTGCATCTACCAGTAAACTTGATTTATGAATGAATCCCCAAATTTTCTTACTTAAACATTTTATCCGATTTGGTATTATTAGTATCAACCGAACGTACAACGAATTTCAAATCACTTACTTCAAAGGCTGACATATTTTAAGCGTGATGAGTATCTTCAATGACGTCGACCGCCAACCAATTTGAACGTATTAAAAGACTATAAGATAAATTTTGTCAAATTTTTCTTCTTCTTCTATATTATTTAACAATTATTTCCCATATCTTACAGGCATTTTATTTTTATTGATTTTTACTAAATTTCTCTATTCTCATAGTTCTTATTTCCATTATTTGTTTAGATAACATTGTTTCAATTCCTGTCCTTTCCCATTGAATTCCACGGAAAGAGAATAGCTCAGTATCCGAATCGATATCCATTTCAACGCATTCTAAATTGATTTCGTTTTGAAATTAACCGTTTGAAAGGATTTCTGATCTCTAATTCGCCCTTTTTGATGGTTGAACGTATAACGGTATCACGTTTAATCATCAATTTGTTTATGTATCATATTTTTATTGCCTTTATAGTATTAAAAATTAGGTATATTTAAGGTATTTTTATAATTATAATTTAATTCTGATATATTTGAATTGAAAAATTCACGAACATTGTTTGGCAAAATCCATTCGTCCATCAAAAAGATCGCTGCACTATTTAAAATTGAAGGACTCAGGTGTCACGATGATAATTCATTAGGAATACCGAGTCATTCTGTGCCACCGATGGCAACAGCTCTTCTTATGTGCCTTCATGTTGTTGCTACTCTTCTATATATTTTTTCGTTTCTGACCCACATTGTTCATTTGATCTTCGCCTCCAGCATCATGTTTCCTTCTGCTCTTCTAAAGGTCTCGTATCCATCGAGTGCTACATTTTCAGAAAGACCTTGGCTCCGATCACTTCAACTTGTTTCTCTTCTCGAAATGTTGCATTTACTTTCAATTAGGAATTGTTCTAATATTTACTTTCATGTTATATCCTTGGAGAGAATATCATAAGTATATAATTTTATAAGCATTTATACATACAGAGTGCAAATAAATCATACGAGAAAAAGACTACTGAAATAAGTTTTATTTTGTATTAAAAAATAGGTGATTCTGAATTGCTCGTTTCAATGAATATTTCACTTCTTCTTTCCGCCATTTCTCTAAGAACTTTCAGCTTTATTTCATAATTTTGTTCATAATCACAAAGGAAAAAAGCGGAAAAAGGAGAAAATAAGAATTTGAGGATCATATATCAAAATAAAACAATATTTTGAACTAAAGAGATCCGTCATTGAGCGATTGAATCAGTTGAGCTTTGTTATCGGTGAAGTGCCTATTAATATCTCTTTACTCTTTAATATGGTCTTTTTTATAGGAGCTTTCCTCATTCCCTTCACCATCATGCTGGTCATCGCAGGCCTTCCCTTGATGTTTATGGAACTTTCCTTTGGTCAGTACGCCAATCTCGGTCCAGCGGCCATCTACGCCAAGTTCTGCCCACTCTTCCACGGTCTCGGGTATGGAATGGTAATAGTCTCCACTGTGGTCATGCTCTACTACAACCTCATCATAGCATGGACTATCTTCTACATGTTCGCTTCCCTTAACAAGCAACTTCCTTGGGAGAACTGCGAACCGGAATGGAGTACTTTAGGTGAGACCGAGTTTGTATGCAATAAGAAGTCTAATATTCTCTAGATGAGGATAGCTCCTCCATGTTTTGCCACCGGTGAGATTAATAGCGATCAATCAAACCATGGGCTCTGACACTGGTCACCGTTACTCATAAACCGTTACAAATTGGTTGGTCTGCACTAATTCTGCACCCGATAAAGAATACTTCGATGACGTGGTATCAGAGAGCTACTTCGGTTTGTTCTGTTGGAAAGTGGCTCAGTGAGGAGAGCTTCTAAAATGGGAAATACTTCAGAACGGACTAACGAACCATTTCAAATGATTAAAAGTGATCAAATAAAGTTTATATAAGACAAAAAAGGCGATATAAGCAAATTATAAAGAATATATAGAATTGTATAAATGATAGTAAGCAAATATCACAACTTCAAACTTAATGAATAATTAATATTGCTTTAGGAAATCTGTAAATGATATCTTTATATGAATTTGAGTATCACGTACACTCTAAGACTGAGAAAACTCATATATGAGGAAATTTTTCGTTTGCGCTTCACTGTAAACTGGAAATCATTTAATGACATATTTTTCTGTATCGGAGAAAAACAATTGTAAAAAAGAAGTGACCACTTTTCCACAATTTAAAATACAAAATGTCTCTCTTTTGTGATTTCTGCAATATAAGGCCTTTGTCCTTTTAGTATTTTATCACAAGATCCAAATAATCTCAATAGCCACTCCTGGAATATGTTTGATATTGAATTTTGGGAATCAAGAATCGTGCCTCTAAAGATTAGCTGTGTTAATTTTACAAGATGCCGTGAGCATATCTCCTTTATTTTGGATTTGACGTTATTGGTCGATATTTCCAACATTTTACTCACATTTTTTCCTCGTTCTCTCCACCCACTTTCAACAATGCGACTCAATTGATATCAACATTTTGTGTACAAAGTGGAGGGTTTTTTCTCGAGGTTACGCGTGTTTCGTTTTCGATACGATCTTTAAATATTCCTCCAATTTGCAGACGAAAAGAAACATAAAACCCCTGTCTTCCTTCTTTTAATTAAATTTCATCCAAAGTATATACCGTTTTTGAATTTTATATTCGTGTCATCTATTAATTGAGACACATCGACCAATTCCACATTTGAAGCGGTCCCAGTTCTTTTATTTTCTGATTCATAAAAGTTCTAGAATTTTTATAAAATATTCTTTTAATGTTGAGAACTCTACAGTTTAAAATATTTTACATATTCGTGTAAATGAGCTACATTTGAAATAACTTTTTTACACTCCGTAAATATAACCTTTTTTGGACCATTTTTTCGAGGATCAGCCGAAAGGTAAGTTAAGTGTAAGAAAATGTCTGTTACGTTTAATTTCAAAGTCAGTGTATGTTCTGTAAAGAGAGAACTCTGTCATCGGAGACATGCAAGTTTCTTTACTGATCTCTAATTAGAAGAGAACTCCAGGTTTCATATCTGATATGCAGATGTAGGCTCCCTTAAACGAACTGCAATACTCTAACGACTGCTCCCTTTTACAATTCCTCTCAATTCCTTATCATTACTTCATTGATTGTATTATCCAGTTCCATACGTCATCAAAGTTCAATCTATGGAACAGGTCATTCATTCAATGCTATTGGACCGATGCTATTCCTTATTAATATGAACAATATCGTTTACAAGTTTTAATAGTGACATAAGATGATAGAGAGTCGACTACACTTATATAATCTGAATTCAAGATGCTGAGGATTCGTCGTTACTACAACAGAGTAACCAGGATCATTTTCCGATTAATGTAAATATCTCTCTATTTATATATTCCTTGCATTTCGCCTTTCTGGACTGGGATCCCATCACGAAACCAGTATTTGTTTGTAATTAGGATACTAGGTGTTCATAGGTCCTTCGTGTATTATATTCTAATTTATTTGCTCTCAGACTGCTACTCGTACGAGATAGCAGACGACTGCATGGATAAGAATGGAACTTATTATCAAAGAACCTGCTACAATGAGACGGAGGCTGTGGCAAACAACATCACTCACTTGGCGGAAATAGCGGAGAAGAGGCCACCTGCTGAAGAGTACTTCAAGTAAGTTCATCTCCCCATTTCTATAACAAAATCATAAATTACTCTATATTAATATCACCAAATTATGGAAAAAATTTCGTTAATTAAAAGTAAAACAAATGTTCATTTTCAGTCTTTAAAGTTTTATAGTGTTGATATTGAATTATTATGCAAAAGATGTTATCATTTCTATCATTAGCAATGCTACGAGATATTTTATAAGTGAACCAAAATAGACGATCAAAGTCAGTTGTCAAGATATGAATGTCGAAAACTAATTTGGTTCAGCTTCCCAAAAATGTTGGATGAATTACTGATAAAAAACCACTTTTCATGTTTTTTTGGTTTGAAAAGCCTTTTAATTTTTGTGCAAAATTTGCTAATACATCTTCCACATCTATCTTTCACGTACTTGCCATTATTTATTATTAAAAGATTCAATAAGCCCAATTACATTGAATCGTCAACAATTTTTATAAATGAATTTTTCACAATTACATAAATAAGTGAAACAATAATAATAAAATAATAACCATAATAAAAAATTAACTATAGAATAAAATAAGGGATAAAACAGTACAATATTGCACAATAACTAATTAAATTAAAGAAGCGAAGAGGGAATTGATGGGAGAAAAAAGTTCAAGGGATTTCATGATGAGGATAAGTTACCCAGTTCAGGGATGCAGTGAAACAAGGATGTTTGTGAAATAAACAGTCGAAAATGAGGTATGCGAAGGAGGTAATAATTACGGGATGGGAAAAGAAAGACAGAATATCGCAGAGGGGACTCCTCTTCCACGATTAAATTAAATTTTCAGTGGAAATTACAAACTTTTGTCATTTTACGTTGGCCTTCCTTGAAATCGCGCTTTCTAATATTCATTTTATTGAAAAAATATGTAATTTTTGGTCTCGTGAATTTAATTATCCCATAAATTTCATGTGAAATTGATCATTTAAGGAAAATTGGATCATTTAATAAAAATGCATAAGCAAAAAGCCGTATTGCTTGTGTATCTTTGTATGCGACGTATTGAAACTTTATACAGCATCGTATTAATGAGATCTGGTAAACTCGCATTCTTAGCATTGTTATTTTTTTGTTTATCATGCTTATGTTGAAGAGGCTGTAAACACAAAATGATGAGGTTTCCTAAACAGCGTCCTCCTGAAATAGCGAAATCATTCAATGTTTTGCTTAATTGTGAAACCTTTCGACTCAATTTTATAAAATTTTAGTGGGATATTTTCTTAATTATATTGAAAATGTTGATGATTTAGGATTGTTTTAGATGAACTTGATAATCATTATGGTACTATGGGAAGCGAGCCACTGTTAAAAAAATGATTTTCAGGGTTATTTTACGAAACCAACATCTCTCGTTATCGTAACGTTTTATCGGAAAAGGCGTTGAAAATAAGGCTCACTTCCTAATAATAGCGTAGGAGGGAAATACAGTATTTATCGGCTGCAGATATGGCACGATATCCTTTCCATTGAATCAGCTGAAAGCATCCAAAAACTTGAAAGATAGTTAAAAAGAGCGTTTTAGTAAGAACTCGTGAAGGAAGAGAAAAGAGGGAAACGCACCTGTTGCTCGAGTAAAAGGAACGTGGTAAAAGGAGACCATGTGATTTCATGGCGAATTCAGGAGAAAGTATACAATAGATGGACTCCTTCATGATCCACGAGATTAATGGCAAAATGTATTTACTAAGGTATCTAGTATTATCTATTTTCCCGACATATAATATAATAGATAAGATTCTTTAAAATAATTTTTGTGAACGATTAGATTAAGGAAAATTAAAATAGATTTAATTAATGACCGAAGAAAAAAGTTACTCAATAAATAATAAGTGATACGATGACAATGAAACTTCATCACTTTCTCCTAATGATTAATAGTATGACAATATTTTATTCCTATAATGGTTACAGCTGGATAAGCTTTATAGCTAATAAATAACTAACTTATTACACCAGAGGTCAATAAAAACCATTTATTATTTACTACTTTTATAGTTTATTAGTTGTACTCGTTCGCACGTTATTGTGAAACAGTATTTTCAATTATTTTCTTTAGCTGAAAATTAATTATATTTTATTTATTAACGAATTAATAATTGAAAAAGCTTTTTGACCACATTTTTGTATTTATAAGAACTTGCTGGTGAAAAATCGAACGTAAGGTGCATCGATGTTCTCTTTTGTAATTTAAATTAATTTTTTGAGATCTTAAAATAAATACAATTCATGCATTTAAAATATTTAACATTTTAATATGATTTGTAATATTTAAATACTAATTGAGATTATATAAATTCTGAAATCAATGTGTGAAGGCGTGACTTCGTGGAATGCCATAGTAATAAAAATAACTTAGTAAATTTCCACAGAAAAAATTGTTATATTTGCAACCGATTTCGTAATATAAATTGAGGATGTAATTTTATATTACGAAACCGGTTGCAAATATAACAATTTTTTCTGTGGAAATTTACTAAGTTATTTTTATTTATATAAATTCTGCACAAATGGGATCAATTTATGTATCGATCTTCTATTTTTCCCGTAGAAAATCCATTAGCAATTTGAATGACAGGCAGCTATTCGCGCTGCAAGGCTATTATCATCTAATTTACCCAAAATCTCATAATTTCTGATCTTAAACTACATTTCATGACCATAATATGAAACTTTATTCAATTTCCCTTCTTTTGGTGCTATTTTCAAATTCATACGGTGGTCATTTCTAATTTAATTTTGCAAATGAGAGGAAGCATTCAAGTGAGAAATCGAAGTTTACATGTATTTCTCATTGGAACAGTTTTTTTCTTCTGGATTCGAACTGAGTACTCCGAATTAATTTTTTTTTTCAAAAACCTTTACATATATTATATTATTTACTATACATAAATTATTATACTATACCATATAATATTAGCTACTTTTAGGTTTTTTTATTACTAATTTTTGCTTATAAATTTCAGAGTTTTTATACCCAATTTATACATGTTTTGTTTACTTGTGATATACATCACAAGGAAATCAGGATTGATCTTTTACTTCCATGAAATAATATTCAATGTTTTACATAAGTTTATCTAGTTATTTACTACAATGAATACCCTACAGATAATAAAATCTCATTCTAAGGCAAAACGGGTTGTGGTGGTGGTGGGAGATATGAACAGGATTCGGTTTGGATATCTTAGAATTTATAGAACAATTTATAAGAGATAAACAAGAGCAGAATATTAATAGAAGATGAGCCAAATGAGCATCAAACCAAATATGGCCATCTTTAGAAATCGTTTATAAAAATATATTTAAGCTCAAAATTTATTCATTGCCTTTTTCAGCAATTATGTTCTAGGTCTTTCTAAAGGAATTGAAGAAACTGGAGAAATCCGGTTTTCAATGGCCTTATGTCTTCTCTTGGCTTGGGCAATTGTTTTCCTCTGTCTTAGCAAGGGTGTGCAATCTTCTGGCAAGGTAATGATTAGCTATTAAACTTTATTAAATCATGTATTCTAGTCTATGATGAATTTAACTCTACTTTGCTCTATGTAATATTCTTTTCTAACTGTAAATTTACATGAAAGTAAATTATTATTTGCTTTTTGCATCAAGATTTTTTCTTCGTGAATTAAATATAATTATGATTTTATATCACTGATCACATGATGGATAGCTGTTAAAAACTAAATTCCTCGATATAAAAGTCTCAGAAAGAATAAGCATGGAATAAATATGCAGAGTAAAGAAATATACGATGAAGGGGAAGGGAGAATTCATTAAGAGGAGAATTTGTGTTTCTATTACATAATCAGTGAGACTATTTTAATTCTCTTATAATGCTCCTGGGATTCATTTTAATACATAATTCTTTAGTCTATTCACACCCAATAGATATACAGTAATCCTGTTTTGAAAATGTAATATTTTTGAAAAAGAATTAAGTAAATTTTAATATATTGTTGAGCAAATTTATTATTCTCCTCACTTCGTATATCCTTCAAAAAATTAAAATTTAAATTGTCTCCTGGATAAGTTATTGTGAATTGCAATATTGTTGAGAAATATATTTCTTCATTTTAGAATATTCAATTACAAGCATTTAATTTATTGACTTTAGGTTGTCTATTTCACTGCACTCTTCCCATACGTGGTTCTCATAATGCTTTTTATAAGAGGGGTAACTCTTCCTGGAGCCTCAACTGGCATTTTATTTTACCTCACACCAGACTGGAAGCGGTTAGCTAATGCTCAGGTAAGATGTGATCTTAATTCAATTGATGAATTATTTCACAATCAACGTTAGATTTAATATTAATTTCCCTTTTACAAAACAGCTTAGGTAGTTTTGTTCTACATTTTACAGAGAATTCATGACTTCTCTGAAAATAACTGCTTTCTTGGAGATCGTTGTCTCACTTGGGAGAAAACATATCTATATATTTGAGAACTTTGAAGTTAAACACTATTTCCAACTCAAATGTAAATAACGGTGATAAAACAAAGATATTTAATTTGATGAATTTAACTAATGAGTGATGTTGTGATCTCCCCTGAAATCTTACTGTAAACCTATACTAACTTTCTATTGCAAAGGTCCAGGATTCAAATCCTGGCTAAGGAAGAAACTTATCTCTCAGGGTATGGATGTTAATGTACATCAATTATTGATTTGAGTGCTACACTGTAATTGTCCAAAATTAAATGTTTGTGGAGGGCTATATTAAATAGATAGGAAAAACTAAATGAGATATTGAGTGAGATGTGACATATCTATATAGCCTAGGTTAGGTTGATTATAAGTTGTTGATTCTTGACTTCAATTCATACTTAATTTTGATTCATCTTGGCATCTATATCCAAAGTTGAATATTTACAAGTATCATATTCTATCATAAATTATCTTAGAAAAGTTACAGGAAATAGAGAATAGCAACTACATGTATATGCAGTATTAGTAATATGAAAATTTATGAATTAGAGATGTTTAGCTATCTATTATATGAATATAAAGAATTAGGGATAGTATAATTTATTTGTAATATAGTATTTCAGAGTTACCATAAATGAAAACTAAGGATGGGATTGTACAGTCATAGACTGCAGCCCATTCATTGGAATGTGTTCATGATTATAACTTCACTGAACTGATGATCTTTTGAAAAATAATTTTTTTATTGGATTATTGCAATTAATATCTTCCAATGAGGGTTGTTTGCCATTTAATTATTTTGAACCAAATTCAAATGAATAGGTTTTCTGGTAAAACACATTTTTTCTCAATTGGCAAGTTAATATTTATAAAATATTTTTAATTTAAAACTATATACTATATTCTAAATAAATGTTGCCATGGCTGCTTGTATCATTCCAATTTTAGGTGTGGGGTGATGCTGCAGTGCAAATTTTCTTTGCATTGAGCCCTGCTTGGGGTGGACTGATAACTTTAGCATCTTATAACAAATTTTCTAATAACTGCTACAAGTGAGTACATCTCCTTGCATGAATCTGATTAAAATTAAATAAGGTCATTTTTTGTTGATCAAATATTTTCACTTAATTCAATCATCATGGCATACTTCAAATACAGAATATTGAGTGAATTGTAATTAATCTTGAAAATTTAAGCACTTGATTTATTACATAACAATTTTTCTCTTTATAGTAAGTATCAATACAAAAATCATTTGAGTATGTCAACATATTAACGAATTATTTCATTTCTATACTTGAATGAACAATAAGTAATTGGTTTATTTGATAAAAACACAAAGTTTAAGGTATGAATTTCTTTAATTGGGAAGAGATCAAAGCTGACTTTTATGATACTCACATTAGATATCTTTCAGATTGAAACTACTTACTTGGACTCATGAGTTAAAATATGGCCATATATTCTCAAAATATGGTCATTGTTGGGACATCTATTGAAATGCCACTTTTCAGTTTTGTGTATCCCTTTATTCCAAAGCAGCTAAATATTCTATTATATAGATGTTATTCTGTGGTCTTATTTTCTATTTCTTTGAAGACTTTTTTATAATCCTATTATAGGAATATTCATCTTTCTGCATCATTTATATATTTTTTAAGTGTCAATGCTATAAATGTAATTTTTATATGATTTTCATATACATTTGTCCATATATCAAATCTTACTTACTCCAAATGTAAACCAAACTTTGCAGTTATTAGGTCACTATTAACCTGTCTGAACAATTAATCCATTGAATCAAAGCTCAAGCATCTCTCACATCTACAATCTATAATTATTAAAAATTTTCAGAGATTCCCTCATTGTTGCTGTGTCCAATATCCTCACATCTTTCTTCGCTGGATTTGTAATATTTTCTGTGATTGGCTTCTTAGCCCATGAATTAAATGTAGAAGTAAAAAAAGTGGTTGACCAGGGAGCTGGCTTGGCTTTCATTGTCTACCCAGAAGTTGTCACGAGACTACCAGTTTCTCCTGTTTGGTCTCTTCTGTTTTTTGTAATGTTGCTCACTTTGGGACTGGATTCTCAGGTAGGTTTGCAATGACTTCAAATTATGATAAAATCCAGGTATAATAAACATGAATATTACTTAATCTTTGATGCCATATTTTATCAAAAATAATGTATGACTGTATAAAAAAATTTTCCGTTCATTCAACCTATACTAAAAATGTGATAATTTGCAAGAATATTTCACATTTCAGTGACAATTATCGGGAAAGAGCCTTTGAAAGGGCTTCAGAAAAAAACAACTAGCTTTTCTTTCATATAAATAGCTTTTCTTTCTTCTGTCTTTTGAATCTAGAAAAATTCTTCCATAACCATTCCAATATAATACGTATTTACAACAAAAGAATAAAAATAAATTCATAATTATGATCTTTTTCAGACATCAAATAATGAAATGAGCAGTTGTTTGTTCAAAAGAGTTTCTATAATTTTTAATGTAATCTTGAAAACAATTATTTAATTAAATTATATTGAAGGAAATGTATAAATAATTCAATAATATCACTTTTATCTATCACTTTCATATTATAGTTTCATTAAAACTACAAAGTTTGATATAAAACAATTCTAATTGGAAATTATTAATAGTTTGCATTGATGGAGACTGTCACAACAGCCATATTAGACAGATTTCCAACTCTACGAGAGAAGAAAGTATGGGTTGTGCTTGTTGTTGCTGTTTTTGGATATTTTGGAGGACTAATATTTACCACAAATGTAAGTATCATTTTTTGAGCATTGATACATGTATTACTACGAATGTTATAAATATGATTTATCAAGAAGAATTGAAACAAATCAATATCAATTAATTATTTGTAAAATTACTGGTTACTATTTTTATATTCAGTTATATATTCTTACATCTACCCAATTTTACAATATACTTGGCTTTCTTATATTGTAATTTTCAAGATACCAAATGTTTTTAGATCATTCAGAATAATAAAAGTTATTTTTCCCTCAATGAATTTTTCTTTATAAATCAATACAGGCTAATAATGATCATCATCAATGAACATAATTGGATTCCAAATTTCAGAGTGGGATGTATTGGTTGCAGCTGATGGACAAGTATGCAGCCAATTGGTCTGTTTTGCTCATTGCTATATCAGAGTGTATACTCATTGCTTGGGTTTATGGAGCAGATAGATTTCTAAGAGATGTTCAAGAAATGATTGGACCAAAATCAAGGATGTGGATGTTTTTCTGGTGTTGGATGTGGAAACTGGTTACTCCAGCAACTCTTTTGGCAAGTAAAATCTAACTCATTAATGAATTTTACCAATAAATACTTATTAATAATCTTATTACCCATAATTTGGGAATGTGTTAAATTTCTCTACAGCATTTTAAGATTTTGTTTAGTTTTAAATTGTCAATAAAATATGTACTCTTCCAATTATATATATGATTATTATTCCATTTTACTTTGGAAATGTTACTTTCTATCTATCAAAAAAATTATGCTCATTTTTCTTTGAGTACTGTAGATATAAAGTGGGAAGCCTTTAAACTTGAATTATTCAGGATATCAATTTTCAAACTACATTCAGGAAAACAAAATATTACTTTAAGAAATTTAACAAATATTTCCAATAATATAAATTTACAACATGTTTAAAGATATTAATATTTAAAAATAGCAACTTTTAACTGCACTGTTGGCACATTTTTTACTGGGGAAGATTGAAATTTTGGAATTGATTTATTTGAGCCTAAATCACATTATTAAATATAATGATTGAAATTAATGTTTCTTTTAAAAGTTATGAATAAAATTAATAAAAAATATCAAGTTAAAAAAGTTTCTTTCAAAATCTGTATTTTGATAAATTTTCTTTTAATATTTATTATCAGAATAATCAAAGGTACTAGAAGTAGAATATTTTCTATAAAATTTGGCAGTCAAGGAAAAATTAAATTATCTTGCAAACAAAATTATTTCAATGAATGCCATAGAATTATCAAAATATTTTCTATAAAATTTGGCAGTAAAGGAAAAATTAAATTATCTTGCAAACAAAATTATTTCAATGAATGCCATAGAATTATCAAAATTTGACAAAATTTAGCAGCACCCAAATTTTAAAATTTATAATCTACCTTATTATCTACCTTATCTATTAATAATTAATCAATTATTAATCTATTTATTATCTACCTTACCCTACTTATTTTTCGTGAAAAGTATCCCTTTCGATTTTTATTTCAATTTTTAAATTAATCCAAAAATAATATAATTTAACATCCAAATTCTAAAAAAAATTTAATGGATAGATCAATTTATATATTTTTATACATTATAGGAATGTGCAATGTCTTATAATGTTACACTTAGAGCAGTGTGATGTTGCTTCATATTTATAGCGTTATAAAATTCCTCCTTCAAAGGAAAAATAAATATTTTAGTGCGTATGAAGAATGCTAAATAAATTTGGTATGCCTTAGATATTATGATCTGAAAACTACAAAATTACAAATATTCATTAGGATATATCAATATTAATTTTATAAAATGATTGTTTTAATTAAATACTCAGAATACTAAAAAACTAGCTACAAGAGACAATTTTTTTTAAATTAGCAGAGGTTGATGGTGAGAAGTAGAGTTTGCTTGATAATACAGAGAAGTTTTCAAAATATCAAGAAAGCAATGAAGCAAATTCAATACATTTTCATTTCATAAACATGAAAATGATATACTATGCTGTTTAATAAAATTTTAATCACTAGTATAAGTAACATATGCAATTTTTTATAAGAAAAAATAAATTATTAAGATAAATTAATATTAGTGGGTAATTTTGATAATTCTTATTAACCTTTTCAGTTCATCTTATTTTTTAATTGGGTTGAATATGCTCCTGCAAGTTATGGAGAATACATCTATCCACTGTGGGCTGATGCAGCAGGCTGGGTGATAGGGGTTTTCCCTGTCCTAGTGATCATTGGTGTTGGCATAGTTAAAGTTCACACAGCTCCAGAGGCATCTTTAAGAGATGTGAGTTTTATGTTACATATTTTCTGGTAGACAACTCATGCATTATCTATATAGTAAATGATTAGCCTAGTTAGCAATATAAAATAGAAAATCACATGTCATTGTGTATTGAACTTGTTAGCAAATTAATCTGAAATTAAGTAATATACAATGGACCTTACAAAGAAGATACTCACTCATTAGAGCAAATTTACTACCACCAACATATTGAAAATAATAATTCAATCAAATAATTTTATAGTAAAACATAAGAGTAATTATTTAATACAAAACATTAAATTGGTGAAAAATTATTATTCAGTTGACTTCTTCCATGTTACCTGCACGTTTCATCTACCCTCACAAATTTATCAACTTGACCTGCCAATATATGTATATATACATAAACTATAACACTCTAATTATTTTTATTGATAATAATTTCTTATGATGCAGAATCCTCAAATATATACATATACATACACATAAGAGTAATTAGGTTTTTGTCTTTAACAATTAGCCTTGTTTGAAGTAGGATTTTGATATGACACACAAATTGGTTTCCCTCCTTCATCAACAGTCAATAGAAAGGAACAGTAATAAATTTCAAACAATATCGCACAAGTAGCAATATTACTTTTGAACAACTTTGATTTGAATAAAATAACATTTTTTAAAAGTGTTTCATCTAGTCAAGATCAATGGGTTGTTGGATGGCACATTTCTAATGTAAAACTAGAATTATAAGAAATAAGCTGAGCTATGATATATAAGGTTTTAGAAAATGATCGTAAAGAGTAAGAATGAAAAAACTTAATTAAATATTTTTCAAAATTTTAAAAATTTATTTATCATGATAAAAGTAACAAAAAATCAATATATACAATTTCAAAACCCATTAATTTTTTCAGAAGAATAAATCTTAAAATATTTTACGAATATAATGTGTCAATTTTTTTCTATTGATAGGAGTAATAGAAATTTATTTAAACCAATTATTTTTATTTCATAATATTGTAATTGACTTAATTATGTTTGAGAAGATGCTGAACTTATCTGTAAGGTAATCTTGAATAAAATTATGAGTAACTTCCACAATATAAGTAAATTGCATAATTTTATTAAATAATGTAAACTCAACATTCTATAAAATTCAGATCGAGCATAATTGTTTTAACTAGTTACTTTTATTATAAAGTGATGTTTTTCAATAATATACTCTTTGGATTTGCACAAAGGAAGTAGAACAAATTCTAATTTCTAGTTAATTGAATTATATTGAATAATTATATTATAATATATTATATTTTATACACTTATGACAAATTAAATGTATTTGCAAATGTTATTTAGTTTTTTTATCAAATATAATCTAATTTTTATTATAGAGGTTCAAAAGACTATTGCAGCCTACACCTGATTGGGGACCGACATTCAAGCGAACATCTGCTCCACCAACTTATGACAGCATTAAAAATACAATTGTTTTGATGAATGGTCTTCCCGTAATTCAGGAAACTCATGCTGATGGTGAATCATTGGAGGACAACACTCTTTGAGGTTTGTAATGATTATGAGATCAGTAATAAAAGTGAGTTTTAAGTGGAACTTCCTTTAAATGATGCTACACAAACTATAAAGGCATCTTGAAACAGAAGTTGCTCAGTGTTTTTGTTCATGCTTAAGACTTTGGTATTAGAAAATTGATGTGTAGTTGAAAATCACAATGAATTATGTTGCGAAATGTAATCCTTTTGGATTCTTTGAGGTAAATCAATTATAGGATTTTTCTCAAAATATTCTGTATATTTGATATGATGGAGTTATATTTGATGTTAGAGGACTTAAAGGGATCAAAGTCCATAAGCTTTAGATTAAAATTAATAAGTTAGATGAAATGATGGAAGGAGAATGTTTTAGAAGCATTTTGAGGCTGGAAGAGATTTTACAAGCAATATGTAAGGTCAACATTTTGTCAAATAGAGACATATACAAGAAGATTTTTATATGCATCATGCATTGAAATTGAGCATGAAGATTGGGCAATAACACCCGGGTATGATATCATGTGTGTTATGTTTCCTTTATATCCCAGTTTGCAATTATTGCAAATTTTATAATGCATGATATAAAGCCTCTATAAATCTTTTTTATATTGATGTGACAGAATTATGAATATAAAATAGAAAATAGTTGGCCAAACGTAAATACTATGTATACATAAGCAGAATTACTGAATACTATGCTATCATTGGAGTCTCTTTATTAGAGTGCTTATAAAATTCAACTCTTGAGGAAACCATGTTTAGAACTCAGGGAAGAAGGACAGCTACCTTGAAATTGGTGTTGGATATCACAGCTTATATAACTCGAAGCTCACAAATGCAAAATTAATAAACCTTTCTTCCTGAATCTTTCTGTTTGACATTATTTGGTTTTCATTTAATGAAATTGCTGCAAAAATGCTGTCAATTAAAGTCAGCCATGAAATTAACATTGGAATATCAGGGTAAATAAAAAAGAATGCATATGAAATTTTTATTAACATTTTTTTAACTATGTCATAAAAAAGGAAGCCAGTGCTCACATTTCAATGTTCATAAAAATCAATTATCAATGAATTAGTTACTTAATATACTTAAAATATACATTTTTTGTAAGCAATTGATATTTAATGCATAAATTATGTATGTGTTTTTTATTTAAATTTTTTTAAACTATCTAAATCTCTCAAAACTCTTAGAATGAAATTTCAAGATTCATCCTAACATAATTGATCAAAATGGTTATATCAAATAATTAAGAAGCAATAAACAAAATAAGAGGAAATTTTTAATTTCTACTCTATCGCTCTCTGCATTCAAAGACTTCCAATGATTTTAAGTTGGTCTTTACAGATAAAAAAAGCAATTTTGATGATAAACACTATCTCTTTTGAAATGTGACATTACCAAGGCAAGCTGTGTATGATTCACAGAATGAAGAGTTAAATTACTTTATAATTATGAATATGGCCAGTGGATAGAATGTAAAGTATTCATATATGAGCAGGAATATTTTGACATGAATATTATATTAAAAATGAATTCATCCATCATCAAAAAATACAAGCATATCAAGGAGGTAATATATATTTAACGTTATAACAAATTAAGGGTTGATTTTTGGACAGGTAAGAAATACATCATTCAATTTCCCCATTGTGTGTGCTTGTAAGGTGCTATCCATAAGTTGAATGCTCTCAGTTGTATAATCAGAAGATATGTATAATCATCATTTTATGAATAGTTTGTTCCTAACTTTATTTTTCTCAAGCAATAATTCACAAATTATTATTTTATTATTATAATTGTTTGCTTTAATTGAGTATATCTTTCAACTTAATCAATATTCATCTACAAAGTATTTTGATGTTCACTAAATTAGATATTCTTTTGAGTTAAAATAAATTATTTCAGGTGATAAAATAGATCACATAATTTGGAAATTTCAGGAAATATGTGCTTTCATTTCATTTTCAGTGGGTTTTTCTCATTACTTAATCCTTCAAAAAACTTGCAAATCTCTTTTTATGGTTAAAAAAAACTCAATGAAACGCAAATTTTAAAGTCCCAATTTTATGGAAAAGAAGTCGATACAATCCTTCCATTATGAAATTAAACAAGTTATAGATAATTTTTACTCAAGAGTTCAATTGTAGTGGTTTAACTCTAAAATGCTTATAATCAAATTCTTTCATTCAATCTTTCTATTTTCTGGAAACAAATGACTTATTTTCTTGACTGAGGAAAATGTATGTAATGATTTTGTAATACCATATGTTATGTTCTAAATTAACAAGGGGGTTTAAAACATTATTTTTTCTAGAGATTGACTTTTGGAGTCAAAAGAATTAATTCTGAGTATTATCAACTAGATTTACTATTTTGTATATGTAAACTGTACAATACAAGACATGCTGTGAAGTTTTGTAAATAAGGAGGCTATATGTATGAATATGATATGACATATTTGAGCATCTGAAACATAATGACTGTCTAGGGTTGGTCCACATCTTATGTTGGTAAATCATATGTACATAGTCCAACATTCACTTTTGATGGTATATACATGAAAGACTATGGATCATCATGGGAGAGTTTAAAACCTCCATGGATATGCATAACCTCTATCTAATTCAAGTTGTTAAATATGATTATCCTTGGCTTAATAATTTACTTTCTTCTCAGAGAAAGTTTGGGATATACAATGAGAAATATAATGAGTAAAAAGTATAAAATTATGAAACTACTCACGAGCGGCACTGTGGAAAACATTTCTTGTATCGGATTATAAACTAAGCACTTATTATTTTATGCATTAACTAAACTGTTCAGAAACTAGATGTCGTAAATGTATAAAAATCAATGAGATTAATTTACTGTCAAAACCATTAAATATGTGTGTGTATCTCTCTAGCAATGGATGTTATACAACCATAAATGTATGTATATATTGCTTCTGAAGATATTTCCCAAAAACAGATATCTAGCTTCTAGTAATAGAGGTTAGTATGATGACAAAAGCAACTTTACAATTTCTTCTTAGATCATTCTGTTACTGTTCAGTTTTTGTCATAAACCTTTAGTTTAGAAATGTTTCCACTAATATTGCCATTGCAGTATTTACATGCAACCATCATGTTCCTATTGTTTTTACACTCAGAGAAGTTAACTGGATAATATATTTTTCTGATTTGCTAGCACAGTAAAATTATCTCCAAAAGAAATACTCAGATTAAAACTTAAATGTCTAGTTGATTCTGCATGTCCCTATCATGTAGAAACAGAATGTTAACTATCGCTGTAGTAAAAGTGTGATAATCATATTCATAATTTGTAACCATCTCCTAAGTATGATGGTGACATCCTTGGAATGTTATCATGCATAACAAATGGAGTACAATAATGTAGGATGTTTATAATGTATGGAAAAATTTATTGTAGTTCAATGTATATAAGTTATGTTAATGAAGTGTTTTAAGATAATTTTCTTTTTGATGATGAATTTAAGCTCAAGCAGGGATTGGAAATGTCTTTTCATTTTTTCATTTAATTGTGATAAATTTCATCATAATTTTTCAATTTATGATTGGCTTATTCTGCTGAATGGCACATCATGAATAAAAGATTTCATCATGAACGCTTATCAAAGATTGCAAGGAAAGGAGCTAATGAATGCTAATTCATAGAAGATTTTGACATGGATATTTAAAAGGGTATGGAAAGTGTGATATGTATTTAAATACTGAAGATTCCTCTAAGTATAGAGCAGCTGTGATTATGGAATGAATTGGTTGTTAAAATTTTCAGTGCCTCTAAAAAGAGTTAGTCAGTCCATGTCAATTAGAGCTAACTCAATGTTAAGCAGAGTTATAGATTGGTGTTGCTTGCAGCAAAAGGTTTAGTTTTGAACTTCACCTTTGTGTAAAGTTCTTTACTATTATAAAAAAACAATATATTTTAGAGTTGTTATTTTAAATATAAAATATAGACATATTTTTCATGATGTTCTGAAAAATCATGAGTTTGTGTCATGAAATAAAATTTCAATGGCATGGAGGAAGAGCACAAGAGGTGTTCACAATTGATTAGAAATAATGAGTTTAATGTTGCACCTTTCATTATAGGCAGGAGAGCCTCCTGCAAACATTAGTGTTTTGAACTTGGGAGGGAAATTCATTTCTATATGATTCCAGGTAGTTCCATAATCGGAATCGTTATTTTATTTTAAAAATTTGTTATTCTTGAGTGCGAAGTTTGTGAAATATATGAGAAAGTTGAATTATGTGAACTTTCCTTACTTGAAAATTCATAGAGTTTAAAATCCCAATGTTAAGATTTGTGTATTTAACTGAATGTCATATGTGTCAACTGAGAAAACAGCTCAGAAAAAGATTTCTTACCAACCTGTAATTTATTTACTATTGTGATGTTATTTTAATAAAAATTAAAGAATAAACTGTATTTTTTTCACATACTAAAAACCCGTTCACACCAAATATATTTAATAATAAAACATATTATGCTATTACTTTCATTCAAGAATGATCGGACAACCTTACCTATCAATATTGATTCAATCAAGCTATGACCAACAAGTAATTGAATACCATGTAGATTTTAATGTAACACTTTAAGAGAACGATTATGAACACGTGCATTCATGTTTACTCCTAAGGAAGTATATTTTTCATACTTCTATTAAGCGATAAATAAGGCTGATAATAGGAATGAAGACTTTCAAAATTTTTTTGAGTAAAACTCGGGGTAATTCTTAAAAATAATTTTATAAGCCATTCTGACATAAAGCTTCAATCATCCTTCGAAAAGAATTACTTCTCCGATTAAATAGGCAGAAAAGTTTTTTAATCTAACTAATTCAGACGCTAAAAACATAGTGATGACGCAATCTTAAACCACACTTGCCCATCGAAAACACGCCTGACTAGCCATAAGTAACACCAAACAGACTTTTTTTTAATCGCATTGCCCAGCTTGACTTGCCTCATGCCCGTGTCACCCGCACTACATTGCTCATTCACTTTCCCTATATGTCCACTGCTTCCACCAGATGGCAGCAACGAGGCGCTATCGGGCAGCCGAGACAGTTTACAGTACATAAATTTTATTTTAATATGTATATTATCATTGACCTTGTATCATTGACCAGGTAATCTAATATAAACATTTAAAGGAAAAGTGTTTAAATACCTTTTGACGTTAAATCCCTAGAAATTCATTTTTTAATTCTTATCATTTTACCTCCTTAAATTTACTATATTTATTTATGCAATTTATGTTGTAGTCTTTTCTCTGTTATTTCACATTTATATTAATTTTTTTTCCATTTGCAATTTACATTAATGGGAATTTCTGATGAGCATATTTTGTATCTCCTTTACTCGATAGGAATATCTCGGAACAATTAAAAATTATTATTAATATTGACATGTACAATCCTATACTAGATTGATATGTTAAATTTTGTTAAAAGTGGTGATTAAGAGAAAAATTATTCATTGATTTAAAACTTAAAGTTAATCCATTGAAATTAGAAAATGACATTAATTTTTGAGGAAAAGTATGAAATTAGGATAGTGTAGTGCATTCTCTAAATACTTTGGCTGTGGAATTGGTTACCGCTTGAGTGAATAGTGAGAGTACCTTCAGTGGAAATGCAGACGTGAATTTCGATTTGCCAGTTTTCACCATTTCGCCAGATATATCTAAGTAAAACAGACGGAAGAAGTATTTTTTTAAGATTAGGGACAAGAGATAGCAAGTCCAAATCCAAGCGAAAATAAAGTCTTGCGAGAGATATATTATCTCGAAAACCAATACATTAGTCAGAAAGTAACTCATCCAATACACTTGAGAACGCTTTTTTAGACTTACTTAGTGACGCGCTTCGTTATTCCAAAGTAAAGTGCACGCAAAAATAGTTGGAAATTTTCCTGCTACAAAGCAAATGAAATGCTCTATTTCTCTAATATTTTCCCCAACCCAACCAAATTTCGAGCTTAATTTGTGTATGTAACGTGTATGAAAAGTCCAATTTAATAATATAAAACATTCATATTAGGAATCGGTTAGGGATGCAGTATATCAAGGCTTCCTCAATTTTACGGGGACAGGTCATATTATCTCCTCTATACTTATATTCCCCTGCAAATATTAAATAATCTCTCTTAAACTAACTTATATATTTTTAAGATTAATTTACCTATTTCTTGTGTTTCTTGTATTATTTCAGGTGGAGAAGAACATCCAAACTCATTTTACCTCTCCATAAAATCATACATTGAGTCTCATAAATTATCCATTTCAAGTAAATCATCTTCACATTCACCATGAACTGAGTGAAAAAAATACACACTACACAAGTAGCGAGGGAAAAAATTGTATTTGTTTACTGTCACATGTGAGAACAAGATGGAAGGGTTTGCGTAAGCAAGTACAATATTGACGGGAATCATTCACAGAACTCTCGTTTCTAATTGTAGAATTGATTTATTATTTTTACAGTATTGTAAGTGGAAAATGCAAGATTCGTTATGGAATATTTGTGAAATAAACTTGAATACCTTATTTTTAATCGTTTATGAAAATGAAATAATGGAGAGGTTAGGAGAGCCACCAGAAAAAAAAGCTTTGGGAACTCTTCATTGGTTTCTGAAGTTTTCTAAAAGAACGGATTCTTGCTTACAATTAGTGTAATAGATTTCTCAAACTGATCAGAAAACGTAAATATCAGTTTACTCAGCTTACTCCATTGGAAGCAAACGTAATTTACATGAATTCATCTCTTTTACTAAAGAACCCGACACCTCAATTTCTTTCATCTTACAATATTATCTCCTAATCACAACCTTTTCATTTATAGTACATCCTGATACGCTGACTTTCTGTTCCCAGCTTGACAGCCGTAAACCGCCTTTCATACTGTGCCCCCACTGTGCTAGAGGCACTCATATATAAATGTTTCCATCGACCTCAAATTAGAAATTTCAATAATTAAGCAAACACCAACTGATAGGGCTTACAAATCAGGATTTTTTCCACGAGTTTCCTTATTATTATTCTTGATCGCAGCAAAATAACCTCTATGCCTACCCATTACTGAGGGAGGACAGTGCTAACAATTGAATGAAGATAAGGTAATTTACAGAGATTAAATTCGATTGAAACTTTGCTGTGGACATAAATTTGAAGGTAGTAGTAAATATAATGAATCATGTATATATTTTGGTAAAGCTGGTTACAAAATGTCTCGTTAAGAATGAATGAAAGCAAAATAAATAATACAGAAATAATTTATCAAAATTATATGAATTTAATTCAAAGGCCATGTAATATTGCATATAAGTATTCTTTTCATGATTACAGATTAACTGAAATGAATAATAATTCTTGCTAGAAATCCCTCTTAAGTACGTTTCATTGACGCATTCACGGAGCGCGGAAGTGTCCTCAATTTTTTTCAGAAAAGTTGTTGAAAAAGAATTCTGGATTTTGCCTTTTATTTAAAATATATTATTGAATTTTTTACTTGTTACGATCTCCAAAGAAAACGTGGGATCCATGACCTATTTCATCATTATGCTTTATCCTAAAATAAAACTGTTCATGAAAATAAATCAAAATTTTACTCGTATGAATACAGGCTCAAGTTTTTCCATTTCAACTAAAATATTCAAATATCAAGATTTTTAATTAGTTGGATGCGAAAATATAAGAAGAAATAGTCGACGAGATCAAATTAAATATCCTAAACCTCTTTATTGATTGAGAAAAATAATTAGTGGATTAATCAGATGTCTTTCCCAAAGCTTTGCCTCTTCCCATTCATCCTGAGTCGAAAACTGTCTAATGTTATTTTTGAATCGTGACCAATCCTTCGTAAGCAATCAAATAATAAATAAAAACTTGTATTCTACTTATATGCAATTAAACCGTAATCGTTCCTTCTTATACTATAAAATATCCTAATGTAATCCTAAAGTAATTTTCTTTATTTTGATTATACTTTCCGTAGCTGAAAGTCTATCTTTAGGTCTTTATTTATGTGGGCGAGATTGAGACTAATAAGTCTCTTTTTACATCTAACCTCTTACAAAGAGAATTTAAAAGGATCGATTAAAATAATAATTATGAGAAAGATTTGAGTGGATATAAAAACCTAAAACCTTAGAACAAAATCCACGTTAGGAAAATACCCACAATGAAATGGGGTTTTAAAAACCTGCACAAACCTACTGATAGAATTAACTGAAAGAAATAAATAAACAGAAGAGATCATAACATACAAAATTAAAAATAACCAAATCCATAAAACAATTGTAACAACAAATAAATAAATATCCCACAAGAATGTTGAAAAGAAAGGCAAAGTGTAAGTAATATGATTAGAAGATATTGGACAATAGAGCTGCGAAAAATCTAGTCCATCTCGGAAGTCTCTTTCTTCTATGAATCATAAAAAGGAAAATTTATTGCATTCAACTGCGTAAAAGGAAATCTTTAAATACGAGGAAATCAGTGACAAAAAGGAAAATCCAGAATTCGTCATTGTGACTTTGAAAAACCTTCGAATGACCACAGCTAAATATACCTACAAACTGCACACGGATATATTCGGAAAACATCAACTCTTATTTTGACAAGTACAATCTTACAATAAAAGACTAAACTAGACTAAACCTTTTTCTTTAAGAAGCTTAACTGAAGCTCAATGTAAACAACCAATCGCAATACTTTACAAATCTAATGGTAATATAAAAATTTCACTCGAATGAAAGATTTTCGAACGAAGTGCTCTGAAATGACCACTAAGAAATGCGCTGTAGATGAAGTGCACAGTATGAAATGGTGGAGCCATAAAGAGAGCTAAAAGAGACAAATATTTTTCTAAAAGGTGTCTTATGCAGCAAAAGATCAGCACCTAGTAAACCCACAATAGCCCTTGTTACTCGTTTCTAGCTAATTGAATTTTTAATCTGTTATAGCGTGATGTGCATTTCCTTCAATCAGGGTTTTGAGACTATGATTTTAGGGTATACGACGAACTTTCCTTCTACAAACCTATCCCTTGGGCATTTATTGGTTAACCACGCCCCGTTTGGTGTTCTAAGAAATTAGGTGTTTGAGGAATAGCGTCATGTACAAGGCAATACTTATGAAAGGAAGGAACTCGCGGTTGCTCGCACAACAAACAATCGGAGATAAGACGGATATTACCACATTTGGACACTCGGATGAGCTGAAGATAACACAGTCCGCCAGTTGAGTTTGGATCGAACGAGAGTAGCGAAGAAGTGCTCAGGTAAGGGAAAGACCCCTAGGAGTCTTTCTTTATCGCTCTTTAATCAATTATCTTCTTACGATTATTCCAATTGCATTGTGCATTCAGCGTTGTCATAGAAACCATTCCCGAATGATATTTCCGATGGTCAGAATTTAGAAACTCTTGTTTTCTATTATGCCTCGTATAGATGTTTTGAATTATCCTATTATATTCTTTAAAGTAGTAGTATAGAATTATTATAAGAAGGTTTAATGATGCCCTTTCAGATTGAGGATATGTGACCAAGTGAATAATAAAACTTTTCAGAAAAGCCTTCACTGAGCGTTGACATCCGATAGAGCTGTATTTATAGCGCCTCTCTTTACGTGCGTGTTTTGGTGGAACTTATTCACAATCTTTATTACGTTCTTTGTCAATTACAATCAGATGAATTTAAGAGCAAAGCAAAGAGCACAGAATAATTTGAAGAGAAATCGTCTATTTTTTTCCAGGATTTTCTTATACTTAGGATATCTAGGATTCTGAACTTTCTGAACTAAAGAGAGAAGGAAAATGAACGTGTCGAGCCAAACAGAGAGTCTTATTTTAGAAGACCAAAATTATGGAATCAGCAAAGTGTTATAACAATCTTTATATTTCACGGCGTTAAATTTATAATACTTCTTCACATTTTTGTAGGAATTAAACTAAATCAATTGCACATTACCCCTAAAACACTGAATAATGGAGCGTTCAATATTCGATCGCGTTCGAGGAATTGATATAAATACGTGTATATTAACAAACATATGTCTGTTTCCTGAAAATTTTCCCTGGGTCTTCAATATAGAATTCCTAAAGTATAGTACCCCCGTTTTACTTTCCTTATGTTATGCCCACAACCGGAATAATGAATTTCTTTAATATACGGAGCTCTTCAACGATAGAAAGTTTTTCTGTTTCTATTGCTGTGACTCAATTTTTAATTTTTTGAACCTGCAGCTACTATATTATTATGATCATTTTTTATTTATTTTAAGCATATGCTGTATTCACAGTTTTAACGGGCATTTTAAGCACACGCAGGTATATCGAATGAAAAATTCAAATGCGTTGCTCCAAAAACGTTTTGTCGTGAGCGATAGCAGCGGAAGAGTTATCAGATAATTCAAAGGTTGTTTAGATTGACAGGCAATCGAGTTCTTATTACTATGAAAAAATATAATCTCACTCCTTCTGTTTGAATTTCACTATCATTCTCATTTAAAATTGAATATTTATAAAAGTATTCGTACAAATCCGATCAATTGTTCTTTTAAATCTTTCGACATCTTAATATGTGACATTAGGTAAGGAAAAATGATTTGAAGCCCTCAGAATTAATTTCGCGTGCAAATTTGATGGAACATCTTTTTCTAAGGTCGAGTCAATTTCACTCGATTTCATTAAAATTTGATGGAATCATATCATTCCGTGAATGCAGCGTTTCATTCCTTCAAGAGCCATCAGAAATCTTTCCGTAACTTCTCTTTCCACAAACAGGATACCGGTTTAGGACTTCCTCTTCTAATCCTCGATTTAAATGCGGTGCCAAGAATATTTCTTATGTCAATCTTGTTCCTTATGTTTACTTCAGAATTTCTGTTCTTTTCCTGTTTTTCAGCTGATTGCAATCGGTATATTTAGGTGTTTCCTAAAACATAATTTGAGTTGCAAAAGTTTTATTTATTTTACTTTTCTTTAGCCAGTATGATTACCCCTAATTCTATCACTTTGAGTTCATTTCTTGAAGGTCTTCTGCTTTGACTCATTGATGACCTATTGGTTTACTAATTTCCAGTTGCGGCGCATTTATAGTCTATTCCCTCGGATAGCATGGAAAATGTTTTTATTGAAGAGGACTGGAAAACTGCTGGGATCAAACTATAAATACAACTCTCGTGTTCTTGGTTTGCTTCGCCACCTCCCGATTTCATTCGCTTTCAACTCTATGCCCTTCAAAGAACGTCACAAATCACACCTTGTGTAAGCGCCTCTACGGATGACGTTTATCATTCGAGACTTCTATCCCTACAATAACCTTGAACAGAAGGAAACCAGGAGTTAATTCGAAAGAATATAATTCGCTCATCCCTTTCAGATATTCCACGAAACATACGAGAGACGCATCTAAGTTAGTGAGACACGCTTTTATATTTAACAGATTACTTTCGTCTTCAACGAGAAATGAGTATGCTCTGAAAATCGCTTGATATCTCAATTCTTCAGTCATTGCATCATATTTCGACAGAATGTCACGAAAGATAAACAGGACTTATCTACTTCGGTGAGTTTTCTGACTTTCAGAGGATGATTCATTTCTATATAGATAAAGTCAACGGTCAAACATAAATGTTGCGAGAAACTTTTTCCCTTTCTGCATTTCTACTTGAAGCTTTCATGAAATATATAATGGCATGAAAATTGCGATGGCGCATTATACTTGCTCAATTATAAGGAACTAAAATGAAACACTTTCTGTTAAAATATCCTCGACTGAGGAAAGGTTAATGGTTACTTGCTTAAAAGCTCAAACACGAAATGATGTTTATCAAATTAAGAATATTAAAAATAATAAATTTAAGAAAAGGAAACCGAAATTAAAAACGGTTATTCGAAAGATAAACATATTTATTTTCTCAATATAATCACTGAAAATCTTTGTTCTACAAATTTGGATTGCTCTAATTTCTATCAGCTATTATTGTTCTATTCTTAAGGTGTTAGCATTCATCAGCTAGTTTTTTAGATTTAGACTGATTTGAAAATCCCAAACGAAGTTAAAAGTTAATTCTTCTACATCGATTTCAGATTAACAATAAATACCGAATTCTCCACCAACTGAAGCACAAAGACTCACGAATGATCGGTTGCATGGTTAAAAGAATATCGAAAGTGCTTGTGCTATAGTATGATTGCGATGGGAAAGTATCGAATAGAAGGGAAAAATAAAACTACATTTTTCTGAATCCTTCCTTTAAGGGTATCCTTCAAAGCAAATACTTGGATGTATAGTAAGTTCGTTTTAGCTCTTACGCATGAACACTAATAGGAATTTATTTTATATATATATATTTAACGAAAAGATTGAGCGATGTTTAGGGAAACAAGCAGACTTCAAATAATTAATATATATTAATAATTTTTTATAAAATCATTCATGTTCGGTCTTTTCATGGAACACCCTTGGGGACACGGTTTCGATTAACATAAGTCAATTCTCTCTGCCCTTAAAAATGGATCATCATGAATACATGTAAATCTTTTTGCGAAATAATAATCATAGGCTTTGAAATTGTCAATCGAACAAGGTTATTAAGGAGAAAAGACATGATATCAAGTATCAGTAGTCAAATATAGGGAGTGTAGATATTAGGCGCTCTAGAGGCTTGCTTAGCGGCTAATTAGACTACTATAAGAATAGCTGTATCCAAATTCTAACCTCCCATTAATAAAATCTCCCGAAAATTTCATTCCAATTAATACATTGGCTTAAAACTTTTTTCTCACGTTGCAGGGAAAGCGAGATACATTACACTGTTATTTTCATATACAGGTTTTTCGTAGTCAAAATCCAGAATAAAACTTTCTGATTTTTATAGCTGAGAGCAAGTTTAATCTGATCGACGCTCTCGGGTATATAAGTGAAAATGATCGAAGCCAATCACTCCCACCGTTATAAAGTCTTAAAATTCTCACCAATGTGAGGAAAAGGTCATCCTAATTTCACCATTCAAATAAAAATATTATTTAATAGATATATTAAATTAATAATTAAAATAGAATAATAGATAAAATTTAAGGTACACAATTCATTTCATTATATGTGTCATTCATTCTATCATATAGTAATTTGCAAAATGATATTATTTTTATAAACTATAACATATTACATTTAAAAGTTAAGGTTAGTTACTATGATAAATACGGTTAATAGATTCTCTTCTTTTCTCCTCATTTATTGAAAGGATCTAAGAAACCACCATGGCAAACTTTCTGAGACTCAAGGCAATTATGATATATGCTGTTGTTTTCATAGTAATGGGAGCTCAAGCTCAAGGACCATCTGCAGTGGGGGGTAAGATTTTAAGAATAAGCTCTCTTCATAAAACAAGGCAGTTGAATTTCCCCTTATGATTAACCATACTTCATAGTAATAGCAGTATAAATATTTTAAACTATTATACATATTTTCCCTAGATATTTATAATATTGTTATAAATGAGAATTTATTTTATATTTACAACTGTAAAGATGTTCTTAAGAAGTAGCAGTTGGTGTTATATTTCAAGGATATCTAGAAAGAAAAATGAAACACTTCTCTGCCTGATGAATCAAAAACTAGGAGTACAGTATGCATAATAGGAACTGACACCTAAATCACAAATTTCTTGAATGATTTAAATGACGAACAACAAAATGTGAATGGCATATGTTTTTATTTCAAAATTTGGAGAATTCAGTTCTGAAAATTTGCATTCCAATTCAGTTTTATTTACATAGCATTTAAACTAGTATTATTTCTGTGAAACTCTTTGATTTGAATAATTTCTGAGAATGTATTATAAATATTAAATTTTAGCTTTAGGAGCAGAATGTGATGGAAGACAGAAACTATGTATTGACCCTGCAATATGTGCAAATAATAGGTGTACATGTCCTAGTGGTTACACTCCAGACAGTCCTGGACGGATCTGTCTGAAAGGTAAATACAAAACCCTATCGTAAGATATTATTAGTTTAAATTACAGAAATAAAAGAAGCAGCTCAACTTAATAGAATGCAACCATAACAAAGAAAATAAGCACAATTTTGTGAGGAAAAAAAAATTTCTTTTATTAGTTTATGTAAGGCTTGACTCTTGTGAATGAGTCACGGATGAAAAGGAATCTTAGTGAGTATTGTTAATTATATGAAGTTAGAATGTCAAAGTTGATGATTCATTTATAATTGCAATTCTTATAATTCAATAAAACTGAAGTTTTAAAGGATAAAAATTCTCTATTGAAAACTAAATCAATTTTTCACATCAAACATAATTATTTAGTTAAATGATAAAAATAGATTATCATGAATGTCCTCGATGGAATAGAATGTCAAAAGAAGACCCACCAAAGGTGAAATATTATAAATCCCAATTTCAATGAAAATCAAAAATTTTTAATCAATATCATATGAAGAATTATCATCCTTTTTAGTGTTTATGGTTAAATAGACAGAAGAAGGCAAAGAAAAGTATATGGACTAGGTTAGAAAAATATTTTTAATTCATTCATTCTCTGAAAATAATTGGAGGTCTATGTAGGTGGGAAATTTCTGAGACTTTTCCTCAAATTTATTTAATTTCCAACATAATGATAAAAGAATACATGAAGGAACAATTTAAATTTTGTATGTAGACTAACATGAGAATTTCATTCCCCAAAAAACTTATCTAACTATCATCAGCTAAATATGTTGGAATCTTTTAACTCTCTTTTATGTGATTATTTGTATTTCCTGTATATATATATATATAATACTTCCCAATGGTGTAGAAGTTTAAATTTCACACAGACATTAAAGGGCCGCATTTTTACATAAAGCTTCCGTCAGAATGTCGTATATGGTCATTGGTTCGATTCTAGGGGGCATTTACTTTATGTCTATCAGAAATGCATTGGGGCATCAATTTAAGGCACTTCCTTTAGGTATAATATAGTGAAATGTAGGGAATTAATAAAGATGCATAAGAGAATGAAGGATGTTCATTCAGCAGCATGTGCTTGGTTTACCGCCTAGGCTGGAAATGCTCTGCCTTATGAAATGTGTGGGAATACAAACTCTATGTATATATGCGCTCTGATTATTTTGTTTAGTTTATCTTTAGCAATGTTTACAAAGATTAAGTATTCTAGCAATCTATTCTTGAAATTGCCAAAGCATAAGGTTTGATGAGTTAACTCTCTCCTAGTAAGGTAAATTCTTTCATTCATCTGACCTGGCCAAGAATCCATGGAGACTTCAAACATGATCTATCAAGGAAGCATCTTCTTGACCCAATACTTTGATAATTTTAATTCTTAATTAATTATAGCAGAAATAAATTTTTCATTATTTCTCTCATCTCTTCACAGAGGCAGATGAATGGCAAGGAAACTGTGTTGATGATACTCAGTGCCATGCATTTGATGATGCAGTCTGTACTAATAATATTTGTGACTGCAAAGATGGATACCATTTCTATGACAAGGCTTGTTGGACTACAAGGAGTAAGATTTTTCAAAAACTTGATTTCGAATATTTAAATGATATGATGAGTATGGATAGATCTCTAATTTTCTATTTTCTTACAATGAAAAAATTTCTATGCTCTTTAATATCAATTTTATCAACTTTCAGCAGAAAGTATGAACTTTATCTACCTGAGTAAAAGTGTAAAACAAATAATCAGATGGAAGAACTTTGCCAGTAGAATAAAAATTACTAAAGAATAAATGTACATGCTAAAACAATAATATGGAGATTAATTAAGCAAGATTCTACTTCTTTAGAAATATTTTTATGAAAAAGAAACGTGTATGATTGATTGATCTTCCGCAAATGAATGCATAAAATATTAAACATTCATTTACAGCAGAATGAATCTACATATGTTACTAATCATTGTACGAGTAGCATCCTCTCAATTTTTTATGCTTACATCTTTTCTTTCAATCCTTCAGAAAATTGTATTTTCATGTAGAGACATGTATTTATTTCCTTGTTTTTATTTTAAACTCCTTTACTTTCATCAAGTACCACATACTTCATCTTTGAATGTACCTCTGATCTTTGGTCACCTCTGATGATTTTTCAAATAATTTAAATCAAAATTTAAGGAATACTTTTTACTACACTCTGTCTAATAACTCCATCCAATAATACTACAAACCCTAATAATACTTAATTATGACCAATAATTATTTAAGCTGCTTACAATCAAATGCATTTCTGAGAAAAAGAAATTTTTTATTAGCAACTAAATTCTGAGTTTATATATTAATTTTTCCAGAATTGAATGAAGAGTGCAAAGATACCAATGAATGTTACCTCAACCCACATGCTGACAGAATAGAATGTTCTGCAGAAGGAGTTTGTGTTTGTAAGGATGGCTATACAATAAATGAAACAGGAAATGACTGCAATGGTAAGACATATTGGCATTATGTATTACTTTCCTCATTCTTCTTTGGGCCTAAAGTATGTTATCAGAAAACTAGTGGAATGTTTGACATCCAAGCATACACCAAAGCAACAAATACTGAAAATCATTACTACTTCGTGGAATTGTACATGTGTATATTATAATTTAAATGGGCCGTCAGTATTTTGTATAAAGAGTACTTTTTATAAGGAACACATTTTGAACTCTACTGATATTCTTTATATTTTAGTTCATCTACTAAATATCAATTATATGAATCATTCATGTCTTTAAAAATATTATATTAGAGATTACTGAACCAAGCTAGTTACAATGTTATACAGAGAATTAATTGAAAAAAACAATTCAAGATAATAATTTTTCAGAATTTTAGCAATTTAAAGATGATTAAAATAATCAATATTTGAAGCAGAGAATCATTCTCTAGAATTTCATTTTCCTACTGAATAACTGAAACCAAAGAACAAATTAGATGTAATGTAATATGAATAATTGTTGGTGATAATATTTTATCAATTTTATAACCACCAGCAGCTTTTCAAACTGGAATACTGCGAAAAAGGAAAGAGTTTAGACATTTTATTAAATTGAATAATTTTTCTTTCAGGTGCAGAAGGTCTCTGGAAAGTAGGGTTTCCAAGTTTACTATTCATCTATGTTATCATAATTAATCAATTTTCATAGTTTTATCACTTTTTGGATTTGAGATTCATTAATTAAAATTGTACTTAATTGCTCTATTAAAACTGTAAACCATCCTTTGTTTTGAAATACAAGTCCAAGTTATTGTTATAATTTTGTATTGAAAGATGTGGATTGTTATTAAAGTGAATATGGTGATTTTTACTCTGGAATTCATAATTTTAACACACATACCCATTTCTGTTCCTCAATGATCTAAGACATTTTCCTAGCCTTTCCTGATTCCTGTAATTTAATGAAAATTTCCATAAGATTTAACAGTCAAAATAAATAGAAAAATAAACAAATTTCAACTATTTCATCAAAAATATCCACAACTGATCTCTATTCAATGAAATTCTACAAATGTAAGTTTCATTTTACCAAAAATAAAAAATAAGCCTTTAAAGTTCAATGTCAGTTATTTTTCAGATTATATCTCAATGAAAACTCTTGATATCTATGAAATTTTAAAGAAAGTGTTCCTACAAATGATATTCCACAAGATATTAGGTCATACCAAACAGAATAAATCACATTAATCATCTCCTTACTTCTTTTTAACTCAAAGTTTTCATGAAGAGAATATATATCAATAAAAAAAATCTCAGTATACCATCTCAAGCTAAAAAATATTTCTTGCCCATAATTATGCTACTATCTGATATTTTATTAAACAAAAATCTCCCTCCCTTCTTTTTTGCTATTTTATCTCCACTTTTCTCTAACTACCATCCCTCACTATTTACTGAATGCTGTAAATTTACATTGAGTGGTTGGGGGCTGTCTATTATTCAGATTATGAATTTCCTTATAATTGCTGATGAATGAATAGAGGCTTTTATGAGATGGTAAAAATATTGATTAAGTTAACTCTAAGGAACTTGTTAACAATAATTCCTGAAAAAATTAAAGGCAGTTTTGTCCCACTTAATAATGATGTAAGTTATTCCTTAAATAATACCATGGTTAGATTTTTCAAATTAATTAATTTTCAAAAATTCCATTAACATACAATCAACTTGGAGATCTCAGTGCAAACAATTATTACAATTTTGGAATTGGTCAATATGTAATGTTGTTGATTACGTTTTAAAAAGAGCTGAGATATACGAATGTAAGTTTAAAAACTGAGATATGTAAGCTATAGTATTAACTATCTGTAAAAAAAGTTTTGCAGCTGATGATTTAAGTTCTTGGATTCCATGGTAACTCTTTCTTACACCAATTATGGCATTTATATCAGAATTAATTTTAACCGAATCTTTACATATAATTAGGAAACATTTATCATTGGTTAACATTAACAAGCAAAAGAGATGATTTCAAGATGCCATATTTTTTATCATCTGAAAAAAAATAATGCACGAAATATTGGAAAATTCAATTTTACCAAACTCTAGCACAGAAGACCTTTTGAAAACTTAGAAATTGAATGATGAGACAATTCGCTTTGATTACGAGAGGGCTTTTTAGCCCTTTTAAGTTAGATTTTTATATATTATTATTTACGCTTTAGCCCCTGAAAATTGACATCAATTTCCTAATCCTAATATGATTTGTATTACATTTCCTTTTCCCCAAAGAATGAGCTGAGAGAACGTAGACATCGGGTATACTTACCTCGAGAATCAGATTCTGTTTTATTCAGCTACTAACTTTAGAGACTAAACAGGCAAAAGTAAATCAGAAAGTTTATCCTACGCACATCCCAAGGCAGTTCATCCAAGAGCAGTAGAATCCACAAATTTGCCGACGGATACCTTTGGGATTCTATCGTATATTAGCACAAGCACTACCTTGATGTCAGCATTTTTATAGAGATTCATTTTATACACTATAAAGAGATAATTACTTATGAAGTAAATTTATACATGATATTTTCTTCGTTTTTTAGCATGTTATCACTGATTGGCGAATACTGATTAGTTTTTTTTAAACAAATACTAAACAACTTCATGATCTCTTCTCCTCTTGTTGATTGTACTAAAAGCGTGAAACTTGTCCGAATCATAAGTGTTACTCTTATATTGTAGTTGAAATCGCCCTAAAACAAAAAGGGGAAAATAGATTAAGCGCAGGGAAGAGCAGGAAGATAGGTATGCAAGGATGGATGACTCAAATACTTGAAGACGGAGAACAGTGAAAAAGTTTATTTCTCAAAGTGCGTAAAAGAGTTAATTCCCAAGAGGAATTATCAAATGAAATCAAAATCTTTAATCTCGATTGAAATGTATCTAATCAATCATAAATTATTCAAACCCATAAAATACACAACAGAATATAAATTGATTAGTTTGAACACAATGAGTGATTACTCCTTATTCTCCGATACTTTGATGAACAAAACAACTATATAGAGTGTTTGAATTATTCCCCATTATTTTGCTGATAACCCTCCTCGGGCGTCACCATGGACGCAAGAACATGGAAAGTGGCGCCCTCAAGTAATGGGATTTCAAAGGAGCCTAAGGCTCTCTCATCCACGGATTAGTGTTCCGATTATCGCCCGATTCAGATGCCGTTATGATAGCTCACGGTGGACAGACTCCAAAGGGATAGGCAGGCTTGCCAACTTTAAGGATTGTGACCAAACTTATTAACATTGTAAATCTTTCATTAGGAGGGAAAAACAGCCGGAGATTTCAATGAACGACAACTGGGACTGTAAAAACTCTTCTTATATATATATATATGTATATATATATATATATATATATATGTATATATATATATATATATATACACATTTATAAAGGAATATATATATATATATATATATATATATATATATATATATATATATGTATATATATATATATATATATACATTTATAAAGGAATATATATATATATATATATATATATATATATATATATATATATATATATATATATATATATATATACATTTATAAAGGAATAAACCGAGGAATCCCATATTACAGGCAATTGTGTGGGAGCTCAACTGCAATAAACTTGAAAACGTATTTTCTAAATAAAATTGTATGGATTTTATTGTCACATAATTATTGAATCGATACGCCATAAATCACGTGGTTATATGAATACTACATTTTTATTATACTGTTTTCTTAATCTCACTGATGAATAAGCATTGTAATAAATCACACCTTTAGTCAGATGAAGAACCTCGACGTAAGAAACGGCTTAAAACTTAATAAGAATATTTCCTTTAACCAACAAGAGAATTGACATGCATGGAATTTGGATCTTATGAAAAATCATATCTACACGAAAAAAGTAATATCAATTTATATCATAATTTTATAGCAACATCATTGTCTTGTACAATTTGTCAAAAATGTTCTTCGATATCATTCAAAGTCGGTTACAGATTAGCTATTGCATAATATTCGCAATTGGTTGATAAATGAAGTTTCTCTAAGTAATATAATCTCTTGTTTTTCTCTATTACGGCTTACGCTGCTTATTCTAGGCAGCACAACTTTCTTATTCCAATTAACCTCCAACTCTAAAGTATTTACAGTTGCTATTTAGAGTTAAAGCAAGGGAAGGTGACTTCGAAAAGCATCTGTTCTCAAGTAATTCATTTACTTCGCTGATTCTCATTGTAACAGTCCCGAATTAATTCTGATCTTTCCGTTGAATATACTTATTTGGGTGAAATATGTAAATATGAGAGGCTGTGCATTATTTTCAAAGCATCGCAATATTCATCCTTTCATCAAAAAGGGCGTTTGCGATGCACCATTTAAGAGTAAACTTTTACGTATTCATACCTCTTCAAATGCTTTGATTCTCACCCCCAACTCATTCCCACCAATGAGCGGCCTCGACGGCGTTATAAATAAGAGAATGAGGGTCCTCAATGATATTTCCCTCAATGCCAAATACTGTACACCCATGAGGGCCTCTTGCATGGGCCAGGAATACGAGTAAATACATATTAGTTCTAATGTTTATATTACTTACAAATGAATTATTGATCCAAATCTGAAACTAGATTTGTTAAAGGATTCTTTGAATGGAAAAAAGAATCGTCTGAAAGGGATTAAAATATCGAGAAACACAAGAGGGTTCAAAATAACATAAAATGTATCATAGAATATTATATTCAATGAAAAATTATATAAAATAGAATAGTACTTCATATGGAATTATTAAAAGGTTATTGAAAAAGAATATTCGGCGATGAATAAAAATGAATTAAAAATTCACAAATATAAATAATAATAAGGATTACGGAAACATTGAGATTCGAATGAAGAATCGTTCGTATCACTGCCTTTTTTTAATAATAAAATTTAGTTAAAAATGTTTGATTATTTGTTTACAGTTGTCAAATACGTACCATTTTATCCGATCGAATGTGGACGATAAAATGTGAAACGTATTTTAAGAAAATATTATCGTTGCATGAAAATATTTGCATCCAAACACAACAGTATATTTTATATTTTACAGGAGTGTATTCTAAGAAGGAAAGAATATGTGTAACGCTTTTGCGTGTTTGATGCGGAATATCGAAGGCTTCCAATTATCACTTCTTGAGGGAGCACTGCTCACACGAAGGCACAAATGGTGCACGTGTGTGCATCGGTGCATTGATGCATCTTCAACCGAGATGCATATTCGTCCAGTGCATGCGAAATGCAGAGTCGCGCGTCGTGGTCAACGGTGTCCTGAGGCGACCATCAAAGAACCGCCCATTAGAAACTCTAAGAGCAGTTAAGTATGGGCAGCATTAGGGATTTTCCAGCAAATGTCCAATATCGGATTTGACTTTCGGATAAAGATATAATTATCCGATCGATAAATTTTTTCGTGAATAAATGGAAGATTTTCATTTTTAGTTATTTATCCCGTTTCATATGATTTAGAAAGCGGTGTGTATACTTTTGTTGCGTTAATATTCCTATTTCCTTTGTATATTGTTTTTATGATTTATTCCCAATTCTTCATTCAAAAAAGTATATTTCGTGTCAACCTTGTTCATGAGTCACTAAATATCATTTAAATTGATAAGGAAAGTTTTGTTTTCAAAGATAATGATTTTTTGTCTTATAAAAAATAATATTATTTTTAAATATATTAATTACATTGACATGCTCAATTATACTATCTAAATTATCTTTCCATAAATAAAATCAGCCTCTTTTTTATTTATAACTTATATTATTATAAAATCTGATTCTCTGAAATCTTCTAAATATAAGTTATTTGCCGAAATATAAAATTTGAATAAAAACGTCTAAATTGGATCTTTGATTATTTCCACAAATACAAATATAAATTGACATAAAAAATTTTATCGATGGAAAGGGTTCAGATGAATCGTTTGGGAATTATTTAGTTTTTGTCGAATAAAATTCGGAAGATTCGACTAATTTCCAGCCTCAACTTAAAAGTTTCTTTTGCGCAACTGGAAGAATAATTATAAATAATAGAGGAAATTTATGTTCATAGTAGGAGAGCAAAATGAATAAATGTTTAGCTGCAATGCGATGTGGGAAATGAATATTGGCGCGTCCATTATGCACTTATTGGCATTGACAAGTGCAAAAATTCTCTACGTATGAACTGACTGCATCTCTCAATATCTCGATTTTCAAGTCAAACTCGCAGAAGGTTCACCTAAGGTACAAATTAATTATTTCTGAATATGAAATGAATGGAATGCATTGTAACGTAATTCTTTTCTTTAAACATAATATTTACGTATTGCATTATTATTCTACGTACACTATTTACTATCGAATGATACTAATGCCCTAGTTGTAAATTACGTTTTCTCTTTCAAATACCATGAATTGCGATTTAAAATTGCCTCCTCAAAATGCAAACGTAGTTTTGAGAGAGGTCGACAGATGTAGGTAGTAGCGATTAATTTAGGCGACCTCTATGATTTGAGACCGCTCAGTAGTCATTTTTAACAGTGTATTGTTACGTTAGAGTGATTGTTAGAAGTTTCACACGTTAGGAAATGTATACTTTGCTGACCGTATTCAGTGAAAGAGAAGCCTCTCCTCTGATATTATAGATATTGTTTTTCTTCGAAATATTCGAAAAAAAACAATATCTTGTTCAGTTGCAATTTTGTTCACTTCCTTGGAAATGCGTCATCGATTTAAATCTTTATTTGCATCCAAATCTTTTTAATTATTCTTTATACGAAGTTCAATTCTAGTCTTAAGAAAATACTTTTGCAAAAATTTACATATAACTAACTATATGTATATAGATTTTGGGAGAATTGATGTTTGAATAGTAGATTATAGATCGAAAGCGATATATTCTTTAATGAAAAAATGCAATATTTCCAGATATATGGGCATATAAATACAAATTATTCATTGTTTTCGGGTCGTTTCGCAAAAAGAGACCAATCAAATCAACTTACAAGTAATTCTTCCACTCATTACTCATCCCCACCTCACCATTTTTATTCCAAACCATTGCTCAGAATAAAGTGAGACATTCGGAAGCATTAAAATGGTGCACTTGAGTTGCAACGGGAATTCGAAGGAATTGTAAATTTGGATATGTAAATGCGGTGGATTTATGAAATGGTGGAGTGATTTAGTGGAGAATTGGGATGTACAGATCTATTAGTGGGTAATTAAAAGCCTTCGCTTACGAGCATTTTCAATGAGATACTCATTTCATTAAGGATATCGATACTTTTGTTTTCGATTTATGAGCATTCCAGAACTTAAGAAATTGTTAGAGTGAATTTTCTGGACTTGGAGAGAAAGTGATGAGCAAACACTTCGTAAATTGCTTTAAATATTCCATCACCGATCAATCAAACTATTAAAAACAAATTTCGCGAATTCTCTTAATTCGTTTCGCACGAAATAAATTCTTAAAATAAACTCTAAACTAACTAAAAAAATAAACTCTTTAATTGCTTGCTTTTTTAGAATGTAGTGTTTTGTATATAATGTATTGAAAAACGTGAGTTGTGGATAAACTGGTAACTGTAATCGAATCAAGAATACGTTGCAAGACCCCATCTTGTCTGCAAAACTGTGTCAATTCCTTCTATACTTGCCCTCTCTTGGTAAACTCCATCTTCTTCGGCATATATTGGAATTGAACGAGTAGACCGAATCCGCGGTATATAAACCCCTAAAGGTACAAATATTTTCCATAAAATAGAGATTTACTCGGAAGGAAACATCTCGGATTCGGAATTTACAGAGTGTCGAAGACGAATATCGACAGATTTTTCAGCGAATATACGAATGATGGGATAAAAGGGAAGATGGGAATATCTCCTCGATTCCCAAACATACATTGAGTTTGTCACGTCTTTTCGGGCATTTGACTCCACGCGCTAACCGAATCCTTACAGCAAAAGACCCAATTTGACTTTGGGCCTAAGATTCCCTCGGATAACCCGAAGGCGTTTGGGATGCGCTCTCTCACCACCGTTTCTCTTGAATCGATGGATAAGCTGTGTGTCCATCTCTTTGTTCCCTGAATTGGACGATTGCTTTTTCTCATTACAAAGAACACCTTCCGAGTGAAGGCCCTCGACGAAAAGACTAAATATCAAGAAATAGGAAAGCGTTGCTACTGATGTAGGAAAGTTAGTTTTCTTTAGTTCCTTTCATTGTAATATTTCAAAACCGTCTTCCTCGAGAGAAGATATCATCTTTGATACCAAAAATAACGAAGCCTTTGCTTCGAAATACATAAATAATTGGAATCTCATTCTCAGCGTTACAAAAGGAATGAAATTTTTCATAATGAGGATTGATATGAGTTTAAATATTAAATTATATAATGCCAATTATGGAATCAGTAATATCAGTAGTGAAATACTTTGTGGTAAGCCGTAAGAACAATTTGAGAGACTAACTTTCCACACAGTTTTATTCAAACGAACGGTTTCGTGGGTTAATTTAATTCTGAGCTCAGGGATTTATCTCTTTTGAAAAATAAAAAATATATACGAAGATGAGTGAAGTTACAAAACCGGTCGTTGAAGTAAAAATTAGTGGAAAATCACAGTCTCTCGAACTATTATATAATTTCATTGAAATTATCAAAGGACATTAAGGGAGTTCAGTTCGAATCTTAACATATAACAAAAAATATGTGCGACTTCTCTCAACAATCTGAGAACAGATGACCTCAATTCCTTATTTTTAGGCAAAAGATGTCTTAAGTTTTATATAATTCACAAAATTTATAATATTTTTACATTCTGAGGACATTTTATTAACTGAATGTATTCGTGTATATAAATACGAAGAAGGGAAACAAAATGCTAGGAACGGTTACTAAGGACATAGGTGTTATTTTTCAAGCGGATTTAACATTCCTTATTAACTTATTCGAAAAAATATTCCATAACACATACCCTCACAACTTTCTGAACGAATTCCGTTTGTTATAGATCAATTTTTTCAATCCAAGAAAAGGAAAAGATTAAAAAATGCATTAATTAACGATATTATAGTTTCCAGGGTAATGATGCACGATAAGTGAGCAACATGTGCTAATAACTAACATACAATCACCTGGAAGCGGTTGGTTATTAATTTGTGCTGGTTGTCAAAGAAAGAATAAATTTATTTTTACATTACGATGTTACTCTTTGAAGATGGGTTTAGAACTCTAGCCACTGCTTCTTAAATTTAAGAAGTACCACCATCTCGCATCAAGACGAATAAATCATCTTCCAACAACATCACAATGACGAATTTCTAAATCCGTACATAGCAAAAATGTTGCTGAATTAAAAAAATTCGCGACCAACGAATAGAGACTGTGACTATTTTTTCATATCTATAAAAATTTATTAATTGTTTGATATTGATATCCCTTTCCTTGACTCTATAAATTACACAAATAAAATGAAGAGAAATCGGTAAAAGGATAATTACGTGACCGAAAACTGACTCGGGAAACATGTCTGGTATTGCATCTAAGATTTCATAGACTGATAGGATGCAATCACCGGATAGAGAAATGTCGCAACGAATATCAATGCAGAAGGTGTTCATTCAAAGGTTTCACAGTTGTTCGAATTCCATCGCGATGAATGAAGACTTCAGTGGGCTTCTTCAGATCGAAGATGGGCAGTCCTTTTACCCTCACTGATTACCACTGTTTCGTGGCTCGTCACGTGTATTGTTTGTTGAATCTTGTGCCAACAAAAACGAATTATCCATCGCACGATCTATACTATCAATAGACTAGCAATAACTGGTTAAATATAATAGAAAATCAGTTACATGATAATAGTTTTCGTTGTCATTTTCTATGCCTAAAAACAGTGCTATTGCATGTATCATTTGGGAAAAGTAATAGCATGTATGTGGTTATTTAAGTTAATTGCGTATAAGATGGGCATTTTCAAGTCCATTCTACTTTTGGAATGATCTATATCATATATCTATTATCTATCTATCACGGCGCTCAGCGTTCCTGGGCAATACCCTATACCTTTTTGATAGGTGGGTATATTTGTTCTCCCCCTTAAATACCTCTAAATACGATGGTCATTTTCATCCAGTTCCGTCTTCGGTTTTTAATATCTTTGAATAATACACTTATTTCTATACCGTTCCAAATGAAAATCTTATTTCAAAAAACTTTTATCGTAGTCGAATGAACCAAATGTGAATGTCGTCAAAGAGGAAAACTCATCACGAGAAGATATTGTGCTGGATTCAGGTGGACATGGAGGCCTTCTCTTGAATCCACTAATTCCAATGCTAACGCCTCCTGAATTTAGCTTCGGCTTCAACGAAATCCTTGTCTATCAGATCGATTTGGAAAGAACCATCAACGGATATCTATTTAAAGTTGACGAATAGAACTTCGTGCGAATGTTAGCATTGAATTGCATTTCGGAATACCATTCAATGAAATTCGCAAAAATTTGGATACTGAGTTTTGAATTGAAATTTCACTAAACAGCCCAATGAGATGATGCGACAGCGATTTTAGCTGAAATCGAGGCAATGCTTGAATTGGAGTCTCATTACTTCAGAGGACATCATCTGATCATAATGTCTATGGATTAGGCGAACAACGAAAGGTGGACTTTCCCTTCATCTAATTGCATCCATAGTCATTTCAACTATTTTGTGCATCGTTATATTTCACTAACTATATTGTATTATTTGAAAATCCGTTGCCGGAGTTCATCTTCCAATTGAGCATGATTTTTTTTAATGTTCAGAAAAACAACGACACGTAACAGAAACAGTCTTAAAGTAATTATGAACCCCAATTAACGCGGAGGATACGTTACACTAACTTCGAGCGTTAAACGAGGCAACGTAACACATAAATATGTAATGGGGATCAGTGAAAAGAACAAAGAATATGAAAATTTATCAGTTCTTGCCGAATTTATCACAATAAAATATTATGTTTTAACTTTATACATCTAATAACCTTGATGAGAACAAATAAATTAGTTGTGACGCAGGAAAGCTGCGTTTGTATTGGGATAGCGATTTAGGAGAAGACAGTTGGAACCAGTGCACCGCTTTTGGTTTGTGTATGACCGTTTCCTTTGCACACATATACAACAAGTACCGATACAGTGTGGGATTTAGGGGAACCCCAAAAAAACCGCTTTATACTGAAACACCGTTAAGCGGGGTCTTACTCTACTTCGAAAATATGATGTCGGCTGGAATTAAGAAGCAAGGAAAACGATTCATCGTATCAGAAATAGAAGAGAATGTTCGATGACTTAAAATTTTACCGTTACTTAGTAATTTAGCAACAAAAAGGTATCGCGCCAATTACTGCCAAAGTCGAATATTAACGATATACTTTTCACGATAAACATTCTCTGGAAAAAGTGTTCAACACAATGTAAAAGTGTAAATAATCTAATATTCTCAATCATTCAAACACTAAAATTGAAAATTGCTCACAAACAGATAAATTACCTTGCGACTATCTGTTAATATAAAGAGGAATAGATTCGCATTCTAATGATGGTCACCAAGCGGACATATTATTGACAAATTTTCATGAACATATTTCGAATTCTCTGTTTGAGTACCGTTTATTACATTTGACTGATGCATAATAATCACGTTAGAAAACCAATCTCATTTTAATTTAGCTGATCTCAGGTAATATAAAACTTCTACAGATTCATCTATTCTTATTCGCGGACCCATTTCCGAATCTTAAGTCATAAATGTCGAATTTCGAGTTTTCCAACTTCTATTCAATGCATGATATGATTCAATGATAGAAGCAAAAAGATTATCAGATATACATTATGAGGTTCAAAGCTTTTGAATGAAATTTAGTAAACAACTACTCGCGGAAGATGTTCTACTATCCATGGTAAACCTCTAAAATAATAATTACGGGGAAAGTCATTTCCAGATAATAAATTTGATACGTTTCCACACGGATTTGAAATACATTTAGTAGATGAATTGAAGCGTCGCTATTAACATGTGTTCGTTTGTTTACATGTTTCGCCCGAAGGAGACAAAAATGGAATCTTCGAAGGGTATTGCGAGATTTATCGTGAGCCGATTTGTAATTGCTCTCCTTCTAAGATCGGAAAAGTGTTTGCGAAGATCATGTTGCGCGTGCGCGTGGTGGGTGGGGGAGCAATCGATGCCCCACCCCCTTCGTGCTCTCGCGAACCAGTTGCCTTTGGAACGTTGAGTAGTTCGCTTCGCCAGAGGCCAATATTCTTTCCCTTTTTTTAACTCGACCCTAAGGAGCTGAAATTTAATTTCCTTTTCGGAAAACCGCTCAAAAGTTAATCACAGGGTTTTATGGCGTAGCGACAAAGAATTTCCGGGCAGTCCTCCATTTGAATTAGTCGATCGGTGCAAAATATCAGCGAAAACTCTAACATCGGACGAAATTCCAGGAACTCCTGGAAAATTCAGAAATAATGCGTGGTTAGGAAGGAAAAATTGATTCTGGAATAAATCGCCGTAAAAAATACCAATGACCATTGAAGTCGGGAAAAAGGAGTAGAGATAATAAGACTCAAATGAGTTTAAAAGATATCTCCGTTGCGAGTGAATAATTCGAAGAAAAACTTTTCTTCGGAAGATATTTTCCACGACGATGAGTTGCCGCTGATTGAGGCGACCGCCCAGGGCAGCCATGCATCCGGGCTCGTTATCCCGCTCCATCAAACCACAGCAGCCGATCTCCGGCCTACCGGTGAGTGCCAATGGCACAACAGAGAGGCGGGTGTGCTTCCCAGGGGATGGCGACGAGTGGCGTACGGTCAACTCAAATAAGGTAAGCGGATCATGGAGGAGGAAACATCTGAAGGAAAAAATAAGAAAGCGCTTCAGAAACGAGACAATTTTAGTAATGAAAAGTTTTTTCCGATTTTTCAATCCCAAAAGGAAGTTGTTTTCTCTGATGATTCTCTTAGGCATTTATTAAAAATGGTAGGAGTTAAAAGGAAGTTTTAAACAAATTCGGCTTAAAAAATTTGAGAAAAGATAACTCGAAAACTGTTTTTAATTTTTTCTATAAATCGGTATCAGCGATATTTGTTGCTAACGATCCTTATATTTCTGGTTGAATTTTAAGGGTGACCTCAGAAATCATCCTCCATTAAATAAACTAAGATTGATCTCAAACTTGAGTAAGATAACCTATTTCTTCGAACGAAGTTTCCGATCATTTTTGCTTTGAAAAAATCTTCATAAATAGCACAAATAAATAGTATCCATTTGTTTCATTCACATAATAATACGTCACAACAAAACGTCTGCTTACGTAACGAACCATTATACTATAAAAGTAATCAAAAGTTTGGAGATGCTAGAATTACAGAAAGAACTCAGTGAAATAAACTTTTAAAGAATATATATATCGTATATGTTATTTATTTTAAATTTGGCGATTACTGCTTTGAATTTTAAGACGCTTTTACTCCTGCATTACGCAAACATATGAAGGAAATAATAGATTTTGCGCATTCATTTTTCACAATATTGAGGCGTCGGATGTGTTTATTTTCCTCTTCCTTTGAAGTTCCCATTGCTTCCAAACAACTAGAGAGACTAAAAAGTGGCAGAAACTATAATTTGGGAGCGATTTCGGGAAATGTGAGCTAAGGTTCGATTAGTGGGAACTTTCACACTTCAAAGGAAGGTCACACATTGTGTCTATTTTGAAATGTTCTCCTTTCTGATATGACGGAGCTCTTTAATTCACTCCTGAGTTCATTATCGCAGTCCTTCATTACGAACAAATTCATAGTTTTGATTTACGCTCTTCGATAAACTCTTTCAGTTTTTAGTTTAGTTAAGCCTTTGTCAATCGAGGTCACTGGAAGATGCGTCTGATTTTGAACAGACATGTTTGAAAATTATATTTTTGTATAGTATGATGATTGTCGATTGTATGTCATATTTTGAAATAGCATTTATGGATTGTTTCTATACCTTTATTAATGAAAATTGTATCCAAACAAATTTCGAAGTGTTATGATACAAATTTATCTCAAAAAACCGTTGCTCCTCTTTCCGTGGAAAGAATTTCCGGAAAGGGCTAATAATTTATGCGCTGGAGACAAAAAACAAAGGCCAGGGATAAACACACATAAGAAAGGTTTGAAGAGGAGGCTTAATGCCTTAAAGCTCTGAAATATTACACCAATTGGTGTCTTAATGACAGAATGGAACTAATTTTATGTATTTATATTTAAATAGTTGAATTTTGTTTGTTTTGACAAACAAATTTCTATATTTATAACACTCACAATAAGCGAGTTTTAAATTTAACAGCACTTTTATTCAATTATACCTCTTTTCGCAGATCGAGTTCTTATTTAGGATCATATTTCTCAATAAGGATTAATATGAAGTACATAAAATACGATTTGAGGAGTTAAGGATTTGCATTTATAAATATAATTTGGTTCTAGTAAGTAAGGCTTTCTTTGCACAATCTTTCAATTTCAAACTTGAAAAGCTTTTGTGCAATCATAAAACTTCTCTATATTTGAAATATTTCAAGTTCTTCGATGGTATCGAAGTTTTATGGAATCCTACGCAAATCTCATTACAGATTTCCCATCATAGATATTCATATTATCTATTATACTTCTATACATTAATCTATCCCTTCGCAAATTTACCCGTGGCGAATATAATTTCTATTATAAGAAGCCCCGAACTCGGTCGTTCGAGCAACACATTCTTAGAGGAAGTTCCATTTCGGAACGCAAAACTCCCAGAATAATTTATCCCGAGAAAGCAGGAATATTGTCCTACTGAGAGAGTACTTGGTGGTGTATAGAAACTTTCCAAGGTATGTTTCGCATAGAAACATAGAATATCGCTATAAAATAAACACATTGTAATTAAGTATTAATTATGAATTTTTTACAATAATAACGCTAATTAAGAAAATGCGATAAAATATAAAGATGGATTTCACGAGAAGTCATCAAAGCAAGAGATATGGAAATATATATGTATATCTAAATTATATATACTATATATATATTCGCTAAATTGATAAGTATATATATATATTATATATTCCTGAATTTTTCTCTCTTCTCGTTTTCTTGCTTAATTTTTCCAGGTACTCAATTAAATCGTTTACCAACATATAGTCTTAATTGAAGAATTTTATCTCATTTCTAATCCTTTAATTATAAATTGAAAATCTAATTCTTTTCTTGGTTGCCTACAAGAGCGTTAAAATCGTCCATAATGACTTTGCTACAGTTTACTTTCTTGCCTATGTCCAATTTTGGTAGAAATTATCTTTTTCTCCATAAAAGATCACTTTCATAGGATCATTTACTTGCAAAATTTATACAGAGCGATGCATATAAATCCTTTGAATAAGCTAATATCCTTTGTCATATTCTTGACACACAGTTTCTCAAGTTAATCCAAATCATTCATCATCAAGTTAACCAAATCATTCTTTGTCTTATTGCTTCACTTTAAATTATATGTGAAGATGAAATGAGGTTGACTCTTTTAATAGATTTGTTATACGACTAGAATTTACATTATTTGATAATGTGATGATCAACACACTAATGGTCCTTTGAATATTTAGTAATCTTTAATCTCTAAAGATAATATATTCCCCATATTTTAACGATGACAATCTTTAGGATTCTGGAGTATTATTAATTTCAAGCGCTTGTTGTATTTAGAGTTTTGATGACACCTCACTGTTAGAATACCATTGCATTTCAATGAATATGACTCATTAAAAGACTTGTAAGTAATTCAAGAAAATATATGTGCGAAGGGAATTTTTGAATTTCATGATCTGTTTATGGATGTGTGGATTAGATGATGGTTTGAAAGAACCATATTCAGATAGCTGTTCAATGATATGTCGATGAATCAATTGTTTATTGATGTTTTCATTGAATGTTAAGAATAGTTGGTTTAAATGGATTGTCTTCGCTGCATAAGTTCCCGTATTACTACTTACGGATTTAAAATACGACTGAGCATTTGAGAGCAATGCACCTGATGATGTAGATCAAAATATTTTTAATCGCTGAGAAAATTAGAAAAATTAATTAATAGTTAATAAATTAAATAATCTATAATAAAAAGATTATAACCTGAAAAGGAGAGAAATTTCGAGTAGAATACATAGATATTTAATCAAAACGATTTCTTGTCCATATTTTAAGAGATTCGTTCACCGTCTGAAACAGATATCATAATTTGAAAGTTTCCGTCGATAGTTATCTATTGATTGCTTCGATAGCAGCCATCCGATGTCAGAAAAGGGCATATTTTCATCACCGCGTATAATTTTAAGATTCGCTTTTAAAATAGCAATAAATAATAGTCCGAGAGATTTGAGTCGGAGTCTGTGAAACCGATTCTTTCGCTTTTGAGGTCTCGGGTTCAAATCCCGGCTGCGGAGGGAACTTCCACGGTGAGGATGTGTCTGCTGCTTCTGTTGATATATGAATAAAACTAAAGTTCAATCACTTTTCCATGTGCGAACGTCTAATTGTTAGTCTTTGTAGATACCTTGCAAACCGCTGAGATTAAAATACCTATTTGTGTTCGTTAAAAGTCTATTACAGAAAAGCAATTTATAATTTAGAGGAAGATTACATTGAAAAAAAAACAAGTCATTAATTGAGAAATTTTGAAAAGGTCTAAAGCTTTGCTTAGATTAAGAGTTGTGTGGTCAATGTTTGGCCATTGGGAGATTCCGGTATAAATATTCTAACGACGCGTTCTTTTTAATCGTTTTTTTTCAGAAAATTTGTAATTTAAACTAATTCTGTTGTCATTCCGAAGCGCAAGTTAGAAGTAAAATTTTTACGATAAAAGTACTTATAAAAAACTTATATAAAAACTTATAAATACTCTAATCATGTAATAATATTTATGTATATTTGATGATTCATAAAAAACAACTAAATACCATAAAAGAAGAATCGTAAGAAATACCTCGACATATCTTATATAACATTCTCCGTTATATTTCAATGGATAATCAATAACTTCAGTGAAATAAATAAAATATGAAATACTACCGTACATTTCTTAAATCTCAATAAACTAGAGATTTTAATGCTACGCATTGATATTTCTGCGAACGATTATTTGATGAAGTAACTCGCAACATATTATTACTTATTAATTAAAATTAAAAGCTACTCGAAATAAATCAATAAATCAATAAGTGAATCTTTCCGACCGGTAAACCGATAGAAAGCAACGTGTGTTTCTATTGATTTTGAATTAGTTGAAATGACGTTAGACATCCCTCAAGTAATTGAAAAATTATAATTTACAATTGACAATTAAAAGAATCACTTGGGTAGTGAAGTTTGAATTTGGCAGGAAAATGGGAAAAACATATCAACAGTAGAATCGGTAAAAAATGTCTTAATCACCTTCACATGTAGCTTAATATACAATACATGTGGATGAGTACTTAAAAAGATGGGATTCATCAAAGGAATAGTGAATAAGAGCAAGGAATTAAACCGATAGTGATTTAGACTTTGCATGGATTATACAGGACATGTATAGTAAAAGGGAAAAGGAAAATGTGCATCGGAAAGCGATACGTTTTGCAAGGAACTGTTAAGAAATTTCGCAATTCAACTCATATGGTCCAGTGTTCATGATGGGAGTTCTTAGAGGGAAGAAGGCTTTTGGGATAAGTTACTTACTAATCTACTGCATTACTGATAATATTTTCGTCTCCTGTCACACAGGAGAAGAAATTGAAGTAATAGATGCAAAAACGAATCATTTTCAGTATTAGTTTTATATGATACGCTATATATATATATATATTTCGGTGAAAAGTTTTGTAATATAAAATATGAAACAAAGACATAGTTGGAAGTAAGATCAAATATGTCACAACGTAAAACTGACGACGTGAACATCCGTTAGCAGAAAATGCTTTGAAAAATAGGTCGACGAAATTGAGTGACAACATTTCGATAGGTAACATATTTGATAGATCAACGAAGAAATCCGATGGCCGAGTAAATAAACAGGAGTTCTGCTTCATTTGCTCACTTTTTTGATGAAATTCTTTGGAGAGAAGGGTTTGAGCGGATTACTTATTTACATTTCTAAATTTCAAGGAACTCCACCATTTTCCATTTGGACTTGAAAAATCCTAAATAGTGTTTGAAGTGATATTATCTTCCTATTTTTCAGTCCGGATATCCATCTCAACCTGTACGCCAGGGAATTCGTAGGATCCAATTCTTCAGCAGAATCTTCGAACGTATATTTACCACAGAAATCGGACTTTTTTCTATTAGATGATATGGCTGCCATGTTTACTCAGTATTACAGCGAAATTTTCCGATCTACTTCAACATCTCACTCTTGTCAAACATTGAGCGAAATGCTCTATCGTCAATTATAAGATCTAGAAACAGTTTAGGATTCCAAAATTGAGCTTCAAATATCTTAACAATTATCGTACGATCATTTATTTCTTGTTTGCAGTTCAACGTTGATAAATTAAAGATATACAACTCAGGAATATTTACTTTGACAATGATTCTTATGAAGTAAAGGAGTTGTGAAAGTGCTGTGGATAAGAACACATAAATCTCGTTTAAATGAAAAGGATGAAATCGAATTTCAATTTGAGTTGGACCGAAGAAGACAAAAACGCTTTAGCGGTACAATTAGGTTTAATTTACATTAGCAACGATAATCTAACAATAACTTTTAAATTGATTATAGTAACATTTTAAATATCTGCAAAATTTTATTCAAATTCAACGATACGCCATCTTTTATAATTTTACAGTAAATGAATTATTGAAGAGAAGTATTGGTGCATTTAAATGGACGATAACAGTCGAATTTTGTACTCGGTCCGAATTTCATGCAAATGAATGAATATGCTTCTTAAGAGAAAAAACCTTTCATTATAACTATTTAAAACTTGAGAAGTAACAAAATATGGAGATGAAAATACTGCTATAAAATATTCTTCCCTAAAAATTTACTTTCAATTCACAACTTCAAATATCGTTTTTCAAGATATATAGCGAAAGAAAATACTTCAAGTTTTCGTAGATACATGTTTTCTAAGAGTTACCTCTTGAAACGTCTTTGAAATTCCATTATTTGAGAATGAGTCATCATTTATAATATATAGATTAATCTGAAACTATGTTCTAGTATGTTATAAGTATAATTTCTTATTTTATGCATGAACATGAAAATTAATAGGTATCAAAGATTCCTGGATTTTGACTCTAAATAAAATCTATAATTAATAAAAAATAATATATATATATATGTGATGTTAAAGTTTTAAATGGTAATTATGTTTCAAAAGAACGAATGAAAATTATAGATTTTTTATATCATGAACAGAATCATAACAATAGTAAAAAGAGTAATTCTACAGATGCACTAGTACTCGAATGAATGAAGCAGAAAGCTTTGGTGCAAAATTATATTCTATTGAAAAGGGGAACAAAGCGACCTCGGAGGGGGGTAGACCGACTTCGAATCCCATTGAAGCGGTCGACGGATCGATTCAGTGAAAAAGGATTGTAGATGATCGAAAATAAAAATCAACTGGATGCATGAAATGCCCATCTTTTAGCAGAAAATACTGGACCAGTTTCAGCCCTCTATTATGGAGGATTCATTTATTTTCCGCATCGATAGCTTTGTGGGGATCATTTTCACGATTAAAAAGCATGTAAAGAAGAGAGACAGTGCATCACGTGATGTTTTTGATCAACTGCGATCTGTGACAGAGAATTGACTAGAGATTAAAGTCACACCTTAATTGGAAATAAATGCGGTGACGGGGGAACTGTATTTCCTCTGAGATCACAAATAGTAAGTGCAGGAGAGCAATTCGATGAGCCGAAAGGGCATACACACAAGATTCGGCTATAAATATGGCTGTAGACTGTAATCTTGAAATATTCAACGAATGGTTCGTACATAAAACAAGGCTTTATTTTATTATTTAAGTGAAAAACAATATAAATTATCGAACATCTCTTTAATACTTTGATAAAAATTAATTAATTAAAGAATGTAATGGGATTTTCAAGAGTTTAAGATTTTTATTAAGGGAATAGGAATTTTAATCTTCATGAAATGGATCACTCGCACATGTAAAAGATACAATAAGAAAATTATAAATACATCGTCTAATTAGAGTTCCTCATCAAAAGCATTGTCTTCTAAGCAATAGTGTTATTCTCTGCACATTTCGGGGCATACGAAAGAGGGCCAAATTGCAATGGATATCAACGAGCATTACTCCAATTCGAGAAGGAAATGCCTAAACGTACCATTGATTTGAAAAGTCGATTCTCGTGATTTGGAACTTTACTCAGATAAGTGATTGAATTGTGTCTCAAATACAAGGAAAGGGTAATGAAATCTTACCACTGCACGAAAATGCAGAGGGCAGTAGGGTTCGATACTTTCAGTAATTTCTCCATTCCAATCGATAACATCTTTGATTTGAACGATCTCTTTAATAATTACATCCGAAAGAGCGTAGATAGACCAGTTACGGAATAATATCGCCTTAAAATGCTGAAAGGCATTTTTTCGAAACACAAAAAACCTTAAAAATGCGGGATGAACAAAAAACTTATTAATTCAAAATATATTCTTCGAAACGCATTTAAGACTGCTTCTTTTTAACAATAAAAAATCCCGCAAAGCCAAGATTTTCAATTTCCCACACTTTTCTGAAAAATTATAAAATTCATTAATTTTCGAATGGATAATTTCAATCAAAAGAATCAAAAAGTGCTAAAGATTTAGTGGAAGTGGTACAGATTCGTTCGGAAAATGGACGTATACATTTATGTATATATTATTATATATATGTGGCTAAATATTTCCGAAGTTGAAAAACGTATACTATAGTGAGTAAAAAGCATCAAACGAATGAGTCATTTTTTTCATTGCGGCAAAAAAGTTTGAGCTATTAAAGCATGCCTCGGATTTTCCCTTCATTTCAGCGAAATTTAATAATCGAGATTTTTCCAAACTTTGGCTACAATATACTCTAAACAGGCAAACTTTCATCCGAAGTTTAATATTCGTGGGGATCGCGACATCAAATACTCGAATCTTTTATCGGCCATACTACGGTAGCCAAAGTAGAGGATGGTTAATTCCTATAGATCATACGCACTGAATAATGTTTACTACTAAAATCGTAATTTGCAGATAAATTATCGCTATGAGACAAAAGTTAAAATTAACATATATAATAAGGCGTTGCAAATCAACTCCTATATCAACTATAGTTGAAGAATTTCAAAAGTGTGATTTGTGTATAGGAAATGTCCGTTAATGAGGCTTCTGGAATTGATAGTGGACGAACACTGGAATCCTGAAAGGAACATATCCCTTTATCATATCCCTTTGTATTGGAACCGCTCCTCCACTGGTTGTTATATAAAATGCTCTGATTTGGTTTAGAATTAACGTGATTCCGCACTACGCAGAAAACTCCATTTCCCATCGCCATAGAGACGAGCGATTGTAAATCTAAAGAGTAAAATAAGGAAATGTAAGAATAACATCGCATTCGAAATTTGTCGAATGCAAAGAAAGGAAGAGCAAGTAAATAAATTATCTTTAAAACAAAAAATAGCAGCCGATATATGCATTTGAACGGAGTTGCATAACCGTAACTGCTTCGGTCGATAAATTTATGATTTAACTATCAAAATTTGAGGGTATTTAGAAAGGAATATCAATAAAATTCACCATAATGATATATTGCATTGGCATTGACATATTGATAATGGCATTATGAAATTAAGGCTGCTCGAGAAAAACTTGAGATTATTCCATTACGAATTTCAAACGCTTCCATTTCAAGCTTCATCTGTGGTGTTCCTCAGTATCTCACCTGTAATTCGTTGGTCGGTTATGGTCTCCAGTGGTGTGGTGTGTGTGGTGCGGTGTGTGTGGTGCGGTGTGTGTGGTGTCACGCGATATTTGGGGAAAGAGGAACCATTCCTAATCTCTCAATTTCTTTTTATCAAATTAATGAACTCGTATCGGAATGAGGATGGATTGATGTATGGAACTGATTACGCTCCGATAATATTCTTTATGACCAAGTAAATAGAAAGGCTTTTTACGATCCATTATATTTAACGTGGGAAAGTTTTCCAATCAGAATTAAGAGCCGATTTTTAATCCATTTCGGAGAAGGAAAAAGGATTGAGTTGAAAATAAGTGAAACAGACGCTTAGGTACTTTAAGGATGTCCTACTTCAACTCCTGGAGCTCCGAAACACTTAACAACAAAGACGAAATTTTATTTTTTTACCGTTTACCTCGAGTTTACTCATCTTTATGCAGATATTTAAGAGATTACAGAGATGTTTTGGCGAACTACGTATATATTTTGTCAATTTTTTACAACAGTAAGTTCTAATATATTTACAATCATATTATACTTATAGACTTCAATAAATCATTTAACCTCAGAAGGAATCGCAGATTGCATTAATATATTTTTGTGCGCTATAAATTCCATAAGCTCAACATGTAAAGTCAAACAAATTTGCTAAAAAAAGAAACTTATATTAAAAAAAGTCCATGTTGTTCACTCTTATTGATTATTAAGTAGATCCTTAGAGTTGAACATATCTAAAATAAATCTTATTTCGGAAAATATTGTAACATTTAAGTACACATATTATTTCATTTCTACTCGATACATGATTACTTTTTTCACTCTAGAATATTGGCTAGTTTCAATATGCACATGAATCTTCGATCTTTTCTTCTCAGTTAAAACAATTTTGATTGGCGTACGGTTTATGGTAAACGATCGAGGTTTATTTCCTGGCGCTGGATCTATTTTCATGCCTCTATATTTAGAGGCTTAGATATTAGGATTGCCCATCTCTCGCATGATAATCTTGACCAACCAAAGTGAACAAACGATTTGTTACTCACTTTAAAGCGGGTAATGCGTACCAAAATAATATAATCTATCTCGCGTGTTTATAAATTCTCCTAAATGATTACTGTAAGTAATGCACTCTATAAATGGAACAATGCTACTTATTTTAGACTCCTTTATAAAACACGCATTTAATGTTCGTGAAACAAAGATTTGGTTATTCTAAAATAATGAATTATTAAACTTTGCTATCACCTATGTTCTCTTTTTATTAGAAATATTTTGAAGGTGAAAACGTGTGCATTTTACATTTCAGCTGTGCCATTGACGAATTCACTCGTGTTATTCAACCCCTCATTTATTCTTAGCACATGTCGATGGGCAAAGATGCATTTTCTGAACGTACAATCTTCAAAAAGGAAAGAGAGAATTATATATTCAAATTTTTAAAAGTTTCATAAAATCAAACAATATATGGGATAAATTCTCACTAATCATATAACAAACTTTTAAAAATAATTTGTCCATTACTATTTCATTTCCTCTTTGTAAGTTGGTAAAAATATTTGCTCAAATATTATATATGAAATGACAATATTAAAGTATTAACTCGCCCTTCAAAATTCTGAGCCTAACATTGTTTTTCTTGTTGAATAAAGTTATATAAAAGAAATTAATTCTCAAAATATCCATTACATTGTAGTTTAGAGTAGACTTGGATTTTTAAACAGACTTTTTCTGTAGGTAGTATACGCAGTTGACGATTATCTAACGAAATGTTCGGAATTCACTCAAAATAAATTCGTAAATTACGAATTTCGAATAAAAATGAGGAAAGATATTTATGGAAGCGATGATTCTCATATAATTCTATCAATCCTTTAGAACAGAAAATAAATATGACGCGATGAATTCTACTATGAAAATACCTTGGACTAGAGTGTAGGTAATTATGTTTGTTATGCAAATAGTAAACTTGTGCGTCACATTCATTCGTTATAATAACTGGAAACATCAGGAATAGTATTTGAAGGCTGAGCAAGTGTCAGGCATTTGTGGGATCGAGTAAAATCGTTGGACTTAAGTGGTCTTTCTTCGATATTAACACAAAACGTATTTGATTGGTAACATTCCAGTGCGTAAAATTGGACAAGGAAAGGCATGCGATTGCCTATTTCTCTTAACTCAACTTAAATGCCTCTACGCAAATGAATATCATATATAATTTCGTCACTGTGTGAGGTTAATTCAAGTCTAAAAATGCAACAGCGATCAATATCTTCTGGCGTATTATCCCTCACCCATGCACTGCTCTTGCAGAAGCTATATTGGGAGGAACTGGTTGAACGAATCTTATGAGGAAGGCTTAAAGCTGATGTAATGGTAAAAGGGAAAAGCGCTTATCTTTACATTTCAGAGGTCTAAACACTAAGAGAGAGCCTCAACCCTTTTTTACTGTTTATTTATAATCAATTCCTCATTAAACACGCTATGTTAAGATGTGTTAAGATATGTTTTTAGCTTATCAAAAAATAAAAAAATGATATAAAATTGTAAGACTCTCTTTCCTTATCATGAGATAGGCTGTTCTTCATGTTTCGTTCGAAAATTAAAAGTTGTAATCGAAGAAATTAAGACAATCTTCGAATTCTCTTTTGGGAATTAGTTTGATCATCCGAGCTTAAACACTTCCAAATTTGTGTAACAGCGTTTCTTTTAAAATTTATGTCGCAAAAGTTAATGTAAATATATAAATATAAAAATTAATATGAATAATTACATAATCTCCAAAATCAGAAAGAATACAATTATTACGTTACACAGATATATTCTCTTTCCGTCTAAGAATAATTTTTTAATGAAAAAGCATATATCTGTGTTACGTACTTCGACCACGGACGCCTTGTTGTTATCATAATTTATATCAAAATATATATATACTGCGCATTTTTCTGTCTTTGATATCTGATACATTGAAATGTTCGCCAGAGACCCAGAATCCCTCGCAAATAACTTTCCGTACGAAACACACTATGCGATGAAACTATGAAATTTAACGCCATTGAATAGCAAAGTTGGTAAAACAACACAAACGGCAAAATATATCGATCACAAAGTTAGAAACTCATTTCTTTCGTTAGTTACGCTGACGGTGTTTCATCATTCCATCGGAAGAGAGGCGATAAAAAGTGAAGAGAAGTAGATATTCGACAGTCAAAAGCATTTGTTGTTATTGGTCGGTATACTGTTCGCTGCATCAGTATGACTTGGATTAGCATTGCAAGGAACTAAAATGAATTTTCGTAATAAATCATTCCATTGTGTTTACTTCGTACGCTAACTGAAATAATAACAAAAGGATGTAGATAAACGTGATTGGTTATTCTTTGAATTGCATCCTAAAAGTATTCTTATTTCGCGATAATGTTCAATGAAATATTCATGAATAATAAAATGAGTCACTCGTAAATGAAACATTATGCGTTATTTTATCTTTGTAAAATCTTCGCTTAAACTCAAAGACTCAATGAAGAGATTGAGAATATCAATCATTTCTCTTATTTTCGAGAAATTAATTTTAAGGCATTATAGACACCCATTCTTAAGAATATTATTCCTTTCTTTTCGGATTATAAGTTTTGGTTTCGAGTTCCTTATCCTGCCCTCGTATGTGATTACCGAACGTAAGTGATACTTCTATCATCAGATTTCCATAGTTCGTGAAACTACAATTTCATGCAATTCGAGTTACTCCATTTATTTGTGAGAATTTCCCTCCAAAAGTCGTTTGCCCTTTGACGCAGCTGACACCCGAATCGCTCCGTAGCACGCCATCCCAAAATGGAATAACAATATAGACCAATCAGCCAACTTTCGCTCTCACGCTTATCTTTCCAAATGGACATTCACGGTTTTCTATCGTATCATGGAATCGCAAAGGAAACAAAAGAAGGTTTATGAAGGAGAGGTGAATGTGTTGAATCCCAAGGGAAGTTCAATACGACAGTGGCATCAAAGTTTACCAAAGACGTGTTCGCATCTAATATTCAATAACTTCGAAGTGAATTTCCTTTCGTATATTTCCCTCATTCAATTGATCGTTCGAAAATATTGTAGTGTCCAGATGATGTTTCTTGACTATTATCCTCTATGCATTATTTTCCTCCTCAAAATTCTTGAAAGTTTTTTTGTAGAATTGTTTCGTCGTAAAAAACAGGTTGAAGTAATAATACACAGATACTGTTATAAATGAGAATATATACTGTTCGATTATTAATTTAATGCAATTAATAAATATATACATAAATATGATACTATAAGATACTGTATATTACTTTTAATAAGTATAATGGAAGAGAAATAATATGTAATAAGTAAAAAAGAACAGAAAGAATAAGCCAGGGAATGTGTATGTCGAAAAGTAAAAACCCTTACTCCTAATTATTTACGCTTTGACAATGGAAAATTCGATTCTTTCCAAAGAAAAGACGAAAAAAATTTATTCATCATGAATATTCAAGAACGGAAGTAAAGTAATAAAAATAACTTAGTAAATTTCCACAGAAATTGTTATATTTGCAACCGGTTTCGTAATATAAAATTACATCCTCAGGCTTACATTCTGTGGAAATTTACTAAGTTATTTTTATTACTATGGCATTCCACGAAGTCACGCCTTCTCACATTGATTTCAACGGAAGTAAAATTTAGGATGGATTAGTTTATTGTTCCATCTGAAAAAATGAGTTTCTTAAAAAGATGATCCGCTTCCTTTCATTTGAAGGAATCTAATAAAGATGATTGATCGGTCGAAAGTAAATACTTTTAATTTAAGAATAACTCAAAGTATATAATGCGGATGTCAAATCGGTGTATTTATCCTCAGTCTTCGGTGCCATTGGAGGCAAAGAGGAAAAAATACTTCGCTTGTTTAGGTAACAAAGGAGTCTTTTTTCCATTGGCTAATTTGTGTTTCTTTCGGATTTATTTTCCACTGCACATTGGCCATTGGTGGCACCGAAAATCGTCTCCGAAAGAAATAAAGGAGTTCGCAAAAAGAGGTGAAATTACAATTCGCAGTCGGCGATAAAATACGATGCTCTTTATTTTAGAAACATTTTTATTTTCGCTTAATGTGAGAAAGGGAAGTTTTGTTTCCGGTGAATTTTCAAAGGGAATACATAACGGGAAATTGGGGCAAAAGTCCTTTCCATTGCAGTAATTTCTGTGCTCTTTAATTCGTTTACAGAATGATAATCACCCTTTTGTGAATCTTTTATGAATCAAAATTTGGTAGCCCATGCGAGGGTTCGTTTTGAAAATATTGCAATGACAAAATATGAATTCAATCCATACGAGAGAAGATGCTAATAAATAAGATTATTTTATCGAAAAATTATGTTGCTCTTAAGAGCATTCAACGAATTTTTATATTTTAATATCTTTCAGATTAGGATATTTCGCCAAATACATTTTCATAAGAAGTTTAAAACATCGAATTTCTGTTGAATTATAGATTTAATAATGTTAAACTATATGTTAGTAGTTAAACGTAATGGATTGGCACCTTCCTATAAAAGGATACACTTACACTTGTGTTTACTTTATTCACCATTACTCTTGTCGCAAGCAAGCTTTCATGTAATTCTTTGATTCCGTTGTTTTCTCTTTCGGTTACTGGATTTTGCGCGTTGTGTGCATTTCATCCAAAGTATTATTTCTTATGGAAATATAATCTTCAAAATAATTCTTGTTTCGGAACAATTCGGTCTCTTGTCCCTTCAGTTCGAAAAAGGTGTTTGTGCAGTATTTTCTGTTTTCTTTTAGAATTGAATTCTTCTTTCAAAAGTGCTGAGAGATAAAGAATATTTATATTATGTTCTTATTTCGGAGAATGAAATTACACATAATACCACCAAATCATAGCGAACGCTGTGTTATTCTATGAAAGCTCTAATATAATATTCAACTAAGATCATTATTCACCTGAAACGAGAGCATTTTAAGATTAATATCGTTAAATATTCACTCATCCATCTCTTTTTCATCAATTCGGATGCATTCGCCCCAAAGGGATTTTAGTTTCCTTCTCATTTCTCTTTGACACAACTGCTGCTTTTAAATGAATTTAATTGTTTCGGGAAGATTAATGGAGCATCTATAATTCTGCTTATTTAAGATTCATATCGCTGTTTGATATCGTGTTGTAGATGCAACCCCGCGTATGTTATGGTGACAGAGGCCTCCCAAAATGAGAATTCATCTCGAGTGGAACTGTTTATTAAATTCTAATTATATTCAGAATGAGATGAGAAGTTTTGAACTTATGAATGGCATGTCATTTTTCACGTGCGTTCGCTTTCACGAAGATCGGCGCGTAAAAAATTGTTATTATTGAAATAAAGATAAAAAAACATCCTGGAAAGCGAGTTATGAGATTATAGTTTGTACGCTACAAAACATATAATAATATATTAATGCAAAAATTAATTGCAATGTGTAATATGAGAGCTATAATGCAATATAATTCCACCATAATCTGTAAAATATTTATTAGAAGGTGAATGTATTCGGTTATGGTTTTCATAATGTAATTACCTCTTTCGTTCAAATGCGAATTTGTTTTGCTTATTCAATGTTAAGGGGTAAAATGGCTAAGGGAATTTAAGTAATGAATAACATACCCATGGAATTTCATTAATTGTTTAAAAGACAAATATTTGTCTTCATTTATCTCCTTGAAAATAAGGATTTCTATAATGCTATAGAAAAAATAGAATTACTACAATAAAAAAAGGTTGTTTTTTATAAATAAAAAGCTTGATTATTTAAGAGATTCAGATATAATTGATAAAACACACATATCATCCCACTAGGATACCATTGTGCTTTCGTCAAAAGACTCGTCAGGTAGTTTATAAAAAAACGTAGCAAAGTAAAAAGAGTTCAAAAGGTTTTTCAAACCTTTCAACACAAAGAGAACGTAAAACTTGTTTCGATGGAGATTCACGCCTGTTATGGTGCTATATTATTATACTTTCACTTTTTGTCCATCCTCTCTTCATTAAATTTGCAAATGGTTATCTTATTCATTTCAAATCCTTTATTTTCCCATTCATCTGATTTTTCTTTCACTTTTACTCCCTCTAAACTTCTATTCACTTTTCTCCCCTTTAAAACCCTTTCAAATTAGAATCGCAATTCTTTTTCACAGTTGAATTCATGGATTGTAATATTCTATATTTTTTTGCTCTTTGATATCAGGAAATAATCTCTGGAAAACTTTTAGAGACGCCTGATGATGCCTCCACAACATATTGTTCACGGTTTTCCCTCGATTATCGATCTTATTACAATCGATCTTTATTATTCCCATTTGAAGTTTGAGGGAATCTTTTTTAGATCATCTTTTGAAAGATTCGATTGATTCGAGCAAATTGATCCGTCGAATTAAGTCTAAAAATTTTTAAATACGAATTAAATGTTTAGAAATTGAACGACAGACGATTTCAAAGGTTCAACTTTAACTGGAAAATGGTAAATGAATTTCCTTCGTTCGATTGAAATCGCGAAAGTGACGTATGAAAATCCTCATCAAAAAACAACCGTAACGCATTTGAGATGGAAGTTCATAACTTTTTGTAAATAACATTTTCTTAGGTTTTCTTTGAAAATTTTTGATATTCCGCTGATTTCCTTTAAAGTGATTCATATAAATTCGCATATAAATGCTTTAACGATACTTTGCGTGCAGGTGAATGACGTGTCGGGGATTCTATCTTACAATTTATAGATGATATTTAAAAAGTTCGAAAGAAATAAAAGAAGAATAACTTAACTAAAATTTTCCAATTCCTTTTTAAAGAATTTTGAGCTCGCAAATTAAAATAATCCTTAAGAGAACGTGTCGCATCAATATTTTTAACAGGTAAAATACGTAAGATATAAAACGACGGAATGTGACAGCAACGCTTTGGATGATGTCGATGCATAAGCGTTTATAAGTACCATTGAAGGAGAACCACGAGACCCTTAAGTGTCCCTCAAAACAATGCCTTTGAGGTGCTCTTTGGGTCAACTCAAGGGTCACTCTGCTCCGTTTAAAGCAGATCACTAATCGGGCGACGATGATTCACAAATAAATGGCGAAAGGAAAATGTTTTGACAAACAATTCCTATCAACGACATAAACAACGAAATAGAAAGTTGAAATAATTTCGTTTGTAAACGACGCATGCGAAGTGTGTGTGGCTTTTAAGGAACATTTCTTGAATAAGCGTGTGAGATATCGCTTTGGCGAGACAAAAGAGAAAGGAAAAAAGGGGTTATTAAGAAGGAAAAGGGAGCGAGGGTTTGAAAGAGTGCGGTTTTAATGAAAGGTTGGTAAACGATAAGGAAAGGATCTTGCAGATGCTGTGAGTGCCTTTCGTTTGAAAGGTGAGAATGGGAAATTGGGGTTTACGAACAATATGAATAAATAGACTAAATAAATGAACTTTGATAAAAGGTATAACGAACAGAAATCTATGAGTAACATTTCCACAAAGTTTGATCATACCATATTTGTTAAAGAAAAGAGATGTATATAACATATCCATCAAATGTTTATCTAATCACGTCAACTGACACTATATAATACTTTAAAAACTCATAACACTACGGGTAAAAGATGCTTTACATATTTCGATCGCCAATCGTTTGATAGTGAAAATCGTAAAGAACACATTTCTTAAATGGATTTCCTTCGCCACATCTTGAAGTTAAATGTTGAATAATTTAAGGAAAGACGGGAGGTGATAATGGAAACCCTCCGAGGAAAGGGTTGATCGTGGAGTGTACATAAATGGAGTGATACGTGGATTTTGAAGAACGGATAAGGAACTTGGAGGGATTGCAAAGAGCTTTACTTTTAGATGAGGTTTGAAACACTGCTGTATGGGGATGAAGGCAGGTGTGAAGGCGTCTCAAAAGGTTAGTACGTTTGAGCAACCGTCAGTGATATAAACCATGATGAATAGTTTCATTTCCTCTTCTATTTTGCTAGAATAAGCATCTAATTCGATTACAAAGGAAATCGAATATGATTATCCAGCAATTCACATCTTCTTAAATTAAATGTTACGGCATACATTTATCCTAAAACGAATTTTAGGTATTTTCAAGAATGATATGGTTTTTCCTCGTGCAAAGATTTTTATAAGCTTTTATATGAATGGAAAACATCTGTTACCTTTAATGATTCTTGTAGATAAACTAGAATAATATCATTTAAATCTCACATAAGTAATGTGACCAAAAAAAATTATTTTCCTTGAAGTGGATTCATAAGAATTCTCATTATTTATATATATGTTCAAGATCAGTTTCTCACATATAATTAATTATTTATTTGTGTTTGTCAATATATAAACGAAGTTAGTACATGTATGGTGCGAATAGATTTCTTCACAGGTAAAGTAGTAGAAGCTTTAGAATTATTAGAGAAATAAGACCTAAATGGTATAGGGTTATGAAAAGAGTGTTGGGTCATAAATGAATATAACTCCTTTTTTCCCATTTGTTATACTCCGTTTTCACTTTCTATTACTATCCTCATAGTCGATAATTCCTGACAAGTTTAACCACTTATTCTAACGGTTTTAGCAATACACATTGGCGAGCGCTACTGAGATTGTGTGGATCTTGGTGTTAAACAGCAAAAGGGAAATTAAATACCAAATCTGTAGTCTGCATATCGAGTGACGAGCAACCAGCAGTTGTAGACTCGTCCAGACGTCTTCCGCGAAAGGGTTCAACGGTAGTTGAAGCGTGTAAACTGACTCCTGTCGGTTGATGGTGTAATTGTATCTCAGAGAGGGTACTTTCGACGAACTTGGTTGGCTAGACTTGGAGGACCCAATTTTAAATTGTAACTATTTTATACTTATTTTGGTCTAACTTATGCACAATCTTATGAGAGCGGGGGACTGTAGCGCTAATTCGATACATAAGAAAGAGTATAAGAGATATCCGTTTAACTATATACACGTGTGATCTTCGAAGTGGATTAAGGGGCGGAACAACGGAACATACAGTAGATGATTAATTAAGGAAAGGATTGATTGGACTGGTAATTATGATGTTGCGTGAAAGCAGTTAACAATAGATTTTATCAAAGTTGTGAAAAGATTCAAGTAATAATAGATCAATCAATAGTAGATTAATAGATAGTCAAGCAATAAGTAGATTCAATTTCAATCTTTCAAGAACTGTTCGACTTTTGCATTAGGGAGAGATGATTATTATTTCGTCTTTGTGAGTCAATTATATTTATCGAGAGAACATAACTTATTTTGAAAAAAAATTAATTTCTAAGCTTTCGTGACATTGGTTAGCTTAAAAAAATCTTGTATCATTCTAGAATCACCACGTGAAGATTGAATGATTGCCCGGAAATATACATTGGACTCTTAATGCTACTTGTGCGTTAGAACTGTCGGCTGACTCAAATCTTCGATACGTTAATTTTGGTGTGTGAGCATAAATCCAACTGTACGAATGGCCTCTGAATGAACAAGCACTTTATCCTTTAATCCCCCTCTAAATTTGCTGCGTGAAAATGGAGATGGGGCAGAAGAAAGATATTTCTTCTACTGGCCCAACGGTGAGTTGTAACTCTTCCTAATTAAGTGCTTATTGTCCATAATATACCAACTCGGAATTACAATATAGTCAACAACAGTGATCATACGTTACATTTTCGGAACTATAGTTGTATTGCGAAATATAGAATACATTTCAGAGTTCTTCGATGAGTAGAAAGCTCACGAATAAGTTGTAAGTCAAACTTGGATCGATAACGGAAGTGCTTAACATTTCTACGAGGATGACTCGTATATTACTCTACTGCTTGTGGTCTCTCAAGTCAAAATTAAAATGCCTAAAAATTAGTAATAAATACATTAAGAGTTTTCAGTAAGAATTATTTGCATTTAATTTTGCATAATTAATTTGATGAAATATTTTATCTGAAAGCGATTCAATTTCTAGTGCACGAATATATTTAGTCAAAAGAGGAGAAGCGGTGTTTTAAGCAATATGCTCGTAATTATTTTTCCTCCTACGTAAGGTGAATGTCCACATTTCCACTCACTTTCCTCAAAATCAACTCGATAACATTCTTACAGGCTTATTTAAGTTATGCTCGTGTTTTAGTTCAGCTTAATTAGCATTCTTCTCATTCATTGCCTAAGGCAACTGCTAAAAGTTAATAATTGTATATAAGTTTAAGATGAACATGGTCATTAACTATTCATGTAATAAAGATCCGTAAAAAAATGTAGAGTAAAAGAGATTATCTTTTGGTAAAAGGAGTGATTAATGTGGGTGGAATTCTACATCCTGCTGTCAATTTATTGATGTTCATTACTTATCTTCTTCCACTATCTTCGTTTAAGATTAAAAAGAACAATTTCCAAGACTTCTTAAAGATATTAAATAAGCTAAAGAAAATGTCTATGCTATTCGGAGTGTATTTGAAACAGGCTGGATCATTATTGTTTAACCAGAAATGTCTTATTGTAAACTGGAATTCTTGGATAGTGAAACACCAGAATGTCTAAAGGTTTTATTAAGAACTTATGAACTTCTCCGCCCTTTTTTAATATATCTGAAGATGTCTGAAATTAAGAGACTCGGGAGTTGCTATTAAAACGAGGAAGTTTGAAGAGGGAATATGAAAATTAAAAATATTATTAGGAATGGAATGAGGGAAAAAGGTTAAAATTGAAATATTGGAGTGCGTATGATTTATAAAATTATAGTAACTGATATCGAAGATAAAAGGAAGGGATGATAAGAAATATTATTGCGAAATTTGCCACTGGACAGCAAATTTATGAATGTAACAAGAAGTCTTTAGAATGTGTGAAAATGTACTCTATACAAACTGTATTTCAATCATTTTATAATTTTCTTCCACTTGAGTTACATTGATATTTTAATTGCATAGGATTTGGTGTCCGTTATTGCCATGGAATGTCTGGAAGTTTTAACGACATAAATCCAAACAGGAATCAATTTGGACATTCGGAAACATTTAAGAAATTCACTAAGAGTTTGATTGGTCAACTCAAAAGGCTTAATTTTAGACTTAAATTTATTTAATCTGAATTGCAGCTGAGCAAATGGTAAAAATGTATCCATGGCGAATAATTTTTCGAGAACAATTATTCGTCGTTTTTTGATTCCTCTTCAATTTGTAAATAGTAAGTTAAAGTTAAAACTGCAGTTCATTGATTATAATTATGCAATGCTTTATTGTGGTGAGGAATTCAAATATGATGATGTGTTAAATCAATCGATAGCAGAATAAGGTCAGAATAATCGAAAGGGATGTTGATTAGCTATTATCCAAATGCGGAGGAGAAAGCTTTTATTTTGATCCTCATTCACTTTACCATAGGTATGTGGAACTACTAAACCGTTTGAAATACCTTCCGCTATTCATAGCCCTTTGCACAGAATGCTTTGGCCCTTTTGACTTTTGTAACATTTCCTTTTATTGGATCGTCTCTAAGAGAATGTTTTTAGAAAAGGAATTCCGTTTTGTTTTGCATTCAATAGTCCTTTTGCCTTTCAAATGATCCATTCAAATCTTTCGAAACATTTACATCCTCCGATATACTTTCGGAGACAATGAAAACATTCACGCAATTCACTGCTAATGTACCTTTTTGATAATTAATGTGAACGTATACATTTAAGTATCAAAGTAGTGTTCAAATGGTCTACATTAAAGCAGTTTATTTCAGCTTTTTTCTAAATAATTGGGATATTAAAACGAAAAGCTTTTGCCATTGAAAGAGCATTGCATTGTATGACCCGCGAAATTAATAGTACAGGCTAGTTATGATGCTAGCACCCTATGCCACACACAAAGACATTTGTTGTAATAGAAAGACAGCTTCTTCGAAAGCTCTTTTTTTGAGCAGTGAATGATGGCACTGGAATGTCCAGCGGGTTTTGCCCAAAGAAACTACAGTCAGTTTCAAAGTTCCGTTCTTGCAACGAAAACATACAGACCTTGTGCTGTTTGTCTCTAGAAGTGTGCACCGAGAATCTTTTATGCCAGAAACCAAAGGACCTTTGCATATGAGGATTCGATTTGACTATAACCATAACCACCGGAACGTTGGCGTTGAATTGAGCAGTGGTATCCTTTGTGAGAAGCAATTATGAAAAATATAATTTACTCTTGAAAATATACTGAAATTTTAATTCAAATAAAAATTTATTTTCTTTCCGTGCATCTCTTGACTAAACTCTCTCACGCACTTTATCGAGAAATTGAGAATATTCCAAAGTATAATCCGTGTAAAACATAACTCAGAATAAAATCTAACTTAGATAACATAATAACTATAATATACTATAACCTAGATAATTAATAAATATCTAATTTAACGCAAAAATTACTTGTCTTTTTATCCATCGCAAATATTTTAGGCACTAAAGTATTTCTGAGGAAAATAAATAGGTTGATCTAATTTGGCACAGTTTATTTCTTTTCGCTTATTCACGGATCGTTGTATATACTTTTTACGCCTAAATTGACAGTATTTATATACAAACGGATAGTCTTGGAATGTTTTATCGTCTGCGAAGAGACTATATTTCAAACGAATGTTCGGTCATTTCTGGTGTAGGCAGAATGTCAATGTGAAACAACTTCCAAATCCAAAATGTTCACAGGAAATTTATTAGCAAATAAATGCAATAAATATCAAGCAATGTCATTTGTTTTCGAATTGCACGAGTGTTATTTTTCATTCCCAATTTATTTATATTTCAGGGAAATGTTATTCGTCGGACCTTTGATGAATAATTTACAAAAATGATACAGAGCAATTAATTCTAATTCAAAATTGATCATGAAATAACATACATATACACTTACATAATGCTGTAATTGCTAGTTCCTTGATAATACAATTAATAGGTACTTTTTCCTTTATAAGAAAAACACGAATAACCTCTACGAACCGGGCATTGCTTTGTTTGCTTTGAGTATGAATATTGTTTTCTCGAATGCAACACTGAATTTCATATGTCACATTTACTTTAACGTTTTTAGGTTTGTAAATCGATATCCTATAACATGAAATGACGATATACATAATGAAAAAGGAAGAGAAATAAGTAATAATAGGAAAATATTAAAAATATGAATTTATACTCGAAAGCAACGAATGAATTATAAGGGGGAAAACAATTTTATAATATAATGATATATATTTCAACAAATAAAACTTTTAGATGCTTAGACTTGCTTAGACAATGATATAAATAGTACAATAACTTACCCTTGATTCTAACGAAGAACTTGGTTTAATTCGTGATTTATAATCCAAAAGATATTCACGTCCAAATTAAACTTTAAAAGTTACTCAGATTCGATTTTAGGATCGAATTACCAGTAATCGTTCCCTCCCAAGTTTCCCCTGTCTCGAGTAATCAAATTTCTGCTGACGAGGGTATATCCTGAGGTGTTTTAAAGGCACTTCTCATTCGCCTGACACAACACTAAAATGTCCTAAAAAACGATTAATTTGTGTGTCGCAGTCAACCAAACGTATCTTCATCCCGACGTAAATCTGTGGAGCCCCGAGGCAATTCATAAAATATAAAATCCGTAACGTATGTTCACAAGATACGCACCGGGGCGCTATTTTATTTGGACGCGGGCCAACGCTCCACCAAATATCTCACGTCAAATATTTACGAATTTATTCAACATTATCGGATAAATCAAGGATTGCGAAAACTCATTTTGAAAGGGCTAATTATGAGCGGTTCCTCATCAGACGATCCCTTTAATAAATGGGGTTTGCTAACGGAGGCTCATTCATTTCCGCAGGTTAGCAGAAACAGTACTCCGGGTCGGAGAAACCGGGTGGAACGTCATTGGACGTTGTAAAAAGGATTTTGCAAACCCCGAAAACTACCGAAACTCTGAGAAAGTTGCCCCATTTGACCCCACGTGCCGCCATCTTTTGAACTAGGATACCCACGGGGCTTTCTTTTGCCCCATATTGCTACGTCCGCTCTGCACCGGATATATAAAGCGGAAAATGATTTAACGGTAGACTAGTCATTCGGAGGACCCCCTCTTCATCATTTCGCTTGGACCCTATCACACTCCCTTCATTGCTCCCGCCTTCCGGTTGGGGCCTCTCACTTGCACTGGCCAACGGTCTTTTCAGTGTTAGAGGACCTTAAAGCCGACAACATTTTCGTTCCAAGAATACCCTTTTCACTTTTGTGATCTTTGCAAAGGGAATGAAGAGAAGTCAAACCCGTTCTTAATCTCCATGATTTGCATAATACTTTTAACAGGCACTTACTTTCGGTACATTATTATGAGCATCTATGCTAGTCAGTCCAATGATCTAAACTGTTCGATTACCACGATAAAGAAAGAGATCAATTTTTATTTTTCTTTTTCATTAATTATGTATTCATTTTACTTTTAATGAGAGTGCTGAAACAGAGAAACAAGATAAAGATCAACTCATTTTAAACTCTCGAATAATAATTTATGAGGAATAGTTTTTGGCTTCATCAATACTTTATATTTAAATTTTAATCTATAAAATGTAATAATGGTACTCTTTCATCAACATGGTGCGATTATCTTGGTCATAGTAGAATGGACATATTAGGAATTAAAAACTTCAATTGGCGATAAATGACAAATTACACTCGCATCAACCTTCGATCATCTTAATATTATTTCATTTCTATCTTTATTCGGTATTTATTGTACTTATTTCGACATTTATTGCATCACGTTTCGATATTGTTTATCTCCGGAAGCTTACAGAGGATCCATTTCGCCATTTTCGACCAAATGCCACTGTCATACGGTGGTACGGTATTTAGCCCTTTACAGAGGATCGATAAACTTACCAAAGCTCCCTCGATCCAACATAATGATAATATTGGGAACATACGTTTAGGACTTTGTATTCGAGGACAGACGGACTAATAAAACGTGAAAGCTTCGTCAATGGATCAGCTGATGCTGGATGTATAGCAGAAATCCTTTCTCTGCTCTTTCCACTCCTCCACACCCCCTCCACACCCCTACACACTCCCTCCACACCCCTCCACACCCCCTCCCATCCTCTCTTTTCCTATCAAACTCTCGGAAATAGGAAATGGAAGAGGTATTAGCGATTGAGCACTTCGAATGGAAGGACAGAACTGTGTGTGCCCGATTCCAATGGGAAAATGAATAAAAATGGTCCATAGAAGATGGTAGTATATTGGAAACGGCCAAGGGACGTTCTTTCTTTTTTATATACATCCTCAGATGTCTTATTGCTCTTTCTCCGTATATCTCCATTCCTGAGCAGCCGTTTATTCGATCCCGCAGTTTCATTGTACGAATTTTAAATTTCCTCTTTATTGGCACGTACTCCCCGAAAAATAGAACGTGCTCGCGTCGTAATGCGTTATTGCTGCTGTTTTTCCCATTAAGTGGGATTTGAAATTCATTCCCATGGCCGATTCAAAAGCTTGCGAAACTTAGCGAATTCAATTTACATGCTCTCCTTTTTTACACCGAAGTTATTAATTTTTTTCACTTCTACTTATTTTTGGTTTATTTCTACTTCTCGGATATATTTTGTTCTCAAATTCCACGATCGGAGGTATTCGATATTATTACGTAATTACTCGTAATTATATAAAAAATGATCTGCTTCTTTCTCAATACTGATATAAATACCCGATGTCCATTCGATGGAAAATAGATACGAAAATATAGATAAGGCTAAATTGAAGTGGGGGATAAATGGATAAAAATAATGAAGTTCTCATGAAACTCATGCAAAATTACCCTAAAAAGTTAACTGTTTCTCATAGCCAAGTACTTAAATTCGAAAGAACGGTCCTGAGGATTATTATGCGTAAATTATATTTGCAATCAAATTGAAATAACGAATGAAGGTGATGAAATCATTTTTATAATCTACGAGATCAATTTAATTTACATAATTTTACGAAGAATATTACGAAAATAAATCAATTCAACAATTGTTTTCCCTTCGGCAGTAATCTTTTTTATATTTTAGCCCATTTAGCATCTTTATATGAACGGGTTTATGTATATCCTAGTTTACATTTCCATATAAGTGATAGTATTTGGTTATATTCACTCAGTGCTCTCTCTGAAATCTCAATTTTATGTAATTCAGCGATACAAAGAGCAAACTTTCGAGCCGTATTGGAGTTTATAAATTACTTTATTACCACCCTCGTACATATCGATGACATTGCCTCTCCGAAAATCCATTCGCTCGAAATTCAATCGGAATTAATTTACGAAGCCGTGGATTAACTTTCATCTTCATGTCACGACCCTTAGCAACTGAAGGACCTTTTCCCAAACTCTTTGGACCCTCATCTTCTATACAACCGCTCCCTTCGCGTCATTTCAACTTTTCTCGAGTTTCCCGGCATTCCTTTTTTCTTGAAGTCAGTTTCCGCTATGCGTTTTCAACAGCTAATGACTTTATTACTTCTGTGGCAACCGACGGAAAACTTACTTCCACATGTCTCGATAAGTACCGAAGGACTTCTCAAGTGCATTGGGAAGATTCCCAAAATTGTATTTACGTTTAAAATCTTCGTTTTTTATTTAAGAATAATTTAAAATGCTTAAGGAATGTCTTGTATAAACAAGGAATTATATCATTTGATGTTTTTAAGAGTCCAAAAACTTGAATGAATTAGTATGCATTTCCATCATTTATAAAAATGCTAAATAGAATTTAACGAAAGAGGTCATCGTGGCCGTCCTTTCGCTTGGCCCATGAATATTGGTTTTGGTGGCCCACTATTGGTACTTGTGACTCGTTGAGATGTTTCTGTCAATAAGCCGTTCAATGAATAACGAAAAGCATCCACTGCTCCGATATTAGTTATGGAATCCGATGAAATTTCAGGGATTGTTGGCGGCGACTTTAAGGGCATCCACTGCAAACATCCGCCAAAATGATAAGCAGCAGTTAACAGGACTCATAGAACTCTAAATGAGCGAATTTAATTTTGTATGCTGATTTCTTTTCTTAAATTCGTAATTAATTTCCATAATTCATAAGATTTCAACTCTCCACATTTAAGATTTCTTAAATTTTCTCATTCCTCAAAGGATAGAATTTAATTTGGCGTAACAAGAGAAATAAAGGTAAAGTATCTAAAACAAAATGAATTCATTTTATATAGAAAACTTTCTTACCAATTTAAAATTGGATATTTCTTAATAAAGAGCTGAAGAGAGTAAATATTGAATAAAGAAAATTTTAGGACGATATTATGTGGAAATTAAGGATGAAACAAAAAAGAGATGAAATGAGTGACTGTTCTTTGATAGTGAAGTAGAAGTTCTTAATTGGCTAAAGTCGTCACGTGTTCATTTATAAACTAAAATAGAATATTTAACTCCTCATATCGAGTTTTGATTTTATGGAAGCTTAACCGGTGGCAGACAATTATTTTTACGAGAAATCTTACCTCAAATTGCTCTTGAAACGGCCGAAAATAGTTTGAGCAAATGAATTCGTAAACATAAAATAATTGCCCGAGAAATCAGGAAATGAAATTTGCATATGATATCGGAGTAAAGTCCAATCTTTGCTCCCAATATTACCTAATATTGCCCAATTTCTCTGAAGCATTTCCCTTTTTCGTCGAACCTTTTGTCTTCCAAATCGAATCTCTTTCACGGATTCAATGGTTTTCCTTTGGATTGGTCTTCCGGAAGATTGTTTCCAAGGAGATTATCTTCATAGTGATTTTGTTGTCCTTCCGTCGAATTTGAGCCCAAATGCACATTATTGGAATGTATCTGGAATTTATATGAATACTTGTTTTCTTAAAGTTGTGTTTTAAATTTCTAAAGTAGGCAGATTTCTATGCAATGCGTATCGATTGTAATCCAGTATTTCCCATAGACTTTGATGTTTGAAGAAAGGAAAATTAATTTCGTGCTTCTTGTTCTGCTGATAATTCACATATTAAAGGTATTCGTATTTATAGGATTAATATAATTCTCATTTGATTTTTTACAGTAAAGCATTCGATGAGCAACATACATCTCGTTCTCTCCTCTTTAAAAACGCCGTATAATTATGAATTCCGTACTACATTCAGAGTGCGTTGACAAACTCATAGAAGAGCATTCATACGAATTTTTTGCGGTGTATATAAAATGTTAATGTAATTTTATAGTGCTTTTTAAATAATGGGAAAACCTTCATTTTTTATGTAATTTAAAATATCGTTCTCGGTCATTGTGACGAAAGATTTTCCTAGGAAAAGACCACTTATGACAGGGTTAGAATTAAATTATTTTTGCTTCGAATAAACAGTTTATTTACTCAATTCTCTGACGTAACCCTTACAATATAAATCGTGTTTAATTTTCAAAATAACGACATTTCCAAAAACTTTCACCTTTTCCTCTTCTCTAATGCTAAATGTATATATAATCTCCTTTCAAATGTATTTTAAGCTAAAGGCGTGTGTTATCACATTATTTTCCTGTGCTTTGAATTGATCCTGGTTTTCACCGATAACTGAATTGCTATGGAGAATATTTTGGAAACATAAGAAACGTCTTTTTGGGTTTCCTCGCTCTAATGTATAAGAATTAAGCATTCATGGCATTTCATTAGGCAGTAGATAACTTTTTACATAGGAATTGCCTCTAATTTTTTCATCTGGTTTTCCTAGGAGAAATGCGGTTTGGAAAATGAAATGGAAAGTTGTGAGAAGGTCATCGTCTGCTTTAACGACTTCTGAGGGAACCATTCTAAGTGAAGGTCACAGCCGCTTACCAAATTTTATTTTCTTTGCCGAAAACTAACGTCATTGTCCGAATTCCGTCAGATGAAGTGACATTTGCGGTAACTAGGCAACGAGGATTTTAGAAATGACTGAAGCGGAGGTCGTTTGAGATAAGAACGAAGAACAAAAAGCAAATATATTTTCAGCTAAAAAATGATTACAAGCTCAGTAGAATATTTCTATACTCACATTTTTACATTTCTATGCAGGATTGAGAAATGTCTTTTAAAATTTATCTGAAAGTGAAACTTTAACAAAATTTTCATTTTAGTTAATACTGTAATTTTTTACGTAGCGAAAATTTCAGAAGTGATATTTGAGGTCTATACGTAGAGTCATTAATGAACACACTGTAATCATCGATAATCTATTTAAAATATTTTAGTCAAGCATTCTTATGAAAGTCATTCTTATCGATTGACAACTTTGCTTGAATTGCTTTTATTAACATATGTACGAAATACTTAAGAAAGATAGGAATTTAAGTTATTTCATCTTGGTAAAAGAGATTTTTTAAAAATAATTTTTTAAAATTAATAGATTTATAAAAATAATTTTTTAGAGTTATGAGTTTAGTATATTAGACAACATGAACCCTGAATATTTATCTCGATGTTTATGCGCAAAATATGCATATAATAAGTTTACCGATGAAGTGAGTTTTCAATAAGTCTCTTTTTATTACAATTAAAATGCAGTTTATTTACTAAAGTGAATTCGAAACGAAATTGACACCAATAATGTGTCGATTATTATCTACTGCATTTTTAATTCATTCAATTGAAAACTCGCCATCGGTGGTTGATTCATACATTAATACAAAAGTACTCGATGGATGGTTATAATGGTAAACCGTAGGATAACAGAGGTAAACTTTCAAATGGTCAAAACAATCTCTTTGGAATGGACGCCAATTGTGATGAAGTATTAAAGATTCACTAATGTATCGATAATTTAATATTCGTCCTTTCCAAGTGGAATAAATAACCGATTTGGGATAGGAAATGGCCCTCAAAATTTTAAAGGGACCAATCGAAAGGAAATTGCCACCAAAACCTTTTCCAACTGTTTATTATGTCCTCTCTTTTCCAATTCCCTTCCATTTCCTATCTTCTTAATGTCTTTTCGATCGAACATTTCCGATTCCCTTCGAACGGCCAATTGCTCCTTTAATATGCGTATGATTGCTTCTTTCTTCACATGCGATACATTCAGGTGCACGAATTGGTACAATTAATACTCTATTGTTGCCCATCATCGAATTAATGTTCGCACACTAATATATCATAAAAAAGGCAAGGGATGAAAATTATCAAATATAAATTAAACTATTTAAAAAAATACGATGAATCTGCAATCAGAAACCACTGACAACAGTTATGTTGAGACGAAAGTTGAAGGACCAGGGAAAGAGAATACTCAGAGAATGAAAGAAACGTTTCCTCTTTACCTTAAGTATATTTTCATTTATAATAACTTTTTGAATCTAATCGAATGGTTCCGTTTCATTTTTACTTCTCTTTGCACGTATTTTCCGTTCAAAGATTGTCTTAGGTAATCTTAAAATAAATACGACTCATAAATGAAAGAACATCATACACCGGATCACACATCGCGTTCAAACTGTAAATATATTATTTAGTGACCTCGATACGTCATCGAGTGGAGCAAGAATGCTAAAGAGAAAATGAAATAGATTGCATCAAAGGCACGCGTTATATAATTGATGTCCGAAAACCGCGCAAAACTTAGTGTACTCGAGGCGTGGTTTTTATCGACCGTCACATTGTGGCAATTAGTTCGTTGGCGTTGAATTACATCGTTGGAAAGAAGTGCAATTAGCGCCGGTCGAAAAATGCCGCATAAATATGTGATAATATATAACAGGTGCGGGTAATATATGATTATAAATTGTACTTGCTTTATTAAAGTTCTACGAGTATGATCAACTGTATCATACACACAGTCTATGAACTCTCATGGAATTTATGGAACCATCCGTTTCTCTACTTACGAAATAGAGCGTCTTTCATTTAAAGAAATGTTTTACTAATATCTATAATGATACTGTTTATGTTTTCTTCATTTTTAAAATTTTAAAGATTTTTAATTAATCATTATAATTTAGAATGAATTTCATGTGGTTTATGGCAGAATTTATCCTTTTACAGCTTTTCAATGGAGACAGGTTATGTTTTAACGGTTTTCTCCTCGAATTATGTTTTATGCATAAATCTAAATCTGCTAATTATATATAAACTGTACAAATTATAATTGTCCTTTGCGTTAAAACACCATTATTGAGTGATTATTTTCGGAAACTTATCATAAATTACAGAGTAAGTATTATTTTTCTAAAGAAAATGTACGTAAAAAGAGAAGAAATTCAATTTGTATTTAAAAAGTCATATTCTTTATAAGGATGAGAATAGAAGATTTAAAACAATAATCCTTTCATGTTATCGGCTACCAAAATTCCATTTCATCCATGGTAATGCCACATTTGCTGATTCCAGATATATCCTCAAATCTTCTACAGATTGGCTCATCCTCCACGATAAACCACGAATTTCTGGGATTTTCCACAAATCTGCAATAGCTATGGTAACGAGGGCACCAACAGTCGATAGCATCAATGGGATTATGGAATTGAACATCTTTTCAACGAATATCTCTCTCATAATTATGATAAATAATGATGATAAACACACATAACATAATAAAATATGGTTAGTATGTGTAGGTGATTCTTAAATTTCTTGTAACAGAGTATAAAAAGTAAATATTTCGATTTTTCAACGTAATTATCCTGCAGTTCGATGCTTTTTATTCAGTGACATCCAATGCGTTTTTCCAATCTCTAAAATGTCTGAAAATACGAGAAACTAATATAACACAATATCAACAAATACAAGGAAAGCGACAATGTAACAGAAAGTAGCAGGAATAGGGGAATGAATTAATTTACCATTAAAAGTTTGCAGCGATATCATTATCGCAGATAGTAAATGTTAGCGATCCAAAATAAGGTCCCTGCGGTACACATCTTTATTCCGGATGAGCACAATTATCTTTTGATCACTTAATTACGATGAGGAAATGGAACTTACTGATCAATGTACTAAACGCACATCAACGGAATCAACAGTAGCAGTTTAACTGGAACGGTTTCTTCTCCGTGATCCATAAATTCAGTGAATTACGTAAGTAATCCTCATCAGCGATGTATTCAGTTACTGAAGACAGGAGTCGAGAAGATGATAAACTTGTTGATTAGCCTTTCCAAGGCCTTGTAAATAGCTAGGATACTAATTGGTCTGCATTGGGTGTAAGGTAGGATGACTGTTTGCAGAGTAGTTGGAGAAGAAACTATTTCCCACTTTATCGGAAATTTGTTAAAAAATTCCTAGTTTATTTTCTTTAGAAAGGAAAGATAAAGATTAGATATTAATTAAAGGACAATTTAAATTGGTTTATCACAAACTTCTCAGGATTGGGTCATTGCGATTACGTCCTGCTTTTCCATCTTTGATATCAGAGGTGATTTTAGAATGATTTGGATCACGACATTTAAAATGCTTATCTAAAATGTTGCAAATAAATCTGTTGAAAAAATCAAATTTTTCATCGATACGAAACATTATCATTGATGACATTGATTGACTGCAGCAATGAATTTTAAAGAGAAATATTTAACAATCCTGAATTTATTTTGTAACTTAATAGAGTATATAACATTGGAATAATTGATAGGATTAACTTTACCAGATATGATAATTTTTTATGTCGATTCTCTTCTTTGAATTAAGGATCATAAATTGATCATGAATTATAGGACAGTGAATGATTTGCTTTAACAAAAATATCTAGAAAGCAACATAATGATGATGCAAAGGGACGATAGGTAATTCAATTTCAGTTTCATTACCATAATATTTCATACACAATATTTTCTGCACTTTCACGAACTCTCTCTGGTAAATAGACCAGTTGTTGTATTTTCGCAAATTTTATGCACAACACGCATTATTACTTGTAAATTCTCGATAAAATTTTTATGCATACAGATTACTTAATAAACGAAAATTGTTCTGTGTAAAGGATGCATATAAAAATATTTCTCCCATCACTTTTTCTTACATCCAATATTCAATTTACGTGCTATTATTCTTCAAAAGTCACGTCGTTTGTGATACGTCCATTTTGTAACCTTCGTCAATTCACCGTCGACACCTTTACCTCAATTTCTATTTCGAATTCTTTTCGATTTTTAATTTAAAGAATTGTTTTTCAACCACCATAATGATGCATAATTGACTCCAATGAGTCTCCTTTAACACAATTCTTGGGGATTATATACACACATACGCAAATATACATAAACATATTTTCACATTTTTTCTAAGAAAGATGTGTTATGTACACCGAGGGAAATATATAGAAACTGACTTTTCTTCATTTATAGAGATGGCTAAATATGAATTGAATAACATGTTTAGAGTAGACTTGTTCACATGAAAAGCCATTGAAAGTCGCATAGGGAAAATGAAAGAACGTTGCAGCGGTATCTTTGGTCTGTTCCCAAATCCTAGGCTGCATTCTTATGGGAGAATCGATTAGCCTCTCACGCAGGTCCATTTTTCTGAATACAATCCGTTTTCAGAGGATTTAACAAAGATTTTCTGTTTGATTTGGTCAATTTCTCTTAAATTCTAGTGAATTTGGATCATAACAAAACAATACTAACCAATGATGAGGGTTTTTATCATAATAAAAGAATCTATAAATTTTACAAATGAAATGAAATCAAAGAACATGACTGAAAATGACATTACCTTCATCCTATCCGACATAAAATACTAAATATTACTTTAATCACTCTTTGTATCTAATGAATAATTTAAAACAAAATACAAGTATTTTTAAGCTACCGAATCTTAGTAATAAATAATTTATGCGTAATGTAACCCTCGAGAATTCGATCGAAAATACAGATATTTGAGGCTGTGTAAGGCAAGAAGAATCTCCAGTTGTGAAGTGGCTTAACTCAAGAGACAACAGGATCAAGAACAAGGAAATAAAATGAAGGCATCTTAAGATGCTCCTAAGCGATTGACTTAAACATGGAGTATAAAAAAATCTAAGGAGGTTTTGATACAGAACATGTTAAGGAAACCTTTCAAAGCCGAAAGAGAAATGCTACGAATGATCCGTTGGTTAGTGAAAGAAGGCTCAACAAGAATTGTAATTGGAGCTCTGGATTCGAAAATGAAACAAATTATTTGGAGTTTCTTTCCAGAAAGTAAGGAAGCAGAACAAAGAATGAACATGAATGCACAGAAAGATAACGGAATGGATTCTGCTTTCCAGACAACAGAGATATTAAAACTGAAAATAAAGATACTATGCAAACATCCCTGAATATACAGGTTTAAGATTTTAAAGGGTACTATGTAAAAGGAAACGTGTAGATAAAAATAAAAATTAGACAAAGCCAATGAGGAATTCAGAAAAAGATGCTACCTACATTGTCTATGAATAGAAGTATAATCATACTCACATACTCTAATGTTTCTTTGACATCTTTCTGTACCGAATGAATGAAGAAGGCCATTCGTTGATACAATCACTCGTACGCATCGACACGTTCATGCGCTTTCTCAAAACACAGGGCCTCCTAAAATTAAAAATGATACTTAGATTGAAAAACGAGATAAAATCTTAAAACAAGGCTTACTCCATCTTCACATACACTATTACAGATAGTCAATTGATGTTAACATTTTGCATCGTTATTAATATATGTCATAATCCTCTTATGCAATTGCAATGTAACATAGCATAAGGGTAACATATTGGAGAAAGTCACGTCTTGGAATTCGTTCGTACTCAGCTTTTTCGAACAGTCTCAACATGTGTGTGATTTCTGCCAAGTAACTCATGCATTTTCAAATTCATCCAGGATGCGTTTAAAACTGTATGAGATTTTTAGCTCCATCCAACAATCCTCAAATAAACTGTGTCCGATGTTTCAAATCCTAACCCTTTTCATGTTATTTAATTTAATTTAGTTTTTATATATAATGATTTATGATCCCTTCAAAATTCTGAAAAATTGCCCATTGGTGTGAATAAGGCCAATTGAACATCTTTCTCAATTGCCATGGCGACGTGTTCTCAATATTGAAACTGATAATTATTTACAAAGCCATTATGAAATATAGTATTAGAAAACATATGAATACATAATTTAAGCAAACTTTAAAATTTTATTCAGTTACCATTGTTTGTAAAGTCAAGATGTTTTATTCAACTGCATATCAACTTTTAAATATTAATCAAATGTGGCAAGTGGTGTGGTATCTATAGGCTGTTGAAAATTTCTAACCAGTATTGTCTTATTGGGGTCATTTTCATTGACAGATTAATCTGAGCTGTAATAGAACTTTAGATTTTATTTCCAAATGCGAGAGCGAGTTTCAGATCAATCTGAAATACTCTCTCGGGTCCATGAGTGTAAAAGTAATAATGATCCATGCGTATTTCTCTTGGGTATCAAAAGAACTCAACTATATCCTTTGAAACGGATATATATGCTTGGTATCGTAAGAACAGTCTCAAAGGTCATGTTCTTTTGTCTGAAAAATAAATTTCGTTTTACTATTATCATTTGCATTTGGGTTATGCTTTGAATAAATATGATATTCTATATTATTCTACACTGTAGAATACATACTAAGTTTTTGCATCTCAGTTCCGTAAATTTAAAGATCGCCTAAATCAAAGAGTAAAGAACTGCGACTGAGTTAATTTGTAACGCATCTGCATTAAAAGAATGGACAACCCTGGTTTAAAGGTTACATTTATTTTCCTTAATCTTAGCATAATTTTCATATTTGCTAGGTAATTTACTTCTTACAAATAATGTTTCACGGAGGATTAATTGCATTCCACATTATGAGTAGTTGATCACTTACAGGACATTAGGACAAACAACATAAAAATTTAGAAATTTTTCGTCATTCCATTTTGAATTTTAATGATTTAGTTCCAAAGTAAATAAAAAATTCATTATTTATCTAGATGAATTATTAGAATTATTTCATAAAAAAAATATGCGATGAAATTGGTGTAATTCTTGTTCGTAATCATTTAGGATTTATACAAAGGAAGATAATTATCTCAGATTTAAAGAATTGTCATAATAAATTCGGTCGAATATGATTGATTTCATCATGAAATTGTAAATTGTACATTCGCACACTTTTATGAATCCTACACCATTCAAATATCTTGTCAATCTAATTCTTGAAGATGCACAGCTGAAATCGAATGTTATATTAATGTGTAATACAAAATATGTTCAATGGATTTGAGATTTATGCAATCAAAGATCAAAATAGTTCCACTACTGCCTACATAAATTTTATCCCAATTGCTTCAAAAGAATTCTTAAATAATACTCAATTAGTAAAGTGACCAAATTCTATTTAATAACTTTTCTTTTGTGATATATCTTAACTTTGTATTCCATTTGATATAACTAATTATATAGCAGTAATAAACTGAATTTTTTCGGAGGAATTTTGAATCGATTGTCATCGTGTATACTATAAAATTCCATTCATCGAATTCTGTCGAATCCACTTCATAATTCCATCTAATCGAGAAGTGTGTGGTATTAATTACCAAATATTGCCTCTGCGAAATTCTCACGGAGAGGTACCAATTTCGCCACGTGATTATAAACAAACACGCGGATGCTTTTAATTGCATAAGATTCCCACGAGAAAATCCTGATTTGATGAACCTTTTTATTTTCATATGATTTCCTTCAATATCCACTTTAGTGGAGCGATTAATTAATTTCGCTGAAGATCTACGTTGGAATAAATATCGCGAGCTAAACTCTTGATAGTTTCGCTGTTTCTAATATATTTTGCAATATGGTTAAGTATATATTTCGTATTATGTTCGAAATTTATCTATATCGAATTAGCGCAACGAATTATCCGTAAATGATTACCCTTTCTTTAATTAATCCTTAATTTACTTTCATAAAATCTCGTCTTTCCTCCAAAACCGTTTCAAAAGGAACAGATTGTGAGGCAGTTATTAACATCCAATGGAATCTTTCATATTTTTTCAAGATAACTTCCTCTAATTTCTCTTGGAACTGCTTTTTCGGATTCCCTTAGTTATCAAATTTCCCGGCGATGGGATGAGGGCGCCTCAGTTCCTTTTCTAAAAGGTTCGAATGTCTCTATTGACCAATCAGTTCGCCAGTATTTTTCAACTCCTTTTACCAACTTTTAGAGAGGATTCTTAAGCTTTCAGTGACTCCACGAAAACATATAAAATGCATAAAGTGCTCAAATTTAATGCTCGTTTCATAGTTACATATCCAAAGGTGAATAGTTTGAATATCGAGGACTTACATCTCGTTTTAGAATCTATTCTCATCTGAAGAAAGAATCTACTGATCTAAAGTAAGATAATTACAAGATTTTAGAGAGAGAAGGATAAAATTATAGAGTTTAGTAAAATTATTTTTTGGTTAATATGTGATTACCTCTAATTAAAATTATATGAAGAATTTTTTAATGTAAGAATACATTAACTGTTTTTTGATCATCTGAAATATATACATGTCTTAGTGAGTGATATCGATTCTCTTAAATCTTCCATTTCAAATATAAAATAGATTTCTTAGGAGATTGTATGCGCATTTTTTATGTAATTTTCCTCATTATTCTGTTATGATTATAACTTTATTTTCTGCAGTTTTTTATCTTGTATGATAACAAATGCAAAATATAATAAATTATACACTAATAATAAATAATAATAAAAATAAATTGGGGCTATATTCAATTAATTTATAATAATATGAATAGTTAAGTCATCAAACCCATCTCACGAAAAGTATGCAGAGTATTTTAAGACAGAATTTAAATGCTTACTTTTTATGGATATCATGTTATTTATCTGCCCAAAAGTTGATGGCAAATGCACAAATTGTTTTCTTAACGATGAAGATGGTTACAAAAAAGACATCTCGGATATAACTTTTATCGAATATGAAGTGAAATATTTACGTTACCGGGCAGTTGGTATAGTTCAAGAGAGAACAACAGTTTCGTTGCTCGAGTTTCGTTAAAACTTCTGCATATGCTCACTCATAAAATGTGTGCTGATATCTCAAAATAAAGATATAATTCGAAAAATTTAAAGAGAATTTTTTTCTAATTCACAAATTTCATAACAAATCAATAAATAAAAAAGCGATTGAAATTAGTATTATTGAGGATTAGATCAATAATTATACGTTAGATATTGTGATCCTAATTTATTTTTAATGCTACATTTCAACAAAGATACTACAGTATGAATGCGAATCATCTTATTTTTATTGAACTCTCAATATATTCCTTAGTACTTAGTATTTAACTTTCCCATTGTTTTTGGAGTTGCATAAAATGATGTTAGAATTGCCGTTGAATTTTTCCACTTTCATTGACTTTTGTGCTAATCCTCAAATGATATCATTACTTTCCCTTGAATCCGGAAATATAAAGCTCATCAAACGGATTACCACGTGCGGACCCTCAAACAATGTTTCTCCACCGCCATTTATAATAATAACGCAGAGAGAGTTTTTTTTACGGCTAATGCAATGCATACTAAATGAAGTCTCAGATTCTAAAGAGTGAAATTTTGATGACCACACAAATAACGTTTTCAATATTTATACCTTTCGGAATTTTTAAATGACGTGTAATTAGATTAGGGATTCGCCATTAAAAATGAACGCGTGGAGCATCAAGACGAAGAAAAGTATATTATTTAATAAAGATATAAAACACACGCAATAGGAGTATAACTCTTAAAGATTTAATGTTAAGAAATTTTCCTTAGTTTCTCATTAAAAACTTTTGAACGCTTTCGAGTGTAAAATAATTTTATCTTAAATTCTAGAATATTGTACGAATTTATCCTCACGCAGTCGTTTCCTTTTTATTTCGAATGCTTTACTTCTCACTAACATGACGTCACGAACTATATATATCTCTTCCATTACATCTCAATGAGAGAAGAAGATAAATATGGCGCAATAATAGTCGAAAGTAAAATATATCCTTCTTCCCGAAGCTCTTTTGGAAATCTATGCCGATCTCAAAATTTTCCATTATTCATATGAGATATATTCCTCTCTGAATATAAGAGATCCCATATTTTCAACAACCCACTCCATCGATATCTCCAATAAGCTCTCTCTATTTAACTTTCATATTGTCTTCTTTATTTCTCTTTGGGTTGCGTCTTTGGACGGCTATGGTTCTATTTATTATTATAGGCCATTTAAATACAGTGATTTAGTGCAAAATAAGAAATTATGCAAAAATACCAGAAAGCTCTTCGTTCATAACTGCCTCAATTTAGAAAAAGTGATACGAGAGTAACAGTGTCCACTGCATTCCATTAAAAAAGAAACGATTTCAATCAGCAGCGGTCAACACTGCCTTCATTGAGAGGGCAATCCTAAGAACGCATTTTCTGTAAACAAATAGTTACCCTTAGCAACGCATGGGAAAATCTTACTTTATATTTCTAAGGAAACGAATGAATCCAAATTAACTTCGGTAGCACTGCCCTAACGTTAAACTTTTGTCAGGGGAAAGAGCGAATTCGCGTCATCAAGAGTTGGCTTTGAGTGGCAAAACCCAAGTCTTTGCTCGATGCAACGTTAGATATGATGGCCAAAACTTATCCTTGGGAGGGCATATCACAGCAAAAGTGGTCATCAACGGTGGCTCTAGAAACGATGCCATCCAAAGACTGTCTCTTTGTTGGCTCCTTTCTCTGAGAAGTTTCCGTGATATCCTATCCCAATCCAAAACACATATTCGTGACGTATATATTTACCATGGAAACATCATCAGACATCAGAAGTACGAGATTATGAATGTATTAAACACAAGAGCAGAAAACAAATGCAATGGGAAAGTGAACTCAATTAACTTCTGAAAAAAATTATAAACGTTTTTACTTATGTCTCAATACCACTTCCCCGGTGATCTGAGATAAATACAAAATCTTACACAACTTCGGTATCCTCTTATCCTATACGGCACACATTGTTGACTTGTGGGAGTGTAAGGCAGTATGCTCTACCGGTAAAGTGATAGAAAAAGCTTCTCAAGATTTCTCATAAAACTCGGTGATCCATTGGTGATCAACATATTGTCCTTAAAACGATGATGAACCACTCCTTATAATAGGAAAACGTACTGAGGTAAATGTAGATTTGGTGGACAAATGTGGCACGAGTTGTGTGCAGGAATCCTAGAACGTACACGCGATGAAGTTCCATCAATAAAAGACATTGTCAATTCGTTGTAACAAAATGAATAATTTAAGTATATGATAACGAAATAACTCGATCAGAAGATATCGGTGTAACATCACGCTCATTAAAGATTATAATATACCTCAAACTATATTACGTTTAATTATCTTCTAATAAGAAGATTAAATTTAGTGCCACGGAATCATACACCATATCAGCTTTAAAATTACGGTTTTTACAAAAAGGGATAACTCGTCATATAGTAGCGATACAATAATAGATATATGCTCAAAATTAATTGATGGTCTGATGAATAGGTTTGACAAACAATTGAATTCTGCTAAATCAATAATATTTGCACTATATCAACTGAAAGTACGATTCTAGCACAAATACTTTTTACAAAAATAACAGCATCATACAAAATTACTGTAGTAACATCAAAAAACGTTTCAATGGTTTTTAAATATATTCTACCAAAATATTCCAGTTTCATAAGGTATTGGAAAGAGTAAAAGATTGTATTCTGTTCAGAGATATGGAAAAGTTTAGTACCGAAAAAGATTTTCAAAAACAAAAGAAAATCGTGATTAAAATTTCCTCCATGTTCCAGAATATATAATATTTAATCAATAAAAATAAATTTTATTTAAACTGAATCAAATGAGCGATTATAATAAAGATAAATGATCATTGATCATAAATATATTGAATATAAATATCATTGATCATAAATATCATTTTCTTTTCAAATACATTTCGATAAAAGTCAAACAACACAAGTAATATGTGGTTTTATCCGTTGTTAATCATATCAGCATAAGTACGGGAATGTGTTTGAATATTAGAGGAAATATATCCGTGTTACTTTACCGTAAGAAAATGTACACTTTTTTATAAATTGGGTTATTCTTTCATAATGAACCGTTTTCATATCTACAGAGATATGCTCCGAAATGGTGCATAAACATGCATAAAAGCGTGAATTATTTCCTTGGCGATAAGACCGCGTGGAAGCCATTTAGCACATGAATAAATAAAGTGTCTCTGACGCACAACTCTAGTGCGAAGTTTTGGCTTTTATTCCCTTTGTTTCTTTCAGTTTTATCTATTCATAATAATGCATTCTGTTTGTTAAATGAATATTATATGTAACAAAATGAGAATAATTGAGATGATAATGTGAAAAAACTGCAAATTAGGACATCCCGTCATCCCAGCAGATTGTTAGCCATCGAAATCCTCCGTAGTAACTCGTGAAATATTAAACTCTTCACTGTCACATGAAGTAGTGCATTTTTATGCTCTGATTAGGATGCAAAAAATATTTATTGCGAACACTAATCTCCTTGAATTATTAAATTAGACCGGTTTTGCCCGACGTCTAGATATCATCAAATATCGATCAACGAAGATATTGGATAAAAAATTTGCCGAAAAACCTCGTCAGTTATTAATGTGCGAAATATCGAACGTTGAGTTCCCGGAATATATTTTTGCTAACAATTTTCGAGCGTATTTCTGGTATCATTTAACCGCTGCGATCCTTGCACATAACGGATTAATGTTCTGCATTCGAAATATACATGTTAACTTGGGATCCTCCTCACATATCTGTCGTGGCGCTGCTTTCCTTCTTAAACAGCTTCATCATACGACCTCTCCTTCACACCCTCCGATGACCCCTGCTCGTGACCCAACTGCTAATACACTCCTTTGCTGCTTTACCTTATGTCCTTCACAAAAAAGCCCTTTTTCCTTCTCTTTTTCACATGAGCGCCTCTTGTCCTCTCTAACTGTATCAATTCACCTTCGGCTGACCTTTCCACGCGCCCTCCTAAATCGCGTTAAAAAAAGCCCTCTTGCATTACAACGCCATACTTAATTCTAAAGTTTCCTCTCTTCCGAGAGATGGCCAAACTTTGGACGCATATCAACCAGATGCTGAGGGGAATTCGTTGTACCACTCGATTGACTGCTGCAATACTTTATGAATGATGGAAAGAATAAAGACAATTCAGTATCGCCTGAATGTCATACCGTAGCATATTAGATTGAAATCCATTTATTCAAATTTATCTTACATACGACCATTTTTTTATCTTAAAGAAAGTAAAGAGACTTTAAAGTTATATCTTCCTGGGAATCGAACCCGGGCTACCCTACAACTTCTCAGGCCAATATTAGAATCTATGTTCTATCTAGATTATCCATTGCTAAGATTTTAAATAAAATGGGAGAATCTAACAAAAAATTACCTTCTTCTTTACAGGTAAGATGTGTCGCTACTTTGTTATCTTTTTCAATAGTTCGAGTCAACATGTATGTAACAATGTTTTCATTAAATTTAAGACACGTCCAGGGATGCGCAACCTTTCCGCTGTTGACGGCCGCACTACAGACTTTTTACTTTAGGAACGGCCGCCAGTAAGTCCAACAAATTACAACAAACAAATACATATTGAGAGGATTAATGGAAAACATGTTTCTAGTTAACTTCATTCGCGGGAAGGATAGGATTTTGTATTCTTATTGATTTATGCCTGAAATTTCAAAGCGTATCTAATGTAGCAACCCTTTGAAGAATGTTTCAAAACGAAGAGAAGTACATTGTAGTGTATTGGCTGCTCTAAAAATTGGTCGCACATCACCGTATTGAAGTCCAAATGGTAAAAATAACCTTAATTAGGATCCCTCGATGTACATAACATTGCAGGCTTCCTTATTTTCTTTCGGATAGTTGTAGCCGGAGGTCACTTTGCCATTTCACTCGAAAACTTAAAGCGAGCGTAAAAAAAAACAAAGAATTTCAAAGGCGACCAAATTTCAATTTGAAATATCTAATTTATCCTCAAAAGCCAGAATAGGTGAGGAAAATGATCATTAAAAGTCAATATAAAAGAGTAATGAAAAGAAAATAAAAGTAGAGAAAGGTGAAATGGAACAAGTATCATTTTTGATCCGCATCTCGTTCACTGAAACAGTTACATAAATATGGTGGAAGCTATGTATCATGTGAAAATCAGCCAGAGTAAATGAATATTCATTAATGTTTTTATATCGTTTCATGTAATTTTGATACGTTTTAATATGCCTTCAGTTTAAAGCAAATGTACACAATTTTAAATGAGACTCTTTGCTTGTTTACCAGTTTGATTGATTCTATTAAAAAATAGTTACTAACGTTTTAAATAATTAGGTGATTGGGGGAAAAAGTTATATACGAAGTTATTCTTATCTTATAAAACCGACCAATTATGAATGGGAATTAAACACGAGAAAAAATATTTTCGAATTCTTGAATGTGCACAACTCGTTCAATATAATAAGAATATTTCTCAGAAGAATTTCCTGTGAATTGTATAGGCTATAAAAAGTTTAATTTAATTCAAATATGATAATATGCCTTATCCAAGTTAGCAATTTACTGAACGATCCTATTGCATATTGTAAACCAAAATAACTAAATCCAACGCACGTACGAATTAAGGATGAGGTAAAACATTGATTACAAATAATTCGTGCGGTAATAATTTTTTCCGACGATTTTCACTTTTTCGTGTGAAAAATTATCAAGCAATTATTGGACAAAAAACGCGCTTATTTTCATACCCAAGGTCGAAAAGAAGCAATGTAAATTATCACTAAGGTTGTGTATTAATAATTACAGATTTTAGACTATCTGGTTGTAGGTCGGTTGGGAACTGGTTGTATTATTTAACGACTTGAGTGAATTCGAAATAGCAGTTCTGAGGAAATGCGATACCATAAATACAAGATGTCTAATCGTAGAAGACGCCATGTGCTATCCACGATAATGCAATCTGAGCATTTTTGGAAATTTATTTTAAATATTTATATTTGTAAGAGATTTTATAACCGCGCATTGTTAAAAATCCGATATCAGCGTTTCTTCGCAATGTGCAAAAGCCAATGCCTCCGAAGCAATCGGAAAAGTTTTATTGAAAATCGTGTCACGTAAAAGTGGTATGTCTCTTGTCAGTAAACATCGACCACTTTAGCTTCCAATTCTGTAGCATTCGACGGATTTTCCGGAATTTCAAGGGATATTCATCGGCTCAACCGCTATTTTAACAAACGTGTTTTGGTTGATTCGCTACTGAATATATGCGATCTTTAGGTCACTCAACCGATCCTCCGAAGTGGTCTGTTTTGTCGAGAGGCCCTAAGTCAACTTTGGCGAGTACTCTCCAGCGACAAATACAAGGCAAAAGGATATTAGTTCTCGAGCGAAGTACTGTTTAATCCTTTCGAATGGTGAGATTAAAGGACGAGAAGATTGGGGGGGTTCTTAATGAAGGATGCTTTGAAAATAGAAATGGAGATTAAAATAACAAGTGGTTTATGAGAGTCAAAGGAAATTGAGTGAATAAAAGGCGATACAGTGAAGGGAAAACATTTGAAAGGAGAAAAAAGAAAAACACGTGAAAGGGTGATGAAAGGGTATGCAAAGAAAATATCGAAGGTCCATTTAGTGAATGCAAAATATTTTGAAGAGCCTAAAATGGAAATTTGGGAATCGTATGACTTACATTATCCGTAGAATACGATGTCCAATGGGGACATATTTTTTTAGAGGAAATGTTTTTTTTTTATTTCATCGTGGGGTTTCATCGTCTAAATTACGATACAAGATAAAATTCAATTTGTGAATCGAGAGAAAGAATTGATTATTATAAATATAGGATGTTTTTTCTTCTAAGAGATAAATTTACGCTATTCATGTTCAATCGACCAAATATTTCTAAACTTAATTTCAGCCGATTAAAATAAGATGAAAGTTTTGTTTGCAGTTCCACTGAATCCACGGATTTGCTCATAAACCAAATATATTTGGGTACAATGCGTTTTAAATATGAATATATTATTAAGGCTCAGAGTTCCTTACCATGATAATCGAGAAGTTTTTGCTTCGAAAGGTTTTCTCAATTGCATCGAATATTTTATTTGAAATATCGCATTTCACATCGGAGTATAAATGGCGTGTTCGATTGGGCTCTTTAGGTTATTCCAAATTAGTGATGTTTATATTTGTGGTTTAGTTGAATGCGAAATCAGAGAGCGAATGTTTGGAAAATATTCGAAAGTGATTAATGTTGCAATTTAGGTAGCTTGGTTTTCAGACCGCAAACACTATATCGGTTAACTGAATTGCGTGCATAATTTACAAAAAACAATTCATGTGACTGAGAAGTTAGGGCAATTTACATTTTATTCTTCTACTTTCTCTTGTTTCTCCGGTTGAAATTCCGCTCCAACACATTAACTCGGTTCGGATTTTTCTCTAATTAAATCGGAATAATTAATTTTCACACGATGCACAGTATCGCCAACCGTTATATGAAACATATATTTAGTTTATTTTTGTCAGCAGTTTAATATTGAAGTAACTTCCAGTTTATATGCCGTGTCTTAACGCCATTATGCTATAAAAAAGTAATTAAGTCAGTTTTTAATGTTTATTATTTCGAAGGAAACTTTAATGAATATAATATAAGCTCTAAATGGAAAATTAGATTGATGCTTAAAGTTCATAATTTTATTATGTTTTTTAGACCTTCCGAAGTGGTAAAATATTACAACGTTATTTGTTACTAATGAAGTTATACTTCTCATATATATAAATATATATAAGTCAATTTAATCGTTCCTTAATATTATTCATCGCTTTTGTGAGATACCATTTGAGGTAAGCTGAGTTGAAGCCTTTATTTGCTCAATAGATCGATATTCTGTGAATATCAGCCGATAAGTAGGAGTCGGTTGAGGCAAATTAATTGAATATCCAATTTACATGGACAAGATTAAAAGTCTTAATCGTAGTTTGCAATAAGAGTTCTCTCCACTAAATGAATGGCCTCCACAAGAGAATTCGCCTAGCTTTGATCGAATGTGAAAAGCACGGCACTCCAGTGTGCAGCAAGTGGTCACCAACATTCCACGGCCACTGCAATTCGAGGACAGATATTCTTACGCGCCTGACATCCTATGATTCCTCCGCTTAGAATGTTGCTAAAGGAATTATCTCTTGACTCCCAAACGCGGGCATTCCACCATAAATTTCCGCTCTAGTAAAATATCCCTTAAAATCACGAGAGAAGCTGTTTAGCATTAATACAGCCTCTAGGAAATGAAAGCATAGTCGTGTTGCTTAATCCTCTTTGGATGCAATTGTTCATGCATTCTACTCTTAATGTGTTTAAGTACAGACTCAGTTACTTATGAACGTAATGAATACCTAACTGTGATGGAATGCATCGTTATGGAGCATTTCTCACGGAGAACAGTAATGTGAGACAATTATTCACGATTTAAAGTCATCTCGTACTTAGTTTATTTATTTTAGCGTCATTAAAACAAATGGCTAATCGAAGATATGATACGAACATCCCGAACAATGCAGATGGATTCCGTAATTAGGTTCCAAAAGATAAAACTGGATATAGTTTACATCGATTATTTAATTCTGTAATTTTATTCTGTAATCCTGAGGTAACCCTATCACTTCGTTTATCTATTTTATTTAAAATCGTTTAGATCTCCATGGTTACTTTATGATCGCTCCCTCTCTCGTTATTAAAATGGAGCAAAAATAAGTTATGAGGAGAGCTAATGCATTTTTATCAACTAGAATTTTGTAGGTTTATATATGGATCTCATCACAATATTTGGTTGAACTTCCTCTCTAATGGTCATTATATTATGAAGAACGTAAATGATTCGTTTTTTCCCTCTGAAATGCAAATGGGGAAGAGTTAATACTCCAACGAACCTCTTATGCATCATATCCATTCACCCTGAGTCAATCATATTCATAACAATCGTCAGAATTGGAGCTATTGATTTTATTTAATATATTTCAATGTGATTGCGCTGGATTCATCTCAGTCACTATGATTTCTCGACAGTATAATATTTTAGTTTCGGAGTGGTTATCATTTTAATGTTTGTGCGGTGTTAAATAAATAAATTCGGTATCTTTGTCGTCAATGATGAGTTATGTAAGACGCGCTTTGGGTAAACGCCATGGAATCACATTCCAAAGCCCTTGAGTTTCCAAACCACAATTTATTCCCTTCATTTTCATAATCCCCTCGTCTTTAGAAGCGACTCTTCCAAAATGTCTGCTTCTCGTTGCGTTCGTAGGAATTGTAGTTAACACGAAACGGGTGGTGATAAATATATATCATGAAAAATTGTACATAGATTTGGCATATGTTTTAGGAGTAAATTAAAGGGATATCGGCTTAAAGTTGATTGAAATGGGGAGTTGAAGGAATTAGAATCTTATCTTGAAGAGACGGGAAAGATAAAATAAAGAAGATGATGCCCCTAAATCCTATCAACGATTAAATGATTATATAAATGTTGATTGAGACAAATATTTTGTTTTGTCATTTTTCTCCTATTTGGGTTTTTTGCTAAGAATATAACTGACATTTATTAAAAGCTCGTCACAGAACTAGCACTCATTCCGAAATAAACTATATACATAAATCAATCATTGACATTTTAATTAAAAAGAACAAAAAAATTAAAGTAAAAAAGTAGAAAACTGATATGGAAAAGCATCCATTTTCGAAGTGAAGAATTGAATGCTTTAAATTTAATTCATACTTCAAACATTCTCTTTAATAAACGTAAAAGGTATGATAGTAAATATAACATGATAATCATGTCTTAATCAATCATTAATATACTATATAACATTAATATACTATAATTATATAACTAATTTTATTCTGCATATTTTGACTTGCAATGCTTTTATTTCAACAGTGATATTATTGAATATTATGAGACATATGCCGAGAGATATATTTTTTTTCTCCCAAAATGCATTTTTTATGATTTCATAAAAGATATCATTGATATTCACATAGATATTGATAGAATAAAATAATAGAATTGTAATCCTTATGTTTGGATAAATTGGATGATAATTTTCGTAATATTCTTTTGTACGAAGGAGATAACCTAATTTTTAGGGAACTATCGATTAAATGAAAACAAAAGGAATACTTAATGATGTCGAACATGCATTGGGTTGTGCAGCAATGCTGGTGTTTACTCAATTACAGCGTTTATATGATTAAGGGGTCTGCAATAGTCATTGTGCCCATTTCATTCATCACCCGTAACACTATAATGTAGAGAAATGTTATTGCCCATTGCTTCTTCTTTCGGCCGAATTAAACGGGCGACCATTTTGATGTCCCGAAAGAGCCATCCACAGTGTGATGCACTTGCGAAGGCTCAGTTAAGGTCACCAAAGGATGTGGATTAGGAAATATTCTTTCATCTCCAAATGGCCCCTTCAGGCATCTTTCTTTTTATCTGCTCTGCGAATATCAGAGACGATTACACGATTTTCATTTCTTCTAATTTCGGCTCAATTCATGTTCCCTTGTACAACGTGTCCGAATTTGAAGTAATAAATTTTTAAGAAAATAAAAAATCTGCATTTTATCGACCTAAATGATCATTTAAAATTTAGATAGTGATTATTAGTAAATAATTGTGCAGGACCAATAAATCTTTTGTTCTCCTTCGATGTAGATGTAGAATATTGATCGAATGATATGACTTGAGTTTCTAATTTTATTCAATAAAAAGATATTTCAACCAATAAATATTGATTGATAAAGATTTCTATGTAATTAATAAAATGCCATTTTTAATTTTAAAAAATCTGATTTCTGAGTACGTCTATTACTTTATATTCACATAAATTTAATATTCTAAATGAATAAATCGTGAGCTATTTTTTTAAACGGTTCCACATTTAGTTCACAATTCCAATGAAAACACTTTGCAGTCATAATCTCTACCGTCTTTCGTATGGTTAAAGAAACAGAATGCTCCCTTAATTACTCTCCCTCGCCTTCTTTACTCTTCCCGAGAACTTAGAGATATTTAAGAATATATTTTTGTAGATTTTCAGCGATAAAATGTGTGTTAAATACTAAGAAAAATATCCCAAGATAAGGAAGATGAATGCCTTCGCCCATGCGAATAAAAATTCTCATTTGAAGTTCATAATTAAAAGTTTTATCCCTAATGAGAAAGATAGCGGTTTTCATATGAATGGAACTTGCTCACAATACGAAATCCAAAGAAGAGGAATATCAAAGGAATATTTTAAGCTAAATTCAACTCGAAATTGATTTTTGCTTTGATGATTTACGAGATGACGTAACTTATTCACAAGGAGATGAACAGGATGTGGTGAACTGATAATTTCACCCCACAAATTCACTCCAAAATTTGATTTCGTTTTACTGAACTATCTTAAGATTCTTTTAAGAAAGAAAACAGACGCAGTCAAACGAAATACCGAAAGGTCGATTCGAACGTGCTCTGCCGTGCACTTTGCAGAGTAAAAAACATTTAATCTTGTATTTCCACCTTTTAAAGTTTTAATGTTTCGCTGATTTTTGTATCGGAAGGGAATCCTTATTCATCCAACGAATGTTGTAGTTGACTGAATTAACTTTCTAAAATACGCAGTTTATTAATAACTTCTGAAATGGATCTCTTTCAAGTATACATCAATGATTCTTCGACTCTGATACATTTCTATAAATTATGCTTACTATGAATTAATACTAATAATCATTTCGATGAAGTAAAAAATAATACTACTACTAATAATTACGATTAACTTGATGATGTCAATAATACTCCTATATTTTCGTTCGATACCTTTATTTACCTAAAGACACATCCATGGCTGCCATGGATACGGTCGCTGAAAAGCAGTTTTAAAGAGTGCTGTGATCTACTGCATTTCACACAAATGTTTCTCTTCCAAATACAATTTCGAAAATCACAGCTCCAGACAAAAGGTTCAAAAGAGGATAAGAGCGGTATGCATAATGAACCCATCTTGAGGCTGATTGGTTTAAAAACATCTTTATTGAGGGAAAGTTTCACCTTCCATCTTAAGGCTACCAAGTGGAGATAAAAGGACTCCGAGAACCGCGTAACTTTGGGACCATTTCATTCTACGAAAATGCTTAAAAAATTTCCCCTTGTTCGTTGAGAAGGAGTTTGAAATTTTCAAAGAGAATATTTACTTCTCTCTGTGGCACTTCGTACGGTGTTTTTGTCGGACTAATTTGTAATACCTCATTGCGTTTAAAAGTTACTGCGTAGTGTAGTTAGAGGTCTTTTTATGTACGTATTTCGTGGAAATTCAAAATATGTAATGGAAGATTATACTTCCTTCGAAGGTAATAAGTGGACCTCAAAATGCTTCTTAAAGATTCCGAACTATGATTTAATATGAACATATATTACAGTTTCCATATATTCTTAACAAAAAACAGTTACGCACACGTCAATTAGAGTAAGTGCGTGGAAGAAGATATGAATTTTGTGTTGGTGAGGAATAGTACTATAAATATATATTTTATTTAGTGTGTTAGTGTGGATAGGAAAATACTTTCTGAACAATATGACATCAAATTAATAACTTTAATGAAGGATTGATGGTCTTAAAATCTTTCCACCTCAAGTATCTGTGATTTAAAATTTCAGAAAATCGAACTTTTCTTAGAATTATCCATTATCAACACCAAATAAACGGAATAATGTAAAATATTAAAAATGAATTCCAACTTTATCGAACAACTTTCCCAGTTGCCGAAGCAACAAAAGATATTGCAAAAAGACAACATCCCTCATTAGCGATGACAGAGGTTTCGATTTGGAGGACAAAGGCGTAGCTAAAAGTTGTAACAGAAATGGGTTTGAAGGGATCGGAAGAGTGATGCGCGACTGTGTGCAATATCCGAAAGCCTCCTTATGACTCCCACGGGGGCAGTGGAAGGCCATCTTCTTGCCCCACTTTGCCCCCTCAACTATTCCACCGCTTCTTTGCAAACTGCCCCATATAACCCAGTCCTTATCTGCTTCCGAGAAATCCTTTTTCACTCCTCCACTGCCTTGTTTATTGCGCCTTTCGTTAGTATCATTCACAAATCCTTACTACAAACTTTAAGTTTTAATAAAGAATATTTGTGAGGATTTCTGAAAGGAAAATTAATATTAATTACTAAAATTTGTGGAATTGAAACGCCATTAATACTTTATCAGTATTTCCAAGAGAAGTTTAACGTTTTCAAGAAGGTTAATTATGTGAGGTGAGGAGGGAAATGACTTTGTGACAAATGACAAAATGAGTTTTCATTGATGTATCGACCGGTTTCGAACTTCTACTTCATCATCTGGTTTAAACTATCCAATTTACTTAAAACTGTTGAGATACTAAGCAAATGGGTGAAATAAATTCATAGCAGATATATATCCCGAATTTAGAGAAACCGCTATTTCTGATTTACTGCCTTTATTCTTCGAATAAAACAATTCATAGGAAATTAGAAAGGAGAGAATTTCGAATCCGTTTCATTTGCCGGTGGAATTCATTTAAACTATAAAACAAAATTTGTAATCACTCGGAATCATAATTGGCCCTTCCTGAGTGTTGACACTATATTCATAAGTGAATTTAAAATATTAATCAGATGGAATGTACAGTATCTAAGTTTACGAGATGAACAAAGGATTCTTTCCTATGCAGGTTTTAGAATGCGTTACATTCTAAAACCTGCCTTAATAATCAGTTTGAAATCATTTCCAAATCGCGTTCTATCAAGTTACAAAGTGAAATCCGTCAAAACATATAAATGACGCGAAAAGAAAAACCGAATTTATTGCGATGTAAAGTTGATTGCTTCCGTCGAAACCACCTGTTGTTGCACTTCCGAATTAAGATTAATGTATCACTTTTAGCGAATTTTCTGACAGCAAATTCTAATCGAGGCTTTAATTGGACCTTTTAAATTTGGGAATCGATACACATTTTTTAATGATTGATATCCGAGATTCTACGGATTAAATGTCTATGAAAATGTCCACGTTTGTAAACACGTCGACAGCGTTTGCTAATTATTGATATTTTGTGTGCGATAACCGATATGTTGTTCCTAAGAGTCAAGTTAAATTCAAATAATTCTTTATCTTCGAAATTAATGTTTTGATGAAAGATTTCTCAAGTCTCCTAATAAGTGATAACAGTGTTATTTCGAACACTCTGTTAATACGAATATTTAATGTAGAAGTAATTCTTTAAGGTTAACCCAACAATCACCTTTCCTTAGTTTATATACGTGTATGTTAATATGCAGTAAGTTGAAAGATAATTCGATCGATGTATATTGTGTATCAACTCTATCTTTAAAATATTCCAGTTCCCAAATGGCATTCGATGGGTTCACATGGCAACACAAGATCACAAGAACCGCCGTTCGCTTTGTCTTCAAAGCATTTTGTATTCCGGAAACACATCTTCAAAACCACCCTAAATTCATTAGGAGATATTCAGCACTCGTTTTTTCGGAGAGACGCATAATTCTTCTGCGGCCCTTATTCTTACCTTCATCACAGCGGAAATTCCGGTGGAAGCGTTTTGAGACCACTTAATTTCCTTCCGCAACACTTATTTCGCTCGTCTTTTGAATATTCTCAGTCAAATATCAACTACTCTTTTGGCATTTCCACAAACCAGTGGCCATCTTTTAAAAGCCACAAGTTTGAGTGTGAGACACGGGGTTTGTCCCAAGGGGATCATCACACGCCTTATCTTTCCTCTCCTCCATCAGGGATGCCAACTTTTGGGTTTTTGCGGTAAACCGAGGGAAAAATTTATTCCGTTATTTCCTGGGAAATTTTCACCCGACATTCCACGATTAATGGTTCCTTAGCAGGGAAATTAAATTAATTTCTCTAGTCCTCTTTCGTGATGGTTTAGAATCACATGTTCCGGAAGTGATTATCGGACGTCTATTTCGTAATGACAGCGTTAATTGTATTTGCGATGACGCTATTTACAGAGGATTTATAATCGATACACAGGAAAATAATAATTAAAAGTTAAATGTGTTTTTATAACACATTCACCATTAAAATACTGAAAATCTCTTTATTCTATAATCCTCTCATAGAAATCGATCATTTAAGTACACTCATTATAAAGAATTCTTGCAGTATAAACTATCGTTCTTCTTCAAATCCGTCATCTTCGTTATCGTCTGCCCTTTAAAAGTGCAATTCTCTCTTCCTCACGCACTCACCTTCCCTTTTATCGCCATTTACAGCCTCTAAATCTTTCAGCCTTCCGTACGCAGCAGACGATTTTATTTACCATTATTTATTCCTCTTCTGCACTTTCTTTTGTTACTCTTCAAACTCCTTCCAAGATTCCCGTTGGAAAACACATTCAAATACGATTCTTGAAAAAGTTACGAAAAGTGAAGAAAATGTCGACCGAAATAAAGGATCTTTAAGACTATAAGTATTATTATACTCCAAGTATATCATTTAAATTATATGTACAAAATAACAGATGGTTTATTCTAATCATTAATAATTTAAATAAATGAAAAGCGGTTCTTAGGTTCCATAAGACTTTGATAGTCATTTTAAAGCCTAAGATGGACTAAGTTCAAAGGTAAAATATATTCCGGGAACTGAATTATTTGAAGTACTTCACACTCTTTTGAGAAATTTGAATTGAAGAAAATTCAGCAAAGTTTTCGTGTACTTCAAATGCAAAGAATTCGTAATTAAAATTTGTATTCGTAGATTTATTAACAAAAATATTCTTAAGTAATTTTAGTGGTGAAACGTGTATCTCTGATTTCTTTCCGAAGTCTGCCAATTAAGAAGGAAGTATTCATTGCTTTGGCGAAGATTTATCTTGGAAATCAAAATGAAGTCGATAATACAAGAATAAATTTACTTTAAATTATACAGAATTATTTTACTATGAAATAGCGCTCGATGCAAATAAAGAATTAATTGAATCTTGAGTAGCAGATCAATTCCGCATTCTTAATTGCAATTTTAGTCACGCCATAGGAACATCATCACGTTGACCCATATTCATTGCGGTACATTCTCTTACTTCTCTTATTGAGTGTTTCCCAACTACATCTCGGTCTTTTCCGTGAATTCTAATCTCCTCTTTCTAATAGCATTTCACCAATTGCAGTATTTTCATAATTGTTCGGCAAAATATAAATAACCAAATCGGAAAGGTTATTTCTTATCGATGAAATCTAAATTCGATTGCAGATAATATTGAGATTCATCGAAATTTTCCTTTTATAGTCATAAGAAGAATATCCGCTACAATTTATAAGTGATTCAATTAATCATTTTTCTCGATTTCAAATTTTCTATTTTAAATAATGGGAAATCATGTTGTAATAAGTAAATGATATAACGGAAAATAAAGTTACATTTTGATCTAGGATGAGTAATAAGTAGTATAATAGTAAGTAAAAAAAAGTATTTAAACGACATTGGAGATCGAACAAACTTCTTACGAATAAATATTGGAGGATATGATTTAAGAAGGCACATCATTCGGTAAAGTCTTCTAAAAAACGAGTTGAACTCGAAGAGATGTTTTGAGCAATAGCGCTGCATGCAGAGGATCTGGGGTTCGATTCTCAGTCCCTCTGAAGTGAGTAGATAAATTCCGCCGTCCGTTAAAACCGTCCGTTTGATTCGAAGTTGCCTTCACATGTCTTATTTGAAGAAAGAGCTTTTCCCGATTCCAAAATAATTAATGATTGTTTTACGAAATGATAGCTTCGTTCGTGGATTTGTCAACTTGGCGCTGCGTCATCATTTCCATTCCGTAGACGAATCCGATCGCTTTTTAGACTTCGAGTATCTGCAACAATTATTCATAAAAGTTCAGGATTTCTTCTCGTGTCTTCATGAATATTCCATCCATTTGAATGCTTAATCCCCACTTTCACCTGCACTCTTTTCGTGTGATGTGAATCTCAATCGTAAAACATAAGCCGTGATGCCCATAATACTCCGCCGTCTCTAATAATTTACAGCTTTCAGAGTTTTTCCCGAGGTTTTCTCGGACTCTTCGGTGAGAAGCATTTTTTCACCTCGAGAAGCAAAACAAAGCGAATTCCGTTTTAAATTGGGAAATGCGTGACCAGGGATTTTGCTTCCCCGATGTTCCCTTGACTACGCTCTTATCTCTTTTCTTGGCAATTTATCTGCGGCAGGAGTTGGATTGAGAATTTTTTGGACTCAGCTCTTTTTTCGACCTTTTTATTCACGGATGAGCCTAGAATCGTATTCAGTTGTAAGCGAAAGTCGAACTGTTCCACTTTTATTTGTCTTTCGGAATTACGCATTTGCATTGAAGTCATGGACAGTTATTTTTATTGACAATTTTACTTGACAACGTATGCCTGGATAAATCGTTTGCACGCCATTTTCAGTAAGCTTGCTATGCATTATGGTCTATCGCTGTCGTCATTCGATGTCAGTGTTTACAAATCTATTTTTGCATTAGACGATTTTATAAATCATGATTTTTCAAATTTCACTCTCGTCGTTATATAAAGTGAACTTTACTATTACTATTATGCTATGTTATTTAATATATAGTGATAAACGAAAGAGGAAAATCATGCATATAAAATTAACTATTATTATTATAGCTTAAACTTGAACTGTTTCCTAATTTGCTTTAAATTATTAATTTACCCAATCAATTTTGCCCCAAAATTCATGAATTTGGATATGATGTAAAATTTGCTTCAATTAATTAATTTCTGCAAAAAGCTGGGGGGAATTAGTAAAATAACAGAATTAATGATATAAACATGAATGTTGAATAAACAAGGATCCAGCCAAAATTATTTTATAAGCCTTTAAATAAACTGTCACCGGAATAGAGCTTACAACGGTATTTTAAATTTATCTATATATATGTTTTAGTAAATGTAGATTCCTTAAATTTGGATTTGTTTTGTTAAAATGCTCCCCGGGTTAAAATAGTAACTCTGATTTATAAAATCATCTCTAATGTTTAGTTAATCACGAAGAAAGTTTCACCTATAGTTTGATGCAATATAATCATAAACATAATAGTTTATGTAAGTGTAAAAAAGATCAGAATCTTATCTTCAAATTCGTTGTTATCGCTAAAATTCACGATTAATGCCTCAATTATTTGTAATTTTCAAAGTGACTCATCAAAGACTCTTATTTCATCTAATTTTCTGGGAATTCGGTGAAGAAAAGGGAGCGATAAATAAGACTCCTAATAGAGGGAATTTTAGGCCAAAGGTTCTTTAAAATTACTTCGTAGTTTCTTCCAAATGTTTCTTCCGAAACTTCGCAAGAAATAGAACAGCTGTATCTCTCTTTTCTAATGCCTTTGCTCCTTCACTGAAAATCTCCTATCAACTTCATTTTATTGGCGCAAATTCTTCTAAAAATTTTAATATCTTTCATAAAACAGAATCCTTTTTTTGTTTTTGGAATAAGAGTTTTATAAACGTATATCTCTTATCATTTGATTTTGGTTAACTGCATACATTTTTCAATTTATTTATGCACACTATTAGATAATTCGGAGAGAAATTCATTTGAATGTTATAAATAACTTAATTTTTTATTTACTCTAAGTAAATTTGTTTTGGATAATAGAAAAAATGAAAATGAAGCATCTATAAAGTGATCGTGATTTTCCTTAGTTTATACTGTTCTCATTCCAGTTTAAAGGCGTTGAAAAATTCCATCTCAATGGTAGAACATATTACTACTAAAAATTATAGGAAAAGAATGAAATGAACAGTTTCAATTAACTCTTCTCATATATTATTAAATCATATAAGTGATTTTACTTTCCTCGTAGCACTCCTTTTATCCTTAAAAAACATTGTAAATAGGAATTGACAGCTGCAATCTTAATTACTATATATATATATATATATATATTTAGAACCTAATTTTTCCTTTTTTCTCGTATTCGATAATTCCATGGCAAAATTCAATCAACAGAATATTTCCTAGCTCCAGTTGATTCTTAATTTCCACGCAAATATTATTTCTTCCGCACAATGTTCGCGAGAGCATCTTGTTCCTATCAGATTCGATTTGTTTGAATTCTCAATTATAAAAAAACCACGATGATGACGAAGAGACATTTTTGGCTCATAATTTTATGAATTTTTACATTTGAGAAGACAAAAAAATAACATCTCATAATTAGTTATTAATCTCTGTGATGAATAAAATAGCTCTCCGTTTTAAAATATTTTAACAAAAAATCAATGGAAAGTTAATACTGTGCGAATATCAGGTCAAATTAGAATGTTCAAAAACACGAATATCAATATCACTGGTATAAATACTTTATTAACTATTGATTGAATGTTATCGAGCGAAAATGAATTCATTCATTAAATCCTAATACAATGCGAATAATTTTGTTATTGCCGTGGAAATTCGTTTCCTAATAAAATTTCTTTGAAATGCATCATTTTAGTCATAGTCGACAAATAATTTTTAAAATTAAAAGTTCAATTACAGAATCATTTACGACTTTCATTCCGTTAATCAAGAATATAATTGAGTTAATAATTCGGTGGTGGTAATCGACGCTGAATTTTTAATTCGAACGAAGCGCGTGCATTTTATATGATAATTTAAGTATGAACGCTGTAATTTATGGATTTTGAGCAGATAACATTTCGAATGTTTATTCAATTAAGAAGGACGTTTAATTGAGATAATTAAAGGGTTGTTACGATTGTTGGAGATAACCTTTTCTCAATTTATAACAAAAAGATACTTCTGCGATCACAAATACACACTAAAAACGACGAATTAAGAGAATTGATCTTAATTTTCGCAAATAAAACATTAAAATTATATAAAGGAAGACCTTTTAGAGAAGATAAATTTACTCAGAACTTGATGTATTCTAGGAAAAAAGATTTTCAACACAACTGTATTCAATTACTTAGAGTGTATCAAATTGCATTGATGATTTATACATGTTTATATGTACTTGTATATAATATATACATCACGTGATTATTTATTAAAAAGAAAAAGCTATCAAATATTTCACGAATATGCACACTATTTATGTTGGGAATATCGTTCTAGTTATTGAGGAGGATCAAAGCGAAGGAAAGCGAAAGTTTGTTTTTCAAACACAACAGTGTTCCATACGTTGCACGTTAATCTTCCTATTCTTGTGTTTACTGTTGAGCTCTTTTCACGACCAACTGCGTTCACGAGAACAATAGATATGTTTCGATGATACTGCACAAAAGGAATGAACATCTTTTAATTCCAAACTACTTCCTCTGTTTCGTGGACAAATCCCAGAAAAGAATCTTTCGGATTTTTCACTTCTGAAACCATATTCCTGTTTGTCCTCTTGAAGCCACCGATATTTCTGCATCATTTCTTTTGCGAGCTTTTCTTTTTTCATTATTTGTCCAAAATGCCTTCTTTTCATTGAGAACTTTTCCGTATTATTGCCTCATCGCTGCCATTTATTTCTTCAGATCGACTTTCTTAACACAAACAAGAGCTCAATATCAACGGAATATCGTCATTTTCCCCAATCATTGGTTACAAACGTCTCTAGCGAATCTGCAATTTACCGTAAAAAGAACATCTATGAATGCCAAAATTATAATTTAAAAAACGTTTATAATAATTTTGTTTCTTTCTGCATTGAATTTACGTAGGTTAGTTTACCATTGACTTTAAGTTTGATATTTCGCAAATCAACTATTTCTTCAACTGAAAAACTCTCGCACTTATAGGTGAATGATATATTATTCAATTAAACTATGAATAATAAACTATAATAAGGAATGCTACAAACATAATTTTACTTTAGCAAATTCTCCAAGTCACCGATTAATTTAAATCAGTTGTAATAAACCGTTTCATTTGTGAATATTGTTTTCGTTGAATGTAACAACAAGAAAATACATATGAAATGTAGATCAGCCACGGATTCATCAATTATATCGATTCGACTAAAAATCTTCAAACTGCTTCTTTCGTAAGCATTTTAATCTTTTGTTAACACGTCTTCTGTCGAAATGCACAATCCTTGACAAAAGAAATCCATTTAAACTGAAATAAGTTATTAAATTTAAGGTTTAGGTTTTTATTCGCATCTATTTTTGGTCAGCGTTAGTTGTTCAATGATCGAAGTTTTTTAGGATGCTGAATCTACCGCTATTATATTTCTATTTACATGAATAATTAATCTTGATATAGAATTCAATAGGGCATTCAAAGTTGATAACTGTAACCATCGTTTGATATTCTAACTTTTATTTCTTTTATTCCATATAAAGATTTTCTGCTTCAGTTTCGGAAATAATTTCTTGTAAATCGAAATTCCTCGGTATCTGTTAATTTAGATTATTCTTATGCTACTCTTTTACTTTTTGAACGATGTTCTTGATGCCTTGAAAAAACAAAGAATTTTCTTCCATCAATGAAGACAGGATGTTTTCAATAGACATATTTTCTGAATTGAAAGCAAGTTATCGTCTCTCGTTATCCGCCATATTAAAGTGGTTTAAGAAGAATTCTAATTTCTCTATTGTATCCAATCCTCCATCAAATTTGGCAGTTTCCAAAATGGATGTAGAATAGGCTTAGCAAAATAACATCGATCACCAAATTAAGGTTCATTTCTTTTCATAATTTACCTCCTTTTATTATGTAATAAATGACTTTGAAAGCACAAGTAAGTAATCTGTTTACGATTAAATCATTTTGAAGAAAATAGATAAAGTTCTTTAATTTGACTACGTTAATAGTTAAAGTAAAATTTCTTTGATAAATAACCATTCGATTGGATTTCTTTAACATGTTATTAATTTTACTCTAACATATTTAGGATATTTGTTTATTTACCAATTTAACGTTGACATTTTGGTGGAATGTTTTTCATAGAATTTCTAATTTTTGATGAATTATGCGAATGTTTGCGGTAATATTTCGCAAACGATTGCATTCGCTGGTTTGGATACTGAAAGTAAATTAATTTGATAACTTGTATTGACAACAGACAAGTTACTGCAAACAATTGTGTAATGGGAATCGAGAATTTTCCATTCTCACCGTCTACCGTATTATTTCATCGGAACAAATGATCATTATTAGAAGGGGAACAAAATATTTTGCATCCGTCAAATTCAAAGTGCTATTCAGAATCATATTTTCATTTTCCGTGAATCTGCCGAAATTCGAGAGTCATTTCAGACGAAAGATAATCTCATAATGATGCGGACCGCTGATTAACAGAAATGGCAATGCTTTTCATTACGAGAGATATTCATTTTCGACTGAATCGTTGAGAGATAACTTTTTTGGGAAATGTGAAGCAATGGTTTTGTTACGATAATCATAGTCCTTTAGCATCGCAAAGAAATCAAATTGATGAGAATATGTCACTGACCTGTGAATGAATCAAAGTACTCTGTGCAAGGGTTCATATTACGGCCTTTGCAAATGACGGCTCACAGTATTTGCAATTAATCTCCGAATCAGTCGGAATTCAGTTTGCGAAATTATTTATTCGCAATTTTCGCCATTTAGTAGATGATTCGCTTTTGATTCGCAGCCATTTATTTTGATCATCGCTCCCCATTGTAATAGTCACGGATTTCAACAATATTCGAATTGCTGAAATGAGAACATCTCTTATTAAAAAGTGACGATAACCGAATGCAGAATTAATTTAATGCTCTTTAAAATATATTCATGAATCGAATTTTCTATAAGTACAGTAATTATTAATTTATCTTTTTACAGGTAATTTTACGCTCACTATAACATTAGGGATATGTAATATGAAATGATTATTTTACGAAAAAATGTATCTACGGATATATATCTTACTATACTCTATACATAGACTTTTGATAGCTCTTATCACCGGAAGAGAAAATCAAATGAGTAGAAGTCTATTGTTTATTTTACTAAGTAATTGCCATTTCCTCTTTTAAAGAAATCGTTTTTTGAATTAACTTATTAGTATATATTCCTTCAACTTTTTCACCAATTATTCGTAAATAGGATAATTGTCTGCCCTAACGACATTTTCACCAATGCACAGTTTATTCATACAACACGGAATCAAAGATAAAATTCCTTTATATAAAATCATTTGAATATATCGATTAGAGGCTTAATTTTTACCCCATTTTAGACAGAAGGAAACAAGCTTTAAATTGAGAAATAAAGAATGATCTAAGCCCTGATGTAGCTGATTTTAGAGGATTTCCCATTTTGACTCATATATGTGCCATTCTGCTCGATTCTAAATGAACTCTTACAATCTCCATGGAAAAAAGCGAGCGTGGCATCTCTTGCAAACAATCGACAGTGATATTCCGTTCCCATGCATACGATATGAGTTTTCTTTACGTATCTAGGGAACGAAAAAAGCTCTCCTTGGATTGGAAGTCACTCTGTGGTAATTGATTCTACGATGTGAATGCAGACTATGTCACATAATACAAACCTAATTCATATTAAAGAGAGGAAAACTGGGTTACGAATCGTTATGGTTTGGAAACTTCCGAAATTCGTTATTTAATATCAGTGCAATGCAGAGATGACTAATTGACACGTATCGATCGCAGCAAAAGAAGGTAATGAAAATTATAAATTGATGGGGAAAACTTCAAACTCCTATTGCAGTTATAGACAGCTTCTGGAAAGAGCGTCTATTTATAAAGTTCGTTGTTGTGTAAGCACCGATTCGTATCTCGTGTGAGGTCGAGGTAAGTCATCAGCGGTGAATGGGTAATTCATGGTCGGAAAACTCTTTTTCTTCCTGAAACGATGCTCCTATTAAAGAGGAATACTCGTAGATTTACGAATTTTAAATGCCTACGCTTTCTTTTCTAAGAGTTTCTGTGGACGTATTTCGTTTTGTTTAGGTGAAAATAAGTTATAAGAAAAGATTGTTCGGTTATATTTTCCTATTTTGCATTAATGAACTATATTATTTGATCAGAAAAGGAAATTTATTCTATACTTAAACTAGAGAGCTACAAAAATATATCTATAATATTCTTATTACTTTGAAATTTGAAGTTTTTCCATTCACCAACTGAATGATTCAACCTATTTATTTCTTTTTTCGCAGGATTTGTCCATACAAATAGATGCTATTAAAATTGCATAAAGAATCTCATTTCCAATGGAGTATTGGAGTAATTTAATCAAAAAGAGATGAAGATCATCGTTTGTGCGTTGAACAGCGTTTACTCAATTTGAAGTAAAAGGATCGATATTTTATAACTCATTCTCAAAATGTTTAATAAGATTCTCCTTAATAATGCATTCTCTGAAGATAATGAGGTGGATCGTCTTCTGTTTAAACCAAATGCATAACAGGAGAATCGCATTTTTGTTGATGTGCTCAGATATTCTCTCGTAAAAGTGGAGTTCACTCAGAGTTGTTTCCTTGTTTTTCCCCACGGACATTCTCCTAATCCCATCTCCTTTTGGAAAATACGTTCTTCCCTTTCATCGCAATTGATGGCCATTTCGCCACCAAACACACCACCCCATGCGCTATCCGAAGGCATTCGATTTGTGATACATTCCAAAGGTTTCCTTTCGATTGTCATTTTGCAAGAAGACGCACAATCAGGGACTTCGTCAACACCGAGTTACGTCAAAGTGGATGTGGAACTGTTCCATTAACCGGATCAAGAGTAAGTTTGACTTTAATACACAATTAAGACAATTTCTCTTATGACTAGAAAGAGGTGGAAGAAGCAACTCAAGTTGTGTTTTTATTGCATTCTTAAAAGTTAATCCAAACTTTTGCAATTTCATATCGTAATAAATTGAAACTAAATTCCAATGATGTATTGAATTTATGAATGAAAAATGTATTTCCTCAAACCTATTCGCTTATCTATAATTTAAATACAAGAATTGCTTACATTCAAATGATGTATGTGTCTGATTTCTTTTAACACATTAATGAGCCGAAAAATCTGAATGCAGTAAAGAAAGGATTTCTAAAATGGATATCTCATAACATAAACATATCTTAAATGTATATCTCTTTTAAACATCCTTCATATGCCGTCTAACTTCTATATTTGCGTAGAAAGAGACCCATCACACACTTTCTTGTCATCATAACAGTTCATCTTGGAATGGAAGGGATTAGTTTTTGATGCGTTCATGGAATCATTGCCCTGGAATCACGGGAAAATCCACTACTCCAGCAATAAAAAGAAGTTCTTAAAGAACATTGAATTTTAGGCACCATTTATTTATATAAAAATCAATCAATCTGAATTAAAATCAGTATTTTCTAGGTAATGATTTTCATCTGCTCTAAAATGATAAATCTAAAATTCACATCTTTCACATCCCAATTGGTTTCGTTTCCTGCAAAATGCCCGTTTCTTTTTAATCTCATAATGATTCGTTTATTTAGGAAACAATATCACCTATTTCGGATTCTGTTAACCTGAGTTGAAATTATTATAATTATATGTAGAAACTCACATTTCTATGGCACCTCGTTAACATCACCAAATATGAGACCAGACAATTTATATTCTTAGCCTCCGATAAAGCCCAATTTCTCATTAATCTTATTAATAATATTAAGAGCTGTTACATATTTCTATATACATAAGATAAACTATGATACATTAGATCCACGTGCACTTCAGGAGGTTCTTTCTTCTGCAATTGGTTTGCACTTACGAAAAAAAAGAGAAAAATGAGAGAGCGTAATCATAGCCCCGTAATTGGATGCCCAAAGCTATAACAGAGGTCAACATGGCCTCAATTAAAATGCCTTTTAAATAATACATAGGTTCTCAGGGGAGATGTTGCAATCTTATCCCACTTCGGCCTTAAATATTTCAAACTAATGGGGGAACCGAATCCATCGGAAAGAGTTTAAACTCTTTTCGATTCGTCCATCTCACACATTGTAAGATGCTCAACGTGTGAAATTCTTAAAATCAATAGAAGACGAAATCGGTCGATATAATTCTTTCTCGTCCGAATAAAACTATTTAAAATGCCATTTTCAATATTTTAGAACTATTCATTTGTGGAAGTGTCATTATGATACCTTCTAATATACGTTATTATCAATTTTTTATATTTTTTAACTTTCCTATTTTAATGTTTTACGGACGTTTAATGCTTTTAATTAATATGGAAAATTCAGTTTGTATTTAATATAACTCCTGATCAATGACAGCTTTTATCGATCATATTTCATTTATACAAAATGTTTTAAGTTCCCACACTCATGTACCTGACGCGATTAAGGTGTTGAATGCACAGCAATTAAACAGTTTCTCTCATAATTTACGGAGTGTTTTTGAAAATTATTTGGCTAACATTTTCTCATTTACGCATGTGAACAATGGTAAAAAACAGAACACAATAGTTAGTAACCCTCTGTGCAATCATGCGTTTTCTCTCTTTCTCCAAATTTATCTTCTCATTCCAACAAATTAATCCGAAAAATACTCGAAATTCTGTTTGATTTGAGATTCTCCATTTTGTGAATATCATAAATGTGACATGAATGTAGGAGGGCAATGCTCTTTGACGGACGTTTAGATACTTTTGCGGCAAGTAAATGGGACGCTGATGGTGAAGCGTGTACTGGTTAACTCGAGATGACGCAGACACATACTTACCTTTAAATATATTTTTATTAGAACGCTCTATATATATAAATTAAAAGAATATTTTTGCGAAATATGTTTGAAAGTCATTGAAATTAATCCATGCGTTCTTAAATATGGAATTATAGACCAATAAAACTAATTGATTTTTTTCATTTGACTGATTCAATTTCTCATACTGTATATACCTTATTTGTTACATTTCGGCCATTCCACATGTACGCCATCAGTAACTAGATATTCCCTTTCCTGAGTCGCCCTTATCTGATCCTCCGGTCTTTTCCACGGTCTCCTCTAAAAGCTGTTTGTGATGCAGACGATATAAAGTTGAACGATCGCATTTCATATATAAAATAATTTGTATAAATTCGATTCCCTTTTCAAGATAACGACAAAAGCGATAAGTGTAGAACGAATTCTCATAAAAACATTATCTTCTCTAAATAATTCATCGAAAAGAACATAAAAGAGATAAGATAATACTTCGTGTGATTGCACCAGAAATAAACTGTCTAAAAGCGTTGGGCTGAAAAAGATCGTGAATTAAAATGTAAAAAAGTAATTTTACTGATTCAAAAGTACAGATTGGAATTTTTTTTAAAAACACCCGATCCTTCAAAAAATGCTTTTTTCACGTTTTGCGAATCTTCAAAATAAAAGTCGTTATCTTTTGATGTAATCGTCGGATCTTCGCATTCATCTGTTTTCTGAAAAAGCGAACGAATCGACGCAAAAAGACATTTCAAAGATCATTTTGAATTTAAATCAAAACTATAAATATATTTCGTTACAATTTTTTCCGAATCTTTCTCAAATGAAAGTCACGATTCATAGATAAATTTTAATGTTGAATTTGTGTAATTCTTTACCATTAAAATTTAAGACTTCATAATTGTTGATAAAATCAATTGCACAAAAATTATAATGACTAACTCCACTAATAATAAAGAATTTCTTTTGAAACTCCTTGACTGTTTTAAAATAGACATTTTGCAATAATTATTGATTTCATTTTAAAGGATCACTATTTAGAATTCTTTTTATATTAATAATCTAATCAAAAGAGGAGAGCATACCGATTCTCTCATTAAAAAATTAATTTAAGCTCAATCGGACACTAAAATCCAATAATTTCTTAAATTTTGCATAAAATTTCGTTTGTAACTCCCTGAGCAGATTAGTATAATGATTTTCTTTGGTTTGAGTATAATATGCTTTTATTTATTTTAATCTGAATTTAATTTGGATCAATTGTAATAATACAATTAATTGTGAATAGAGTTTTATCATATCTGTCTTCTTCAACTTTTCTTTGTCCTCCTTCACATAAATGGACAGCAAATGCGCATATTCTATGTAATACGTAAGTCAAAGAGTCTGTTAAGTCACAAAATTCGCCTCGATTACAGAATCTTTTAGTCATTTTTTAGAAAATAATAGAATTTCAGCAGAAAACAACTTCTTCTCAAAAACGACATTTTTATTTTAACAAATTCAATAATAACGAATTAATAGAGAAGGTTCGTTTTTGACCTCAAAAGACATCAGATTGGACCAAAGTGACCTTTTGAGAGATGACCCATAAGAGATGTCATCTGGAGACAATTAGAGGAGTCTAATGGAGACAGATGAGGAGTCAATGAGTCGAAGGATTTCATTAAGACTTTGGTATTGAATCAACTGAAGTTTATTATGAAAAAGCAATGCCCATTACGTTCACATAGAATATTGAACATAGGGATTCATTTTTAATAACTTAAATCACAATTTACTTCTTAGATGTAGAATATATTCTCTAAAAAGAATCAATTCAAGTAATTACCGAAAAATAAGAATATGGTTTCATAAATAAGATTATAAGAGAGCTTGTGGCCATTTTAGATACAATTCAGTAATTAAATTTACTAACGTTTTATATTTAAGCAATTTAAACTTGAGCAAAACCACTCTCATATCCTCACTGCGGTCAGCATGAAGAGTTTAAGATTATAAGGTTATAAGTTATTTATAAAGTACATCTCGATTTGAAAGTCTGATATTTATGATTTTCAAAATCGGATGTATCACAACTGATAAACTCAAGTAAAATGATTTCAACCCTTACTTCTTATATTTATTTCTATTTACATTCAATCACGAATTTAAAAATTTATTATTCTTTACTCATATTTTTATAATTTTTACTGCAATCAAAAGTTATTAGAAGCGATTTCTATTAGAGAATCAATCAGAGAAAATATAAACTAATAGTATTAAACGGTCAGTTTAGGTGTACAATTTAAAATTTCACAATTCCAGAAATTAATTATAATCTTATAAACAAACTTTTATATGGTGCAATGATTTACCTTGCCTTAAAGAAAAAGAAGTTTTCTATACATGTAGGTTACAATTTCACGAAGGAAATCTTCAAAAACAGATAATTTAGACTTTTAACTATAAGCAAATTTACTACCTTTTTTCTATTCCAAAATACAGTGCGTAGTCAGTGAAGTCTAAATGAAGATGGAGTCGATATTTATCGATTATCTTTTAAAGGAATAGCATTTACAAGTCAATAAATATTTCAGTCAAATATCGGAAGTGTAATTAAAAGCATCAATTGATGATAAATTATTCGTATCAGATAATGTCCAATGAAATGGATTCCAATCAATACCAAATGAAAATTCGATAATTTTACGAATATCAAAGATTCTCGAATCATATGGGATCTGTTTTCAATTTGAAAATGAAACTGTGAGGATTCAACTGGCGAAAAACAACCCACACTTTAAAGGTAAAAGTTCAATTTTCATCTTTTTTTAGCTTAAATTTTTAATCGCTAACAACATCTTCTTAAACAAACAGCATCTTATCTAAAATATTTTTATAACTGTTTTGTCTCAATAATAGTTTACATTTATTCTCTTATTCGGATGACATTAAATACCTTTATGATCCCAAAACACTGTTGCCACGATGAACTCTTTGTAGCAAATTTAAGCAGATGTGAAAATTCACACGACTTCTTGTGCTGAGCTATTTCTTCCCTATTTTGTACTCAATTTGTAGTTTCTAAACCAACTTCGGATACAAAGTTCACTCTTTAGGATTTCCATTTAGAATCATGGTGATGTCTTTAGTGAAGTAATTATTCGCAATTTCTTTATATTCTTCAATTACTCTGATAGGCTTAAACCAAAATATTGCTCCAATCATTAAAAGAAATACAAACATGGAATATACAAATTATCTCAAAATTAATCAAGGACATTTCAAATGTACTAATAGCACTTCTGTTATTTATTATCTATTTGGATAGCTGTCACACGTTACTTGTACGACTGCATTAAAACCCGTGACTCTCTCGTTTAAAGTGAAATTGAGTCTTTAAGCAACTTTTTTGCAATTCATCCTTGAAATTCTTTAAATAATCCAATAGTTTTATTTATTATTATCAATCACCTGTTTTTGAATCTAAAATTGACATATTTTTTGAGAGAGAAAACTCGTTGGTTTTCCTATTTTTACAGTACATTTGAGTATCAACACAACACGATCTGAACTTGATCCGTCAGAAGAGTTGAAATTAAGGTATTCAAATGTTACCAAGTCTCATTAGAGACTGCAGTTTCGTTATGAGTGCATATTACGGATGAAACGATAGAGAAAGCTCTTTAGAGTAAAACCAGAATAGATTTCCGATGAGCATTAATTCTAGGAATTGTGTGAGAACAGAGAACCTAAATCTCTTGATCCATCTCATTTCCATACATTCCCACGCTTCTTCAATCTCTTTTATCTCCAAAGCATCTTCTCTATTTTGCACTTTCCATCAAATTTAGGATTATAAACGTTTCCATATACGTTCTCATTGCTCTTTTCAGGCCTACGTTTTCCCTTATATGCATTCAAAATACATCCATATCGTTTAGATCGTTCCCTTTCGTCGAAATGAGGTTTTATTTGAAATTAAATACTAATTATAGGATAATAAATTATTATATAGCAGCTTTCGGGTTAAACAAATAATAAATACTTTGATTAATTCGTTTGTCGAATGGAGATAAAGAACAAAAATTGGGAGTTTAGAATATTCATTTTTATTTTTATTCAGTGCAAAAATAGTTCTTCATCGGTTTTTACGGAAGCATACAATGACAAATAAAACAACAAATCAAATAATGTTATTGAAGATAATCTAGAACTTAGTTGTCAATAATGAGTAATATTTTAATAATATCGACAAAATAAATTAAGGGTAGATATTTCTTCTGTGACTAATTCAGATAGGAGTGTTAAATTTTAACGAAAATACCTGAAATTGTTGCAAATGAAACCGTCTCGAATCATCTCCGATATCTTTAAATCATTTTCTAAAAAGACATCGTCTTCAGCATTTTGCGGAAATTCAATTTTAGCCGTTTTTTCTGTCCAACAAAACTTCTACAGAAATCGATATCCCGTTTCTATTGGCTATCCATCTCCGTCTCAGCGAAGATGCTGCCACCAAAATGTATCAATCCATCTGCTGTTATGGCATTTTCCATTTTGGATGCCACGGAATCCGTCGAGATTCGATAATTGAAACGGAAGAATATTGCTTAATTTTGAAATTTAAATTAGTGTATGAATATTATCTGATAAATAAATTTACTACTAAGATGGGGATATTTTAATTTTCAATCGATAAAAGTATCTTAATTCGATTCCTTCTGATGATACTTATGTGATACCGAATACTTCCTCAGTAATACGAGAAATAATTTTTTCTCCAAAATTCTAATGATGTAATGGAAAAGAATTTTAAATATAACAAGAATTATATTTATTTTTGGAAACAAATATGACTATAAACTCATCTTAAACATCAACTTACAAAAGTGTTTACTTTCTTTAAAAATCATTATTACCATAACTTATTTTTAAATTTCCAGTGTTCATAATATAACAAAGCTCATACATCATAATGGCTGCACAAAATGCCTCTTTCGCAATTAAGGTCACCAATTTGGGAACACATCCATTGGAACATTATTTCCTCGGAAACACCGAAAGCTTCGTAGCAAAAATTATTTGCATAATTCTCCCCTTCGGAGTAACATCGTTTGGGAACCATATCTCCTAATTTGGCCGTAAGGAGCCTCTTAATGCATCTAAGACGACGATCCGCTTTTAGCGCCAAACGGATTGGTCGGGGAAACAAAATGTATTGACTATCAAATGAGGGATTTGTTATATCGACTTTTTTGAATGGCTCTTAGTAAAAACCGATAGCGGATTTAAGGCGATTCATCTCCATTTTGGGAGTTATCTGCACATTGGGAGTTTAGCTTAGCATATCTTAGATTGTCGTATCTCATTTCTTCGAATAAAACGTCTAAATATGTTTGAACATTGGATCCTGTCACATTCATGACTTTTAACAAACTGAATTTCACTCGATAAATTGCATTCAATGCTTTAGAAGCCATGTATTTTAATAATTCGATGAATTGGCCATTTCATCTCCATAGAAAATAAACAGGTTAAACTTTAATTCAAAGGATTGGGTTCGAATCCTTTTCTTCTAAACCCATTCATCTTAAACTTGCACTGAACTCTACTGCAACTATACGTGTGTTTGGTAGTCATAACGACCCAATAATCTACTTATTTATTTTGGAAACAAACGCAGAAATTCCGTAACTATCTCTAACACTATCTTTTTTTAGTAAAGAATGATTTTAAAAAGTTATGAGGAATAAACATTTTTTTCGGATGATTAGCATGACATTTATGTCCAAGAATTGCAATGGATTAATTTCGGCGTGTCCATCCATTTCCTACGACTTTTAATCTAACCCAAAAATTCGGGTTCCAATGTCAGCTAATATTCCAGCAAACTTCATTTCCTTCTTTTTTTAATTCCAGTTTCCCTTTTTCGTCCGAATTATCTCTTCCGCCATAACATCCGAAAACGTCCCATTCCACAATCAACCCAAATGACTTTTGAAGGAGCGGTCACTTGGCAGCCAAAGGAAGTCAATGGAGTGCGCCAATCGAATCGAGCGGCGAAGAATGGAATTTACGCACGTTTTCACTTTTACGGACTATTTTCCATTGACGCCTTCAAACGCATTCCTTTCGGAAGCCGATGCTATCCAACGGACACGAATGGGATTTACGAAATATTACGCTGTTTATATATTGTATTTGTGTACTTGAATGCACAAGAAAATTAGCAATAATTATTCATGTTAAAGCGAAATATTTGTACGCACTGATTTCATTCTCTCTAAGGTGAACTTAATAATTCACGATGATTCAATCCAATTTATTTACTTTTAATACCCAATTACCCAAAAAACAACGAATTTTAAAATTCACTCATAAATGAATATTGCGTAGACGAACTTTAGTGCACCGTTCCTTTATTTGGAGAAAAATCAGTAAAAAAATAGCTTTTCCACAGATTTGTTTACAACATTTTTATTTATGTTTTCCTCATTTATTTTGAATAGTCTTTTGTAGTCTATTATTCGAATGTATTTGGAGTTTATAATTGAATTAAAATTGCAGCGCTGACCTTTCCGTAGAGGTCTATTCTTTAGTTCTAAAACGTTAATTAATTTTTGGTGTGTTAGTTGCTGCTAATGAGCTGTGAGAATAATGATGGAATGTAAGCAATACTGCCTGCGGTTCATTCTGATAGTTGTTTTGCCTTCGGCATTTTCCGCTAATCAATATTTATAATTCGTGTTCCCCGTTTCCAGATGGAAAAATGGGGAACATTAAAATATGATTCCCGAATATAAAGAAATCATAATCCAGCAAAAACAGATTTCCCGAAATATTTATCAGTAATTACGTAAAAAAACTAGTTCTTACTCTTCGGCGTCATTTTGATCGAATAGTTATTCTAAATGTCTATTAATAGCGTCGATTTATTCAACTTGATTAGTATTCATTCTCGCAATTCACGAAGCAATGCAATTGATACATTATCATTCCATGAATCTATCTAATCGAGAATTCTGCTCAATTAAATTTTCCATTCAAGAAATAATTTATTCGTGTATAACGCCATCCTAATATTTTTCTTCATTGATTTCTGCTATGATAGCCCTTTTTCATTATTTCGATAGGAAAATGTCCGCTGGTAATTCGAACCTTTGCATTTACATAAATAATCTCGCCATTTGCAGGCTTAATAAATAATACGGGAAACTTAATACGGCAAATTTAACGCTTTGTTTGCATGCCTCGTAACCACATTGCTTACAGAATAGAAAACAAACGTTTACCTTCGATTCATCGCAAATAACATATCGCATTCCAAATCGAATACCTAAGCCTTGTTAATAGTCTCGTATTGATTGCAAAGCGATGTTAAAATAAGGTCATGATTGCTATTGATAAATCATGCTGAATCGGCAGTCATATTGGGTTATTGAATGAAAAGGTTAACAGTTGAAATCTTCTTTTTTAAGTAACAATGTAAAATGTTATTTGAAGTTTTATTTTATAATAATAATAATTTGAGAAAGAGTAGGTTTAGAGATTTAAAGTATATAAGGCAAAATATGATCTTTAAATTCAAGAAGAAAATATAAAAATTACTGTACCGATACCAAGGACGCTGATACAATTATTTTTGGATTAAAATGTGCATTAGTTTAATGAAACCCAGTAAAAATCGAACTCAAAAAAATAATTGAACATTGAAAATTTACCCATGTATAGCTCAAAAGTAGGTATTATGATAAATTATATGTATAAATAACTTAAGAAACGTAGAAAACGATAAGATTTAAATATTATGGAAAGGATTTTTGAAGTTGTAAAATGCGATTGGTGCCAAGTTACTGCATTCAATTCACATTTTTGTGGACTGTGGAGGCATTTTCCTTACCATCATTAAATATCCTTGGTGTTTATCATGCTGAAGATTGCATAATTTGAAATTGAAAATGAAAATTCGAAAATTATTAAATAAACTTTGATATTATATCGCTTTTCATAACGGTTATTTAATATAAAATCGAAACATTTTGTGTTTTAACACTTGTTTTTACTGAGTCTAAAATGAAAATATTATAGTTTCAAATGTCCTATGAGGTATTTAAATCCCATTTATGCGATTTCATTCATTTTAAGAAGATATTGGACACGATATCTATCGTAGAAGATCTGACGTAATTCGTTACACGAAAAACACATCATTGTTTGCAATTGTATCCTATTGATGCATAGGTGACTAAGCGTAATTCTATACAAGGAGTACGTTGCAAAACTGCACTTGAATGTTACTCTCTTTAGCTACATTTTTATCCAATCTGTGGTGATTTTGATTCCTATATCAAAATTGGGTGCTTTGGAGTGCTTTCTTTGCAGGTGAGGGAAGTTTGCGGAGATGTTTGACGTCTTTAGGTGAACAGTGTGTTCGCTCCGTAAGTGTGAGGTTAAGATGTTTATCGACGCTAAGAAGTCTTAGTTACGCTATTCGTCCAATCAGACTTCTCTGCGCCTAAGGATACATTCCACTTGTTTGTATAAACACAGTCCTTCCTTTGATCCAAATGGAGGAAAGTTTATTTCTCTATTGATGAATACAGCAGTTCGATTAGCTCTGTATCAATATGAATAATTTTGGGATGTTGAGACAGATCCTCTTTAGAACTCATGTCAATTCTATCTAATTTCGGTAATTTGATGCATTCTACGCTCATTTAACTATAGATGTTCTTCATTTGATTTAATTATATTTAATATAATAAAGGAAGGCAATATTGGTGCGAAGTATAATTATTTTTATTAGCTCATTTTTATAATTACTATATTTAAAAATTTACTGCAGTGAAGTGTTTATTATTTTCAGAGAATGAACTGGATCAAAGAAAGTTAATTTCTGTATGTATTTTAGCAAAGGAAATTTATACACATATATTTTTTATGTCTTAAAATATTTTGCAAGTAAGTCATTGACATCATTACGTATCCCACAATCACATGAGATGATTCAGAATAATGCAGTACTTTTAATATTTCTGAAGAATTAAGAAAGAATTTGGAAGAATTTCTGAAAATATCAAAAAAAGGAGTTTGAATTAAGATCATTAAAGAAATTGGATTTCATATGAATAAGTGCAATTCTTTCACAATGGAGGAAAACTGGCAGAAATCGAAATTTTACGTGATCATTCTTCTATCGAATCAGTTTAATACATATCGATTATTCTGTTTAAAATAATTGAAGGCAAATCATAATAAAAAGTTCGAAGCTATCAGCATCTGGTACATCTCAATCTGTCATCAAATTATATTTCATGGAAAAAATTAAATGAAACGCGATAAAGAATATCTGACACTTTATATTTTCGGCTATAGTAGTTAGCTTGTATATTGGTTTTAAAAAATTTCTTCAAAATGGTGTCTCCTTCAACTATTCTATACTAAAGTAAACCTACTATTTATAGGAAGTTAATTGGAACTATTTTTAATGATTAAGAAGAGGAAATAATTATTCTCAATTCCTTGGATCTGTAGGAAGTTAAAGATCTCAATGGGAAAAAAGAATTAAAAACTGTTCGTTAACAAACCGGACGATTAGTGTAGGAAAAAACACTTCCGAGTGCATGAGTATTCAGGAAGAAAGCGGAAAAAATTCTTCCATTAATTCGAGTCCGAATGAATATTCAAGAGGGGAAGTGCGCATATATTAAGCTGTAGAGGTTTTCCTCCTTTTTGGGACCGTGTCCGGCTTTAGAGAGAGGAAATTATTTGGATTTTTTTGGGAAGAGAAGTTGCCAATTTAGGAATCCTTTTTTACGTCCGTTAAATGAAACTCTCATAAACACGTTCACACGAAGTTCTCCTTAAGAATATTTGGAGTTTTGAAGAATCGATTGGTTCAATGCGGAATTGAATTTCTGAAAAAGATCCCAGTTTTAGTTGGAATAATAATAATCATAAAAGATGCTTCAATATCATCAACAAGTCTTCAGACAAAGTATCTATGTATCTTTTTCTTGCATTTAGTATGTATATTAACCAAATATTTTACTTTCTCTTGTTGTTCATCTTTATTCCGATTATGGCTAGTTTTCTCTCATGCTCCTCGAATGATATAGATATTCATGGATTACAATAGTTTTATTTGATTACCCAATTTTTGTAGAACATTAATCAGGACAAATTTAACTTTTACATATTATTTCAAATGTGAGCATAAGTCATATGAAGGAAATGACCCAGTAAATCAACATCAATATTGCATTAAATTTTAAGGCACATAGAAATGAAATATAGAAAAAACTGTATTTCCCGTCTGATACTTATTATCTGACGATTGAGTATAGCATTTGTGTTGATTCTTTTAGTATATTTTGCACATACAACAGTTCCCACGTTGAGAATATAAGCATATAACTGATCGACTCAATTCATTGCTAATAAGACTCCATTTTTGGAATTAAGATATAATATCTGATAATATAAAATGATTTTTTAGCAAAACTGAAACATCAGAACTCGCTTTAATTATTTAATTGAATTTTTGTTTACTAAGCAACTTAATTTATCACCTAGGAAACTGAAATAATTTTCCTTGAATTTAATACGTTTTAAGATCTTAAAAAGCGAAGCAACACATGGTTTTATTAACGAATTACTCAATTAATTGACAATTAAGATTTTATAATTCCGAATTGAGTGTTATCCGAAAGCACCGTATTTTCCTTTTTATTCTGCTTCCCATTGATAAGGTGTATTATCCGATCGTTAAATGTGCGTGAGGCAGAAAAGACTATTTGCATTTGAATTCGGTAGACGCGTTTGAAAATTGCCGTACGCAACAGGTGTCGCAGTCAGAAACAAGATGCTTCGATTCACAACATGACGTAGTGAAAATGGAGGTCTGAAAGTATACGCGATTTCACTGATAAATCAATTGAGGGATTCCTCACGATGCGTTGGGAAGAGGCGATGGCCGCACATCCACTGTGCTTCTCCGAATTAATGTCCCTTTAACACTCGCATTATCGCGATTAGATGTCCGTGTTATATATTTATTACATGCGAAATACTACGCATATTGATTGAAAGGTAACATATAGAGGGCAGAATAATGATCCAATATTTGTGATATATGACTGAACTATATCTAAATATTACTGAAGATTAAAAACTTGTCGTGAATTTTAGTTTTACTATTTTTTAAGTCGGTTGAAAAATAAATAGATGAAATTGCATATTTATAAGTTTTCTATCTCATTTTATTAAAGGTTTATTTGAAGTAAAAAGTAGTGATCAATGATTGGAGTTAAGACTTGTTTCATTTCTTCTGAAATGTATATCAGTTAGCGTTTAACATTCTAGACTTAGAGTCTTAGAGAGTGAATTGAATAAAGTAATGAACAGCAATTTTTAAAGTACTATTTCCCTTAATTAGGAAGTATTAATAATTAAGGAGGTGTACATGCCTTCAAAAATTAAGCATAAAAACGTTGATATTTTCTGTTAATATGTATACACAACTAAATATACTTAAATTATATATTTTATAATTCGATTGATTACAAATATTTTTATCTTACAGGTTCCTAGCGACACTTCGCCATCTGTTCGAAGAAACGGTACTTCTGAGTGAGTAAAGACTATATATTTGAAATTTAAGGGCAGAAAGATAAAGAGTTCCACTATTAAAAGATATTAAAAGTGATCTAAGTTTCTCGATACCAAGGAAAAGTACTTAGTTATGAACGTACTAAAAGTACACCATTGTCATGTTAAAAACGGAAAAAAGGAAATATTTTAGATGAAAATCAAATAAGTCGTCTTTTATTGGTGAGAAATTGCGTGTGGAGCACTGTCAAACACGCAAAAAGAGATGATTATTACATTTCGATTAAGATAATAAAAGAATTATGGCAGTCGAAATATCTACATTAACATCCGAGTGAATACACAAAATGAAAGAAAGATAGTTTTACGGAATAAATACAATAATTACAAAAGAAAAAATATAAAAATTATGACGGAATATATATATATATATATATATATATATATATATATATATATATAATTTTATGCTAATATTTATTTATATCGAACCTGGATTTTTTTTAATTTGACAAACAGATAGTATAGTTGAATGCTATTTTATAATTCACAAATTTCTAAATTCCGATTCTCATGTGGTTGTTTTACTTCGCAATACTTAAAATAATTCGAATCGAAGGTAATTAAAAAGGATGTTCTCGAACACATGAATGGAGTTCAGTCAATTTCCAATAATTGACTCCGAAGAATCTTTGGATTTAATCTGTAATCTGCCACTTCAATGGACCAACTAATAGGGGATTAGCGGATAATCTATCATCCAATCGCTTTGACAGAATAAAATGAACTTTCTGGATTTCCTCGAAGATATCGCTCTTAATTGATGTAAATAATTCAATCGATTGAGTCCAATTAAAAGATTTCCTTTCTTTTGATTTTTTGCGTCTTTAATTCAGGGATTCTATCCATTAACAGTATCAATATCACTTTGTTACGGTGAGGAATATGAAGTTCATAAGTCAATTTGTCCCATTGAAGTGTTTACTGGGAATCGGTATTCTTCTATTGCGCCAAAATTCATAACTTTGCGGAAGAACATCTCAGAGCCTAATCCACAAATGGTACATTTAGTCTACTTCCACACTATTTTATTTCGCGACCCGTTTCGCTATATAAAAATAATGTGGAAGTAAACTAAGAGTATCATTTGTGGATTAGCCTCTGTGGTACTTAACAATGTATCGTATTTAGATACGACAAAATGCGTGATGAGCAAATCTTATCTCATATTTACGTATTTTACCTTTTCTCGGATCCATTTTCCCTCCGAAATTTAAACATTTATTTGCTGTTTGATGGCATTTTAGCAGTACAAGTATCGACTCGTTCACGCAGTTCCGATGTTATCCCGATAAACACTTTTCGGCTATGAAATGCGGTTTGGATGGGGAATATTCATAACGAGTGAAAATAGCTCGGGATTCCGGAGAAGACAGGTAAACATCCATTACGACCACAGTTCTCATGTACGAAGTCAAACGGATTCAAATTGTGCCTATATTTCACTACCCGAAGCATAAGCCTTTCTCCACCTACGCATTGTTTGCCAAACGACCCAATTAGACTGGTCCATAGCGAATGATCCGAACTTCCCAGACTATAATGAGCGAGATGAAATGTTTTTTTTTATCGGATGAAATATCGGGGTCTTTTTGAAGTCTCGGATGCCTTTCATTCAACCCTTCATCCGGATTCCAGAATCAAAATTTAAAATTTGCATTTAAAAGCGAAGTTTTGTGCGCAGAAGTTGACCATAATCTGCCGTTTAGCCTTGATAATCGTAATCCATAAAAAGAGCAGTAGAAAAATGCAGCCTCCGAAAATACTTATGAGCATTTTCACAAGAATAATTTCACAATCGATTTTCGTCAAACAATGAGTGTCGATTCGATTTTGAAAAGAGAGCATTTTGATCTCGAAATTTTCAGTTATTCAGATGAAATATTTGAGTCTAAATGACATTTATATTAAAATTTTTGTCCTAAGGTCACATGGAAAAGCCATTGGAAGTAAATAAATACTTGTACTAACTAATGCCACAGAGCAAATTTTCATTTTAAATATGAATTCCAAGTAAAGCATCAATTTCAACTGCTATGGCAGATTATTGCTCCGTTTAAATCATTACACTCCAATTCTTCTTTCCACTGATTGAAATTACAGTTGAATTTCAACTGTTCAGAATGATTCTCAGAGAAAAGTTAGAAGGTATTGTGTTTAATCTAATGGTAGGGATCATTTTATTCCTTCTTCCCATTTTGTTCTGCCAGAGTAATTCCAGATTTGATCGATAGAAATATCGTCTCCTAAAACTAATGTAATGAGAGGTTCTGTTTAGTTTTAAGCCAACACGAGCGTTAAATTGATACTTTTCTAAAAACAATACAGCAATATATCTGAATCATAGACTAAATAATTAATAATTCATACTCTGATTTCCATATAATAATAGATTGAAAATACGTTTTTTATATTCACAATCATATTCGAGAGTATTTTTTCTCTTTTACCATTTATTTTAATTCATTACTATAAATTTATACTAATACACTCGTTTCGTAGTCAACCAGCAACTTATCTTCAATTTACTACACAATGCGAATAAACTAAATAAAAGAGCTCTTTTTCTGAACTATTTCTTGGAAATCATTTTCTTTTCCTCTGAATTCTTTCAGAGTTCACGATTCGATCCCTAAATTGCACCGGAAACAAGTCTTTAATGAACTCTCAGCCTCTTTCGAAACATTTATGTCCCTTAAAAAGTGAAGCTGCCTCACGCAAACCAACGCAGGCACTCGAGTGCACTCCTTCTTTTAATTACTGCCGTAGAATGCGGGAATCTCCAAACAGCCTTTCTTGTGGATAATAATGCATCTAAATAAAGATAACTAGAGTACATTTAAGAGATTTTTCTTTCCTAGAATTTATAGTAATCACATTATTTTGAAATGACATCCAGATATTTTGGGAGATACAAATGAGAAATTTCGATAAATAAAGACTACAATATTCCTCCTTTTAGATGAAAGTATTCGATTAGAAAAATGCACATTTACATGAGGGATTTTTAGTCGTTATTGGTTAAAACCATTCACATATTTCAAAATACTTCTCAAATTTTGCGTAAGAATAACTCGTGACGTATGTTCGTAGGTTTTAATAGGTTAGTCTACAAAGACACAATTGTGAAAGATTTACTCTGATATTTTGTTAAAGCTGCACAGAATTGCACTGAAGTTTACAGAAAATTAGGTATTATTTTCGATTCAATTGTTTTGTATTTATTTAGGTCAATAGCCACGGAGGGTAGAGATGGTAATAATCTCAATTTGTATTCCATCTTTGAAGGAAGTTTTACTCTTGTTCCCTTTTATCTCAAATACTAAGAACATAACGGGCAATTTGAAATCCTTCTCCGCTTTACTTTTGTGAATCTCGCGAACTGAGTTTATGTACTCCGTTTAAGAAATAGATCCAATTTTAACAAAGATGAGTTTCACGGGAACCGCTCTTGGAATGTTCCCATTAACGTGAACTTTCGTGAAGATATCTTGAATACTCGGCACGTTTCCCACCTGTGGCCTAAGTAAACATGTTTCTCTCTTAGCAACGCAATGGTGTTGTGGGAGAATATCTCTTGAGATGTCATCGAGACGGAGTCGAAAATTAAAGGAACTTCATAATTCGGAGTCTTCATTTCAGACTGCATTTATGATGGGAACGCGAAAGTAAATATTTTCTATAAATTAATTGAATTAACGCAAACTATGATCACTTGCTAGTCGACTTGATCTACAAACAAATGACGAACAGGAATGCAATGGAAGAATGCTTCAAGATGAAGCTACGAAGAGGAGTTTTCGTTTTTTTTAATCCATTGATGAATTCTATCGGAAGCCTATCAAATGGTTCTGATTTGTAATCGAACTTTTAAGGGAAATTTATAGAAATGCGAAAAAAAGAGATTTCCAAATGACGCCAAACGTGTGAAATGGAAACCTGTGCTGTGAATTAATGCCTTCATTAGCATTTTTCGAAAGAGGGATTTTTGAAACGGCTTAATCGGATTCAGGGATTGTATGCGATGAACTGTATCTGAATATAATTCAGGGCTGAGGAAGTCTTATGAGGTGTAAAAGAGGAGAAAAAATATCTCTGCGCAAATAAAATGCGATCAATGATAGAATAAAGTGGAGTATTTTATGGAAAAACCGTTGGATACACTTAAACAGATGTTTATGATGGGTACTACTTTCTACAATGTTTTCCAAAATAAATGTTTTTGAGAATTGAGAGTTCTTCCAACTTCATTGGGGAGAAGTAAAGGATGAAAAGAGCAAAGATATTCTCTACCAAATGAAATCTTCATATAAAGAGGAATAGAATGTATTATTGATTGAGAATTTTATGTAATGCGTTCACCAATACCACATCAGCCAATGTTCATTTTACTTATATAATGGAATCGTGAAAGATTCAATCGAGCATATCCATGTTTTTAAGCTAAATAAGTAACGCATCTATTATCCATGTATCTACAACCGAGTTGGAACAGCACTGATTCTTTGATATTTTCTAGACAATATACACAGGTTTCGCGGACCATATACGTTTTTCTCGTTATGGCTGCTTGTAAAACACACTTGCTCCCGAATCGGGGAGATGAAGGAAATGCATCCAGAAAAACTGGCCTTCCCTCGAAAATGTACGCTTTTTATTCTAAGCAAACAACTCCTTGAGATTTCAATACGCCCACAGAAATTGAGAGAAAAATGTCTGAGGAAAATCTGGAAATTGAATTCGGGTCAATGCTTTTCGAAGAAAGCAGAGGATGAAAAAATAAAGAATACACTTACACATGTTTCATACATACATACATACATATATACATACATATATATATTGGATGAGTGGTACTGGATGTGATCACCTCATTTCTGTTTTCACATAATTTTAATCCATGTCCTACAAATACGCAAACATTGAAGAACATCAATTAACAAAGATGCTGAGCATTTAATTGTTCAGAGTGAGATTGAGGTCAGCTGTTCTGTGGTTTCTCTAAATATTAGTTATCAAATCAACCTATAATTATTCATTGTAATGCAACGTAATTCTATTCAATGATTATTTCTGTTCAGCAATATAAACTTCAGAATATCATCATTCAAATTAACATTTGATGTATTAATAAGTTTGACGTTTGCGAATTTGGAAGTTAAATATGTTTGAGAGCTTAGTTTAAAAAAATCGTTTCCGATTCTAAGTATAGTAAAATATACAAAATCATCCTATTTACAAACAGTTTTAGATATAAATCGATCCCTTTTGTGCACGGAATTATTGATTCTCTTAAATTCAAATAATCCTCTGGAAATGAATCATAGATTTAAATGCTCTATTACTAGAATTATACACTATTAGTTACAAAAATGAAAAGGATCTGTCTATGTATTTAAACACTAATTTTTATTTTATTAGACTAATTATTCCATTCGTTCGTTAATCATTTCGTTAAATAATCAATGTTTTATTTATTACCTTGTCACTCGTGTATAAAAATGAATTGGCGTAAGAAAAATCTAGGTAACAAAGCATAATCTTTTATTTTTTCGTATTTATCAGTTCTGTCGAATGATTATTTCCCCTCAAATGCTATTGACTTGGATCTCCTTTGGAACAGCTTTCCTTGTGGCGTCTGATTGCATGATCTCGGTGAAAATTCAATTTATGCTTCGTAAGGAATTAATGGCGGAACGCAAATTCCGTCTGTGACGGAGAATGCAAACAAGAGCGGTAAATCCAGGTAAGAAAGATTAGAGAGGCCTTCGATGATGGAGGTAAATAGTGTTTGGAAAAAGAGAGGATCCGGATGAGAGGAAATGGAGAATGGAAAACTGGAAACAAACATCTCCCCCCGAACAGCTGTCGACTGCTTAAAATTTCAGAGCGTGATCTGGAATTATTTTTCCCTTTGCCGCATTTCGCCTCTCCAAATAACACGGTCTGTTTCCTTTCTTTTGTCGCTTCCAATTTGCCCTTCCTCTTTAATATCACTTCTAGTGTCTATGCGTTTCAAAGAAAAGGATCAAATTCAGCCATCAACCAAAAGTCACCTGATTTCATCAAATGTCAGTGTATTTTAAAATATACGTCGCACATTTGAATTGCAGCACTTTAATGCGCGATTTAAATTTAATCGTTCGGGAATCATATTGAATACACTTTAGAGCGGTTTTCCTATTTAAAGAGTACTTTTCCTCTCGCCTATTCACCACTGTCTCCCAAACATCTTTTTGCAATTTTTCTTTAAATCAATAAAATAAAGGATTTGCTTAGAATTGCAAATCGTGTGCTTTTTATATTCTACTACCGACAGCTCATACGAATATCACCATTTTGCTGAATTTTATAGATTAAATTTACTTTTACTTCCTCTCACATTTATGAGTCTTTCTCTGCGCCAATATAATTTGTTCTCTTCAGAAGTTATAATCGCAATAATATTTTGCATCTTTAGAAATTGACCGCAAAACAATAAATTCGTCAATAGAAAAGTAAGACTGAACTTTGAAAAATCTTAAAATCCATTCATTTGTTCTTATTATTCGAATTAACAATTAACCTTCATTTCCATTTCTAGAAAAGAAGAAGGGAAATGTAAATTGAAAACAAACATCTAAATTGATTGTCAAATCTTATCAATTTTATCATTTTCACAGCGCACTTCAAAGTTCCCACTTCTTTCCTTTCTTCCTTTGTTTGAACAACAAGTGTCTCTCCGATAAACTAATTCTCTTTTGACCTCTTACATTATCTCTCGTCTCCTGAAGTTGACTTCCGCGTAACGTTGCTAAGTATGAAATATCAAAGTTTTTAACGATGATAACCATATGTATCTATTTACAGATATTTTTTGGCATATTAGTTATAGATTCGAGATTCAGTTGCTTCGTAAGTATAAAGTAGAATTCACTTGTAAATTGCTGTGATCAATTTCCTTGAGATGATTAAAAACCCCTTTCTTAGTTACATCCTTTCCAAGCATCTCGAAGAATTATAGTTGTTGTTAGGGACATTGAAACGAGATATTATTCATTGGCTGAAAATATCTGAAATTTGCTGCGAAAGTGTGCCCTTTCCTCAGAGAATACTACTGAACGCAAACTTTTGGATTTACGCAGAAAATAATATGGGAGAACATTAAGTCCGCGATGAAGGAGTGTTTATGGATTAAGTTTGTTCCTCGTGATGCATCACTTTTACAAGAGGTGTTTACAAGATTGAATGCTGCACATTTATACAATCCCTCTTGGTATCCTCCACTGGAATTCCTATTGCATTTGAGAAAATTTCTACTACGAATTCCCCAACATCTTGTGCGCCACGATGTATTTTCATATCAAATTCTCTCCTTCATATCTATTGTTATGAGTAAACAATAATGGAGAAACTTAGTTTATATATAATCCATCGTTTATTTTCATTCATTGGAAATCCTTGCCTTAAGTTTCTTTATCACTATTTTTAATTATTATAGATTAATATTTCATATATTTCAAAATATTTGAATGTTCTTTTTTCTGAAAACAACATTATACTTATATCGATTATTACATGGACTCTTAAAGACTGGGTATTATTAGTTTTTTTTAAAAAGAAACAGAACTAATATTTTAATTTCCCAAATGACAATGCAGCACTTATTAGATTTAATACATTACATTTATATATAATTAAATATTTATTGTGATTCACTGTAAAGTTATTATGAAACGAGAGTGTTTTAAAGGTCGAACACTGTTGGTGCGAGTATGTTTCTCCTTAGAGATCAATATCTCTGCTTGGATCTCCGAAAATGTTTCTCGAGGGAAATGCAATACAAAAATGATTTGGAAAAGTGGCCTTTTAATGTTAATGTCATCTCTTGAAGGGAATCGAACGAGATGTCATCCACGCAGAATAACCTACGCTTTAGTCCACGATGAGACTAATTCTAGTTGATATAAACCGAAACAGGCTGCGAATAAATTCATCATAATATTTCAACATTAAAAATTTCTCCGAATATCGAAAGAAGCTGAATGGTGAGTGTATAATTCTCCTCAATTAGCGAAATGAATGGTTTTGAAATACGAAGCTACCTAGAACAATACTTCCTGACCTGATTTGTTATAGAGTGAGGGATTTCTAATATCGCACGGTGAATCGTAAAGAAAAAAAAACTCATGTTAATTCAGAAACACTTTCAAAGCATATGAAGAGAATCCCAACTCAGATTTTAGTAACTGTAGGAACTTATGTTCAATTATCAGGTGATTTTCAGTATCTTTTCCTATTTTAGCATTATATTATTATATACATTGAGTCATAACTCAAAAGCCTTTACTTCGTGAGCTGATACAAATTGTCATTCTTAAACGATCTGATGAATTTTACTTTAATCGATATGAGGTTGCAATATTGAGATTATTTGTTTAGTGTTGTTGGCGGAGGAGTGATGGACAATCTTCAGTTTGTTTGGGAAACATTGGCACTTGTGAGTGGAGATGTCTCCATAGGAACACTACCGGAATTCTTTCCGAGTAAACATCGACAAGCGAAGGAAATAAAAGAGTGTTACATGGATGAATGGAGAAAGAAAAGCTAGTTGCGGGCCTCGATCGAGGCTCTGAATAAGAAATAGCAAAAAAAGGTTTAACTGAAAAGGCTAACGGAAAGCCGATTCTGGTCACGTTTAGGGTTTTTGGAGGGGGAAGCTGTTTGCATGGGAATTTGTAGGAAAAAGGTGAAGAGTGGATAGATGGTCTCCCCTTTTGAGCAATGGAAATTACACTGAAAGAGGTGATACTAGTAATATTGCTCTCCAGAGGAGAGATACCAAATATCAGGATATCTTTTCCATTTGAAGTTTCGCCTATCGATGAGTAATTGAAACAGTTGGGCAGAGAAATTCGAACGAGAATTCCTGAATGCAAAGAATACTCGGGAGGTGCCAATATGTTGAGTAGTCCAACAGAAGTGGAAAATAGTGAATTACTAGCATTTTAACGTTACAAATTTATATCAATATTTATGAGGGATGCCCAAAGTTTATTCGAGATTATTATTTATTTTTAATAAATTGAAATTAAATTTAAGACCAACATTCATATATTTCTACGTAACATTGTGCGTAGCATTTTCTGAATTGCTATTTCTGGAATGCTTTCAGTTGAAGGGACCTGTTACATTAAACAGTATGCATTCTCATTATAATTGAGTGCATAAGTAAGACTTGAATACACATATAAATTGAAATATATATGAAAACATGAAAGTGTTTGACAGAAATGATAAACTTGAATAAGTAGGACAGATACTATGTAATTATGAGTGCATTGCTTACCGGGGCACTCAATGTAGCGTGAAAAGTGTAAAATTGGTTTATTTAAGAGAATAAAAGTGTGCGATGTTTTCAATCTGTTATTTTTTAGAATTTTTCCTCAAATTTTAAAAATATTTCTTGAAAATCGACAGAGAAGTTTGTTGAGAATCATATTTAATTCCAAGACTTTCTTCTAAACTTCATAGCCTTGGTGCGAATAAAACGATGTCATGATAGAAAACTGTGGAAGGAATTGTTAGAAGAAATTGAAATAATGAAAATTTTCAACTCAAATCTATAAATGATTATAATAATGGGAAGCATAATTAGGTTTCGTGTTGCGGACGTTTGACGTCGGAAGAACTTCAAATTGAATGTGGAGATACACTCAACGAACGGCGCAATAAAAAAGTGATCAGGCCGTACTTCCTGTTCAAGAAGTTATATCGCAAAATACATTTTTTGCATTACTTTATTTGTTGAGTATCTCCGCAATTGTGATGTCAGATTATTCTCGTCAACCGATAAAAGTTTGAGAGACGTCGTTGTCTCTTCGCTGAGTTGTTCTGTGAGTGGAAAGATTTCGATGACGACATAAGGATTAAGAAAATGGCAGTGTGAAAGGTTAAGGGAGTATTTTACGAGGGAAGTGTCTGAAGATGTGCAATGGACGGAAACAAAGGGGATTCCAGATGATTACTCTCATCATTCCTTCAGAAATAGGCATCTTTACAGGTTCAGTAGAAATTTTCCAGACAATAAATATTGAGATTTATTTATTTGTCAAGCGAAAATGCGTTTAGAATTCACAGAGTGTTTGCGTTCACAGAAGTAATTCCGATATAGATCGAGAGCACTTTATAGAACTGATCATTTAATGTAATTGGAAGCTTGGAATAAGAACAAACGTAATTGGACTAAACTGTAACGATTGAAGTAAAATCATTGTATAAATCAAAAAACAAGTTCTAATGAATCCAATTTCATTCTATAAATATTTTTATATATAAGCCATATCGAATTTGAGGATACGGTGAAAGTAACTATTTTGATATCTAATATCTTCTACAATAATTCAGTTTTATAAAAAGTGACACGTTTTTCTCATACTCTTTGTTTTTACCTCTTTCATTTAGTTTTCTATTGCAGCAGTCTACTAAAAGTGTACAATTTAAAATCCAAAAGGAGTCATTTATTTTGAAGGTCACTTTATATTTCATTCTATCCTTAATGGTTCTCCATGAATATCATAATAATCCCTCACATATTTTATTGTTAATCTATTAGTCGCAAACATTATGTTATGAATATTTATTGCCATTATTTTGCAGTTTGAAGCATTGATATCTTCCAAGCAGTTTGTCATGGAGAAAAGTTATTAAATTAAATCATTTATTACAGAAAGCCTTTATCAGATGAGCATTTTAATTAATAAACGAAGTGAAACACTCTCTCAACGCGTTTTTATTCTTCAAAAAGACTAAATGAGATATTTGTTCGGATGAAGTAAGTCGTTTTATTAACATCAGTATATTATTATTCTTTGACAGTTATATCAGAGAAAGGTCATCATAATGTAAAATATACTCTGAAATTAACAGATTAGAACTCAATAATGCTATTTGAATTAAAAAACATTATTCAGAAGTAACATTTCATGTCTTTCTTTTCGAAATAATATTTCTTATCTCGGAGATTTATAACGGAGAATATATATTTTGAGAGCAGTCTCACCTGATGACGCTCTTCTACGGAAAAAGAATTGGAGCGTTTAAGAAAAGGGGAAATTAAATGAAGGAGACAACAGATGGTGGGTTTAGCACGTATCTTTATCAGGGACTTCGGTGCCATCTAAGGATGATGTTTTTTCTCCTCTTGTTACCTTTAACGAATTCACTCTTTCGGAAATTTCTTTAAAGGGATGCCTTCGCTACAAATCCTTTTCCTATTGCCAGTTTGTTACGCTTCAAATGAAAGAGCACCGTTTTCAAAGTAGGCTAAGCTCTCAATAAAAACTTGCGGAGAAAAGCTGAGCGTGTATTCCTTTATGGAAAAGTTACGCGCCGATGGGCTATTTACCAATAAATAGGTCATAAATGATACGATCGCTTTATTTGTTTTATTGGAATTCTGTCGCAAAGTTATATTAAATAGAACAACCGATATATATTATCAAAGAATTGAAAACTTTATCTTCAATTATAAAATGAGGCACATACACTGCATGAGATATCTTCAACAAGGATGCATTTTGATTAAATGAAGTATTGATTATTTTAATAGGAAAGAGAAGTGTCTAAGTTTGACTTACTAAAATGAAAATTCCCAGAAATTAATAAACTTTCCTGGATCAAGTGACATATTGCGGTGATCCATAATGGAAATAATGCATTCCATTCATATAAATCTATAAATTTTTCCCGTAAATTGCGCTAAATCGAAAGAAATTAATTCAACTCACCAAAATGAAGTAGAAATCAGAATGTTGAATAGTTTTGGGTAAAACAAGAAATAATTCAATGAAGGCTATATAAAAAATTCTGTATATATTACTGTGATATAAAATAATGCCATTTTAGTTATTTTTCTTGTTTTATTATCAGCTACGTAAAAGTATTGGATAAGTAGTCTATTCTGGAGTGGGAAATCAAGTATTTAAACGGAACATGTACATTTTAATGTATCATATACTTAAAATTCACTTTATATTTGAGAATTCATCGAAATCTCCTTTAACTGCGAAGATAAAGGTTGTGCATAATATTCCTTTTAATTGTCGATTGGAAAATATCCGATGCCTTATGATGAATTCGGAAAGTAAATATAAATTGAAATTACCGATCAAAAATTCGTCAAATGCGTATGACATAAATTGGACGAGTATTCGAAACATTTTTCACATTTCTTCAGCACGATTCGCATTAATTCGAAAACAAGGCATAGGTCTCCTTCCTTCTTCCAGATGCTCTCTTCCGAATAAACCCTTATTCGATTTCGTCTCCCATCGTACGTATCTTTGACCGCTTTTTGATTTCATATTTCGTCTGCCGATATCGCCTTCACCTGCGCGCATTACATTTAGGAACTCTTATTGTGCTCTTCATAGAAAATGAATGCTGTATTCATAAGGAAAGCTTTCAATAAATGGTGTTTTTCTTAACTTTCAGAATACGTAAAATAAAAAGAACAAAATTTTAAGGTGTTCTTAAAAATTCTCCGCCATTTTGAAATATTTCTTTAAGTTTGATTAAATTACCGCACGCATTTCCTTTTTTGATACGCTCATAACTTGATTTTTATAATCTGAACAATGACTTCTTTCATCTCCTCGTTGTTTATTTATTCTTCTTTATTCTTTTATTGTGTCTTCCCATTCTATTTTTCGTATTGATAAGAGTCGGATGATTTCATTAGGAGGAGATTTTCATTATTATAAACTTGCTCATGAATAAAACCGTTTATTTTATTACTGCAAATGGTTATTATAATGAATATAAAGTGCAAGTAGCCGTAGGTAACAATGCTTGTCGAATCAGTGGAAGATTTTCAGGTGCTCTCCTTTAACTCAAGCATCGTTTGTCGGAAACGAGGGGAAAATCCTATTCGCACTGTGTCCATGAAACGGAGTAGATGATAATCATTCTTGGGGAATCTAAATCTTGATTGAGTGTCGTAATCAAATCTTAAGTAGGCAATTAAAGCAATTTTAACTTTCAAAAATCTAAATATTCATAATAAAAACTGCAGTTACATAATTCCATCTACATTTTTTCCTTTGAAAAATAAATAAAAAATCTCTCTCATATTTACTCTTTTTAAAATCGAAAATTCTATCGTTTCATCCATCAAATATTTACAATAATTTACAAAGAAATCGGATCTATATCATTTCGTTTCGCATTTCGTTTGATATAAGATATATTACAAACTGAGCATCGCTTCATATTATTTAAGAGTGCGAATATTTCCAGGATAAAGCATAGGAGGCTACATTTTGAAGCCTTTTTTATCAAGCCACCGCATGCGACTATCATCGCAGAACATTTGCCCAAAGCTGCTCTTATCAGACCCGCCTTAGGGAAGGAGTGGGTGCTTTCGGATTCGCTCTCCTGTTATCCTCAGTATTTCAGAGATATTACAAATTATATGCGAAGACTATATACACTAAAGTTTGCTGCTTAAAATTTCCTTCGTTCATCGGAAAGTTTCGATGTTTCAATTAGAGCAATCGATCATTTGTTATATGTTCAAATTCTCTACTGATTCCAGGATTCTAACGAATCTATAATTCACAATATATTATTGGAAATTCATTGTGAGATAAATTTGTATAATTATACTAAGGAACGTATGGCTAATTTAGAATGGGATATTTTATGCTGATTTTCAATTTTTTTACTCTGTTTTTACTTACTGAATGAAATTTGAATCACATTTACGAGAATTATGAATTTCCCATTTAATGTGAGCTAAAGAACTGTTGTAATAACGCAAATTTAAACGCAAAGTGTTATGAACCGGTCATTTTAAGCGGAGGCACTGTCGATGCATAAAGCGCCCCCCCAGGGGGGGGGACATGAGATATTGGGCTCCATCCACGGCTCTCTCAACACGCAATCTACCATCATTAAAGTTCGCACTTTCATAATAACTCATTACTCTTTATCTTCCCTCAATTCCAAACTACGAATTAACAACCATAAATCCGTATTAGCACAATTTAAAGAGGAGAAACTGAGTTTAACTTTAATACAAATTTAACTTATAAGATTTTATTTCCCAAATCGTTGTATATTCACTCCTTTAATGTACTTTATTTAACATGAAAAATTTAATCTAGAATAAAACATTGTTTACCTCTTAAGAGGAAATGGCTATTACAATTAGTTTTAAAACGGCCTCTTTCCTTGTTTTGAAAAATAAGCACACAAACGAATTCAGAGAATATTTATAATTGAACTAAATACGTTCGTCAAGATGTCCAGCGAAAGGAAATACTAAAATAATCTTTCATAATAAAACAACAAATAAATTGTTTTTAATTTTAACTCCATTCAACAAACATCTTCTAAGTGCTTAACAGAATAGACTTGAAGTGTCATGTTCTCTGGAATAAGGAAATAACAGCCAATATTTCTCGATTCGCATAAAAACTTCTTTCAATCCAATTACCAATTATTTTGAGCATTCAAAAAATACAATGGAATTAAAAACTTCCCATTACTAATTGTTATAGCAATTAATAAACAAAAATTAATATTTATCGCAAATAATCAACTTATTTCAATGAATATTCTGAATATAATTTGAAATAAAAAATAAAAATACATTCTAAATTGCATTATTGCAGCTTGGATTCTTCCAAACATAGTAGCTTTATTTAAATTCATCCTTGAATTTTACTTATAAAAGTACTCAAAATCATTAAAGGAGAAGTGCACTATAAATATTCAGTTTTTCAACAAGAAATAGAAAAGTTGAATGTTTTACAATAAAGCACAGAATTTCAACAAAAAAGAACATAACTTCTTTCTTCACTAAAATATGTCGATTCAATGTTGGGCCAGGGTGGTTCAAGCATTACAGAACGTATGTTCCATTCTCATTATAGTTGCTATGGCGATGATTTCCCACGAGATACATATTTTCAAACATTCCATTTTCTCCATTCAACACTTGCCGACGTATGATTATTTGCTCCTTCTCAAATTGGCACAACTACCGCTGTGCTCTAGTCCTCTTGGGGTTTTACCAAATAAAAGATGTCGAATTAAAGGTATTTGACGATATATTTCCTAAATTTTCAATGATCCCATCGTTTCGACCCAGTTCCGTCAACTTCCACTTTTTGATATTCCTGAGGCAATAATTCTTGTGTACCATATTGTTCCGAAAAATGGAAATAAAGCCGAATTTCTTTTGCCTTTTGCACATTCTGCTCCTACAGCGATGACGTGAGCTGTATTTATGAGGCACGACTGTAATTCAACTCGCGTGGATTGGTTATTTACTTAGTAAAGCGGGATTCCACTTGGCGTCTATTTTAACCTTCGATATTTATCCATCCCTGTTGATGTCCACTGAAGTTGAGGATTCAATATAAATGTTTGGGATATGTCTCGCAAATTTTTAAACTCTGCATGCATCGATCTTCCGGTATTTTATTTTCCAATGCTCTTTGCAATAACTCATTTCAAACACTGAGAGTATAAGAGATCAATTGACTGATTAAAATTTGAGTTTTAAGTTTAAGAAATAAAAGTAAAGTTGAATCTAATCTGAATTTTTATCGATATCATTTCAAAAATAAATAAATTATTTGGCTCATGAATGAATCTTAAATCCCAGTAATTCAATTTTGTTATACCATTAAAGCGATTTTGTAGATATAATTCCAACAACAAAATACCCGAAATACATCCTTATGAGGCGTAAAAATTAATTTTGGGCAGTTAAATATTTTGGCCTGAATTCGCATAAATTGGTAAATCGTTGGGCAATAAATACCTCATAATTACTTTCGAATCATTAAAACATGATTGCCGATAATTAACTCATACCAGACGATAACGACGAGAGTAGTCAAATATTTCTAATTTTGGAATCTCTGGTATGTCAGTGAAGTTTCTAGAAAAGTTTAAAATGATTGAAATGGATCTTTATACTTAAATTTTATCTGTTTTATTTATGGTATGATAAACCATGGCCACATATTAATATTGAGACGAAATGTATGAGTGCAAGTGGTATAATCAATTCGAAAGAATATCTGCGGCAGATGCATATCTGAAATGACGAATGGAAGGAAAAATAAGAAAGAATGCGAAAAAAGGAACGCGATAAGAAAAACAAAGAAAGAACGAAACAGTTGCGAAAGTGAGATAGAGATTGCTGGAAAAGGCTCCATTGTTGCAAAAATATTTATTCCGACGCGAACTTGTATTCGAAACATTTTATCTTGAAGCTCCATTCCGACGCATCCGCACATATGGATCTCCCCCCGAATGCCTCCCCCGGGGCCTGCGCTTTTTTAATCGCCGAGAATTTCGGATCATTAGCATTCTTTGGCAAATTATGAAGAGACCTTTGAAGGATTTCCGGTTATTTAAAACTCTTAAGGGAGAACTATCCTCCAATTCGGCCAAATCCCAACCAAAGTAGAGAAATGGGTATTTGCGGTTTGAACTCGAATTCGATTAGAATCACTCTATGAATTAGCGTTCAAAAGTATATGCAACACTTTTTACAAAACGATTTTATGAACGCTTTGGTCATATTATTTATATTTAAAATAATAGCGATTTAGAAATACATTTTGGTTTACTGTATATCATTACTATTAACGCTCAGCAATATGCAATGGGGTAATTGAGATCTTTCTTTAAAGTGAACACGATGTGATGTGAAACGTATGTCGACTGATATATTTGCATTAATTTATCAAACTATAATTTTTCAAGTTCAAATAAAACTTGAAGCAGTAAATTAACCACAGGAACACCTCTTGGTAAATCTGGTGAAGCGACAAAGTTATCTATAAAAGTGTGTATTCAGTAAAACGTATAAGTTATGTTAAAAATCAAATTTTGAACTTCATGTTATAGCAACATAACAATCCTATCCAATAAGCAATGTTTTCAAAACATTCTACTCGTATCATAATCTCAATGATGTTTCAGATATTTAGCTATGATCTACTGTCATCGGATATTTATAATAACATTATATAATAAATATTAAATCGATTTAATGAACAGTAGAATTGGTTAAAACATGTGAAAAAATGTTGATAACAAAAAAATCTCTTCAATTAACTTTCTCCAATGGAACTGTCCATAAAAGATCTAAGAACAAAGGTATATTCGGAGTCAGTTTCATCATCAAGCTGATAACACTAACCGCGGAATGGATATGCTAATGGAAAAAACTTTTCCGGCACTAAAAAACTTTTTTCAACACCGACATTTCGGTTAATAGATAAATACTTGTGCTCCCGCGGGAAATTCCGAAAGTTCAGTAAAAACAACAGGAAGAGTGATTATCTTTTAGCTGCATAAACCTCATTCATCCCATCTCCCCAGCATCTATATTATCCTCTATTCTTGGGCAATATACACCTTCGTAAGCAATGTTCAAGGATTTATGAGCTCAAGCGGTGATCTGATGCGATCCGTGTATTTGGCCATTGCCTGTAATCCTCCACTGCCCTCAATTATTTACAGCCTCTTTTTTGCATGACTGAAGGTGCCGACCGAAGGAACCTTTTCGCTTTTTAACCATCTAAAAAGAGCTTTCTGGTTTTCATTTTCTCCCGTTTAATCCTCATATCCTTGTTTTATTTACTCGCTGTGGTCGCTCACACGTTCCGAACTAATTAATTACGCACTTCCTCAGAAAAACGTCTACTTTCTCAAGAACGACTGCTGTTGTACTTTGCTATGGTTTCTCTTCAACATCTTAATTATTTTGTACAGTTCACTTATCTGACCACAAATTTAAACGGACGCTTTTTCACAACATTTAAACTTTCGCGAATCTTTCTAAATTAATAAAAAGATTAGTTATGATTTGGTTTTACTTAAGAACTATAAACTGTAAAGAACTATTCCTCATTTGCCGTACATAATACATAGAACATATTCAAACCATCCCCAAATCCATAAATCATAAAAGAAGTAGAAAACTGTCTGACCTTTTGAATTTTAAAGAAAAATCCCGTTTATTGTTTTATACAACCGCGAAAGATATTAATAAATAATATTGTAGGAAAAAGGAAAATGAAAGGATTCAATGCAAAACTTGCAGTACTCCTTATTTAGTCTCAAAAAAATAAATAATTATAATTATACATAAATGACCAGTCGTGAGTTGGAGGTACGCATGGGAGGTATTATCCATGCTGAAGTGGTTGATTTGAACCTCAATATTCACTATAATTCACGAAAAATTCAATTCGATGCACAAAATACACGATTTGAATGTATTTATTGATTTTCTTTATTACAAACGGATAACGATTACAATTATTTAGTAATAAAACGCGAATCAAAGCTATTTAAATCCACCAGAAATTATATCGATTGTACAGTTTAAGGATTTTAAATTTTAGTGTCAATTTTTTTCAAATCATTTGAAGAAAGACAATCGGTGCTATGTGAAGAAGAATGAATATCCGCCAAAATATATTATGCATTTCACATAAAAACCACAAAAAGGTTCTTCTTCAACTCAAGTATTAAAGTCAGTTGTAAGTAAACTATAGATTTGAGACGGATATGAATAAAAAACCTAAAGCCCAGAGTTTTAAGTTAATATAGATTATATCATCCATTTTAAGAGATGGCCAAAGAAAGAGTGAAAGAGTAAAATCTGATAAAGAACAAAGCAATTGACCTTAGATTCGGGTGAGTGTGGGTCGGGAGAGGATTTCTAGAGATTGATAGATTTGAGAGGACCCAATTGAAGATTAGAGAAGGATACAGGAAAGTGTGTTTCCACATAATCCTGAAAATCCCGGTGTGTACCACTCCAATTGATGTGTTACCCGCCCTGCCACTGCCCTCCATTTTGCATTCATAAACGGAATAAATTTCAGAGAGTGGTATTTTCAGCTACCAACTGTGTTGCCTTAGACGATTTCCAAGAATTTAAAGAACAACTCAAAAGTTTATTAACCAATTTCAAAAGACATTTTTATATCTCCGGACAGTAGATAATATTTTCTTTCGATATATTTTGTAGCTTCCAGTCTTCTTCGACTATTTTCAAGAGATATTAAATATTCTAAAAATTGCAGATTTCTATGGCAGATTCTGTTACTAAGCTATATATCCAAGAGTATTCTCATCTCCAGTCCAATAGTTGATATAATATAGTTATTTTGATTTTTGTGGATCATCCTCATCTCAGAATGATCAATCCTCGAATGCAGATATAAATATTTGTACTGAAAATAAATCTTAAATATCTTTAATTTTAATAAACTTAGGTTCCATTAGTACTTATGGAATAGTAATAATTTGGAGTTGGGCTTTTATCTGTTTATCAGAATGACTATGAGCTTAAAATCTTCTAAATATTCGAAATCATTAAGTATATAGAAAGAGAGGATGAAAGATTTTAAATTCAGAAATATTGAAAATATAATGTTGGGTTAACAGCAGTTTTCATATAATTGATGATTAATTACAATTAATATTATGTTATAATTCATCTCAAATAGCCTATATTGGCATGGTAATGATAAATAAATTTGGTGTTTTGAATGGACTGGCTTTACTATGACAAAAAAGATTGACTTATTCAAAACATTTTAGGTAATTGAGGAAATATTAAAAATGTTCGTTTATTATTGAAATAATGGTATACTATAATGTGCTATCATCGATGGTTTTTATTATACGCCTAAAAAGATTCAAATGAAACGTTAGAATTTGAGCTATTTATATGAGCTATTGAACAATGGGAACCTGTTCATGGAAACGTTGGAAAATGCAGGACATCGAATCTCCAATTTAAACATCTCTCTAAAATATAAATGGTGTTAGAATGGACACTCAGAATACGTTTCTTGGTCCGTCCTTACGAAGGGTGAAAGGGCGCGTAAATAGCGGGTCAGAGAAAGGAAGGAAATTCAATGGAATTGATTGGTCGTCCACTTTGAGAAGGACCAGATGCACAAGTTGTGCTTCTTTGATTTGGATGAATGCGAAAGGAGTCCAAGAGAATGAAAGAATCATGGGAAAGTCCTCTTTTGTGAATTTTTACTCTTTATTTTTCAAACTGTTCGCTAAAATTCGATTTTTTGGTCGGACGTTTTTGGTTTGCATTAGAAAATGTCATACATTTCTTAATGTATACTTCTTTATATCATTCATTAATGAACGCATTACCAATCTTAGAATATAATAATTGAATCTATTACCCATAAAAGTTATACTTATTAATATGTTCGTCAATATCATGTGTTTGAGTGACAATCGAATCTTTAAACGCTGATATGCACAAGTGAAGAGAAAGAAGAAGTAATATAAGAATGTAGTGGAGTGAAAATCAGATAGAATTGGATGGCTGAATAAATCCGCATATTAGATTGAAGTTAACTTTTTTATTTCAAGTATACAAATTACTGAGTAAATATTATGATTATTAATGGATTTAATTAGAACATTAAAATTTTTTTACTCAAATATCCCTTCACATTCATTCCTTAGCAATGGATGACTTCATTTATTGTGGTTGAAAATGGAGGATGTGTTAAAGTGTATTTTGTAAAAAATGTTTAGAGTGAGGAATTGTTTCCTTAACTTAGTAGTGTATTAGACATTACTAACTGTTAAGCGAAAGCAATGAAAAAATCTAAAATATGTTTAATGTTATATAAAATTAAAATATTTGAAAATAATTCAATTGATTTTATGTATAGAATTATATTTAGGAAAATTAAAATGATTTGGAATATTTGTTGGAAACCCTAGGTGTTATAGGATTGAAATAATTGTAAAGAACTGTAAGAAAAGTGCATTTACTGAGGGTATTTAAGGGCTGTATATATTTATTTTAGAGTGAGTCTCAATTATTTTAAACAGTTTTTAATACAATTTGAACTGATTCAAGAAGAAAGAGGGATGTAGAGATCTTATTTATTAAATAGAAAAAATCTTACTTATTAATTAGAGTTTCTTGGAATTTGAAGAGGAAAAGAAGATTTTCTTTCACCAGCAGAATGAAACATGTTTAACATTTCCTCACCATTTCTCAGAATTGATTATTTACGATACTTTTATGAAAATATAAAAAGTTAGAAGTTCTGATATTCCATTAGATTCATTGAAATAAAATTTATTAAACTTCATTTAAACGTTTTTGGTATATTATTCTTAAATGTCTTAATAACAAATAATGAACTTCACTTTAGGGAAATATTGATCACTTTTTATCTTACTTAGGATTGAGTAAAATAAGATAAGGTAAGAAAATAAACTTCAAAATTCATTCGTATATGGGAAGAAAGAATATCGCTTCGGCAATGGAAGAATCAAATTCAAAGATTGAAATTGAATGATGATAAAAACAACTATTCATTAAAAATAGTTAGTTTATCGAAAATTTACAAAGATATTATTAACTTTTCTTCAATTCATAAAAAAATATGGCTGGTCAACATATATGGAAATTAAAATTCAAATAGCATATGAAAATGCTATTAAATATTGGATTGGTCTTCAAGTTAAACTCTGTAATGGAAAGTAAGGCGAAAAGTTATTAATAATCATCGCGAACTAATCAGAATGTTTTCTAAGGAATATAAATTATATTGCGTGAACAACCCGTAGAATGGAAACTTTAGATCTCCTTAGAACTGTACGTCACATATAATGGAATATATTCATGCGAAAAGACTTTTATAGAACAATATTTCAACTCACAGTTCGAAAAGCAACTGAATCGGAAAGCGTTCGGAATTTTATGGCAAACTACCAACGTAAAATGTTCCGCCGAACAAGTTTGGCAGAAATCCTGGTGCTCAATGTTGCTTAATATGAATGGTCTTCGGCATACACTTATCATATCTATTCGTGTGTCTCTGCTAAGTGTGGCTTTTAGCTCAAAATGTCTTTGGCTCTGATGAACGCACTTCAGAACATTAAATCTCCACCAAATAGTGGTCCTTCAACATTCCCCCTCAGTTTAACCGACGATGTTTTTATTTCTGCATATTGGACATACTCCAGGTAGCCTCAGGTAATTTACCGCTAAATGGACCCGTTATGGGATGAATAGGAAAACCCACTTCAATTCCCTTAATTACTAAACTGTAATTACGCTCTCGTCCGCATACTTAATAAGTCATTATTACGGTCAAATTTACTGTTTTATTAAATATGGTTCAAATGTGATTGTCTGTGCCATCGATTCCCCTTTATGACGAAAGCATGGCTTCAATTTATGAATTAAAACAGTTTTTCATTTACATCGGTTTACGGGTCTCTTGGCAATTTTATCTTTAAAAATACATTTGCCTCTCAATTCATATATAGTAGTACACTTATATGTTGATTGCAACCAAAAAACTGTTGGCATGATTTTTAACCTATATATTTATACCTTTTTTCGGTATGGTTTCGATGATTCAATCAGATAGTGTTTTATTTGAATAACTACAGAAAAAGGACGTTTCGGAATAGAGGCACAATCCAAAAGAAAGAATGCTTTTACCATATTGAAGATCTAAATATAAATATAAGGGAGGAATATTCCGTGTTCAACCGGAATTAGTTACTCATTATTTTCACAACAAATTCAACGCTCGTTGCGTTTGACGTTTCGTCCAAAAGTACTTCTGAAGCATTTTCTAGACTTTTGCAATAAAGAAGTGCAAAAAACGGGATAGTAGAGCACGCGATGGAACCGAAATGGACGACTCCTTCACTGAACCAGAGCGAGAAACGTATCGACAAAATACAGTTCAATAGCCAATTCTGCTTTTTTCTTTATTCCATAAGTCAAATGAGGATTTGTGGAAATACATTCTACTTTCACCATCTTTGTTATATAAGACAAAGAGAACCCATATCATTGATGTCTAAATTATGATTAAATGTAATTCTACTTTATTACAGATAAGTATGTGTGCGACTATATGTCTGGATTACTGTAAAGTATATTAGCAATAGATTAAATAGTGACAATGTAATTCTTAGTCCGCATACTCCTTACGTCAAAGTAATCTATTGAAATAATATTTGACATTAATTTTTCTTTTCTTAATTTTTCTACAGAAATATAGGATACAGATAACTAATTGGTGCTATTTGTGCTTGAATACGAAAACGCTTTAATAATGTTTTTTTAATAGAATAACAAAATGAAATGATGGATCAAAGGCTTGGTACTCATTGTTATTTCTTGAAAATATCTGAGAGCGTATGCGAAGATTTATTCTGTAATAAAAGTAAAGACAGCATTAAACAGCATCTTCGTTTGAATGAAGCATATTCGCCATTTCACGTGAGAAGCGATTGGTGGAAGGGCAGAGGACCCGTGGGAAACGAGCCGTGTGATTGAAAGATTTCCTTTGGGACTTCGGAGGGACTTGGGAGCCGCGATAGCAAATGGTGGGGGATAATTTGGACAGACTACTGGAGGAAGAAGTCAAATGCTTACCGTCCTTATTCGTCCATTGGTTGTACCTTATTGATGCGGTCATCTCGCTTAGTGCACCGAACAAAAGAAACACGATTCCTTCGTACGAATGTGTATCCCATTGATTTATCATTTCAGTAAAATTGATGTTGGCAGGCGTGACTTCGAGGAAAGCCATTGTAGAATAATAAACAATTGCTAATATTAATATTAACTAAAAATATTAAACTTCTGGATACGAATTAAAACTATTTAAAGAGTGATCATCAACATTTGTAGAATTTCCCTTAAAATGGCTAAATTTGGGATTTATATAATTTTGATGCAATTTCTTTTGCTATCTTTTCAATATATCCATCAAATACTAAATGAGTAGAGTGTGGTTGGTAAAACAGCAATGAAATCCTTAATGTGATCAATTTTATGAAATGTGGACATTCTTTACTTTAAAAGAATACGTTGTAAGCTTTCATGACGATTTTATTTAACGATAACATGTTTCGTCGAACACTCGATATCACAAATCTTTAAAGATCATTCCAAAGTGTAAGGAAAAAGAATCCAAGAGCTCTACTTTAAAGAATATATGGGATATACTCCTTCTGAAACCGGATTCAGTAGAAACAATTCCTTTATTTCATCGATAATAATATAAGCTAAATTTCTCCTTTCTATAGAATTTTAGAAATTCATTAAAGCATTATCTCTTCTCCAGAAAAACACACGCAATCACTTTTTTTCCGTGCCTCACGCGCTTAAACACCGCGAATTCTGGGAAATATTGAGAATAGGAGATAACATTTGGAGAAACCTTGGGAAGGCACGTGGGAACATCAAGTGACCAACGTATGTTGACTTAACAGTGCAGTTAATCCTACAGTGATGAGCAATCAAAGCTCAGCACATTTCAATGGAATAGCTCCACGTTTTAGATTGTGATTCATTGAACTAAATGTCCATCGTAGAGTTACTATTTGCTCAGATGTTCGATTGAAATCTCTGTTTGATTTATGACCTCCAAAGCGACCATAAGTAGAGCGACGGTTAATGGACGCGTGTGCTACGGTTTTCATAACAGAGCACATTTTGTTTCTCCGCGAATTACGGGTTCAACTTCAAACTAAACTTAAAATTCATTATCTTCTAAGTGACGCTCTATTCATTAATTACATCAATTGAATTCTCTATCATTCAGGGATAATTTACATTCTCCGTACCCATCATCTTAATTTATATTCCGATATATATCATTTACTGTCAACCTCAAGAGAAGACAATTTTTGGATAAAAAGAACAAAAATCGTGCACTATTGTCTCCAAGCACGAAAAGAAACAATCAGAATCAACAAGTATTAAGAATTCCCAAGACAAAGCATTCAGACTTAGCAGTTTAATATATCATCCAGTGCCATGGCAACTGAATTAAAAGAACGATCTACTATTATACGATATAATAGAAATAATCGTTTAAATGATCTTTAAGCGATTAAATACATATTTAAATACATCCAGACATCACGATGTTAAAGCATTTAAGGCAAGTATTATCAATTTTATAGTTATATTGTTCTCATATTTATCATCGCTAAAAAATCCATGATAGTGATATAACACTTTATGAAAAGTTCAATCCAATGTATTATCAATTTTGGATACCAATCGATACATCCTCATTCAATTTATGAGGAATTAAATGTTTTCGTTATCTAATCCATGATACAGGATCACGTAACGTAATTAATTCCACTTAAAATCACGGGCGTGAAAGTATTACTTCACGGATCACAAGTCTTCGCACTTCTTTACCCCGAATTCAGCCATTTTTATCGTCAGCGGAGTCCCAAACACATTCTCCACTATATTTTCCCTTTTTGCCCTTAAACAATTAGACTCCATTGGATAGGTCAGTTTAATGGGCCCAATAAAAAAAGGGCGTATGTGCTCTGATCGGAGCTCAGATGTACAGCTTCCAAATAAGATGCTCGTGACTTAGGATACCTTTTTTAATCTTCGCAATACCATTTATAGATCTCATTCCTTGAAAATCATATATTACTATCTAAAATAGCACAAAAGATTTACAATTGTTGTCTTTTATCGATATTTCAAAACTGCTCTCTACGATCTCATTACTTTGACCATCGATTAATTTGAAATATTTAAAACTTTTGAAAAATGTTTGTCATAATTTTTTATTTTACCTAAAAGCATTTACATTCTGACTTCCTTTGAATAGCTGAACAGTACCGTTGCAGCTGCTGTTGTTTCATCAATGATAAGGATTACAGAATATTGATAGAGGACGAATATATTTTTACGTATTAATTATAAAATAATTAAAGGACGATTTGGAATGGCCTCCTTAAGTGCATAATGCAGACGATGATACTGATGAAATATGGAAGTGTTTGTTCTTTTTTCGATCAATTTCCCAACGAAAAGGATGGATGAGGAACTTCGATTTTCGTGACAGTTTATTCTCAAACATTTTTAAACTATCCGTTCGGACTTTTTATTATAAATTTATACTTTTTTATCTATTTTATTCGCCATTCAAATGGTTTTCTCATATAGAAGTCCAGTTAAAGAAAGGAACTGCTACCACAAGAAATGCAAAATTGAGAGGAAAAAATCAAAGAGAAAAAGCTACGGTAGCGGCAGTAAAATACGTTGCTCATGGGTTGGCTGTGTTCCATCGTGGATACAGACAATATGTGGGAGGGATGGGTGGCAAATGGTGCGAGTTTGGATAGAGCATTAGAGGGAAAGTAAATAGGGTTTTAAAGGTGAGCGTCCGATGGGAAAAATTTGTTTTGGAAAGTAGCTCGGAACGAGTTTTCAAAGAGAAAGAAATCGAGAAAGAAACGGATGATGCAGCAGTAAATAATAATACTCTTAGAAAGAGTTGCAATCTGCGGATAGTGGGTCTTCTATAATGCCACGTTCGATGAAACTGTTTTTAAATTTCCCTTAAAACATGTGAGCATTTGAAATGAAGAACGTTAAATAGTTTCAGCATTTTTAGCTTTATTCTCTCCACGGTTTGAATTCGACGTAAATTATTACTTTGGATAATTATGCCACAATTTTTGTTTCACTTTCTTTACAAAGTAATTTGAGTTAATTAAGGACCTTTTTATAAGGGTAAATAATCTTTTAGGAAATGTACTACAAATCTTAATTGCATTTGAAAATATTATATGTATATATTTTAGTAATAAAATATGCTCCTTATGCATTTTATAAAATATTTTTATTATGTGCACAATTTTATTACTGATATTCGCATCATTATTTGTGTTTTCATAAAGATGTTTCTTCACTTTTCAAACCTTCTATTTCTGATTTAATTTGGGAGTATCTCTTTTCCAATGTATCGTTTTTTGTCAAAAAATTCCTTTGACGTACTCTTTTCTATTGACGACTTAATAATTCACTAAGAAGTTAATTCCATAAGAAGTGGGAATGAACTGACACACTAACTAACTGATTTTTACATTATTGATTATTATGTCATTTTCATGTACATAGATATGAAAAGTTATAGGTGAATTAAAAACTGCAAGTAGAAAAAACTGCGGGAAGTTTAGCTTTGACTGATTAGGAAGTTATAATGTTTGTCGGTTGGTAATTCCATAATTCCTCTAAAGTTCTCTTTCTTTTCTAATCTCTACATCACAAAGTTGATGTCAATCAGTTTCACAGTAAAGTACTTAATGAACTGTGTGTGGAATTACACTCGCTGTTTAATACCTATTAATACCTAACCTATTGCGAAACTATATCTTTTTAAGATCAGGAACGGAAATAAAATTTAGCATTTTGAATATTTACTCGCACTTTCATAGTGGAAGAAGATAAAACGTTTATATTATATATTATTCGAATAGAATGTGTTCTAAATGTATTGACTTATTGTATTTTCGTTAATCACTCAATCAATATTTTTTCTTGGTATTTTGATAGAGAGATGAACCTAATAAATGGATGTGTCTAATGTTAGGATGGCCGAGGGCAGGTCGGAGTGGAGCAGAGCAGGTGTGGCTGGTGTGTTGTCCACATCCCCTGCAGAGACGGCAGTCAGGGGAGAGTGGTCTCTGAGCAGCCCAAAATGTGCGGGATTCCGTGTCGGCATCTATGGATGGCGGAAACGATGTCTCTACCTATTGGTGCTCTCTCTCATGGTCATGGTGATAGTGAATCTGGCACTCACTCTTTGGCTGCTCAAAGTCATGGAATTCTCAACGGTAAGAAGGTTTATACATCAAGAAAAAGGGTAAAGGAAACTTAATTTGAGAAAAATATAGAATTGAAAAAAGATTCTACGTATTTTTTATATGCTTAAAGAATGATGGTTGGGAAATAATTCTAAAAGACTAGGGATTGAATTCGAATGAATTCCTAGTACTAATTCCAGCACCTAATATACAGTAGTCTACAATTTTACTCTTTTCCAGATAATTTGAACCCTCCCTTAACATTTGCATAGGAGTCGCAGTTTTTCCGAGTAAACGCTTCGTTTACTGCTCCGGCCTCATTAAGGCCGTGCAAAAGAGTTCACTACTTTCAGAAAAGGGATGAAGATAATTCAGCGTAAATTGTCTCCGAATAAATCTAAAAGGTCTACATAAATCTAAATGAGGTGTAGGCTGTGATATAGTGACCAATTAATATCAAGCTATCGTAATATCTTAGAGAGAATATGATGAAATATAATTTATTGTCTGTTTGCATCTACGATATCGGAATTTGGGAGCTTCATGATGACACTGAGAATATATCGAACTGAGCAATATTTTTCAAATAAGAAATGAATGGCAATAAAACCACCAAACATTCCAGTTTTTAAGTGCGGTCATGTATTGACACCATTTAGAATCCGCCAACATTGACGTTTCGCGGGTTGCGGCGGCTCAGGAAACTAGCATTGCTGGTTGCAGATCTCTTAAGGGGTGATGTTCTGGGGGAAAACATTTATTATAGAACTGCGGACTATATAGAACGTGATTAGATTAGATATTGATTATCTTCAAGGAAAGTTATTGTTATCTTATATTGGAAAAGGATGTTAGGTAATTATTGCAACGATTCTTTATACCCATAGTTAAAGGTAACATGCAACCAATTACCTTGGAAGTCACTATTGCCTCAATAGTGACTAAAGTTACGAAATCCATTAATAGATTTTAGTGCTTTCATTCCTTTTTTTAGAAAATAAAGGAAAATTATTGATAGTTCAGTTTTTCTTTCTAACTTTACAAGAATATATATGACTCCTAATTTTTCATAATATCGTGTAACCAAATTAATTGAAAAAATAAATATGATTTTTAAATAACAAGTTGCATATCATTTAAAAACAGATAAGAGTCGATCATTTTGGCCAAAAAAATCACTATGATAAAGAATTTTTAAATGAATTAATACTGATTTTTATATTGCTGTCCAATGAAGAGTGATTACTAAACTAAAGCCAAGGAATCTAAATAAGAGCGGATTGTGATATTAAAATAAACATTTTTTTACCTGTTCATTTCAATAAGAAGCATATGAGGTTCTTTTGAAAATGTTTTGTGCATTCTGAAGAAAATGATATGCTTCTCCGTGTATTCGTGCCCCTTTCAGAACAAATAAATCATTTCTTTTTATTTCAAGGAAAGAATTAATTAATCTTGTTTATATTATTATTATATTTTAGAAAATAAAATAGTTAAAAAAGATAAAAATATGATCTAAAACAGCATACACAACTCATATAGTCTTTCAAGGTTTATTTTCGATAGATTTCGATTGACCTTCAATTTACATTAGAGGTAAGAGTTGAATTCAATCAAATGTAAGTGAATTGTATGCGGCATGAAAATTTAGCTGTCCATACTTTACGATCATACGTTGTTCTTCTTAAACTATTGAAAATTTAAATTTTTATGGTTATTCTAATATGGAAATTTAAAAAATGCACTATACTTTACACTTTCTATTAATCATTTGCACCCCCGGCGAAGATAGTTTTAATGAAAACATTCATAATTAAAAATGATACACATTGCAGAATCCTCTTCCATTCATTAAATTCATCATATATCTTAATAGATTCTGTAAACGTGGAAAATTGGCATATTTGGGTCCTAATATTGTTAATGCGAATAAATGAATAAAAATGGTCGACCCAATTCAGGGTTTTGAGGGATATTTCGGTTTGGCAATAAGAAACCAAGGAAAGGAAAACTGCCAAGAAATTGGACATCCTTCCACCACTCGTTAGTCTCTTTTACGTAACCCAATCTCAAGGATCCGAATTCACGGCTAAATTTGAATTCAAGACCCATTCGCGTTCGAAGATCGAAGGTGGATATAAGAAAAGCATGTAATATTCTAGCGGTACAAACCGACACAGTTAATTAGGCCCAAAGGAAGGAGCCTTCCCGTTAAACAGGCATTGTCTTTGGAAATCCCTTGCGAAGCGTACTCTATTGTGGCTCGATTGAATAAGCCAAGGGATAGCACATAATTTCATTCTCACTTGGTGCCTCAGACGGACGGAGGTTCGTGTTAATAACTAACAGGTTCCGGGTCAGAGGTAGATTATACCTTCATTCAACCGCTTTTCTTTATAAGTGACAGAAGAGAGTTTTCTCAGATCCTTAGCATATGCCTCTTGGCGTAGTCTTAAGTTACTCGAAAAAGAGCTGTTCATTATTATCAGCTGTTTTCATTCACTGCCGTCGCTTGAAAAGTTTTATTACAACGTTCACTTATGAGATACGATCACATGGTAAAGTTTTCTTGATTAAAACGAAACTTTGGTCGTGAATTCGTCTCTTCCAAAATATGACGTTCGCCGAAATGAATAATTAATTGTCTTTATATTCCAAACGAAGTGTTTTAATTTATTCTGTAAATCCATAAAGTATTAATTATTCGTATAATTTCAAGGTCTGTGCAATTAAAATTTAACCAGTATTGAATTTTTGAAAATTCTAAATAATTCTGCACCTTTTATAGATTATTTAGTTGGCGTCACTCTCATAACATTTCTCTTAAGATAAAGGCTAATATAAATTTTACAGTCGGAATGCGATAAGTAATAAATATAAAGAAATACGATGAATACGTTGGCAGAAGGAGAGGCGTATAGAAATGTATACTTAGAAATGTAGATATCAACTTCACTGCACCTCAAAGAATGATTGAAACTTATCCAAAATGAAGTAATCTCATAATGATATAATAAATCAAAAATTGAGGGTTACTCTGATTAAAAATCTCAAAAAGCTATGTGTACAATTTAATACTTAATGTTTCAAAATTTCAAATATTAATAGAACCAGATCCAAGACGCCTGTTATTTTCTCTTCACATGGAAATGTGCTTCTGCCCTAAATTATCAATTATTTATTCTGAGCCGTCTTTTCTAAACTATATTGAGTTTCAGCGTCCGACACATTATTGACTCTAAAAACTTTTAAATTTCTACTTTTTCGTGATATTTAAATTTAATAATTAATTAAATATTTCTTATTTATTCTGTATTGAAAAATCGCGTCTGTGTGATGTGGAATATTTATGAACAAAAAAGTTCAAAAGGTCAACAATTAATTCCATTTTCTATATTTGGAAGAAAATTTATTATGTAAAAGTTCATACTTACGGTGGAGTCAGACATAGAAATTTAGACTTATAATAACTATTTGATCATTTATTTGGGTCATATTTAATGAAATAGATTGAAAAGCGAGATGCGTGTATTTGATACATCTGCTTCTGAACATAGTGACTGACGCATCCATTCAAATCTCAATGAAAAGGGCAATTACGAAGATTCCCTCACTTCCCATAGACACATTGAGATCTCAATAACAAATCCTTATAAGTCTTTGGTTATAATGGTTCAGAAAATATCATATTTCGAATCATTTCAGATATCAAAAAGGCAATCTAGCCATCGTTAGAGAATTTTTTAGTTCTGAAACTCTTTTCTTGAGTAAAGCATAAAAATGAATTTTTATCCAAATGAAGGAATGAAAACGAATGTGTAAATTAGTAACTATCGCAATAAATTGGCATCAGTTGAGATCCAAAATAACACTCATTTTGACTGCACCGTCTCCTTTAGGAACTAATTTCTCTCCTAAACCTATTACACATCTACTTTTTACGAAAATCCTTCCTTTAATTTTCTCAGAGTTGTTTCTATTCATACGTCACTTGAACCTGAATAAGACAACCGTGTGTGACTAATGTGAGAGAGATTCCGACTGCAGATGGACATGAGGCGGAAGTCGAAAGAAATTCAACTTTAAGATCAAAGGTCGGAGAAGAAACTTGAGAAAACTTGAATCGTGTTTACAATAGTTTGAGAAAACCTTTGAGTTCGATGAAAGGAGCTTTAATGTCTTTTAAAGGTGGTTATCATAGGATGTATAACATTGCATTGTATATTAAGCTATCTTTAAGGAAACGATGTATTTATTTATAATTAATGAACAGCATCACAAGTTGAAATTCATGTGCAGAAATTACGGCTGAAGGTTTCCTTGTTTCTTTAGGAAGCATTAAGGAACTAAGAGAATGGATCGATTTTTCATTTCTTTCGTTAATTCATCATAATCTTCAAAAATATAGGTATTCTGTTTTTCCCTACATTGAATAAGCAATTCTACAAATATTAAGAGAATTTAAAATATTGATTAAAAAGATTACTTATTCTCTTCGAATAGCTGCATTGCTCGAGAAATATATGCAGTATATCAAAGGACTGCCAAATTTACCTACATTTTGAAGTAGAGGTTTTGATTGTTAAATACCAAATTCTACAATTAATTTAAATGGGAACTTTTATATATTTAATTTCAAACTATCAAACTACTTGTATCAAAAACTCTGAATCAACTTTTGAGGTATATCACTATAGTCATGGGAATTTAGCATTCACCTTCTCTTTTTCAGTTGATTTTATTGAGCAGTATCACTCTATGAAAATCTTTCGGTAAAATACCAAGTAAAGAATGTCATATAAAATATTTCGAATACAACTTGTATATTAAGATGATATTTATTACCATGCTGAGGATTGCTCTACACCTCTGTTTGGAATGCCATTCTCAGGAGGGCATGGGTCAGTTGAGGATCGTCGCTGGAGGAATCCAACTGAACGGCCAAGCGATGATCTTAGACTCGCTCGTGGCTTCTTCGATCCGATCTCGACGCGGACAACCGATAGCCATTGAGTCGTCGAGGAACTTCTCCGTCAACACCAGAAACGAAGATGGACGCCTCCTGAACAGGTTGTTTCTCGGTAAGAACGATATCACTTCTCATAACCTCGTGTTACATCTTAATATCAAACCTCAACATCTTTATGACGCAGGTGAGGACAGATTCGAGGTCCAGGCGCGCAGCTTCCGAGTCCTGGACCCCAGAGGATCTCCCATTTTCACAGCCGATCAAAAAGAAGTTGTTGTGGGCGCTGAAGTTTTGAAAGTTACTGGTGAGTGTATTTTATTACATTAGGTTATTTTATTGATTATGTATTACCTTAAGTTAACAACCATGGTTTATATAGATTTTCGGACAAATGCAAAATCTACCAAAGAATATTGCAGCATCTTTACGTCAAATGCCCTTGAATATACTATTGAGTGATTGTCTCTCCTCAATGTAGAGCCCAATCGAGAACATTTAATCCTTTAAAGTTCCTCTATCTGCTCACAAAGTAGCAGTTTCAGTGACGGAGCTCTGGAAATGAACGAAATCCAATTTAAAGTAGCAACAATGTAATAATTCGGCATCGCAACGTTACCAATAGAAACATATTAATTAATAATTAATTTAACGAATTAATGATTCGTTCAATCACCAGGTGCTGGTGGAGCTGTGTTCGACGGAACTGTTCAAACCCCTTTACTCAGAGCGGACTCGGGCTTTGACTTGAGGTCAGTATCAATACAGTCGAATGAACGTCTTCGGAGTATCTCTTTCGAAGAGCCGTTGTAATTTGCTCGTAAAATGTGTAATCATTTTCGGACAGACTGGAGTCCCCGACGCGCTCCCTCGAGGTCAAAGGTCCCCTGGGAGTGGCCATCGAGTCGCGCGCCGGAGATATCAGCGCCACCTGTTTGACGGACTTGAAATTGCAGTCCGTTGCTGGAGCGGTGAGTTATAAATTACACTGAAAGTGTCATTTAAAGCGAAAATTTATCAATGGATTGATAAATAAGACATTGGAACTGTAAACTTTCCACGACGTTCTTATTTCACGATTAACTTAAAAATCCTCTTTATTTCGTGAAATATATCAATTGTAATAAATAGTTCGCAATAGCAAGAATATAAAACTTAAGTTTCCTATTTTGGGTATTCTTATATCATTTACCAACTTTACAGGCAACATTTGGAACGAAATATTTGTAAATTATCAATAATGAAATCTTAAGTATAAATGTCACTAGTAACTTTAAATATATTCGAATCGAATAGGAAATAAATTAATGCAAGGCAAATTTTTTTGTTGCGAACAAATATTGCTATTTGCATCACTCAAACTATTATAATAAAGAAAAATATTTCTTTTGCTTTCATACTTACATGTGAGTAAAAACATTTCTCAGTAAAATAAATGCATTTAATAAACCTACTGATTACTGAGGACTGATTTCTTTTAAATGGACTCTTTTCTTAAAGAAAAATCGATGACTTCTTTTATCTATGGATTGCAATATATCTAGTTTCGAATTGAATATTATTAAATTGTTCATCTTCTTGGAAAAGGCTCCTTAAATAATACTCAATCATTCGCTTTTAAAAGCAATGCGTGTTCTGCAAGTGATCAAATCTCCTCATTTTACGTAATGCTTTTAACGTATTCCACTATTTTCAACTCACAAATCTTTTCTCATTTGTTCATATCAATTCAGTAATAATGAAACGCATCTCAAAGTGCTTAACGTCCCCAATTTGAAATTTTCATTCCGCAGAAACTGAATCCACACGAGCCCTGAAATAATCATGATCACCCAGTTAGCAGCCGTTGCGAAGTTTCTTGGGGTGATAAAGGATCCATTTAGTATAAGGTTTCCTTCGTCCCTCGACGAAGCGTTATGTGTTATGACCTATAAAACGTAATGATGACTCTAAGGCCCTCTTTCCTTGGAACTTTCTCGCCCCATCTAGGTGAGGCTCGACTCTTCCAACGTCCTACTTCCAAGTTTGAAAACGGTTAACGTTTCCCCAATATCGTACGTGGCATCTGCAGCGACGGCGGATGGCGCTCCCCGGAGGACTTCGATGCCCGAGGTGTTCCAGCTGTGCATTTGCGCCAACGGCAAGTTGTTCCTCGCTCCGCCAGAGGGAATATGCATCGCCGATAACGACGTGTGTCGGTGATAAAATGTCCGGCGAAAACTTTGAAAGGGAAAGTGTCGAGGAAGTGCTCTCTCTTCGATACCGTGATCCTTTGCGTTTTTTCCATTTATACTTCGAGGAACCTTCCTGTTTCAAGGTCAGGAGCGAAGATTACGGATTTCTTGCAATCTTCCGGGAAAATGGCCGGACGCTCTGCTTCATCCTCTCGAATGTTTTTATGAAAACCCGCGCATGCATTAGATTGACCCGTTCTGAGAGCTTTGGTTGCACGGGAAGAGAGCCAACTGTAGGCTAACGGGTCCACTTTCTTCCAGTACGTGTTTTAAAGTAAACAAAATTGAATAAACGCATATAATTATAAGGTGTGCCTTTTTTAAAATATAAGGAGGGGGAGAGACGTTTTTAGCGAAGTTGAGTCCGGAATCGCATGTTAGTTGGGACAAGGGAAGGTTGGGAGTTAGGGAGCTTGGATGGAACCGTAGAAAGTAATTCTCCAAACACTATGACTGCACATATCAGTAAGAAATTAGGTTTTAATGTGAGGATATCGTCATATAGGTTTGTTGCTTGTGTAAATTTGTTTATGCGTCGTAGGCTTTTTAGACGACAAACTTGTTAGATAACGTTGGGAAATACGTCAAAGACGGAAAAGTAGTTTTATTAAGAGATGGCTGTTATTTTTTCAATACTTCGTGCTCACGGCCTACGATTCTGAAGGAGGAGTTTGACATATCCTTTGGTCGGTGAAAATCAAGCAAATAATAATCGGCTTATAGATGTTGATTATGATAACTATTTGATACTTTACGATGATAATATCGATTGCCGCGTAGGAAGCTTTCTCCGTCTTTAGCTTTGGGATATTGATTTCTAGATTGAAGAACAGGAAGACATATATTTATATTTATACTTCTGACAGAAAAGTCTTACCAGATTTCGTACTTCGATGAGACGAACTATTTCTATTGTTGAAAGTGTTGGTGTGACAATTGACATTATTGCAATAGCTTCTCCAATTGGACTGTTTCTTTCCGCTGTTCGACCTAGATATAACAATTGACTCTTGTTAATAAACGCAAACTCTATCGATATTAATAAAGGAAAGATGTTCTCCAATTTATCAAATGATTTTTTATTTATATAAGTAGTAATCGTGCGTCTAATATATTGATTATGTATTCTTATGCTTTATACAAAGCTGAATTAAAAAACCGCGAGTCTCTTAAAAATACACAATCACCCATGCCTACAAAGGATGATTTCGAAGGATAAATATTCGACGAGGGAAATCAATCCTGGAATTATCATTAACTGCAATGCACACAGTTTTTAAGAAAAGTGATTGTGTTTTAGGTGGATCGCATGAAATATGTAGAAGTAGGTAAAATATCTGCTGTCATAAAACTTCCTCAATTAAGAGTGTAATCAGAGAAGAGCAATCAGTGTTGGAACAAGAGAGAGGAACAATCCTCAAGAGAACAATGCATGACAAAGGTGAAGAGAGTGTATCACACAAAGGACTCCGAGGAATTTGATCGCTCCTTTCTCGTAACTGAGAATCACCACACTAAATAAATATCCCATGGAACAAATCATCATGAATATTAAAGATAATACTGAATCTGGAAATAGTTAAAAATTACTGCGAAAGATGGTTGAGGTACTAAAAATATCAAAGAACTCTTCAATATTCAATAAATTACTTTTCCATTTTTACAGTTCCAGTAGGAGTTCATCTGCAAATTTTAGAAACTCAAAAAGGGGATATGAATCAGCGTTTTGCTATAAGAGTACGCTCTTTGTTGATTTAAGTGCGGATCTAAGTTTTGCTTAACATTAATTAACGTACAACGGGCAAAAGCGATTTTTTGTTGAAAAGAGTTCAAAATAAGATTTAATTTCTTCATCGAACATAATTTACTCACAAAAAAATATAAATTAAGTTTCAGAGATTGTTCTAGAAAACGATGAAGAAAGAGTACATTTCTTGAAAGCAGTACATCTACATGAGTACCCTACAAGCCGCCATACGGCGTGTGGCAGGGGGAGGTATTATTATCAGTAATTATAATAAAAACAACTTTGTAAATTTCCACAGAAAATTGTATTTCGGCCTGAAGATGTAATTTCATATTACGAAACCGGTCGCGAAATACAATTTTCTGTGGAAATTTACAAAGTTGTTTTTATTACTATGGCATTCCACGAAGTCACGCCTTCTCACATTGATTTCATTATCAGTAATTGATTATCATATAATTATTAAAGATACCTTAAATTATAATTAATAAAAAACATACACAACGACAAACACATTGTATTTGCAACAAAGAATGAAATGAAATGCAAATAGCTGCATTCTTGGCAGAGAGCTGAAGAAAAAAAATACTTAGAAAATTAAATGGTAGCATTAAATACCATTCCTTTAAAAGTTTTTTACTTTTATTGCGAATCACTTACGATTCAACCGCTATAATTTTAGTTTATTTTTGTCTAAATAGGGGTTTCATGTTCCAGTTAAAGGCAATTTCCGATTTAAAATAGACGTGAATGTATAGCAACGTTTTAATCTATCATTAGAGTGTGTAGTTTTAAACGTAGATATCTTTGTATTACATATAAAATAATATTATTTATACTTAAATTGTTGGCGAAGTCAATATTTCTCCTTTTTAAACCCATTCCAACGAAAGAACTATTCTTCTATCAATGAACAAACAAAGAAGCATCTGTAACACTTTCTAGGTTTGTTATGATCGTTTCTAAACAACGATAAAAATCTTTTGTTTGTTATGTTTATTGGATGTATAAAAATTTCAAGAACTACTTTTTAGAACATGATAATCCTCAACAGTTGAATATTCCAAGAATTTTGCTTCAAATAAACAAGATTAGTATCAACTAAGGATAAATAAATACGGAAATGTTATTACATATAAAAGATTATAATTATTTTAGCCTTTTAGATGTACTTTGTGAAAATGAATATTTCAAATTATTTTACTATAAATTCAAATAATGAAATACAATCGAACCACGATAGTTTTTAATAGCATTAACAAATATTAATCACTTAAAAACATTCGTTAAAGTAAAGATTACAAGTTTCTTAAAATAATTGAAAATAAAATTGCCGGTTATTTTCTTTTAGAAAGCCCAAAATTCGATTAAATTAAGAAAGTATTCCAGTGGCTGTAATAAAAGCATTTAAACTGCAGCAAATTCCCATCCATAGGAAACACAAAAACGTATCAAAATATTTGGCCAAAAATAAATTTAGCCTTTCAAAGAAGATAATAATCGACGTTGTATATTCATAGTGGAAGATTCCGAACGAGAAAATTCCAGAGAAACGATAACCTTTTCTTCGATATTCTTCACACGTGTATGGATCCAAAAGGGATGCATTCTTCGGCGGAAAAAAAGAAACTCTTAAAGAAAAGTAGAGTGATATTGTGCAGAAGAGGTATAAAAGGTAAGTGATGCCCTCCTACGGATTGTCCATAAATCGTGAATCTGGCAGCTACACATTCCATCAAGAACTATTTCATTAAAGGTGAGGCATAAATTTAGGGAAGTTTCCCGAATTCCATTATCTTTCATTCTAATTTCTCTTGCGTCGATATGAAAGACTCTTACAAACATTTCTAAACCTAAATTATGATTTTGACGCATCGTCTAAAATATCACCGCATTCTTCGATGTTGGTACAACCAATTTAGTCGTATATTAATTTACGACAAAAGGGAAATATAAAGAGAGAAAATAAGATTTAGATCTTTGAAGGGAAATACGGTGCGAGTACTTTGATGCTTCCGTATTTAAGTCCTTTACGGCTTAAGTAGTATTGGACATGTTGCTATTTTATATAGTTATAGCATTGGCCTTACCACTCTAAAATAAAGCTAACTGATATGATTATTTAGAGCATTTTTAATACACTTTGGGTTCTCTGTATGTTGAATGAAAAATTACGAAATATAGTAGAATAATAGTGGATTGTGACACTGAACGTGAAATCTTAGCTGTATGGACTAAAACTGATATCAAAAATCCTTCGCAACAAGAAAAGGGGAAAATAGTTGGATATAACAGTAAATTTAAGAAATTATTAACAAAGAAATAAAAATGAATTGTTAAATATTTTATCACAAGAATTGAACTCATCAAAATTAAAAATAAATTAGAAAGTGATTTATTGTAATTAATCTATTCTGAGGTCTTAGAATTACTTTATTAATTCCAATTTAAAAGAATATTTTATCCTAAATCTACAGCTGTTCATTTCAAAATCTCATTGCTTTCGTAAATTTTAACCTCAGTTAGGAAGAACACAATGGCAATCGATAGACTCATTCTATGTCTCAATAAAACGTATAATTATTTTGATTTTTATTTTAAGACATTTCAATAATATGTCTTTATTTATTTCCTTTTGAGTTTGTTTCTTCATATATTTATATACGTTTCCTTATGTACTTCTACAAACCTTTTCGTGATATTCTTTCGTACGAATGTGATGTTGGCGATATTAATCCCCTTCACCACAAAATCTCTTTTCAGGTGAATTCCCAGAAATACGTCTGAGCCTTTCTATTCTTCGCATTATAGGTCTACGCATTTTGGTCGAATGCTCTAACAAATCGCAACATGAGTGAAATTGCAATTAATGCTGAGTACTAAGAGAATGCATTTTAATAAGCCTAATAATGTCTAGGCTTCCTGACGATAGATATTTCATCATCTACCGAAATACAAGTATGCTAATGTTTGTGGAATATTCCTCGTCTACGCTTAAGGAAATTCATCTCACCATTCTGAGGGAGCTCAAGATGAGTATCTGTCTTCTTCGTTTCATACTGATTTAGGTAAATTCATATTAAGGATCTTATTCTCCGATAAATCTCTCTTTTCCTCTTTGAGCTGCAAATAATTTACAGCTACATTTTTATATTTTAAGGCTAATGAATTTTATAAAATTCTTTGATTCGCAAAATACAAAAAACAACTTTAAAATTTGATTCTTTGTATTACGTTTTGAAGTTATATGGGTTATCCGAGGAATAAAATATGACCATTATAACCTGAAATAAATATATATCTGATTAAAACATCAGACAAACATCAACATTAATGATCAGGAAATATATTAATATATAAAATGAAATATACCTATTATTGAGCAAGATATGTGTTTAATATTTTAAATTTTACAGCTGAGGAGTTTTTCAAAAATAATTTAATTAAGATATATGTGTTAATAAGATGATATAAGTTTAATGAAAGTCGTTCAAAAATCAGAAAAGGCCAAAGAAGTTCAGCTAACGTTCTCTATTTGTTGACTATTCAATTTATTTCTTTCGCTCACAGCGCAGCTTTCTTCAGATTAAATATCTGAAGCAAAATAGATTCTAAATTTTCTTTACAGAACTTGAAATAGGAAGCTTCTAATTACTTAATATTTGAAATAACTTTTCGATAAAATGCTTTTCTTTTAAAAAAATTATTTTCAAGACATAATTTATCCATTTAATAATTCTCTACCATATTCAGAAAATACTTAACATTTTAGTATTTAATAAAATAATTCATAATAAGAGAAAAATATCAATCATAATCTAAATTTGTTTATTAACTAATAATTAAAATTAAATGACTAATCGATTCATATTTTCTTTATTTATGTAATAAAGAAGTGAAAATCAATGATTCTAGTGCTAACTAAAGAGATCTCAAGTATAAGTACACAATGCGATGGTTATTTTACTCAGCCAAAGAATAATTTTTTATATTTTTAGAATGAAAACAAGAAGAATTGAGATGAGTCTAAGATTGACCTAAACTGACCAAAGTGCAAAATGCTTTAATAATTTCTAAAGTTACGACTATTTGTCTATCCTCAATCGCTTTGAGCAATGAAATCCCCACGTGTGATAAATATCGGAGTCGTCTAGGAAACAGATTTTAACGAATTGTGAAAATGCAATATCTAAGCAACAGGTAATGACAAGTAGCATTAAAAAGGTTCTCCTATTCAATTCAGAAGAATCCCATCTGCGATTCCATCCATCACACGTCCAAGAGGATCGCCATTCTCCGGAGATCGCTTCCCAATGCAAAAAATAACTACGAGGGCCATCTGTTCTTTGAGTCTCTCATTGGCAGGCATTCCGCGCCGCGTGCGTGATCTCATATGCGTTCTTTTATGCCCTTCGGATTAACTCCGAGGAATTCATATTTCCGATACAAGATCCGCCGGAATATAGATTGCAGCCAATAAAGAGATAAATCGCTCCGTAATATATTGCCAACTTATAAAAGGGAAGATCTTGTTTGCTTTGGTAAGACGACTTACGGACGCTCACTTAATGAGATGCAAATAATTCTGCGGTCCAATGATTCGTTTCTTCGGATGCGTATTTACTCTGAGAAGTGATCCAATGTGCCCTCCAGGATTTAAAAGTTTTGCTCGATTTATATGAAACATCATTTCTCTTTAGGAAACAAAGAAAAGAGAATATAATAATGAATCCCACCATTATCATAAGTATAAATCGTGTTCCTTTCTATGATAAAAGCTGATTAAATTGTACGTTATATAAGCTGGTTCTTCAGTAAATTACATATCCATATCCTATAGAAGAGTTCGTATGGTGAATACTTAAACTGTTCAGAAAGACAATGAGAAGTGGAAAATAGGGACAAGACAGGGACTCAAACCCAGGTCTCCCACTTGCCGTGAAAGTATTACCTATATATTTTAACGACATAAAATAAAACAAAATTAATATATTTGAGATTTAATTTACATAATTAAAGAAAAGATAGTTAATAGCTTCACTTATATTTGCCAACCACAGAGGTACTGCCTCCACTCTGAGGTACAGAGGCTGTGTATCGACCTTCTAAATATCAATAAACACAAATTGTGACCCCTTCTTATCAGATTTTTCTTTAGCATTATAAGGTCGAAGAAGGAATAGAATAGTATTTCAATGCCCACCATGCTTTAGTATGGATGCACTATCGAAAGCGATTCGTTTCGTAAATTACATTAGCAATTTTGACGTATGTTAGTAATTTTCAAATTTCTCCATAGAAAATTTATATTGCGATAAAAGTAAATTTAAAATGAATTGTTCTCGGCTGTCATTGAATAACTTTCTTACTTCTCTTCGATTGGACCAAAATATAACTAAGAAAGTACACTTCACCTTTTTTGAATAAACGAACCATTTTAATTATATTTTTATTGTTTTTCAATCACATTACATTGAAGTTTTGGTGAAATATAAAAAGGGTGCCGAAACATCCTCTCTTCAGCTAATGGCTTCTTGATCCTCCGTCACCAGAAGGAAACCGTTTGCGGAATATGTTAAAGGGATTGCTCACAAATGGAAATTCATCCCGACGAGGGCATTTTATGTAAGCCCAAGAGCACACACAAGCGCACAGTTGTTAACGAAAGATATTTTTCTCAGCGGAAAATCTGTAAGCGTAGACAGGGCTTCGTATTTCTCGATAATCGTCGTTAACGAGGGAATTTTAAACGGAAGTGATTTTCTAATGGAAATTGAGGATTTCCTATAAATGCGGATTCTTGGGAAACGTGTCCAAGCAAATGTTAGCGAAGGAGAACATTTCCCGAATCTTGCGAATACTCTTTCCCTCGGATGAGCCTTTTCTCCGTAGAATAGAGGATTCTATGGACGCATTACGCGTCTTTGTTGTTTACTTCGGTTCGATGGAACTACGTGACAACGAAAGAAACATGGCGTTTCTCCAATAAATTATAAATCAAAAAGAGAATTTCAATAATAATAAACCGAATGGGAATGAATTACGTTTGCTTTCGTATAACGTTAAATAAATAGAAATAATATATATAATAAAAGTGATTAATAAAGACTGTATCTGAGTAAAATACCTGTTTTAAATAACCATCTGATGGTCTGTTACCTTATCAATGAAGTAAAAGTATTTAAATAATCATAAATAACGGATTTTCAAACATTCAAAAAGGCTTATTTTAGATGAAAAGATGGCTTAGAAGTATCATCATAGAATATTGTAACCGTTCTTTAAGAAAAAAATTCAAATTTAATGAATAATTTATTCAATTCAGAACAATTCACCTCATAAATGAGAAATATTGGCTCCTTTTATACTCTAATCAATCATTGATTTCTTAAAATTTATAAATAAGAAATGAGATACAGGGTTTTTCAAGAAGGAAAAATATTTTTAAATTAGAATTATAAAAGAGTAAAATGCAAAATATAAATTAAAATTACAAGTAAAACTCAAATAAATAGATCTATTCTGGAATTTATTATACAACATAGCAGAAATTAAGTGACATAAAAGAAAATCGAGCATAAGACAACATGAAAAAAACCAAACGTTTCAACGCACGTTCCGAGAGTAGTTTTAATCAAAAGATCAGCACTCGTTTTTATACATTTTGGTCACACTTCAATGGAGGAAGGCTACTTAAAAAGAAATCGCTCTTGTGATATGAAATTCCTGCAATATCTTTCGGAGGAATTAATTGAACGTACACAGCAACAAGTTCTCCAAAAAGTATTCCGAGCACAATCTCCTTGGACACGGAATTCTGGAAAAAGGCACGCATTTGCTACGATTTACAAGAGTATTTATCGAACACAAGATGCATCGGAGTGAAAAATGACTCAATGGACGAGAGTAATCGACTGAGAAATATCCAGTTAAAATTCGAAACGCTTTTTTCCTGTTCACGAAGCCCGAAATTGCCGTAGTCGCGGATTTTTAGGACACGCAGAATATTTTTAGGCGGAGAGAATTTTTGGGGCAATCTCTTGCAATTGTTCCGACCAATCATTTTCCACGTGTAAACGGAAGTGAAGGACATGTTGTTCACCACAAAAAGAGAATTGAAAAATGGAATTTGAAACCCTCGGAGTGAATTAGATTAAAGGGAATCCTTTATTCGCTGGGCCAAACACAATGCGCCCCAATGCACCGGATTTTTCATGCATTTCAAGAGAAACTCCATAATAGACATCCGCACATATATTTGCTCCTTTTGCAAGTAATTGGAGTTGTTTTTGATAACAAAATCACAAACATCTCCTCTACGTACGTTTGAATTTCTTTTAAATTACATCACCAAGAGATTATAATGAATTATAAGTGCTTAGAAATGACTGTTTTATGATTAAAATATTGTATTAATTTGATTAAATCTTTCGAATAATTTTTAGGTTATATTGTAGCAATGTTTAAATGTTTCGCTTCACATTTACTTTTATTGCTCAAATTATACAATAAAGTTATCACAAATTGATTCCCTGTTTTTGAAATTTTTACTTTCTTGAATTTATAAAATCACCTACTTTCGTATATGGTAGCAGCTTATCCTTGAGAATTAAGTAATATTTGGTGATTTAATCGTATCTTTGCTATGATTTCCTAATTCGACGAATCAAAGGATTGGAAGGTATTTTCAAAAATTATGCAAAAAAATGAAATTTCGAATGTACATGTGTTTCACTCACAATATATTTCTAAAGCTACATAAGTGTGAAATTTGGATAAATATCAATAGCTCACATTATATTCTAAAAAGTGAAGCAGTTGTTTCTGTTCACTTTGCTTCATTGGAATGAAGAATCCTCGTGAAAATATCTCATTCGAGGGAAACATAAATCAACAGCAGAAGAGGATTCTAAATTGTAAAGTAGCGCACCATAAAGTGAAGCAGAAAAGAGCTCTTTAAAGTATCTTTGGTAAAAAGGAACATTTACGGGAAATTATCTCGTCGAGTATCATAAAAACCTAAGTTAACCGAACTAGGCCATTAAAAAGACAAATAATTACATTAGCAACGTTCAGTAATAAAACTTGGGAATTCTTACCTCGGAATTGGGGATGAATCTAGGAAGAGTTTCTGGATAATGCGAAATTCCCGAAAGAAACTATATCTGGCACTGCTCCCTTGTGGTTCATTTCGTTTGTAGGCTTCTTTGTGGTTGCTATCCTTTCGCTTCTCAAATGCTCGATATTTTCGCTGTTCGCTAATTTGTGGTAAACTATTTCCTTCGCAGAATCATGGAGGTTTATGTTCGTCACTTTTAATTAGTTGGAGGAGAAACCAGTTTTATTGAGGAACCCCTTTTAAAGTTTCCTAAGCCATCGCTGAAACAAAAGCGAGGGGTCTCGCGTACGCATATCTGAATAAACTGTTTTAATGTTCAATATAGAGCGGTTCTCAGCAAAGAAGCTCCTTTTTTAGAAACTCGACGATCTTAAATATTTTTATTTCGTTTCAAAGTACAGTATATTCATAGAATTGTTGAATAATACGAGGGAAATATGAGAAAATCTTTTGCAAAGGAAATGTGGTTAAGTTACATTTATAATAATAATACTTCTTTATTAATGGGAAAATTGAGTTATAATCAACCTAAAGCAAATGGTTAGTTACATCGAAAGTTTCAACGCTTTGGAATAAAGTAAATTAAGAATGGAAGTTAGAGTAGAGAAACATCTAAGATTGAAAATGTTACGAATCTTCGGGTGTTCCCGACAATCACGAAGATGGTCGATTTCTTCTATCCAACGCATGGTCCGGATTCCGTTACTGAATATCAAAGAGATCGTAACTATGAAACGAAAGCAAACTCTTTATGAATATATATTTTATGCCGTTACCATGAACTTAATTAAAATTCGCACGAAACGGATGATAAAATTTATAAAACACTTTCTGTAAATGAAGCACATCTCTAAATATTTAAACAAACCAGATTATATATTCTAATTTATTCAAATTAAATATTATATTCTGCAAATGTCTATAATACACGGAATAACAAAATGAAGAAAGGACAAAATACGAAGCGACAAAATTGTTTTAAATTTTTAAGCAATTTTAGAAACTTTAAATTACGGAACATGAGTAATACCTGTTAAAAAAATGATTGCATATGAACATGAGAAAAGTCAGATAAGAAAACCCCGATCTCTGCCATCGGACATAATAACTCCATCCTTGTTTACATTCCGTGTTTGACGGATCAATACGCAAAGGCAACTACTATCATGGGATAGTTACTACGATTGCGTATCAAATCATTTTCAAAGTCCTCTCTTCTCAGCATATTTATCGACGATAAATACTACGTCAATGATCTATCTCTTACGTCACAGCATTATTATGATAATTCTAAAGGAGAAAATACGCGAAACACCTTATGAAGAATTATGTTTTGGCCGATTACATCTGCTATTTTTTGGTAAATAGAAATCGATGAGAAGAATTCAATTTCCTTTATCTTATTTCTTTATCTACATAAAAACGATTCATCGGCTAATTCAGATATCATAATAATTTTCTTATTAAATTATTTAGGTTATAAGATAATTCAAATGAATGGGCAATTATAAAGACGTTTTATTCACCAAAACGAAAAATTTTAGATGATCAATGGTATATAAATACTTAACAAATGATTCCGCATCATTACGTAAAGGATTCATGTTTTTCATATTTAAATGAAAAGTAATACATAAACATACAATGATTTAGGTTCCTATTCTAAGGAAATTACTTCTCAAGGACAAAATCAAAATTTTTAATGATTTATTAGTAATAAATCATTTACTCTTTCTTTCTTCTAAAAGACTTCCGTTTGCTTGAAATTACTTTCGTGAGAGACAAATATCTAGTGTAAACTTGGATTTAAAAATAACCTTCCTTTCAGACACACAATTAGTGAAATTTAGTTTTCATATCTGCTTTCGTATTAATTGATAATTAAGAACTCGGAATCTCTTAAGTATCGCAAACATTATCTCTCGTGAGAAAACAATGAACACGGATCCCGATCTTAAAATAAATTAAAATTTAATATAAGGTTATCTTTCAACCTATTTATTCTTATACTTGAATTCCAGGTAAAATATGATCCTCAAGTTATTAACCTATTTTCTAACGTAGGTTTTCGACAAATTATTTGATTTAATATCGAAGGTATTTCTGGGAGTACTAAGTCAGGGACTCATTGCAGAGAATACAAACGCCACGTCACAATTAATTAACCGAGTAACTCTGAGGACGACAAGGAATTTACATACTTCAAGTGGAATTTCGAGCCGTACAATTACTTTCTCGGAGGAAAGTAAAATAGTGTTTAAATGAATCGAGAGCAAATCTTCCAAGAATACTGCTAGAGATAATTAGAAAGAAAAAAGACGATGAGGGAAGGCTGTCTAGTTGAATCGCGCATGTTCTTGAACCGGTAAGGAATGGGAGAAGTGGCAGGAAGCAGTTGTCTGCCTGAAATATGATGCCATTGGAATTTCATTACTTGGGAGGTCTGAAATTTATCGGCGGAGTGGGAGTTCGGCAGAAGGCGAGGTATTCATTAAGACTCTTCCTGCGAAAAAAGGATCTTTTGAGAAATTTATAGGTATGAAAAATTAGAAGACGCAAAGTGGGTTAGAATCAAAAACGATCGGCCAATGATATGTAAACGGATATCTTTATCGAGCGTGGATTTTAAAACAAAGTAATCTTGAATAGCGAGTGCATTCATTATCTAAAATTTATTTATATTCATTAACATCGTATAATAAGTCAATGTTGAAAAAAATTACGAAATCATTGTCCTTTGATTTTTTTATTCTTGAAATTTAATGTTGACAAATGATAATTTTATGTCATCGTTCTTTATCCTTTATTTTACGTTATTTTAATAGATACGGTCGAATATTCTTGTACATTAAATATAGCAGTCTTATTTTAGAGCAAATACTTTCCTCAAAAGAGGAAAGTAGTAGTAAAGGATATTAAACGAATAAAGCACACTATGCATCTGTTAAAGTATCCTTTAAAAGATACATAGTGTACTTTCTTAATTTGTTATGGCTTTGCATGAAGTTACTAATCCTTTGGATTTTGTTGAAAAGGATAATGACAGACAAACAAACTACTTTGTAGCAAACTCCGTGAATAGCACCCGTGCATAGACTTGTGAAGTTTATTACGAACCCATTCCATCTACTTCTCAGAAAGGGATATTTTCATTGGTAGATTTAACAAATAATGCACTCGAGATATTTGTTAAATATATTATATTAGCGAACTAAAGATGCTAGTGAAAGCGTTTCTTAAGATTTTAAATTTTAACGAATTTTTATTTATAATTAAGATTGGACGCTTGAATTACTAGTCGTATAAAAGAGCCACGATGTTATAGAAGAGGCAATGAGAGAAAGTTTTCAGCATTTATTCTAATCTCTTTGGTTGGCCCATTCGTGTAATGAGAGCAAATCCTGAGAGGGGACCCGTCACAGGGGAAAGAAATGAAAGCCAACTTCAGTGCATAGAGACTCCCAAAGGGAAGATGTGGCCGTTCGGGAATAACATGTACTCGTATAGAACATGCCGTGTGTTATAGATCACAGGGTTCTCTCTTCTTTCCCTTTTACGCTCCGCAAATAAACTTAGACAAAAATTAAAGTTCATAGAATAAAAAGTTTTTCCTAAGATTTAATCTGGAAATCATAATTTAAAAATCTCTTTTTCTTAAGAAGAGGAAATATTAAAATCATAATTTAGAGAAATAATATTGGGGATGAATCTATGATAATTCAATGCAATTGTTCCTTTTACGATTTATAAATATAGCATAAGGTTAAATTCGTTGATTATTCGGATTATCGTGTAACAATTTATGTTATCATTTATGATTCATAAAAAACTGTTCGCTCAGTATATTCCAGCAATTTCCTTTAATGAAAGAGATACATTTGTTTCGCAGTAGAGTTTTTATATATATTACATAATATACTTAAGCTATTAGGTTCACATGATTAGCGTAATTACAAATTTTTGCTATACTGATTAATTCAGGGTGAAAATGGAATTACCCGCTTGAATAAAAGTAAACCTCCCAGCAGCATGTCACATATAAATCAAGAAAGTTTGGATTGTGTGTGACCTCTGCAGTAGTGAGGGAACATGGACGAAACTTGCTACTTTATTTTTAAGAAGAAGATACTACACCTATGCTTCACCGTGAAACGCCATTAGAATCAGATCCAATTAAGAGGTCTGAAAACACGAAGAATGTACGACCACGTATTTCATATTATTCTAGGCCAAGAATTTGAGACGAAATCATGCGGCTTTTTTGTCGAAAATAATTCAAAAAATGAGTGAATATGTTTTACACTCTTTTATACATTATCTCGCGTTTGGTGTTCCGTTTCGTATCTATCATTAGAAGTGCTCGTCTATCCGTAACACACTCATGAATTTGAATGTTTCCTTTCAGCATTTATTTTGATTAAAATTTATTATATTATAAAATGAATATAAATACTTAATTATGATAAAAATAACATAACTATAATATATAACTATGATAAATTTTAAAATATATAAATATACTGTTAATATAATTATTATTTTAAATATGAAAATTAATATTCTAGGTAAAAGAAATAATGCCAAATATGAATTCAGATTATGTAGCATAACAAGGAAAAATGAAATAATTTTGTATCTATGAACAAAAAATAAATCCTCTAAATCAACGATATCATGGTCTACATCAGCTTTTCTCTTGTTGCAAGGGAATCTTTCATTACATAACAACAATGAAAAAAGTAAATAAGAGACAATATATTCTCTTTCACGAGCAATATTGATTTTCTTATGCATCGTAATGTGCATAATTTTCAAGAAAATTTGATCGATATTTTACAATTGGAAACAAAAGGATATTTAAATTCCTCTTAAATTCAGATTGTGATTATGATCAATTCTAAAATAATTGTCCCTTACGATAATTAAATCTTTTAGACATACAAATTCTAATATAAAGAGTTTGTTAATTCATCTTTCTCACTCGCCCAATGTGATATAATGCACCAAAGTATTATTTATCCAAACTTTAACCTTTTTTATTTTTTCTGTATCACCGTTGAATGATTTTCACCTTCTTTTTGGACTTTTTGTCGATGACTTCCATTTAACCATTTCCACCTCTTCTTCCAATGAGCTGTTAAACAAACGAATTGAAATATCGAATCCAGCGCTTGGCCGTATTTTATTCGACAGCCGTTTGTAAAGATAATAAGTTACATATTCGATACGATCTATACTCTCAGTTGATAACGAAGGGTTGATAAAATATTTTATAGAATCCACCGCTGCTCTCGAGTTTATCCAACTATCAGTTTTCGTATCATTTTTGGGTAGCAGATGATTTTTGATGTCAATAAATATTATTTACCTTCCGTTATTTGATGGCTTTTTATTCCTTAAGTTCATAAAAAGAGAAACGAAGAAGATTACGAAGGGAACTATAATGAATGTGATTACCTCCTCAGACAGTTTCTCGATGGTTCGAAACGCGCCCAAGGTCATCTGGTCCAACGCTTAAGCTCTTTAGCTGTCAATTAGTAGCCAAAGTACAACAACAGTGCACTAAATGGAGCCAATCTACTCTATACGTTAACAATCTGGGACCAATCTATTCACACAAGCACGTTAAACTACTTTTGATACTTTACACGTTCGTTTATTTGCTACGTTTTTGTGTTTCCTTTGTAAATAATCACGTGGCAAATCATTGGAAAGATGAAGCTAATTACCATCTTAAAACTAAATTATTTTTTCAGATTCTTTTCGTTGAGGTAATAAATTTTAATATCCGTGTAAATTTATCAAACGATAAGGTTCTTGTAATTCTTAGGAATACTTCTTTGAAAAGGGAAATGAATTCGAGATTTATTGGATCGGAAAAACGTCTCCTGTGAATCTATCGAATCCATTACGCACTTGGTTAGATATATCAGAGAAATGCAGTTTCGAGAAACAGATGAAACTCTGAATAAGAAATCGGATTTGCTTATTCGGTCGTGCGATCATTCAAAAGGTTTTCCTCGCATTTTCGCAGAATCGGATGGATTCGCAGAGGATTTGCAAATGCATTTTCAATCGATGTTTTTTGAGATTTCGGAAAAGTATAGAATAAAAAACCTTGTCTAAGAAGATCAAATAAACAATGGAGTCAGCATCTTCTGTTTATCGAAAGAGAAATAGTTTCACTGAACAACAATGTTGTCTGCTTTAAAAGATTACTAAATATATATTTATCGGTTTCGACGGATCGTATAGCCCTTGTTTCTATAAAACTCTTCTTTAGCCATGTGTGAAACATACGCATATATTTTCTAGGAATAAAAATTGAGATTTATATGGCTTATAATTCATTACTATCTTATGATACAAAATCTTGCCAAATTAAAATTAAATACTCTTCAATTATTACGCTAAAGTTTCTCAGAACATAATTCAAAGATCTTACAAACGCAAAAGAATTGATTACACTTATATTAAGCATAACTCATAAGAATTCAAAAAATAAACCATTTAAGAATAAACATTTTACAGAAAAAAATCAAATGAACACCTAAAATTTTATCATCCTTAAAAAAATTAATAATAATTATGAAATAATAAAACTGCTCATAAATCATAGTTTAGAATCAGAAATGGCGCAAATAAATGTGTTCAGAATCTTCTAAAACTGATATTATAAGAACAGCAGGTTTCCAAAGATGTTTTAAGAACTGTTTGATAAACTAGGAAAAGTAAAAAAGATTATCATGCAAATATGTACCTTATCATCATAGGCAACAGCATAGCAATGTATTTATTCGATATAAAATAGGCAGATAATACTTTAGATGAATATTTATTGCAGAGCGATTTTTGCACGAGGAAACTATTACTCATCCAATTTAACCTTATTTTATTCGCTCTTTATCGATACGAAACAAAAACTAAGTAAGTTCTGGAGCTAAATAATGACCAAAGGAATCATAAGAGAAGTAATTTCAAGTTCACGAAAATTAATTGCAGTTGAGCTACTTCACCCATTCCACATGGATAATGGCTCTTCCGTCGATTAAATAATGTAAAATATTGCATTGGTAAAGTAACTGTACCCACGTAATCGTAATTTTCAAAAAAATTCATTCAGACCCTCTCATAGTTTTTAAGCGGTTAAAGTAATTCATCCGCTCTCGATGAAAAAAAATCGGCTTTCGCGAGATCTGCAGCAATAAATTATCGAATATTTGCGAAAACGCATATCTTTCAGCGAATTTCCGAGTAAACAGAAGAGCAAGTTGGGAGAGCAGGTGTACTAACAAAGCTTAGCTCCTTGAAACACCTCAAAATCCGACAATATCAGTCTCTACGTGTTAAATGTTTGTTCAGAGCGCATGGACTTGGCGGAAAATTGTTTTGCTTTCATTTGTCGAACGGTAAATCATGTAAACTCTGTCTGCTTCGGTTTATCCTCAAATGATTGACAGCAGGTATATAGGTCGGCTCATCAACGCAAATTAACCCTTTTTAATCCTCCTCATCAACATATTAGGAAGCACAAATTGCGATTGTGCAAATAATTCCACTTTTAGCGAGTGTTAAAAACGTGTCTCCTCAAATCCATTTCAGAGACCGATGACATCCATAACACGCGTCATATTTATGCTTTTGTTTCATGTCCTTAAAACATTCCCATCATGCAACGCCACTGCGCACCGTATTTGCACACCACAAGAAGCCAGTGCAAGTAAATATAGAAGTTTCTTTATAACACATAATTATTCCGTAAAATGAAAACGTAAAATACAAAGATGTGCGTAAGATTATACAAAAATTATGAATTACGAATTCACATCTTGATTTTTAAAAAATATTCTTCATTTTTAAAAAAATTATTTCCTTTTTATAACTTTAATTTCAATTTATCACAGTTCCAATGAAAGTTGAGTTCTGAAATCAATCAATATGATTTTCAATAGAAATCTCCTGAGGAAAGTGAATAGTCACTTGAAATTATAGAAAATATCTATTTTCTCGGAAGCGATAGAAGAAGTTATGATGTTTACAAGATGTTAATTCAAAGTTAAATTGTTTTTGGCGATGTATTCTGTATTTAGTAGACTTCACAGAGTGATAAAAATTCTTAAAAAGTTAATGAATTCATTTTTTAAACATATTCCTTTTGTGATATGATCAAATTGAGAGTGAAATACGTTCTATTTTCTGTAAACGAAAGAAGGGCAAAGAAAATGGCGAAGAAATGTGGAGAGAGAAGATGTCCAAAACCGGAAGCGGAGTTGCAGAGGAAGTACCATTAAAACTTGGTTCAGTGACGTCACCTCCGGGTGAGGTGTGTCTCTTGGGAGCGCAGCAGAGGTGGATAATGGGAGCGTAAAAATATCCATCCAAGCCTCAGTTTACATCGGAGACCACAACAAAAGGGCTTCTGAACATTACATTTCTCTATCTTTCTATTAGTATTTCTCTATTGGCTACTCCAGTTCATCCGAGTTATTTAAAAACCGACTTTAGTATTTTGTTAAATTGATGAAATTTTTTCGAAATTGTATCTTTTCTTTTCATCGTTATTTGGGCTTTTTTGGGGAGAAACTTGCTTTGGGTTCAAAGAGCGAACGTTTGTGAATTGCAGTAAAGATTCATATTGATCATTTTCAATTATTGTTGATCCGAATAATTTTAAGTCCAGTAAAGGATATTTACAATTGCTAATAAAGGAGGATAAATATACCAAGTTCCTGTTATTCAATTAATCTTAATTTTGATAAAATCATTAAATTAAATGAAATCGAAATGATTCAGAACTTTATTGTTAGTGCTCCTCACTATTATGTAATGCTTTTACACACTCAAGAATTATTTTTAATATCAACATCAAACTTAATTTTTGAGTATGATCACCCATGAGTATTACGAAAGAATATGATTTTAACGAAGTTTACTTAGATGTTAACTTTCACTGAAATGACGCACAATAGACCCAAGTTGTGAAAAATTTAATATTGAAGAACAGGATACGTTAGCTCTCAATCCAAACCTCACTTCATCACACAACTTCCACTGCCTTTCTCAAGTCCATTTTCGCATTTCAAAATAAACTTCTTAATTGCTGAAAGAAGCCAAGTGCAGAAGGAAAAGTTGAACACAAGGGAAGTTCAATAAAAAAGAATATATATCCTTAAAAAGCTTCTTTCGTTTTGAAACAACTATTTTCTCTTTTATTCTCTCTTTTTTGGGCCTTCACAACAGCACACACTTTCATCTTCCCATAGAAACAGCGTCTCTCCTATTTTCCAGTGAACGTTCTAATCGCACTTTCTTTCTTTGATTCCTTGTTCACGGAATTGCATTCGACCAATTCAATTGAGCAAAGCTAAGGATGTATTTCTATCTATTGTCTCCTTGATTTATCCATTTCTTATGAAAAATGTCTGAAATAAATACATCATCATATTTTGATTTGAAACAAACTGATGATAACGTTCTTTGAATATTTCCTTGAAATTCGGATGAAAACATTGGACACCAAGAATTTTCAAAAGTAGAAACCCAATTTACTATGTATCGGCAGAAGAGTTGAAACGATTGCTCAATATCTCAAAAGGCGATTCCAATTTAATGCAACCGAACTGTCATCGTTAAAGAAGTCCCTTCGTTAGCCGCACTTGCATCTATTTTGGGTCCAATTCTAAGGCAAAAAGGGACGAAAAGTTACTCTGAAGATCATTGGATCCCATTATAAAAAGCGGCAACTTGTGATTGTGGAGTTGGGAAACGGTCTCAGAAAATTGAGGTGATTCGAGAAAGTATAAACAAGAAAGGGGTTTAAATAACCAAAATAAAGTTCTCACAAAACCGGCAACTTTTTTACGCCCTTTTTACTTTCACAATCCTCCATGACCCCTTTCATTTTCTCTCTTCATTTGCATCTTATTTACTCAAATAATTCTTTTTTCTTGTTATTCAAAATGTGGGTTTCTAAGCGATCTGTTATTGTTCTTAGCAACTATTTTCCTTTCAAGGACGGAAAAATCAAAGCAATACAAATTTCTTGTCTTTATTTGTTCTTTATAAGACTATAATACTTTATTATTTAAAGAAAAATTCATTTCATTCATTATTCTTCGTCTGTTTAAATAAACAGAACGAAAAAATCGTATTTGATTTAATGTGTACTGTGAATACGGTAAAATCTGTCTAATGCATTATTTATAGCATAATATTATGTAAAATGATTTATTTTCTAAAAAGAATAGAGAAAGTAAAATAGGCTATTAGCATTCAGCAATTTTAATACGGAATTGATTAATTGAACTCTTATATTTTTTAGATTAACCCGTGTGTGTGTACATATAAAGCTCAGTTCTACTTTAAAGGAAGTTTCCAAACTTCTCAGAGAAAGAATAAGCAAACTTTCGGTAACTGTAGAGCTTTATAATTTAAATAACGTTCAGATTGATTATTTTGACTAAAAAAGGATATTAATTTAGAAGTCCTCGATTTGAGGCCCAAGTAAATATGTGGAAAACGATAGTATTTGTGTTCATTATTTACAAAATAATACAAAACGATTGTTATCTTATTAATTTCGTTTTTGTCCATTTCTGAAAGTGAGATATCGTTTATAAGATCCACAATATAAGTCCATTTCACTATAAATTGTTAAATAATAGGAATAGGAATTAAATAATAAATAATAGGAATAGAAAAATTGACAAATGAAACACAAAACTTTAACTTTGAATTATTATCTTCGGCTGTTCCAATTTAAACTACGATGTACTTATCGAAGGGAGAAGATATATATTTTTATCCAATACCTTTTAAACGGAACTCTTTCAGCTCAATTTAAATAAAGTCTGCAGACATTTTTGCAAAATGTATACCCTCGGATACAGAGATTAGATCATCTCCTCCAATTTACCCTTTTCATCTAGAAATAAGTATCCCGAATGCGTAAATGCGTTTCCGTAACCCAATTTACTTCAATTCTTCCGCCGATCATGCCTTTCACTTCCACTAATCCGCTCCATTTCGACACCAATCGATTCCTAATGCATATTCATCTATTTAAATGATGTATTTTAAGGCGGATGTTCTTCCACATATGGCTCATATCATTCGAATGCCTTTTCCACTGAATTAACTAGACAATGTCACAAATAACGGACGAAGGAATTGTTTTATTCCAAATTTTCTTATTGCTTAAATTAAATTGAAAGATCCATGGAATTCGAATTTGGAGTCTATGATAGAATCCAGTTCAGTAAAAATTCACAGCAAATAATTTAAGCATTGATTATTGCGAATGCTTTTATTTATTTCGAATTTTATGAGTGAAATTTACAAGCTTCACTAAATCAGAAGAATCTTTATAATGATTTTATTATTTCAAGAAAAAACTGAAACATTTTAGCAATAAATATGTTAAAGATATATTTTATTTAATGAACATCTATGGAACTGAGTAAAAGCAAACTAAGGAAGGGACACGAAGAAACAATAGTATCATTGCAATTTCATTTTCATTTTTTTTCCCAAAAACTGTTCTCCTTCATTTATGTTCTCATATAAAATATATAATAAATGTATTTGTAATTTTTAAGAAAATAAATAAAAAATAACCAGAGTCACTTCAGTAAATATCAAATAATATATTTCCATGAAAACATTCTAACAGAAAGAACGTTCATCCTTTTGTTCATCCTCATTACACGAACAGCGCTTATAAAGTGGAATAGAATTTGGAAGACCCAAACTCGATTAGAGACGCTCACAAAGTGAATGAATTACCACTGATCTTTTCAGACGAAAAGGCATTAAATAGAACCGAATTGCCTTTCAATTAACGATCAAGTATTTTGTCTATTAGAGTTCGTTGGCTTCATTACTGTAGTTCGATTTGCTATTCCACCGATGAAGTGGACTTTCGAAGTGTCCTCTTAAAAACTACGTTCTTTCCTTTGCTACATTTCAAATCTCAACCGAAGGAGTAAAAGTATTTCGATGTGTGTGTTTCGAAAATGGAAATTTTGTCTTCATCCAAAGTTACTTATTAAAAACAACTCAGTACCTATCAAAATAAGTGCAAAACTTTCATAAATTTTGCTTCTAAGAATAGATTAACTTCGTTTATTTGTTCATTAGAGTGTAAATAACAATGAACGATATAGAATTGTTTGCAGCAACACAACCAATTAAATCATTATTACTTTCGAGGGAACTTAATGTGCCAATTAGGCGTATCAGAGGTACGCCACGGAATCATAAACTCAATTTGCTTCTCATTAAAATGAATGGATGAAAGACGTTGATCGATTCAAATTGGATTTTTAAAGAGGCATTTTCCTTTTAAATGAATTCAAAAGAATGGCGTCGATGTGTTGGAAGGATTTGAAATACATTTATAATATTTAAGTTCAATTTTTCAGGTCGATATCTTGAATTCAGTTTCTAAATTTACGCGTGGTTATGTATTTCAGATATCAAAATTCGTCATAGGAATATTGAAATATTTCTTTCCAATATGTGTATATGTACTCGTAACTTTATATCTTCAACGGAACACTCACGAATGGCGCTTTTACGGATGATGCCATTGTTTTGACATTCTCAATTCTGCTCAAAACGAAAGAAGAAAGGAATAAACCTATCACCCCATAGATATTTCTTTTAAAAATAAAAAAACTATCAGGAGAAATGGTAAGGAATGCCTTCAAAGGTAACAGAATATATTTCATAGTCCATTCTTAATGAATCATTTAAGTTTTACTTTAGGAATCAGTAAAATTTTCAGGTGTAGTTATCGGCCATAGAAATTGCTTTTATAGATAAGAGTGTTCTGAAAATAATCCAAATTCTCAAGGTGAAGAGTATAATGGATCGATAGCCAATTCAAGGCCGAGTCAAAGTGTAAATAAGGCGATGACACTTTCCCGATGACATCCAAAGATGAGAGTCGTTCTCAATAAACAAAATGGGCTTCGTGTCCGGAAGAAGCATTTTCGGGGCAACGATGGAAGTGAGGAATCGCTTAAAATCACACCTTTTACTGCAATCGAGAGATATTCAACCCTCTTTAGCTACGCTAACACGTTCATCCGTTTTTCTCCATTGAGCCGGGAATGGGTTTTCGTAAAGAGGGGAAAAAACGCTATTGGCGAAAATAAGAATGATGGCTTATCAGCGACGAGCGAATGTCCTCGGAATTTACTCCGAAGCAAAAAAGGCTTCAGAAGAAAGGTAATAGATCCATCGATCAATCAAAAGGTTAAGCAAAATGAGTTGAAAGCGATCGTCACAATGCGACTCTCAAATTGGCGATGTCTTCGATTTAAAAAGCAATGTCCAACAGCACCGTATCACATGAAGTGCCCTCAATGGTTAAATGACGTATTCTTTGGTATAATATATAAATAGATAAATGATTAACCTTGACGAATGTTCATTCAAAAAAGGTATGAGTACCTTCGAGGTAAGTGTTGAAAGCGCATTTATAAATCAATTTTTTTCGAATTGATAAATTCTTCGTCTTAAATTCAAAACATGCAAAAGAATATTTTCTAATTTTGAGAAAGCTCTTACGCAACAAATACTTATACGGATTTATATATCCGCGATTTCTTACAAAAAAGTAATTTTTGTTATAAATAAGTGAGGTTAGGCTTGCTAAATGTTAGTCTTTTCTAGATTTGGAAATTTAAATGGACATCTTTAATCGCACCACAGATGAACTCGTTGGAAATGAAATTACGGAAAATTTCCTATTATGTTTGGATCCCTGATCATAGAAACAAAGACAATGGTTGTAAAACAAAACTCAAAAACAAGATTGAACACGATACATACAAATATATCTAATGTAGTACATCAAATTTATAAAGTATTGAAAATTTAAATAAATTATCAAAAGCAATTTACGTTGACATTGTTAAGATATTTTCTGTCATTCAAGACATAAGTAAGATGAGTACTGAAACATTACACAAGTGCAATTAGTGTATGATGTATGATAGAAAAATTGATTGTTGGAATCAGAAAATTTTCCAAGAATTAAAATGCAATAAAGCCCGACAATGATATGGATCTCGCTAGTGCCGGTCGGTTACTCTAGGCAACGGTGCATTCTTGTCTCTAACGCACTAATGGGATATTCCGATTGGACATAAATTGAAGGACAGCGAAACGTCGTCTCTTTTGGGACAACTGTCGCGAAAACTGGAAATATCTACTCTTCATTGAATCCACTCCTCAACCACATTCAGACACCGTTTCGAAAACTTGGCCGTTCAACGACTGGGATTCGGTTTAGCAAAATTCCGATGACACGCATCGTCGCTCTATTAGAATAATCGAGCAAAACTACGAATGTAAAACTTAAAGTGCAAAGAAGAATTTAATAAATGCAAACTTACCTCGCAATCCATTTGTTGTAATCCGTCTATAAATCCAAATCGAACTAAACTGCACCTGTTCTTCAAACCAGTTGGATGAGCAAAACACATCACTAATTGTTTAAAAACATCGTATTCGTTTTGATTGTAAATAAATATCACCGCACTGAAATATAATTCCCCGCTTGAAATACAATTTACTAAACTGCAGCGAATGTTAACTCAAAGCGGAGCGACCGAATTCACTCGAATGAATAACAGAAGAGAACTTTGTTCGTTAACTACTCACCTCCAATGTGCCCTCTCCTACATTTGAAAGTAAAAGTGAATTCCTTTGGTCGAACAAGAGCAGTGCCTCTGCTTTCATGTTTGGTTGCTATGCCGTTACTATAAAACAACAGATACTCGAGAGCACTGAAGTAAACCAAAACAATATTTCATTATGAAAATTATTATTTGGAAATAATAAGTAAAGATAAAAATTTGATATGAATAGTATCTTAGCAGTATTGAAATTTCATTTATTTATAGTATATTTATCTTTTATTAAAATTTCTGTACAAGTATGGATTTCAGTAATAAATAAGGATTTCCTTCATGTCCGGAAAGCTCGGAGTTTTGAAAGAATGGCGATTGATTCATTTGCAATATCGACCGAATGTTTTTCAGTGTGTATTTCGGAGATATTCCATCTCCGACTACATTATTCAAATGAAAGCCAGATTGTGGGCAAACGAAGGAATACCGGAGACCGCCGTTCTTATAGTGTTACGTAGGACCCAGCTTAGTAACCCTGCTTCCAGTAAACCTTATGAAAAGCTTTGAGTAAAACCTCGATTCCAACCGCTGCAGCAGACACTTTCCCCACTGAAATAGTTAATGCTCATCAAAATGGTCGATCCATCACCATTTTCACATGAACGGTGTTTCATCAACGGGATCTCTAAATTGGTCAGCAAAATTATGAATATTCAATTTATTATATAATTCTGTCAGTTTTGATTGAATTAGGACAATAGTAAATTCACTTACGAACTTTTACATTTACGGGATTTTATTGATTTATCAGTGTACAATGAATTTTAAAGGCATCTTCATATACAACGTTGGAGTCGATGGAATATTGGTTTCAGATTTAGTCATTGAAACCAATATCTCTGCCTTGTATCAAGGCATTCACTTTCTCAACTTATAATTATATATTTGAATGTAATTCTATTCTGATGCACATTCCTTGAACTTCTTTGGTGTTTGCAATTCATCCAGAAATAAATCGAAATCAATTTAACAGCTCAATTACACTTTATTTAAACTTAATCTCTATTTTCAAATTTATTCACAACAGTATTTACATTTATTTGGCCTCAAAAGCACTACTTTGGTTACAAACGCTTTCTTGGTTCTTCAGTTGCAGTCACAGAATTAGTCTATTTTCATTTGCGGAGAATATTTCTTTCGCAAATCGTAAAAATCATTTTCGATTATTTTATAAATAATTTACTCTGATTGTAAAGGTCGTTAAACGCCTATTTTCTGAAAGCGAACATAAATTGCATCGGTTCTTAAAATTAATCTTGAGCTAAAATGAGAGCATGATTTACAACAACATAATATCTGTCTTGGTTACAGTTCTTTGAGATCGTGGAATAGGCGTGTTTTGATTGAGTTTTTGCAATGAACATACAACTCCGCTTATTCTTTGAATGACTTTTAAACGAAATAATTCGATAAACAAAATTAAAATGAAGGATAAAAATTTCAATCCTTCATTTTCTTCAACAAACTTACTTCTACTATCTAAGACTGAAATAATTGCTTAAATTTAAGGAGGTTTCAAGGCCATTGTTCTATCACACATCTGCACAGACAGCAATCTTTTATTTTTCGCTAATAATCTTTAAACATTCTGCCGCTTCGTGAGCATACATTGCAATGGATTCATTTACTTCGCTTTAATTCCGAATGATCTCGTAAGCACTTGATATGTTCACTTCAGGAAAATAAAGAACACTACTTATTACGGAAAAAAGACAACTGTAATTTTGAGCTAGATTCAAAACGTAGTATCTAAAAAATAAAAAATGGCAGTCATAGTTAAGCACCTAAGCAGTTTTATGTACATTTAACATTCAGTTCCGTTGATATTTGATTCCCGTCAATTGAGATACGAAACAGCTTATAATTAATGTCTTCCTGTTTATTGTACGTAAGCAATGTAACATCATTAAAGGGCAATAACAGTGAAAAAACACACGAACGTCTTTCCTTTTTAAAGATATAGAGGAAACTATCATTATTCTTCTTAAAAAAGTAAGCTCAAGTATATGTGTCCCACTCAGTTAAGAAAGATAACAAAACAGCTTACAAGTACATTAACATGGGTCAAAAACCAAACGTCTCACTTTCACGGACGACACTAGCATTTCAATCATCAAGCAGCTTCCTAACATAAACACAACCCAAACTTTCTAACAGTCAAAAAAGTTCTCTCTTCTAAAAATAAGCTGACTCGAGCGTTATGAAGTCACTTGTCTCGAGACTGTGGAAGAACGCGACAGTGTCCATTGTCGGTGCATCACCTGCAGACTTCGTTGTCCGCGACACAGATTCCTTCTGGAGGTGCCAGGAACAGTTTACCATTGCCACACACACACAGTTGAAACACTTCGTGGCCCCTCCTGGGTGGCACATCAGCCGCTATTGCAGACATTCTGTGGCTCGACAAGATTTTCGCCGTCTTCAGCCGTGGCAGTATAACACTTGATGAGTCCAGTCGTATCTTTAATGGAGGAAATATTTCAGATTTCTTCAAAAATACACATTTTGAACTGTAATATTTGTGGAATCCAGTAATCGATTTGATGCTCATAATTCTAAGCTTTCCATAATTGGCCTAAACCTGGTTTTTATTGATTTTACTCATTTACTCCTCATTCGTAAAATATTGCAATAATAATGAAGTTAATTCACTGCTAGTGATAAAAGAAAGAAAATTATTAAAAGTTTAATAAAATTAAAGAAGTACAATCTTCAAATAGACTTAAATAGGAAGATTTTCAATTCTACTACATTCGTGATTAGACTGAATTAGAGATTAAATATAGACTTAAATATGGATTAAAATATTTAATATTGGTTATAATTTTGCTGTTAAGGATAAAATCAATCCTTCATTTTCTCTTTTTAAAAATTACACGAGATGCGAGGATTTATTAACCCAATTTATTCTTTTTGAAAGACGATGTTTTAAATTATTTAAGGATGAAGAGGCTCAAAGCAGTTGCCACCGCTTGTGGTGAAGCAGAAGGTAAAAACTTACTGTTCCCGCAAGAGATTGTAATTTCAGATCTGTAAGACAGGAGGCGCTGATATCTCCCGCACGTGACTCGATAGCTACACCTAGAGGTCCCCTCACCTCGAGAGATCTCGTGGGCGACTCCAACCTGCATTTCAAAGAATTTATCAAAGTGATTTATTGCACTGTTCATAACATCGTTAAAGGGCAACTTACCTGAGGTCGTTCCCAGAGTCTGCACGAATCAGGGGCGTCTGCACAGTGCCTCCGAACACAGCGCCGCCAGTGCCTTTCAAAGACATCAATCAATTGGGTTCCATTAAAAGCTCAATGAAGTTAGCGCAAAAAGTGTTGTTTTATTTTGACAAAAGCTTAGAAAAGACTGACTTTAAATATATTATCTTTCGATAACTATTTTAAGTTGCGATTACGGAAACTATGCGTGATCCAAATTAATTTACTATTTTAACTTTTCGTTCATCAAATGACTTCGATTTTATTCACATTTCGATATTAAAGCGGAATAATATAGAGAGGATGGGTATTAAATTTTGGAGAAGATTAAATCTAAATGAATATTTTATGCTAATATGTGTGTAATTCAGAAGAAACCAAAGTTAGTTTTTTTAAATTTTAGTCAACATTTACAATTAATTCACTCAGTATAACTCTAATTAAGGTCTTTCAAAAGTGAGCATTTAATTTGAGGCTCATGTTTACGTAGGATTGAATATTAAATCTTAAATTACAGAGCTCTCTTAAAAAATGCGTCCTCTTTGCATTTTCAATGGTTATGATCTATACATACATTTATCTGTATATACTATAGGTATGTGTTATTTACAAGAAAATATGAAAACTCAAACTCTTAGTGTATAAACAAAATTTATGGACATACATTTAAAACACTGAGTCTGAATTCAGCTGTTAGATATTCGATATTACTTTTCCTTTCTTTCGTTTAAATTTTACGTTTACTAATAATGAATCATCAAATTGAATTAAGGATATATTGGTATTAATGACTCTTATGTTTAAGTCGTATCGTTGCTAAAATATTGAATCCGAAGATCAAAGAGGTCAACAAAAAATCTTGAAGACGTTCTGCTTGAACTTTTCACGAAAACATCCATATGTTTGTTCATCTCTACACGTATCGCGCAAGATTCCTCTCTATATTTCAGAGAGGTTTCATGCAAAGTCTTCTTTACCATTAAAGATGCTTTTTAAGAAAACTAAATTTCCAGGCGACGTGCAGATTAAATTAATTTTTTTCGGAGGTATTTTGAGATCAAAGGAATTTTTCCGAATCGCTTTCTTTAGAAAAGCCTCTCAAATGAAATTTGCTTTTCGTGGGGTTGCGCTGCTCTCAAACGCCACCTCTGACCTGTTTTTAAAAGCTACGAGACAAGAGAGAAACGTAAATGCGGTTCTGACGTTTAACTCGGAGTTTGTACTTTCGTCCATCGACGCATCGTAAAAGGAGTTAACAGTAAAAGTTCGGTGAAAACTTGGATTCGATCGACGTTTATTTAAAATTAGTTCAATATTATTTGAAATAGTTTTCATATATCTTATTAATGGAGCATTTTGAAATGGTATACCGTTTTCTCTAAATTTCTTATCGACAAAAGATAATATTGTTAGACATGCGAAATAGAGAAATAAATACCTGTGACCCTTAGAATATCCGCCCCAACCATGACTTCACTTCCGTCTGCAGAGAAAAGTACTTTGCCCCTCGGATCGGACACTCGGAACTGCTTCGCCAACACCTCCATTCGGTCGTCACCTGTCACACAAAACAAAGGAACATCAACCACTCGATCAGGAGAAATCAGAGTTCGATCCAAAGTTTCGATTTATTCATATCGATATTCCTCGAATTTTGAGAATTCTGCGGAGCTCATGAATTAAACCTAAAAATAGCTTCACACGTTCCTATATAATATAAAATTCATAATAAAATAATACAATATAAAAATACCACAACACGGAAGAGGGACTAAATATGGTCTAGGAAATAATTGTTTTATTTTCCTCTTCCATCGGCTTTTTCTTTAGCTGAAAGAAATTTTTCGAAAAGATACAGTATCAATTGGCGGCACAGTCAAAGGTATGTTTGATAAATCCCTTCTCATGAGCTAAATAAGCCATAGAAAACGATAGCCTCTTTGGAAAAGCTGAGAATTCTCTTAGGTTTCCTGACAGCTTTGAGGGTTCTTAAGGGAAAACTGTCAATAAAACTTAGGAATCCCTCAAAACTTTTTCTTTGGCCAACAACAAGGATTTTACCAATCTCTCCTTGTTCCCTGACCTCTACAGTCAACAGCTCCCTTTCCTTCGCGATATCTTCGATTTTTTTCTCTTCTGCTTCTAAAAAGCACTACACACACCGAAAAAGCAACTTTCCACTGTTAATTACTAGGAATTGAAAATCAAATTCTCACGTATTTAATTTGTTTTTCCCTTTTTGCGAATTACAGATAACACTTTGCAGATATATGTTCTTCCCGAATTCGCAATTAACCCTTCAAAAATGGCAAAATTGCCTTTTCATACATATTTTGACGATTTTAATTAGATTATAATGGTGAAAATACGGAGTAAAAAGAATTATTTAGAATACTTTTCGTATGCATATTTTTGTACCTCTATTCGTATCGCAAATTATTCAAATGCGACTCCGTTTTCTCGGATTCATGAGAATATCTGCGCATTATCGTGAATTCTAATGCAATTTTCGGAGACGTCATAAAAAAGCTCTTAGAATGCACGTGAAATGCACGTATTCTCTCGGCTGATTCGATTTGGCACATGAAAAAGGCGATCGTTAACATTTGAAACTGTCGGTTGAAAAAGGTAATTGAAAACAAAAATCGAATTCCATACTCTTTGGATGCTTTTGAAATTAGACACAATTCGTGAATAACGAACAAAAGCGAAATTTTTGGATTGTAGAAACTAAAAATTGCGCGCCAAGTATTGTCTTTCCGCTTGAATGTAAATTGGATCCTTTTTTTTGAATCTATTCGCTATCAATGATTCTTTGGTAAGTTTTTATGCTATTTGCACTTCATTCAGAAAAACGGAATCGAATTTGCGTTTGAGGCTCATTCATTGCAATTCTCGATTATTCTGTAAAAAGCATGATTGATGGTGTTTCATTCACCAAAAAGGAGATTCAACGAAAAAGATGATATTTTTAGAGTGCAGTTCACATAACGTTGTGAGATAAATTTGTGAAAAAGCAGGAACGTATATAGAAAATGAAAATTTCATACGATCAATTAGTAAATATTTACTGTGAATTAAAACAAAATTTGAAAAAATTAAGAAATATAGAGGTTTTCTTAATATTCATGGAATTAAAATTGCAAATTAATGTGGTAAAAAATTTACTTGTTTCAATAATAGTAAATATATCATCAAATATATATTTACAGATATTTAAAAAAATTCATTTAAAATCTGAACAATTCGACAATAAACAAACGCTGGAAATCAAGTGTTGGCGATGGTTTTAAAGACAATACGATGATATTATGAAAACGCTTTCGTTTCAAGATTTGAATGAACTAATGATATAGCTATACCTTCAGCTTTTTCCACTTTTTTCAACTTATGCTTATTAAGCTATAATGGTCTATTCTGTATCCATTGGCAACTAGTAACACGACGAATAGTTTTGTTTTTTACTGTAAAAGGTCGTAGTTAAGAAGTAGTCTTAGTGGATATGAATTTTCTTGCAAATAGTTCGAAATAGTAAATGAAAATTGTTTTCAGATCAAATATCTATATGTAAAGAGCACCTTACCAAGGAATAATCTGTTGACAACTCTGCCTTGGTCGTCCCTGGCGTTAACAGAAAAGTTCCTCGAAGACTCAATGGTTATGGGCTGTCCTCTCCTGGACTTGATGGACGATGCCACCAGAGTGTCAAGTATCATCGCTTGTCCATTCAGTTGGATCCCACCTGCTACTATTCTAAGATTACCCATGCCTTCCTGAGGATATAGAGAACCACAATTGCTAGAATGTCAAAGGTAAGAGAGATGTAAATTTGGAATGATTGAGCTCAACTTTCTGGAAATGAAAGAAGAACATTTTCGGAGAATTCCACGGCAATTTTATTTTATAGAGAGTGGTTAAACACAGAAAAGTTACGTTAAACAATAACGCACTAAATTTTATTAAATCACTGAGTAGTAACAGGACTTAAAATTTTAGATTTCATAAAATGTGCAAAACAAAGAGGATAAATGCTCTAAATTGTAAAAGAAATCGACTACAAATCAGGCAACTGATACTTTATTCCTGATGTAAAGTGCACAATGAGTTATTATCCACGTTTTTATATTTTAATTTCGACATTAATAATTCCGATCAAATATTTGACGGCAGTTATTTGCAGATGCTTTCGAATTGTATTCACGGTTTTCGATTCGTGGAATCTGAGAATTTGAGAAATGAACCAACCGAAGAGAACTCCATAACTTTGAGGAGCCAAAGCGTGAGTGCAAGGTTGACAATGACCAACACCATGAGGGAGAGCACCAGCAGATAGAGGCACCGTTTTCGCCATCCGTAGATTCCAACCCTAAAGCCACCGAATTGTGGTGCGTTGATCCCCGACCATCCTGCAGCACAACTCTCGGTGGCCTCCTGAGCCCTCGCCGTTGTGCCCCCCCTGGGAATCCAATCGGGCCTGCCCAGGGATTCGCCGACACCCATCCTGCGAATGAAATTCCCAAAGTATAATGCGTTCAAAGTATGAGTGTGCGAATGAATGAGTTTGCAACTTCACGCAAATGGGAAGTTAAAATTTTTTATATAAGTTATAATATCGACGCATTTTGGTGGTGTGACTTCACTTGAATCGTTGTCAAGAGAAACTGCAAAAAGTGAGCGCCATAATCGCAATTCACAAGATTTTTCGCTAAAATAGTTCTGTTATTTAGATTAAATTTAACTACTTTCTAAAAGCTTCTGATTTACGCTATCGTGGTATGTTTTACGAAATATACATTTTTCACTATCAAACTTAGACAAGACCATTCTTTAAAACTTTTTTCGCGTAACGCTATCTGATATGCCTTTGGGTTTGTTTGTACGAATATGTTTTTAGGGATAGAAAGGATTAAATTGCGTACAAAAAAGACCACCATTAAAATAGAAGTTTCAATACAAAAATGTGAGGAACGGAAGCCATTGGGATTGCGTTATATATTTCTCAGAATACTGTTTTATTCCAAACCTCATTTCAACCGAGAAAGCAAAATAAGTCAAAATAGTTCGAAAGAACTTATTCTTCTTCTAAATGAACTTGCGAACAATATTAGAATCTCTACAATGAAATTACTGTTGAGACATTGATATATCATTTTATATCTTTAATGTTCATAACTTTCAATTTATATATTTTCATTCATTGGGATCCATTGCCTTTTTGAAACAACTGTAGATATTGATGGTCTTTTTTCCAACTCATTCATCGTTTCTTTTATCTCCACTTTTTAAGGCTCATTCTTCTCTCCTTGACTAATTGGAGCCACTCTAGATAGCCCTCCATTCTTAGACATATCACCACCTTTAGAAGTGAAGGTGGATACAAATGGCGGGAGGAGACATTGGTGAATTCCATTTAATTGGAGAAAACTCTCTTTTGTTCGGAAGTGACGAATCTAATATATATATATATATATATATATATATATATATATATATATTATAACGAAAGAAAAGGACAACATGATATGTTGATGAGGATTTATCTCCAATTGTACCCCTTAGTGCTTCACTCACAATTGTTAAAATTTCAGGAGATGTAAGCATTCTTACAATCTAAGCTAAAGCTAAATTGTCTCTTTAACAACAATTATAATTTGTGGCCTAACACTTTGCGTTTGAGTGTGGAGGCTGAGTTGTGCAAATGGTAGAGCAAATGAACGGAATATATAAAAAAGGTGGAATGTTTGCTTAAACAGAAAAGTGACTGTCCTTAAACTCTTTCCTTAGTGTGCCGCCACAAAATGTCACCTTGCAAAGAGAACAGAAGTTTTAAAGGGATGGTTGTTGCGAGTGTTTGGGGGAGATGTGGATGGAAGTCCGAATGCATCAACGTTTCGTATCCCAGAATCAAAAAAACGAATCCAATTTCGTAAATTTTACACAAAAGCGAATTTCTTTAGACAGAATTTCTTAGACATAAAACAAGAAAGGCATAGAACTGAAACATAAAAGTTCTAAATATATTTCCGTAAGTGATTCATTTGCGAGAAGCTTCGATTAAAATGTCAAAGGAGACTTATGAGAATTTTGTGTGAGAAACTTCTAAAAATTCATTTCGACGCATACAAAATGTCTCAAGGGAAAGAGTTTCATGGAAATCGGAATTTGATGCTGCGAAACGTCTAAGATGCCATTTAACGATTTATTATATCGATCAAAGTCTCTCCTTTGATTATATTCGATGTGTAATTTTATTAGTCGATTTTGTTTTGATTGATAAAGAAAAGAGATTAAGCTTTATCTTAAATTTCTGTATTTTTCTGTATTTTTTTTAATTTAATTTTTCACTAACTGTATAATTTGCAATTTTTCGATTCAAAAGACCTATTTAAAATACTTCCCTTGAATATGATATAAATATAATGTATTGCACATACTTTCTTTTCAAAATTTACGATTTCTATTAAAAGTAAATCTATAACACTAACTAAAAACAATAAGCTTATTTGATCGAAATCAAAAATGTTTGAAGCCATGAATCACTTTCTGGATAACATAATACGATAATAGTTTACAAATTTTCAAACTTGCATTTCTTTATAATCGGTTACCAATATGAAAGATTTAAAATTTTCGCGAATATTTTGAGAAGTACATAACGGAAGGAAGTACATTAAGAATTGAGAAATCAGTTTTCCTATGAAATTCACCCGTTTCGGTAAGCTACAGTATCCTTTTGTATCATCGAATTTTCACAGAAGAGCATACATCGCTTCGATAAAAATTGTTTCCTTCGATTTATGATGATACCACAGGGAATACGGGAAGAGTCTACTTATTATTCATGACGACAGTTTTTTTCCTTTGAGATTTAAACTAACACACGCTTGGGAATCGGGCCTAGAGATGCTGACGGAATATCCGTTCCTCAGAATGGTGACACGCTTCCACTCAAATCACCTCTTTTCCCGTTGCCTTTACATTAAATTCTTCTCAAAGCAGAAAGAATGTTTTCATATCGCAAATCCTCGCATTGAGAAGATAAAACTGCGAAGGCATGAGATACTAAGTAAAATACGTTTATTCACTGAATAGGAAAATATACAATATTTTCCGATAAATATACCAACCCGATCTGAAATCTGGTCTTACCATTAGAAAGAGAATAAATAATAAAGATTTTTCTTTGTTCAAAACTGATGGCTTCTTATAGAATATTTTTACGAATAAATATTTCTCTTTATATTCTAGTTTTACTATAATAATAACTAAATATATTGCGATCACCGTGTTATATATATATATATATATATATATATATATATATATATATATATATATATATATATATATAAAATCAGTAAATTCCTTTGTCCTTGTTAGACTTGTATTTGACAAGACAAACATGATAATCGCAATATATTTAACCTACGATGTAAACTACTACGGCATCTGACGTAATTTAATTATATCACACAAATCGAGGTACTTAAAATAAATAATACGAGCAATTTATCTGGGAATTCCTTTTGAATTGTGAAGCAGAAATATATGCAGTAAAGTAATTAAAAATGAATTTTGTTCCTGACCATTCAACTTTAACTCTCCACATATTTTCATTTAGTTGACACAACTTTGGAAGAATTTATTTGGGTGATTCAAATGATAGAATCTCATTATAAAAGGCGAACGAAGTGTGCACTCATTTTCATGGAAATGGTCCATTAGAAGTGTAATTCTGCTACGAATAGATGTGGTTATAAATACACTATGCAAAATACGTCAGTATCTATCCTTTTGCATAACATGCGTGTATTGCAGGAGGAGGCTGAATTGGAATGCCTTCGACTAAATGTGACATCGGCTGCAGTTCACTCGAATACCGTGGCTATTAATAGTTTATCTCCATCGCCTACTTCATCCGCATTCAATGGTCCATCCGAAAAGATCTGTCCCTTAGAGGGGAAAACATATGATCGATGTACTGCACAAGCTGCCCCTGAAACAATGTATCTCCTTTTGTGCACCCCCGTGTCCTTCCCATATCTCAAAACCCCCTCATTGTCCCAAAAGGTTCATTGTTCCACGGAGTCTGCATTCCGCCCTAGAGTGTGATTGAGTTGCCACCCACCCCTTATTCCTTAGCCCATTGTGTCTTTCATTTACTCTAATTGACCGCTATTTCCATTTCCAATCCTTCGGACTTTATTAAGATGCACACTTTCATTGGTCCACCGATTCACGCAATTCATACAGCGGTTTGAATCGGACGATCCTAAACTAAAGATTTCATTCGGATTCGTCTCACCAACGCTCCAAACTATTCAAGGTGAGCTTCAATGCTCATTTAACCACAAAAGACAATCTTAGAAGTATTCTAGAGATCTTTAAATTTGAACATAAGTACGAAATACGTTGCTTTGAGTTTTTAATGGCAGTCATAACTATGTCCGTCCATTTAAACATTTGCATGTGGAAATTGTTTAAGAAAAATTTTGTTTTCTTATTCGACGCATCGGAGGATATCAAATTTTATTTCTTGATCATAATTACGTAGATATCTTATGCTTTAAATTTACACAACTTTTTAGTTTATAAATTGTGATGAAATAAAATGCATATAAGCCTCTTAACCTATTCTAAGATCTGTTCAAAATATTCGAGATGAATTATTCTTATTAATATTAACTTTAATACCTCTCTCGAAGTGAAGTTGTAATGAATAGATGTATAGTGTATATTGCAGTATAAAGGCGGTATTTTGTAATTCTATACTTCTTTTAGCATGTGTTTTTACCTCCTTATTACTGTTTAATCCTCTAATTTTGGTGTTCTCAAGGAATTTCAGGTGATGTCAGTGCACGGAAAATTTTTATATAATCAGTACTTTTATCCTTATTTAAAGATTTCCATAAAAATGAAAATTTAATCTTCGATTGACCCATCCGATATAGTGACTGATATTTATTCATCCATAATTTGGATTTGTAGAGAATGATATTATAAGTGCAAAATAAAACAGTGAAAAAAGTGTTGGTTTACTTATTAATGTTATTTGTCATTTCCCTTTTTTTGAAATTTTTATTTATATTTAAATATATTGGTAAATAAGCGATAGCTTATGTGTGAGTGAATATGTGGAAACGAACAGTTACTGGTCGAAAGTCGTTTTCCAAAGTCGATTTATTAGAAAATTAATTTTTAAAAAGATACTTGGAAAAGAATGGAACTGGAAAAGTTTTTCTGTACAATTATGAAACTAGTGTTTTTTTATATTTAATTATTCGGAGGCAACTCAAGAATCAGTCCTCAAAATGATTAAAAATTCCGCAATCGATTATTATGTATTCATGAAATCAAAAATTCATTTGCCCTTATTTGGAACTGTTATTAATACAAACGTTCTAAAACCTGTGAAAAAGGTTAGTTATATTGCACATGGATTCCAATCATAAAATAAGACTACCTCATGTAATTTAATACTGAAAATGTTGCGAATTAAGAAAATATATTTAATATTCTATTCATCACAATTAATCATCATAAAAAGGAAACTAAAGAAGCATGAATCGGACATTAAAAATAACGAAATGACGAATAAATCGCAAGGAATAGAGAAAAGTTTGGAATAATTTTCATCTAAAGTCATTTTTAAAATTTTTCCTGTACATTAGAAGAAACAAAGTATTTTATTTGATACAAGCAAAACGTTTGAATTAATCCATTTCCAAAATTCCGATCGCATTCGTGTTAAAATCTCGTTATACTCTACCTATTATTCCTGAAGAGGAGGTTTCAGCTAAAATATTGATCCGTAAGTCTATTGCATTGACCTCAAAGTAAGAAACATTTGATTGCTCACAGTATTTGATCTTTGTCTTTACAGTTAGACGCTAATTAGGCAATCGCGAAATGAACTAATGAACGCAGTTAATGTCTCCGATTCAAGAGTTCATCTCAGGAATTCGCATGATTCCTTAAAATGACTTCTTGTGCAGCCTTGAAAAGAGAAACATTTTTACCGAAATCCTTTCTCAATTTCAGGCACTGCAGCGGATTCACCTCTGGTTTCCATAACAGCCTCTTTTCCCTCAAGTTCTACTGCTTCTGTTGCAATTCCCAAAGGTCTTGGAACAAGCGCGGGCCAGAGGTGAGCAACCAGTGCAATAAACCACAACTGGCCAACTTCCTCTATTTCTCCTATAGAGAGGATAACCCGTTGGGTGATACCTTTTCAAATTGCAAGTATGTTCCTTCTTAAAATACTATATCATTTACATTTATAACGCTCGAGTTGTTTATCCTTGTTTATATAAAACCAACCAAAATAAGGGTTCATATCAACATTGCTTAACAGTGCAACTTCAGCCATTTTCGGAATCAAACATTTTAAAGCGTCATTTGGTGTTCTTCGACCACTTCGATAGATTCTTACAATTTTCCTTTTAAATTTCCAAACGAAAAGACGGTAATTACGGACTTGTTCAAAATTATTTCGCGGTAAGGACGAACTGAAAATTACTGAAAACTGAAAAAATTTTGTTTATTGGTATGGTATTTATAAAACAATAATGATCGATCGAGCTGATTCGTTAACAACATCACCTGATGCCAAAACTACTTTAAGTGATTTCTACGATAAAAACAATAGTAATATAACGCTTACATAACTATCGGTATTGACTATAGAGTAATTTTCCACTTTGTGCACTAACTAATACACAATATCTGATGAGATATTACCTCATGTCTCTCGATAGACCCTATTTCGATCCGAAAAGTTGTTTCTGGCCGTTGAGATACATAATGGGAAACTCGGCGCATTTTTCAAGCGATAAACTAGTTAGGGCTTTAAAAAAGAAATGAGATTTTTTTCATGATAGGGAGAAATAACTCCGTCGGGTTACGCACTATAGCTTTCAGAAATTTAATATAATAATTCTCTGTGGAAAGAGTAACAACACTCCGTTGAAAACTCACTGCGTTAATTTAGAGTACATTCTAAGGGCAAAAAAGAAGAGATTAACTGAGAGTTTCGCTCTGAGAGCGTAAATTCGTAGGAGATAATTTATTCAGCTGCTTCTGCTACCGGACAATTAATTCCATATATTTCAATTAAGATTTCATTCCGAAAGAACAATGAATTTATGAGGCACCTCCTTTAGTAACCTAATTTTGAGGGAAATCAACTCACAGATTTCAGTGAGTTCTTCAACGGTCAGAATTGTATTGATGACCACCTTCTTCGTTTCTGAATCGATTGGAAAGATGATTTATGCTCCTATTGTCCAATTCCTTTGGTTATATGCATATTTGAGGAATTCTTATTCTCTTTATTATTTGACTATTCCTTCCTTTAACATTTTCATTATTTATATATATAACTTACGAATAATTTATTTAAAGCATATTTTTAATAATTATTTAATTTATAATAATAAAATTCTACATGAAATTGTCGTTTGATACTTGAGAACCTATAAACATCATCTAGCTAAATTGTTTCCAATTGAAATGAAAAAGTCTATGTTAAATCTTACATTTTGACTCAATGCCATACAAATAATATATTTAAAGAGGATATGTCGACACACTTTGATCGGATTAAAACAATTTATTCTTATTATCTTTATATTTATAAGATGAAAATAATTGTACATTTAATACTGACAAAGCGAAGAAGTTATAAATCACAAGCATTTTGAAAATATATTAAATGCAATTAAAAAATAAACATTAGTTTCACAAATATGAGGACTAAAATTTTTCATAATATATAATCGATTTTTAATTCAAAATTTACTCTGATAATCTCTGTGTGTCATTAGATTCCTAATCTTAATTTTTCAAAGCGCACGTTGATTACACCTGAAGTCCGTATGAAATAGAAGTTTCGAGGTTTCATCAGCAATTCCAAAAGGAGAATATTATCGGAGGAGATAACATAAAGAGCAAATTCTAATTTCGATTGAATCTCAATGATGAAGTAATTGAAAAACAGCTATCATCTGAATTCCCAATCATGTTTTTGCGCACTAGAGTTTGCGGAGAATAAACCAATAAAGGATGGGATAAGGCGATGTTTTACAATTGAGCAATAGAGAAATTATCGCTTCATCGAACATTTTTAAGAACTAGAGGAACAATTGGGTCATTAAAAATTTATTGTATACCATCCTGTTTAAATTCACTTGAAGAATTTTCACTCAAACTTTAATTTATTAAAGTGTAAACCGAACAAAAATCGAATGCATTGAATTTCTGAGCTTAATTGTCTCAATTTGGTATTCAAATACGTTGTTTTATTTCCATCGACTAAATTCATTCCGTCGCTCCTAATTCAAATCGATGCTTCTACTTATTGCTTATATTTTCTAATGATTTATGATCGAATAAATGAACTGCATATTTTCATTTAAAATGAGTTTCTTCATCGGATTTGAGCACAAGGCTTCACTAAACAGTTTACCTTTTCAACGAAGCAATGGACGAGCAATTTAACCTATTTGCACGAAGCGTGAATATCACTGTAATCATATACTATCTTTTAATATATGCTTCATTAAGCATGGCTCGGTTTTTCAACGAACTCCTTTTTAATGTAATTAATTTGGCAGCAATTATAAATGGATATCATATGGATGCAGTTTAACGCAATTATTCCGCAAACATCAATGCAACAATATTAGATAAGCTTGATTTGTTTAAATTCAAACTATTTAAAATATGTTCGGTGAAACGTGACTGTCGCATCAATAGTCTTTATAGAGTCACGAGTTAATTCGTTCGTCATATATGCTGAACATTATCTGTAATTACTGTTAGGTCATTCAAAAGAAAAACCTAAATGGATTACAGACTTCTAAAAGTATTTTTATCCATATTTTGATGCAATGAGTGTATGCATCAGTGAACCAAATGGTATAAAGTAAATGGGCAAAAAGGAGAAAATTGAACATAATGACAATGCAAATACAATAAACATAAATTCAATGTATACATTGGTTTTGCGAATCACAAACGAGTGAATATAAAGAGTTCATCTGTTTTTCCCATATGCAAATGAGTATATAAGAATGTAATTCTTAAGCGACAGTAAATGAAATCAATGAAATGGAATGAAAAGATGATACACACATGTGTTAAGGTCTATTGAACATAAAACAATCTCTTATCGATGTCTCTTTCGAATGATTTCGTAAAAACCCTTTTCACCCGTTTTATCAATTCTCTAGAATTGGTTCTGAATTAAAATTGTCATAAGTAAAGGAGAATTTGATAAAGTTAGAGTAATTTTTAAGTCTTAAGTTTTATGTTTATGCAATTTATATTTACATTAATTTAGCACTCATATTTCTAATTCTATCAAGCACGAGTCTTTCTATATAACCTCTTCAATAGAAAAGGATGTATTGTAATTTACCTATTGACATATTTACAGTATAATATCATTAGCATTTGTGATATTCCTTACCACTACACTTATAATGTTCATATACTTGAAATGTTCTTTTTGGTGTAAGACGATATGACGAATATTAGTGGAGGATATGTTTCTATATGACAAATATGGGCAAACTAATGGCTCCGTAAAAAGCGGTACAATGGGAGAGCACGTTGGAAGTAATGCGAAGGAAGCGTTCGGAACAATGGCTTTGTTAACGGACTCCATGAAAAGGGAGGATAAACAAAGAAGGATGTCTTCCCCAAATGAAAGGTTGAGTGACGATCCCTTGAACTTGAAAACCAAACGTTGCAGAACGAAAGAAATGTGACCGCATCAAAAAATAATAACGACAAACTTATGTCATCTATTTAAAAGGATGCATTTTCGTGGGAAGAGGATGCTTCTGGAAATGCAACGAAAAAATTTCGAGTAAATCTTTATTTCTTATGTCTTATTATTTATTTATTTGTCAATTCAAGAGAATCGATAGACAAGCACTTTATTGTAACAGTACGTATTATAAAATACCATTCATAATAACATACATACATAACAAGTATACATTACGTGGAAAACTCATTCTATGAAAATAGATATTGTTAAATTGTACTTTTGGTATTGACATCGTCCCTTCAATCGTGGGCCATCTTAAAACAGCTATTGTTTAATTTTTAAAAATTAAATTATTATAATTTAAATAAAAACCATTCCTTGTTGCGCATGTGCTTATATTATAATTTATATTGCATCCTGTAAATTCAAGACGCTTGAAATCTTAATAAATAATAATTATATTGAAGCAAAATTAAAATTATATCTTTTAATGCTCTGTTATTTGCAATGAAGTGTAGGTCAAGTAAACGACATCTAACATCATTTACGTTTAAAAGTAGTATTGATTTATGACTTATATGACTTTGAATATAATTTATCATAAACCCAAAAAAATTTTCCGAGTATTTAAATGAAAAAGTACTACCGCATTTGATTTTGGGATCTCTATATATAATAATTTAAAGTGACGTTTAAAAATAAATAACATAATTCTATATCATATTCATTGCATATTTGGTAGAAACAGAAAACCAATCTGTATTTTTAGAGCATTATTCGCTCTTTTTCTTGTGAAAACTGATCATAAAAATCTCATAAATTGGGGAATGAGAATAAAGTTTGATGAGGAGACATGAAGATCGTCTTATTGGCATTTCTTGCGAACACTTTAAGGGCATCAATTCCTTAGGAGACACGCACGTACGCCCATCGTCGCCTTTATCCCAATGGACCTTTAAAGCAAACCTCCTTAAATACCCTCCCTTAGAAGGGAAAAATAAATTTTCGGAAGTCGTGGTCTCCGAACAAACACAAACCAATTAGCGCGAGGAGAATATAAAGGAAGAGGGAATAAAACGAGGGAAAAAGATGGGAGTGTAAGTGAAGACATCATGGGCTTCGTATTTAATGAGATAAATTGAGGATCGCGTTTTCCAATAATCCGAGCCGTAAGTACGTTAGGACCAAAATAAAGTACAGAACAGAGGCAATTGTTAAATAGAATGAACACTAAATCGAAATGTGATGAATTAATGAATCAGATGATGGAAATGTGCTAATATAAATAGTATGTCATATCGTACATAAACGCTTTATTCCAATTTCGTAATAATAAAATAATTAAATTTATATTATATAATTCATTATGTCGGGTTAAATATTTATTTTTACGTACGAATTATTTTTATTTATATTAAATTTTTAAAGTTTTAGTTTTTCATATGCTATTCAAAATATTGTTCTCTGAAATTTGATTTCTACATCTCTTCTTTTGGTTGCTAAATTACTATAACCGAGTAAAGTACTAATTTTAGAATGAATTAAATAATTACTGTCTAAAAATATCGATTTACCTCGTAATTTCATTGTTGCTTTTTCTCAAACCTAGTTTTTCCTTCAATCAAGGTTGCGAAATCCTCAAATTTCAATTTTAATTGAAAAATATTGACGGATGAAAATATAACTTGAAGAGCTGGAATATTTTTTTTTGGATTGAGGAAATAATTTGAGTGAGGCCATTTAAGCATTGCCAGATTAGGTTTCACCGATGAAAAAACTAAATATACAAATCAATTTACAACTATTTAGAGGAAAGAAAAAGCGCACAATTACGGAATTTGATATGAAAGCCCATAGTATAAATGTTAGAAACATAGTTTCAATAATTTTGATAGCTGAGTATTTTAGGTTTATCTTATTATAGACTTCCGTATAATTCTCTTTGGAAACATCACCCATTCTGGAGCATATAAATTAAATAAAGATCGAATGGGTTTGAAATCAATTATATAATAGGAATTCATCACAGAATAGCCTTTGCGTAATTCGGTACAACATTGACTACTTAAACAAAGATTTTAATCCTAACCTATGTCCAATATGGATGTAAGATTTTATTAATTACCACTTACATGCATCGTACATCAATATCAATAACAGACTTAGGAAATGTGCGGTTCTCGTAAAAATTTCTAGCTACAATTCCATTTCCTATTAGCAAAATTTCTCTTTTATTATATGTGATTTCAAGTTTTTTGCAATCGATTACAGATGTGATTTTGCAACAAAAATTGCACAAAATAATCCAATTCAGAGCAAGGAATAATATTTCTAAAGCGATAATCAAATATCCATTAATAGTCTGACCCCGAAAATTTTTAAAAAGTGATATAGTCCTACTCTTTGCGTCAAAAGTGATAAATCTTTTACCCTTTTTACATCGCCCTTCTGATAAACAAACATCTGAGATACAACATCGCCTCAGGGAAAGTGAATAAAAACGACACTTTCACTATCGACAGAGTTATCACACGGTGTCACTCAACATTATACCTTGGATAATTCCTTCTCATATCTTCTTAACGAAAATGAAATGATTTTTATTTTGGAGAGCGATGATATAAATAATTCTAAAAATATATTCTTAGATCTAATATTAATTAAAATTAAACGTAATAAATATATATTTCACTACTGGAGCCAAAATAGCAGTTGGCCTAAAATAAACAAAAAATTAATTAGCGGAAAATTACTTTGCATTAAAAATTTAATAGAAAAGCTAGAGTTAATTAAGAGACAATGCAAACAAGGAGTGGAATATTTCAAAAGACGAGAGAACGTCAAATGAGCAAAATGAAGGCGACAAACATAATGATGAAAATATGAAGAATAAACAGATTTAAATAAGAAAAGGTATAAATACTTAATTTTTTAGTATTTTAAGTGGGGAAGATAAATTTATAAAATACATTTCGTTGTTTGGAAAGGTTAAAATTAAAGTTCTTTCTAGATAAAACTAGAAAATTGAAATATCTTTATTTAAAAAATTTGTTGATCTATGAATAATTTACGCAAAATCGGTACTTTAGTCTCTACGCTGTAGTGCGTCCCAATCGCTAGTTCGTGAGCATTTTATCGAATAATTTCGCATTTTTTGTGCGATTTTTCTTAGCGATGAATCGCAGTTCCAACCAATTTACTGGACAAGTGCCAAATTTGACGGAATCAAGGCTCAAAGTATCAATTCGGTGAAGAATAATGGACTGAAAAGTGGACTAATTAATTATACTAACGGTTTTTTAAGATGTTGCGGTAGATTAAACTCGCTATTTATTGGCGAAGTTTCCAATTGTTTGCCATCCGATTCCTTAATGAGGGCAGTTAAACTTTATGGTGAAGTTGATAGTCCATCTGTTGGAATGAATCCGCCCCAAGAAACGCAAAATCTTTCTACGGAAAAATTATGAGTCTTATTCATACAATTTACGGTGCTATTGTTCCGATAGATTACTAGAAACGGCACTTTTTTAATTACAAACGGACGATTCTAATAACGAGAAGTTTGAGCACACTTAAATTTCGGTATATATACGTAAAAGAGAATTTATCATTGCTGCATTAAGTTTTCTTTTACTAAGTAATGAATTTAATTCGCATAAAAATATAAGATAATCAGAGAAAAGAAATGAAATGTCTCTGAAGATAAAATGGAAGAAGACGCAGATAGATCGATACTTACGAAGTACATTACTTCAGTTGTCACCTGATGAGTGCATAAATTCAAAACTTTTCATAAAAATATGTTATTCGGGTAGTGAAGGGACTCAAAACGGCTAATCCCACGGTGCTCCTTGGCAATCCCTTATTGGCATTCACATTTGGCCATTGGACGGGCGATTAGCATCGCTTGTTCGTCAGTGGAATCAACTCTGCGATTCAGGTCATACACAAACATGGAGGGACTTTTTTTCGACAGATAAAGTGTGGGATATTGAAGGGAAGGGGGAACATCGACGTGGGGGAGAAAAAAGAGTTGAATAGAGATGTAGTTTGTGGAAGGTGTACCAAAATAGCTAACGAGAAACAACAGGCATTCAATGGACTATTGATTTCTTATGTTTTATCGAGGGCTTACGATACTCTATTTACTGAGCACATATGTGATTAAGCTCTGTGAACGGAGCATACGTGACGGACGACTCTTTCTACAGCTTAATGCGCCGCAATTTATATTATTCCAACTTCGGAAACCTTTAAACTATTAATATTTGAGAAATTGTGTTGCATAAATATTACATGCAATGAACACCTATTCCTCCCTTGTTAAAATCGCATAAACTTACTCATAAGAAGCATAAAATTCTTTAATTCGGTTATTTGAATGTATATATAACCAAATTTTTATAATATACTTTTCTAAATAGAAATATAATCATTCTAATTTATAAAAGGATACTTAAAATTATCGATATTCATTTTAAAGAAACACTATTTGAAAATTTAAAAGAAAAACGATTCATGGTCGCAAAATCTTGTATGGAAAATTTTTTATTTCATAAATTTTATAATGCTACTTAAGATGGTTTGCATGCAGATTGTCTGAGAATTAATTATTTAAAACGCTCTAACCTCATCTCTTTGCTTATTCTGGTGAAAATTGGCTGAAAGAGAGAAGCAACTTCAATGCAATCTATGAATGATGAGAACTGCAACACAAAATCAATGTCAGTTAGTATTTAGAACATTGAGTGTTTATCAGAAGACTAATTCACGAGTTCTGGAAAAGTAAATGAGTTTTGAGGAAACAAACTCTGATCTGCCGAAGATCAAACCAATCGAGCTCTCAAATGCAGATCTTCGAAGGCTTCTGATTGGAAAAAGCTCCAGAATGAGGAAGTTTCTAGAAGTATCCATTAGTTAGGGATGTTTTCTCTACTTTTTATTGTTCACTTTCAAATTAAACGTTTTTCAATTCCAACTTCACCGAATCACAATTTCCTATTCTCGTGCAATATATGTTAGAGAAGAAATTTTGAGCAATAAAAGAATACATTTTAACGATAGTAGTTACTTAGAAAAAATTTCATGTTTTAAACTAGAAAATTAGGAGAAATTTTAAAGATTAAGAATAGAAGGTATTTCTTTAGAAATACTTCTTATAGATGTACACATTTGATATTCACTTCATATCTACAAGTATTATTGATTATCACATATATACCCGTTTAAATTCAGTGGATATCTAAAAATATACTAATATAATTAGGATAAAATATACTCTTAAATCCAGGTTTCTTTAGTTAGGAAATAACTAGTTTCACTTTTACTAATCATGGGAAGAGCATAACAATATGAACGGAAGGGAAAATTTTTAGGACTGAAAATATGAGTAAGACTCGCCTTCAAGACTTCTTGCCTTCATTGCTAAAAAATTGGATAAAGGATTTTAAACTTCCAAATTTTGTGTATTTATTTGGTGAGAGATTTAAAAATTGGTATCTTTTGCATTTATTGTATTTTCATCGGCGATTGTGATGAATTCTAACCGCAAAAGCGGTTTGATATGTTTTGCAATTGTTTCTGTATACTTTTTTCCCTTCAATAATGACTGAAGATCAGAACTGTGCCGATTTCAATCGATATCAGTAAAACGGAAATAACTCGACATTTCTTGAGCTAATTCTCTTAACAAGTTCATTAGATACGTTCATAAGCGATTCGATCTGCGTATACTTTCATTCGGACATCAAAAGGCAGATGTTGCTTAGACATTCGCAGTGGGTATTGATGGCCATTGCAATCAAATGTCAAAAGCAGATGGAAAAAGCTCTTGACTTGGCAATCACAATCAGAGAGTAATTGGAAAAAAATGGCCAACGCATTTCGTTCCAATGTTCGATTCTGTGGAGATTAAATTCGTGCGAAAAAAAGTCCCAAGAAATAGTTGTGTATCGATATAAGCCGTTTTGAATTCCATAAATTGATTCGAATCACACATTGAAATCAGCTGACGCAAGATAAATTAATTTAATTTCTTCCGCAAGTGGAGTACAGAGTTTTAATGGAAGTCTATTTTGTCCTTCACAAAGATGTTGTTACTATTAGTGTATTTCGAATTCGTGTATATTTTCTTTATTCAGTAAACATGTTGCGACTAAAAATATTTACCATCAAACATTCATCATATTGGGAGACAACGACATTGACACATATAAACATGAACATCATACGTATATCCTAGTCTCTGTTCTAAAAACACTGCATATATTTACGTTAGGTACGGCTGACATTACTAAATGTAAAATGAACATGATTTAAGGTCTTGAAATCCAATCTACTACTTTATAAAAGAAGAAATGAAAGGTTTTGAATTTAAAAAAAGAAAGATTATACTTCATTCTTCTTGTAAAAGAGACGTATATTTAGAAATAGATTAAATAACAGCTCTGTACTTGAACCCTTTTGTTTATGTTAAAATATGAGGCATCAGATTGTTCAATTTTCTACTCCGGAATAAATAAAATACGAAAACTTATAAGTTTCTTTTCAATTAATTAATATTTTTAGCCATTTAAGATATTTAATGCTATAATTTAAAGTTATTGTTCATCAAAAGCCTTAAAAATATACGCTTCTGCTTTTATAATTCTTCCAGACAATCACTTTCTTCAAAAAGCTTTTTATGGAATTATCAAGTCACTTAATCTGTTTAATTATTTTGACTTCGCTGTGAATTGGAAACTTCAGTTGTATGTGAAACGGAATTAAGTAAGTATTGTACAAGTTACCATTTGTTTTCAGCATTCCCAAGCTTAAGTTACTGCTTCATAATATCACCTTTTCATTAATTATTAGCTATTTATGAATTAAGTTGAAGATCGTATTCTTTAACAATTATTTATGTGTGAAGATGAGATCGCATTCTGGTCAAAACAATAAACTATCGCCTAAAGCTCTTTAAGGAAGCAATTTGCACCTCCAAAGTTTAACATCCACTCAACCAATCCGGGGCGAAAAAAAGTCGGATGTCGGCTCTTCTTCCGGATATGACATCATCATCATGGCGAAGAGAAAACAAATGGAAAAAATCCATTTTCGTTAAAACGATGCCTTTGACATGTGGCGGAGTGGTCTCTTTGCTGAGGCAAAGTTGTTGGGCTAAAAAAGAAGTTGTTTTCTGAGGTTATTTAGGGAGGGCAAACAAAAAGGGGAGCCAATGTGACTCCTAAAAAACATTACGCCTCTTCAAGTTAGAAGTAGTATTGATGGGAAAAAGTTGGAGGGAATAATTTTTATGTTTGACACGTAAGACGGAGTTGCAGGGATCATATTAATAGGATAAAGAGATATTCCAAATGTCTGTTTGCTACTGTAATATTCTCCTCTTTTAACGAAATGGTACAGGAATAGTGCCTTGTTAGTTCTTTTTCTTTCCAATATCATAATAAAAACACATTCTTGAAATGTCAATACTATAAAACGTGATGCCATGGTAACATTACAATTTGAACGTGTATTATATAATTTTTATATAAAAAACCTTTTTATGGTAAAAAAACCTAAATTTCATATTTTACTTCTAATTTACTCAAGGAAATGAGTAAATAGTTATCATGTAAATGAATAAAGGAATATCATAGTTCCTAAGAGTCTTAAGGAGAAAAATACGGTTTTTATGAATGTGGTGAATTATTAATCTATGTAAATATAAAGATCAAGAGTTCGTATACAATTATACATTTTCCCAAAATATTTTTCTTCAAAAGTTGATACAAGCTTTCGAGGCAATAATATGACTGTACAGCTATAATTCGGAAGTTTTATAAGAAAGTAATAAAATACATTCTTCTACAGAATAACCTGATGCTCACTTCGAAATTCATTGATCTTTTTGAAAGTAATCGAAAAATCATCGACTGAGTTGATAAATATGTTTTTCAATTCCCAAAATGAGTGCTAATATAAAGTCATTTGAGATTTGAAAACATAAGTTCGCGCTGATGATATAAAATAATCTATACCTATGTGAAATCTCTGATTTCGGACCCGTTTGTTTGTTTTGGAGGATGATTGTTTACTGGTCCAGATGATATTATTTCCCAAAAGGCCATACACATGATAGAGAGATATGATTTTTGCCGAAATTTCCCAAGGGCCGATATCAAAGTCTTAACTGCAGATTGTGAATGTTGAAGGAATCTCAATTGGAATTTTTTGAAGTTAAAGATGAAGAGAGAATTGTGATATTTCACTGATTCAGATCATCAATGATTTCAAGAAGGGGAAAGAAATTACATATCTATACATATAGATATGCTCAGCATGCATTCTCTAGGGAGATGTTCTATGGGAATACTTTTGGCAATTAAACAACTGTCTCACTGCATTTCATTTCTCTTAGCAAAGATCACTAAATAATAAATCGGTTTATCACGAAAAAGGTATTACAATATTAACATTTTGCTATATTCAGTTATTTAATATAAGCCTCTTATCGCCTAGCAACAGCATCGTTACTAAGATTATCACAAAGCTATTGATTGGAATTTTAAAGTATTTTATCGTTGAATTCCGAAAAAATGAAAAGTAGGGATATTTAACGGAAATAAGAGCAAACTATTAATATTAAACAATATTGAGCAGAGGTTGTTGATTTTCAATTCAGAAGCAGTTTATATGGTTATGAAAGTGAACAGTGAATAAACTCACAGAAAAGACACAACGATTGAGTGCATTTTTGAAAAATTGTAAATATTCTCCAAAAACTCTCTCCGTACTCGACCATGGTAAGAAGATGCTTCATTGCTCTTGGCCACGGAACAGCAATGGTTTAGGAACTTCCGTCGAAGGACACATTCACCAATTGTCCGACAAATGGGATAATGATAAATAATTGAGTGGCGAGACGCGACCTCTGTTTTGGTTCATTAGTTCGGAGACATGCGCGGTTCAAATAAAAACAGATTGCGATTCCGTGTATTTTGTTCAAATCATTCCCAATAAATGTTTCGTTTGATATAAATTATGTTCTTAAAATTTATTCGTGTAAAAATGCGATGAATTCTCTACTAAGTAATCACGAATAAAATAACACGTACATAAAAATGATTCCCAGAGTGATTTCAAGGTAAATATTTAGTTTTTACGGAGCATAGAGCAGTGAGAAATCTCCACGTTCGGTGTATTTACTCCATAGGATGCATACGACTCCTTTTAGGTATACGACTCAATAGGTACACTTCCCCCCAACACTCGATGCAGGATAAATCGATCTGTGTACACAATGGGAATGGGGCGTTCGAGATTCCCATAACAGAGTGAAATATACGTGATATGATAGTTTACATGATAAAATGCCTGGAATTGAGAGACCGGGGTTCGTGTCCTCGTATTTTCTCTCGTTTACATCTTCATATCTCCTTGTGGTTTCGAATGAATTGCGAGTGAAAAATGGGTACCAATTTTATTCTTTAAATGGGTGAATACTAAATCACAGACCCATTTTAAAATCCTTCGAATCGTTCCCATTCCACTTTAGCGAAAATATTTTAAGGAATTGGTTATGAAACCTCCATTCCTGTTATCTATATGTACAGGAATAGTTCTCCGATAAACATATACATTACCGTCAAAAGATAAATGAAGAATTTGAACTGCAATTTGTTCTAAACAGCGACTCAAAGAAATAAAATATGAAATAAGCAAACACGAAAAAGTTGAAAATAAAATAATATGAGAAACCTACCGTTTTAGGAACAAGGTGATTAACTAAAATATCGAAAGAGAAAAATAAAATTAAGAAAAAAGTAAATGTACTAATAAAATTGTCGGCAACACATTCCTTCCAAGAGCTTCTGAGAAAGAAATCGCTACAATAAAAATGTAAAGTATGAATGACGACCGGAGCTCAAGTCTTTAGATAAATTTATCTTGGAGTCATAACACAGTGTATAGAGTAGAAAAAAGGTGATCTGATCAACAATTTTTTAGGCAATTTAAATAGATTTATACACTACACATTTTACGTGTTTAGTTCACGATAGATGTTAAAAATTAATTATAATTGTATTCCTTTCCTCTTCGTTTCTGGATTTATAACTTACGGATTTGTACACGAGAGCATAAAAATGTGAATATGAATAGAAGTTGATATTAAAGATAGAGTTCAATATTGTTATACTTCGGCAAAAAGTAAATACCAGTGTTATGCATACACACATTACGTGTAGAGCTATAGAAATGCTTCATTCTCGGTACCTTTTATGTAACAAACACCTGTCTATGATAAAAGATAAAATGCCGTTCCAATATGTTAATATAATATGTTCCAATATTTCCAATATAATAATATCGAAGCTGTCAATGAAGTAGATGTAAACAGGTCGTAAACTGGAAAAAGAAGTTCTCTTCGGCAAAGAATAGCACTTAAGGCAATTCAAGTGGATAATCTCTAGAGAATCGTACGGCAATGATTGGATCAAGTCTTTGAAAAGGGCTAATGACGCCATCGATTGGCTGAGAAAAGGCGAAAGAGGAATGACGGGAAGGTCACGTGACCAGAACTGTGCTACAAAGCCATTCCAATGCAAACACGCGGCTGTAGCGTGGGAAACAACCAATTCCAGACGCCGTCAGTCGGACCTTCCAAACTAGCCCCTCTAAAAAACACTCTTTTTCCCTAATGTGTCCATTTCTTAATCCCATTTCCACTTCTATCACTACGAGTCATTCTACTCTACGATGTAGTTCGATCCACTGCTACTCACACAGACTTTCGAAAATAATTATAAAATCTCTCACTTCTTTTATTTTCTTAATTAAGGTCATACTTTCATTTTAATTTTATTTTATTATGATATTTCAAGGTATGTTTAAGAAAGACTCATACATATAATTTCGATATAAACTTTATCGATTCAATCTTTTCATATTTACGAACTATTTTGTCATTAAAATTTGTCCGCGATATTTCTCAATTTGCAAAACGAATTCTGTCTTCCTTTTTACCACTAACTTTCACTTGAGCATTAAGTTCTTTACTCCCCTCATTCGTAACTTCCCTTTCGCATTCATTTCCGAGCGAATTATCCTCCGAATGATATGAATCTGGGAATTAGGGGTTAGCGATTACCGAAATAGACGAATATAACATCCGAACTGCATCAAAGGGGAGCACTTTCCTTATCTGAATACCTCAAGGAACGGGAGTTTTTTTATGGTGAAATGATTGAAGGTCCAAAAGAACACGATTAAAGAACCCGGATTTCTTTTGGATCGAAATCATAAATTCAAATGTCGAGAATACGTTTGGAAGCCGATTGAGCAGTCGGAGATTTTATGCGAAAGAAACATTCGAACGTAAATTAGTGATGTATTTTACATCGAACTCAGTGTCTATTTCACTTATTTCTAATAATTTAATAAGAATAGACGATAATTAATTTTTTTATTTTAGTTTCTATTATCTCTCATAATATTTGTGGGTAATTCCAAGGTATATATCAGAAGTAATCAATGATATTTCATTAGCTCTGTGTGATGTAGAAATTTACGATATACCTTTCCCAAGCGATATATATATATCAATCACGTATTGTTCTTTCCTATGAAAAAATCATTATTAAATCTATTGTATGATTCGATGAAACTACAGGAATATTTAGCCTGAAAATTCATGTTTTTCTAAATTTTTCAGTGGAAATGAATTGAGTTTCATATCATGTATTCCGACACAGACAGATTATTCTTTATATTTTTGTTTTCTCTACTTTTCTATTTACATTATTTTAATTTAAATATCTCCAGAATCGACGTAGATTTTCATATATAAAACATTCTTCAACTTCAACTGATTATAACTCTCAGTACAGTAATTGCAATAATTTTTTATACGTGTAAAAACAAGTAGCATTATTTTATAGGTGCTAGTTCAGTTAGTAAATATGCATGTCGCCTATCGTCTGCTTAAAATTCCTAAATACGCTCCTCATCAAAACGGAAAAACAGGAAGCATGCGATGAATATTCAAATTCGTAGCATTAATTCCGCAGATAATAGGCAAATGCGGAATTCCACCTCCCGGAAATGTTTCTAATTATAGCGGAGTATTTTAGAGAAAACAGAGACCTCTATCGGGCTTCCCGATGAAACAGTCACCTCGTGGATTTATAGAGATGCACCAAGGACACGTTCGGAAGCGCGTTCGGCTGACGCGTTACACAGCGGCCTAAATCATTCGGGCCACGCATTTGGAGTCCTCCGTATATTCCCCGTAAACATGGCCACTTTCTCATAAAGACGCACACAATCAGGGGAGACAAGATAGGCTTTGTTGCAGCACAATGGATGAGGAAGAAGGTGGTATCAAAGCTGAATGGGTTTGAATTTTTTAAGCGGGCGACAGCTGTTTCAGCATTCAACAGTACGTTTTCTGCCCGTCTGGTGGCGCTGCCCACGAATGTCACGTGGGCTTAGAAAATGTCTCTGTTTAGAATACCTTTCTCCTATTTCCTTTGATTTTCCTTCAAAACGTTCCTTCCAAACATTGTACCTTTTCCCCCAAACCGTGCATCTCCGAGCAGCAGTACACTCGAATTGTATTATATTGAAGTTTTTTATACACAATGTGATCACAGAAAAGTTATACCGTCACTCTTTTGTCACAAAAGGATTTGTAGATATTTGGAAGAATGAACGAAATGCCAAAGTAGAACTTAGTAGTGTCTCACTACATATTATTTGTAAGAAACAAATCGATCTAATAATGAAATTGAATTCATTAAAGAATAAAGACTCTTTTTATATATTGTTCACTAAGAAATGTGTGAATCGCAAAAAAGTTCGCGAATTCCCATCATGATGCAAAAATAAACCTAATGACAATCCTTTCCGCAAACTCTTTGTTATGAAGTTTTAACTTAAACTATGACAAATTTCATAACTTTCCATATTAAAGTGTGCGTTTGTTTATAAATTTTTTAGAGAAGTGAAAAATAGCGACATGACTGGGACTCGAACCCAAGCCTTCCAATTGCCAGGAATGTATGCTGACCATCACACTACCACGCCGCGTCTGCTCTTGAGTGATTCGTTGTGAGACCTGGGTTCGACTCCCAGTCATGTCGCTATTTTTCATTTCTCTTTAACATTTGTAAACACCAAACTTACGTTACAAATTTTAAAATAAGGATTTCTTCCTCATTTCGATCCCAAAAGATTGTTTCAAAAACAACAAATATCGAAAATAAAAATTACCGTGTCTTACCGAGCATCGTGTCTTTTCACAGTACAGCGCACACACACAATGAGGAACTTTTAACTTCAATGTTCCTTAATTACTTTGAGTAATTCATTTCTTAAATTCTCCTGAAAATACGCTCTCATCTCTGATGGGCCATCTCGTTTCCCTGAACCGCATTTTTATTCAGACGTCCCTTCAAATGGACTTCCATTCCTCGATATCGGAATTCACGAATACTTCCTACGAAGCATTTCGTCCGATACGATTACCTCTTACGAAAAAGGAGTAGAAATACTGAACATTATTTTGTTTAAAAACCAATTTTATGGGTGTTAATCAGCGTGAAAATGTCCGTGAATTGAGGTTCTGCACGTCAAAGATTGATTTAAACAAATGATATTTGAGGGTTTATTAAATAAATACCCTTCAAATGAGTACTTTAATAATTAACTTACAAATGTTAAAACATTTGATAAATCGAGACAACATTTTAAAAAATAACGATTTGATTAGATTGGAGGTAGATATTAAAATTGTGTTCATTATAATTTATAGCCTCAACAGACATGTATATGTATGTATGTACATGTATATCATATTACCTTTATCATTTTTTTAATAATAATAATAATAATAATTTTATTCATCCCAGAAACAAACACATGTTGGTATAGGACAAGTCAATAGTCATTACAAATATAATTACATTGGTCATTATACAATTACGAACAGAAACAAATCTTTATCATCGTAGACACTTACATGATCAAACATCATCCTAATACATTAATTTTACAAAATAAATTATTATAAATACAAAATATTTACATATTCTTATCATTTAAAAATTCATTGACACTATAGTATGATTTAGTCAGTAAGAATTTTCTCACTTCCTTGCAAAAAAGTGCACTGCTTAAGCTCTTCAAATGGCTTGGCAGCTTATTGTATACTTTAAGAGCCATTATTTCAAAGCTTCTTCCTGTGAGGCTCAGCCTATGGGATAGAGCCCTCAAGAATAACCTTCCCCTGGTGAGGTGGTCATGGTGGTGGTTATGTTGTTCATAGTTATTCATGTTTGACTGAACGTGTATAACGCAAGCATAAATATATGCACAAGGCATTGTCAAAATTTTTAGATTCATATATTAAAAAGTACATACTATTACTTGGTTTGAAGTTTGCATGCGCTTTTGTATAAAGAAATACATAATTTCCGAATACGAAAATACTCTCGTAATATTTTTTATATTGCCCATAAAAAAATCAAAACTTTGAATCAAACGTGTAGTTGAATAATTCCACATCCATCGCGTTGGATATGCTGTTACTTCAGCTCACGTTCCTTCAAATACATGAAACTGATATTACAAACACAATCAAAGCTTACTGAAATGATAGAGAGTAATTTTTTCGACTGATAATTTCTCATAGTATCGCATAAATGCGGCAAATTCATTATAAACTAAATAAATTGTATTGAAAGGTAGAGATCTATTATAGATCGAATTTGAAGCGCTTGAGTATTCGTCATTAAAATGTATACAATTCAATGGAAAATGATATTTTGAGCTTCTTCAGTCAATTTAAATCAAAAATAACACTATGTTTGTTGAAACTCTAATGTGTTTTAACTTCCCTTGACTTCAGTTAGTGAGGAATTTGTCAAATAAAAATTTTTTAGTCACTTAGAAACTGAATTAAAACACATTTACAACTTTAAAATTTAACAAGAGATAATTTACATCCTAATCATAGTTATCTGTCATCGAAGTTGAGAAAAGAGGATTCATAGCAATTCCTACGATAAAATCTTCTTATTTTCTATTCCAAAAAATTACCCCACTGTTCATAATATATTAAACTTAAAATAACTTTCATCTCATTGAAATAAACTTCAGCCGCTTCTCAAATAAATGTCAATTTGCTATTTAGCTGAATTACTTTCAATCATAAAGGGATGAGTTACAAAATAGCGGGCGATATACAATGACATATAGATATGAGTAATACTTCAGTGCTGGTAGTCCATTATTCATGGCCCATTAAATAAATTAAATTTCCGAATATTAGTATAAATATAAAGCTCTTTTCATGAAGCGACCATAATCTTCTTTATCAATACAAAATTATTATCATTTGTATGGTACCGAATGTCATAACCTTTTTTTTAGGGAAGTTGCTACTTCACTCACCGGATTATAAAAGCGCAAGTCTTTGTATTTGTCTCACACATTTACTCCGCAGCGGAATAAAAGATTACTTTTCAGATGCTTGGAAATCACTGCTTGACCTACATCATGATCCCATATATCATTTTTTCTTTCTTGGAAGGTTTCGAGATGAGTTTCCTGGGAATTGAATGCGGGCAGCTTTTGAATGGGCACGTTAATCTTTTTATATTATTCCCTTCGCAGATGGATGGAGTCAATCACGCAACGGCCGTGTGATAATCGCCGTTGATATTAAGGAGCCTTCGTGATAACATCACCTGGACATTGTTTCAAAGGTGCAATCTTGTACACTGGCGATACACTGCAATGATATGGTTCGTTTCCGTCCACACGCGAGATATGCAAATGATTTTAATTTACTATTCATTTTAAAATATTGAGACTCGTATGTAAAAATTTTGGAAAGAGATTGCAACAAATGAATCTTACCCAATAGTTAGTATATATGCTTGATGGATTATATAGTGTCGAGTTGGCAAAATAAGAAAAAAGAATATATAGAAATACAGACTATAGATAAATTTTATCTACGAAAATGATCAACAAAGAGAAAAATTAACTTCCTATTTAAGACAAAATAAGAATTTTAGACGAAAATGGAAATTAGACGATTGATTTGCAAAAAGTGAGAAATTGAAAGAACCAAGTACACAATGAATGACGTCAGTGTCATCGAATTCAGAAATCGTTTGCATACAACTTCAATAATGATTAAACGATTTCGCTTGAATATATATGAGATTATATGTTTTATTATTATTTATATTAAGCACTCTCAGAGAATTCATTATCTCTACATTGCAAATTGTTATACGATTAGGTATGTCTAACGAGAATCAAATCTCTAGTAGTTCATTATAAAAGATTCTTGCAAATGGAGTTCATGAGAAGCCTGAAACGGTACACTCAGTATAAAATCATATAAAAGAAAGGAAATGTCTCAATCGTAAGGAAATTAAGTTATTTTCGTATAAAATAATTCAATTATAAGAGGTGAACACAGCCCTTTTATGTTCATTCTCCAGTAAAGCAGAACAACTTTAATTATAAATAAGAATTTAAGAACAGTTTTGAATATCAACTTGACTGCGTAGAATCATTTCAAAATCTTAACCTCAAACCGCAGATTGCGTGCGAAACAAGAAAAGGTTGCTCGCGTGACTATATTAAATAAAACTTTTAAGTTTGGCATTCACCCGCATCTAAATTTATCTAATCTTCTAAGGAAAGATAATTAATTAATGGAACACGCTGATTAATGGCGTTAATGACCCGTTTTATTGATTAATTCACAATGTCCGAGATTATTTCTGATTAACGAATTACATTAATTCCGAAAGAAGTGCAGGGAAAGGAAATGAGCATATCTAAAAAATTTTCAAAAATGTCCGATAACATTTAATTTTCAGATGAGAATACTCACTTGAATCGATCAGAGTGATTTTAACTGTTTATTTATTCGATGGATACTTCGATGTACATGTGTCGGACGACTTCTTAGCGTGCTAATATCACTGCACTTGCGTGTCTGCAAAAGTGGACAGCCAAAGGATTTGCATGCCAGTTTCGCAAAGCATCAACAGTTAGTAGATCGAAATCTTTGGCACTCAAAATGGAGTTTACCGTATTAAACAAGTGAAATGATCACTCCGCCAACGGTAATTAGAGGCACTCTTTCAGATTCGTGTCTCACGCGTACATTCATTTGAACACGCTAATCGTCTGAGGCATTTGCACAGATTGCATATTTATAACGAACCATTAAAATTTATGTAAGAAGAACTTCACTTGAATGGAAATCAGGAAAATACAACTACCATAATCGTTCACAATGTTATAATTTTTTCTTGGTACAAATGGTCCGTGTGAAAAGTAGCAAAAATACTGTCATCCAAAGAAACGTAAGCATTTTGATTTCCGTTTCCAGTTAAGCTTATTAAACTCGTTCGTCCACAAGACAAACACTATTATAATGTTAGAAAATTTTAATAATTTAATTTAAGAATTCCAAAATATGTGGTATGTGTTTGTATCATTTCCTAAATGCAATCTCAAATTCCTGCGCACAATTTTTCCACATTACGCGATCTTCAATTTGTGCACATTTGCAATGAGAATTCTATCGTTAGAGCGTTCCATAGGAGTCTCCTCTTTCTGCAGAATCCGTATTAACTTGGTCCGAACAACGCCACTTCATAATGGACGTGGTCGATGTATCAAAGCGTGACTTGCTTACGATTAAATCTCTCTTTTGGTGCAAATTAAGCGGCTGATGTAATTAAGGCGAATATTTCCGCTCTGTTTTAGAAGAAGTCGGTTTCAGTCGTCATTTCAGATCACGCGTTGCTTTGGGATTCAATTCGCTTTCAAAAACTCAATTTACGTGTTTTAATTCGCTCTTCGCAAAATTAATTTATAAACTACGCAAAGTTTTATATTTAATTCAGGAAATAAATGAATTAATGTGTTTCGTATAACAATTCATACAGTGTGGAAAGCTTTCATAATTTTTTCATTGTAATTTTCCGAAACAGTAAGTGATTACGCAGTGTAATATAAAAAGTGTAGTTTCATAAGGAATTATTACGAATAAAACTACCCATTCATTGCAATGACATCACACATCCTATTCAGATACAGTTTCTATGATTTTACATTAGCAGAGCATAGAAACTTGACTGACCTTTTGTCTGAAACTTGTTATTATTCCATTTTGCTCATTAAATGCATTGATTTAACAAGAGGAAACTACACACAGCAAAATCCGTGTTTGAATACAAAATAGCTAATAATTGTCGGATATTCAGGCTTTATAGAATGGGATGATAACTTTCAATAAATAAGCTCAAAAAAGCCTAGAAATTGATGCCTAAATATGGAGGTTAATTTAGTAACTTGAATCTCCATACATTATACATGTATGTGGCTGTCTTATACGTCCAATGAATTTCCAAGTACTATTTCCAACTAATATTGTAAAACAACTGTTTAAAGTTGTTGCTTCGCAAGAATTTGTTAATGGGACTATAAACCACTAGCAAATGAACGAGTTCTTTTAATATGAAATGACTTTGGTGATGATTGAATTATAAGAAAAGATAATCAATTTTAAACTGAAATCAATAAAAATTGAGCGCAACCCATTCCAAAATTCCCAATTCAAACATCATAATATATTCAAAAGTTTTATTATAGAATTATTTTTGCCTCATAATCTGGAGTTTACTTTCAAAATATAGAAACTTATAAATTTAAATCGCGTTTTCTTAAAAGATAAAAGCACTAAATAATAATAATATGTTTTGGTTAGAAAATTATCCATATTTTAAGCATGGAATTTTAACAATTCAATTAAATATGCTTAAATTTAATAGTAATAATAAGCTTATTCCTTTGAATAAAAAAATTATACTTTATGTTTGACTCAACATAAAATTTTCATCTATTTTGTTTAGTTAATATAAAAATATAGAACATTTTTATAATTCTATCAAATATTCAGAATGTAGTATATTTATATATTAAGGACTTAATCCGATTTTCACTCGATATATCCTTATAAATATTTATTATACCACTAAAAATTTAAACTAGATTATCGGATCGGAAATAAAAGTAAAAATAGTTTCCAATGATGTTGAGTTAGGAAAGATTTAGTGTTCGAATAGTTTTATTGCAGGAAACAAAGCAATTCATCACTTGTCAGTTAGCGCTCTAATTGACCGGCACTTATTAAATTGCAAAGTAATCGAGAATAGAATCCCATCGCAGCCACAACACTTCACAACGACTTAACATCTTCAGCTTAAGATGAATGATGATGAAAATACGCGTCAGGTTTAAAACTTCATCCGTCATCCTTCCCAAGACTAATCCAATTACTCGTTCGATTGATATGTAGTGGGACCACCCAATTCTCTTTAATGCATTGCAATATTTCCAGACGCACCGCCCGGAAAATCAATCACCGAAAGAGTCGGAAAAATTTCAGCAACGACCGACTTCACTGCTTCTACTTCTACGCAAATCAACGTAATTAATCAATCCGATTTTCGATCGGAACACCGTTCGATTATCGAAGGAGAAAGGAATAATGGCGCCGTAAAATATGGTCGATTGAGCGTTTGACGTGGAGGAAAAAAAGCGGGAAACCGAATCAGCCATTTTCATTCAGGTGCACGTCATGCGGCAGACATCTTGTAGAAGTCACGTGTTGGGCGCACGAACTTTTCAACCATTTTTTTGAGGAATTGGAGGGATTGATAACGGGGAACGCTCTGTTTATCAGATGCTGAATTGCATCCTTATTCAGCGGAATTAATCCCTCAGCGAATCCGTCCGAATTCAACCGACGAATACATTTTCTTTTCTGCTTCCACGAACTCGATCCGGATTCCGAGATTCTCTCTATATTCTTTCGCTTACATAAGATGAAATAAATGAGGGCGTAATTGCGTGCGATCCATGTAAAACGTAAAGCTCTCTTTTCTATTTTATTTCTCTCTTCTAAACGGAATATAATAATGAATACATCTGCAACGTAGTTACTTATAATATTAGAAATTACATTTTCTTTTTCGGGTAATTGATTTGGACGAAATACAATTTAATGATTTTTAGAATATAAGAAAACGTCATCGTGAATCCAAAATATTATACATCTTCAAAATTTGAAAATTATTAAATTATTTTTTCTTTCGGTATTAAGTATATATATATACCATGTATATAACATAGTATGTCCACTATCCTTTTATGTTTATACATTAAACAATAAAATTCCATCGTTAAAATTTTTAGATTACGTTTCAAGATCCCAGATTGTTTGTAGATAATTAACTATGGGTCATTGAACTTCTTTTCAAAAATCCAGTTTCGTTTGGTAGTGCAAAACTCCTTTTCCATTTCCTTTTATTAAACATCTTTATATATAACCGTTCTTTATTATAAATACTGCATAAAATCGCCTAATTTACTTTTGATGCAAAGAACTTTGATTCCATAATTCAGTTCAATTCTTCGCTTAGAAACAGTGGCTTTTATTTATTACATTCCTTTCTCAATTGATACCAAAAAATATGTAAGAAGGCCGTAATATCGGTATCTTGGTCATCGAAATGGGAAATTTTCATTTTCCAGGAAATTACTCTATAACTGTGAAAAATTTTAAATAAATTGAAAGGAAATTTGAACTCATCTACTTATTAAAGGCACAAATTTCACCAAAGTTTCGTATAGTTCCCTCTAATATCAAAGGACACGGTTATCTAAAAGTATAAATCAACAAGAAAAGGAATAAATTAGAATTGAATTAATAGACTTTGAGTCATTGTGCATGAGAATCTTATTAAAAATACACAATTGAAAGCCCTAGAATTGATAGAGAGAATGTCGTACCTGGTAACGAGTGCTTAGAGAATAATCCGAGCTTAGCAACGACAATGTTTACAAAATTTGCTAAGCAATAATCCAACATATTTCCGCTTTTCAATCAATGGCGATTTATGTTTCGAAATTATGTTTAATCAATCGAGTGCTCAAATCATAGTCAATGGCTTTTTATTGTCTGAACCCGTCACTTTCTCTTCGAGGCCTTTATAAAAAGACACTGAGGAAATAATGCACCTGTAATGCGCAGCAACTGAATTACAGCACTTTTTGAGGTTCAAAACGAACGATTTAATACCGCTTACGTCGTTGTCACGTGAGAAATTCCAATTTGATGGTATCTCTTTGCGGAATCCTAGTAACACACACAGTGATTGTTAGGCAAAGCATCTCAAATGCGTCCAAAGTGAGGATCCGAGTGGAAATCCCCGCTAAAAAGGACAACTAAGCCATTTACCGAGTCTACGTTCGAGTGAATTTCCTTTCGCATTCACGAAATATTTTCGCAGTAAAATCCAAGTAGACGGGAGATAGCAATTATAATTAATTAATCATTTCTAGCACTTCCTGAGTTATTCTAGGAATTAGAGCACTGTATATCCTTAAGCTTTATTTAGAATAATATGAGTATTTTGGAATAAAATTATATTTTCGCAATTTTTTTGTTGATTTACGTCACGAATGAGAAAGATACTTTAGTACCGATGTTTTATTGTTGAAGGATTGAAGGTAAAGTGATAAATTAAAGGATTAAATTAAGAAAAGTTATAGGTTGTACAAGTTTATATAACGTTGATAAAAATTTGATCGTATAAATAATAATTGATGGAACTCCTTTATTTGCTTTCTCAATAAGAAATACTGTGCTTCAAAATCTACCTACCATTTATTTAGTCTTCCATGAAAGTTTCTATATTCTGTTTTTTATCAATAATTTAAATCATATTATTTGGAATACATTTTAGTGGAAAAGTTTTAAATTTAAATTAGCATGACATTGAAAGTTTTTTGAATAATTCCTCATTGGGGTTAATTAATTGTTTATCACGTTCTAATGAAGTTCAGAACATTCCAAGTAAAGCAAAAGGGAAACTTAAAGTGAAGACAGCGCGATTGTGTAAAACGACCAAGTGCAAGAGATGTCTAAGAGGAGGTAAATTCGGCACCTCTGGAATTACTGATCTATTAAAGTGTTTCACCTGTCATTGGCACAATGCTTCCCAAAAGGGCAAAGCGGATATGATGCTCAGGTACTTGATAAGATTCCGCCTCCATGTATTCTGCATTTACTCAGCAAACGGATTTGGCTGCTAATTATTGAACAGCCGCTACAATTACAGGGCGCCTTAATCCATTAAGTGCCCTCTTTTGGTGATAGTAACCTTAGCTGAAATTTAACAACATTCAGCTGTGCGATTATTTTGCTCGTTAAAAAATGTCTATTATGCTCATATTTTCGTTACTAATACTTATCATTTTATCACTTAGGTCTTGAATATTCTTAAATTTATATTAAACTCTATATCTCATGTTAAGTATGAATACTTTTACATGTATGACTTTAAAAATTAATGCTGAAGCATGCCTCCATTTTGAAGGATTTTTAGCTACTTATTAAGAGTACTTTTATTTAATACAGTAAATATGTTGAAATAAATACTTCCCTCGAATACTTATTGATGTATATAGACTATCCTATTCCAGTTTGGAAGATATAGAAAGTTAGCCGAGTAAATAACTTAAAGGTTATTTTAGGAAGTAATAGACTTGATGATATTGCAAATAAAATAAGGAATTTATAAATTCATTCTTGAGAGCTCACGGATTCCATTGACTATGAACTGAGAAAAAATAAGGAGGTATATTTAATACTCATTTAATCTGTTATTTAATTTTCATTAAAATTAATCTATTATTGTAATACTGTATTAGTTACGTGAAAGCAATAGAGGTTTTGTGCTAATTGATTCTTCTGTTTGTTACGTGGCCATGCAAAATGAATTTTAGTCATCCATATTCTGACGGTCATCCAACCTATCTAAATATATATTTAAGAGCAAAACTTGAGTTATCTCCGCACAAAAATCAATATCGTCCTAAACTTTGGCCGAAGCCAGCGATTTGGGTTAATTAAAGCAGATTAACTCAGCACTACAATTCACTCGTGAGAATCCCAAACGTAAGCATCTTTTGATCTATAATTCCAAAAATGATTTTGATCGTAACGATGCAATAGAGTGACCCGTGACGAAATTTAACCGATCCTTAAATTGGACACTAAATTACGATAGTTTCATTCGAGAATTCCGCATTTTTACTCCATCTGAGCATCTGATTCATTTATACTTTGGGTTTCCCGAGCTATTTGGAAGTCCTCTAGTTTTCGCGGATTCCTACTCAATAGAATGCTGGAAAACCCCTCTAAATATCATTCATCCATTTTGAAATAAACTGAAACTAGTTTGAATCGTTAGTTGACTTGTACGGAGCAATATTTTAGAATGAAAATATTGGCAATCAAGGTTTAACGAATTAACGAATTCATTTACAGCTCCGCCACATAGCAAATGTATCCCACTATCATCATATTCAACTTTTAACAATAAAGTCCTTAATTTGCAGTAGTTGTTGTCAAAGAGACCTTGATGACATGTTCTCTACTTACTTAAATACTGTGTCCCGCGCGGAAGTGCAATCTGACCGTCTGTATGTTCACTAGCTTAGTGCTACGCATTGATAGAAAAATGCAAAGTTATTTCTATTACCTTTAGAATTTTAATGCAGCGCATTTGATTTTAGTTAAAATTTGATGAAAAACTAAATTTGGGGAAAGGAAGAGGTTTTTATTCTGTCTCAAAACTGTTTCTCTCGTAAGAATGGCATATTGCCAAAAATGCAAGACTCGCGGCAAATTTCCAAAATGTGTTTTGCGTCTGTAAGTGTATCCATCAACTTAGAATGTATATAGGAACGGAAATTCGTCATTTAATATCTGAATTAATACCCTCAAATCTCAAAGTATCCGAAAGAACGTAAAAGACAAGTAGCTAAAGAATGTTACTCGAAAAATGAAAGATAAAAATAAATATATTTGAAACGCCAGAAGAGAGAAATATAAAAATAAACCCTTAATAAGATTAGTCGAGCGAATGAGAAAATTGAAGAAAGAATTGCGATAGTTTTTCTTTTTGACGTAATAAGGCATTCCATATTATACGAATATCAACTTTTATATGCGTATGAAATATATTGCTCTAAAGAATAAGTAAAATAAGTTTTCAAATAAATATGACTGTCCTGAGCTTCATTTTTTGATTAATATATAAGTTTTGACCAAAATAAACAAAAATTAAGTATATTATTTATAACAAAATTATACATTTGTATATTATATTATCTATTTTCACATAAATTCAACTTATTTTAGGAAAACATTAAATAAATCCAAGGATGCTGTTGTCTGAACTATAACAATCTATGACGGTAGTCCGATTAGAAGGAATCTTTTGTAAATAAACTTCGCTAAGTTATCCGTTTGATAAACAATTCACGATATTCAACTGCTAGAAACAACTCAATCCGAATAGCATATCGGTTGGAAAATGCATTGGGGTCAGTTGATCCACAACCATCGCCGGTGAATAATTCGATATCTTCACTCAATGATAAGATTTAAAAATCTGTTTTATTGGCATATTAAGGATCTCAAAAATCGATTTATCCGTGTTGAGTGGTTGAAAGTCATTAAACCCGCAATCGATTGCAAATATTCCTCATTGAGAATAGAAACCTCGCACGGCAATGTTTTCAATGGGTTAAAAGGCCTCCTTACACAAACTAGGTCAGTACAACATTCTGTTTTTGGTGCAAAAACGTCTATTCCCAGAAAGCTTTCCACGAATAATCTAAGCACGACCAGATTCTAATTTAAAACAGTTCTCTGTAAATATTAGTACTTACTTAACATTGGTATTTGCATCATACGTATTATCGCTTTGCCTTGCAAATAAAGACAGCAAAACGTTTTAGAAATTAATTTGAACAAAATTTTCATTGAAATTTAACGCAACAAATTTTGAATTTATTTCTCCTCTTTCAAAGGAAAATAATACAAGTAAAAGTTTAATTGCTATGATAAATATTATTATGTTTTAATTTTGGTGGTATTATCGACAAGATTATGCAAAGATGAATTTAAATGATACTCAAAGATGTGCTCAGTACGGTGGTGTAATTGCGTATTGTTTATACGAAATAGGGAAAGTTGACTCACCCACTGGTTCCGTTCCTTGCGCTCGAAGTATTGCCCCTTGAGGTCACCTGGAAAAAGGAAAACACATTCACAAAAGATTCTTACATGAATCGCTCTTCTTCTTACTCATTCTAATCACCTTAAAACCAGACTTTAATTTCGACAACATTTTCGGATTCCAACGTCGGTATTGCTTGTGCTCCATACAGTTTGTTTAATGCGAATGGCGATATTTTCGGATCATTAAAAATATATTACAAATCAACTTTCAGATTTGTGTTTGATTTAGTCTCCAGAAAATCTGTTAAAAAAAGTAAACTTCACGCTCAAGATAATTATGGAACGATGCAAAATGCATTGAGAATTTCACTTCCGAAAACAAAACTGTTAAGTAACAAGTCTCACAAAATAAAAGCACCATTATTTAAATGATCGATTATTTAAAAAGTTTGGTATAAAATTCAAAAAAGTTTGCGTAAACATTTCAATTATCAATGTTCTTTTGTTTCACTGAAAATGGAGTCTTGGTTAAATCAACTGATGTGTCACAGCAAAACTTGATAAAAATATTGGCCTAAAATGTTTTTCAATAGTTTTTAATGAGGTTACTTTCGCTGTTTGTGAAACAACATCTGTCACTTCCACATAAAGTCTCAATCACTGAGCATTTTCATTATCAAATTCATTGAAATACTTGTTTTTTGCTTAAATGTAAATTTAATCGGATTATTCATGTAATAACTTTCTGTATATAAAACTGTATTACGTTTGATCTATGAACAGAGAAATAAAAGTGATTCCTCGCCAATCCAGCCTTACATTCCTTAGATACTAATATCTTACATTCCTTAGATAATAATATCTTAATTGAGGGGAAGGTGTCTACTTTTAATTTAATAAATGTCTGTGTACAGTGATTTTAGAGATCGATGTTTAGTCTTCAAATGAGAGTTAGATTCAGTGCGAGATTAGGGTTAGTCAGCAAAACAAATCATCGCAATTCCTTAAAAAGATAAATGAAAACAAGCGAGTTAATATCATACCCAAATGTAACACCAAACAAATCCATTATCGAACCACGGTTAGTAAGAACATTCCTGTATTTCGGAATAAGAACAAACGCAGAAGCACTTTGAACGAAGCACGTCTCTTCCGTTGACTCGCTCACAGGCAACTGAAGGGGAAAGAGCTAATTATAAAAGAAAAAAGGAAATGAGCAACCGCTTGGGACCTGCAGCTTTTTCTTTGATCGAGAGCTACTGAGGCGCTTTAATTCTTGGATATCCGCACTTAGTCTTGCATCTGAAATGGCTCATGTAAAGGAACTGTCCCTTGATTCCCATCGGGCACAGACAAAACACGATCGGATAACGTCAGCTCATAATTACGAAAAAAATCACATTCGACATTTGATTTTACGTCGGATGGAGTTTACTGCTAAATTTGCGAAACTATTGCAGTTTAAAGAAAGAAATAATTCACACTGAGCATTAAACGAAAGATACCATTCATATCCTCATACAAAGATTTTTTCTAAAGCCTCAAAAGTTTCATCAATGTATGGATCGACAATCCCGATAAAACTGTATCTTTCTATTTACGTTAAATTGTAACTCTCAATTTTATGAATACAAAATTTTAGTACTTCAATTACGTTTGAACATAAAGTAACATGATGACTCGAAAGTTTTCCTCGGTCAGCTAATTCATTTTAACCTTTTCATTGTAAATACATTCGCTCAACTGCGGAGGGAATTCTATCCTTTATGTAGTTTCATCGTGATCCCATCGCTGGTGCTTATAACAGCTGCAGAACAGAGTATCTGGCTCATTCTCAAAGGTAAACAAAACATGCAGTTCCTTTGACAGTGTACGCTCGATATGGCTTCAGAAGCGTCTGCTATCTTCCGTTTACGAAAAATTACGAAAGGAAACAAATGAAGGTGTTTATTCTTGCGGCGGCAATTTCGAACCACAGAAAGGGTCGTGTTATAGTAGAGCTATTTCGGTAGATAGTGACCCTCTTGGCTTGGATCCACTCAAAAACTCCACTTCCACGGATACGAAGCGTCTCTTTTTCAATATTACGCTCAGTCATCAATTGTTCCTCCGATGTTCATCTTTCTTCCATTTGAACAGACGGTGTTCGGTTGAATTTTGACTTTGATCGATCTACAGTAATTACCAGAATATGCGTAATTAAAGTAACTATAAAAGAATATTTAATTATGTTATGAAAACAAGATTCCAAATAAATAAACAAAAGAAATAATAAACCGATAATTTCCACATACAGCTTAATAAGTTGCTGCCATTGAGTATAAATTTTTCAGTGAAAAATCTATTGCCTTTGCGTTATTAAAATTGTTCGAATTTATTAAGGACATTGGACACAAATAAATTTTTAAACGAATAATTGCATATTCTGGCAATTCCTTGTAATTTAAAACATTTTTTAACTGGAAAAACAGAAAGAATCTTAGAGTAGACCTCGAAAGAGCATTTTTAAGAACATTGAATTCCTGCCAAATCGATTGTAAGCATCAAATGTCATATAAATATTGATTGGAACGTAAAGATTTAGATTCCATATTACAAGAGTGAATGAGAGAAGCCTGTGGAATGTCCATTTATACGGAAGGTCGTAAAAAATTCCTTAAAATGAATTATGTCTCCGTTTATTTTCTTTCCGCGACGTAAAGCAGAAGTGAATTTGCTCTTCAGTGCATTTGAAGAGTCTCTTACCGCCAATTTGGCCGTTTGTTTAGTCATCTGTTGAAGAATGAAATTGCATTTAAAGTTGTGTGAACAAGTTTATCTTTCCGGAGCGAATAAGGATACTCACCACTTAACAAATATAAAAATAGATTGTATACTAATTATTCAGGGATTTTTTGATTTTATTGAAATACTACATTCAGAATTTAAATTATTCAAGAGGAAAGGGTATGTATGAATTTAGATGTGTTTTGCAATAATACAGACGCAAATTGGTATCAACTCTAACGTTATTTGTGTCTAACTCTAATAAACTAAACAAAAGAAATATAATGTGTGTACGCTCGTAAGAACTCCTTATATTTTATATTTATATATTTTATGCAACGCATAAGTTTCTTGTAAGAAAATAATAGGTAACCAAATCAATAGGTAGATCATACATGAGTCAAGGAGATTTAGTCATGTTGGACATAACTTTTTTGATAAACAGTGTTAAATGAATTAAATTAACTGAAATTAAATGAAAATAGCCTGCTTGATTATTGTAATATAAAAAATAAGAATTGAATTGATTTATGGTTATCCAGTAGAAGATAGATTCCAATTTGAAACGGCTAAGCAAAGAGATAACAAAAATGAAAAGAAACAGTGCGAACTAAACATTTTATTTGAATAAGTGGTTCAAGCTTTTGCTTCAAATCAAATGATCAGTAAGAAGTCATAAAATATAATTTTATGAATTTATTTCAAATATACGTATATAAGAAAAGAGGTATGAAAATGAGAGGATGCTTTAATAAAACTTACAAATACGATTTCAAACTTTCGTGAATTACGTAAGCTTATTATTAACAAAGACTCTTAAATCGTATATGCGATATAGAAATGCAAATGGCATTTAGAAGCGATGTATAAGCGGATATGAAGCCGCGTCCGAGGATGCACCAATTGAATAGAGCACTTAGTCTGTGTCTTAATCACATCTCCATGACAACTCCACATGTAAACGCATTAAGTTTAACTCCTAAAACGTTTCAAAGCGCAACAAAAGGAGAGAATCAATAAAAGGAATATTCCAACTCCTCAAATAACGTTTTCCGTTTGAAACAGTTCCTCGTTTGATTGGAATGCAAATTCTCAGTGTACGTGACGTTCATGTGGCAATTGCTTATGCCATTAACTGACCTCAATAGACGTGTTCACAGTATTCACTTGCTCTAAAATATATAGGAGAGGGAGAGATTTCTGCTTTCACTTATATCTATTACAGTTATTTCATTTAGACACAATTTTGTTTGATTTCTTCCAAGAGGAATTCAGTTTTCCCATCTTCATAAGGCGTTAATTAATAAATTTCTAATGCTTAATATTTCTAACTTTTTTTTTAAATTTCGATTGAATATTAGTCTTATAATGTAAATCGTTTCAGTTCAATGGATCCCTGTTGGTGTTCATTGTTAAACATTCAGTGCTGTTTGAATTATTCTATGAAAATTTTCTTTCTTTGTTTCAACATATCATTAGATTTCTCAGTCACTTTATTGTTTTTTTTTGTCTTTTCTTCTGAATTGCATCGAGTTTACATTTTTTCGAATACATTGACTTTTTAAGGCTGATTGCTAATATATCTTTGTACTTTAAGATCTTATAGTAGTGAATTGTGTTTATGTACGATTCGAATTAGCGGTTAAAATTGCACTAATTTAGATTTTAGTCTTGTAGTGCATTTTTTAATATAAATATATGTATATGTGTTCGGATGTTCGGACACGTTGAAAAGTTATCCGCATTATTTTACAAGAATAAATATTTATGGGGAAAGGCAGTGCAACCGATTGATATCATTTAATTATTTCTGTGTTTCGAAATGCATATTGTGTTGTCTATACTAAAGTAAGTTCGAATCATTCTTTATCTTTATGTTTTGCTCGTAATACTCTTCTTATTAGCGAAGATCGCATTGAAATTGTACTGATTTGGAATTAATAATTCTCATTTTATGGATTCAAGACGAACATATATTCCACACTTAATTATTTGGAATTGAAGGCCCTTCGAGATATCCCAAGACAAATGAGTACAGTGACGTATAAGAAGAGCATCATCATCGTGTTTGGGAGCCTAAATGAGAGAGCACCTATTCATAAAAGTGTACGGGAAAAGCATTTAACTGTGAATAATGGAGTAATAATATTTCACATCTTGCGAAATTACAAAGTTGAACTACCTTCGCCGAACCCCGGATGTGAGGAGACGAGATACAACGTCAGCTGTGCGCTCGAATCTAAATATAGTCTCAGAGGACATGGCTCCTTTCCAGACCTATTTTTATCCTGCATATTTCTTCTTCAGCTTGTCTATGCTCGTAATTTTTCATCGATTGGCAAGAATAATAATGATTCAAATCGATTTAAGTAAAAATCAAATCTTTAATATTGGACGAAAAATTCGAAATAGAAAAAAGAAATTTGCGATAAACTCTTTGGGAACCTCTCGAGTCCAAAGACTACCGAGTCTTACAAAATAGAAATGGAAATTGGGAGTGAATGTATAGGAGAAGTAGAAAACAAATTATATTCATCGTGACAATAAATAATAACAATACTTTCTAATTACTATACCTATATACAATTTTTCCTTAGTCACGAATAGTATAAATAAAACCATATTTCTAGCATGAGAGTGAAATAACCTTATAATATAATGTTATAAATATTTATTTATAACATTATTCAAAATCAGTAAGTGATATTCACTTTTAAAGTTAATTTTGACTCGTTTCTAAATATTTACACTATACATGACTTATGATTTAGTTTCCCTTCCAATTTTTCTGTATTTCACCTCCATTTCCCTTTCGTATCTGTCAGATAAATTCTGCAGCATTTCGTACTAGAGCTGAAGACTATATCCGAGTTCAATTTTATACGATCCCAAATCCTCCTGTATTTTGCTTTTTAAAAATCCTTTCCCCTGGAAGTTGACCCTTGACAACTCTCTTTCCCTTGACCTAGCGAATCGTAAATCTTTCCTCCGCTTTCCTAATATTTTAAGGAACCTTTCCCAATCTGCATAATTTGACGCGATATTCCACAGCTTTTTTCGCAAGTAGAATAACATATAGCCTAAAAGGGGTGCAATTTCCTTTACTAACATACTTGTGGCAGAGATGCTCTTCAGGAAATCTGTTACGCAAAAAAGCCACGTGAAAGTTTTAAAAGCTGTTTCAATTAATGATAACAAATCATACAAAATACCCTCTTTTCCTTCCAACACTATCAAATTATTTGAAAGGAATTCATGTTTTTACAATGAAATAAAAATATTCTTGGCGGAATCTGGAGATTATTGAATATTAATATTCCGTTAATATAATGGAAGTATTTTCGTGATAAAAACGAATTTTTAAATTTTTTTGTTTTTGCATCGATTTCCCTTATTTAATTCACTGTATCCAATCTGCCGATATATTAATAAATAAGAGATAAAAGATTAAATAAAAACCATCTTTCTACATGTTCACATACTATCTCAAACAAAAAAGACTAATAGAATCAGAAAATAATAGTTTTGATTATGCTGCTTCGTAACTTTTGTTGATTACCTCTAGAAAACTACAAAAATGGAATTCACCTTTATTCTCTATTTACTTAATTACTGATCGATACCAGCAGATTCATGTTCTAGGATTCTTCCATCTAAATGCTAACATCTGAATTTTTATTGCCTTTCTACGGATGTTTGCCGCACCACCTGCCCTTTTCCAAAGGCACGTGGGATCCGCACCTGTTGCATTTCTAATACCAGAGGAGAGAAGATTCGATAATAAAAATGCTTTCAAAGGCGAGACCAGAAACTGGAAAAAAGGATTTGAGCGAAAAACAAAGTAGTAACGAAAAAAGTGTATGTTACCTTCGGCAGAAATCGATTGAGCCAAACGGTCGCAGCTGTAGTGCCTTCAGATTCGGATATTGAATTTCAGAATTCACTCAGGAGATCTTTTGACCATCGACGAGCGGATTTCTGCCGGAATATCCTATGGACGATGAACCTTTCGCATTTGATAATTGGGAATAAAATATGTACATTGTTTGAGTTATAAATCCTCTAGAATTTGGTTTCAGAATGCTGTAAAGAAATTTTTAAAGAGATATTTTTGAAAAGGTTTAACGTCTATGTGAATGCCCTGAAAGCTACCTTTCGGTGTAATGGCAGGGGGTACAAACACCATGACTCTAATTGCCTAAAGGATTACTCTCTTCGAGGGAAAAACGTATTTGTAAATATGTTCTTTTATATTCATTTCCCTTATTTCATTCGCCGATCCGAGTGAGGGCGCATGCATTTATACTTCGTGTTCTTGAATGGGCTCATTATGGGTCTGCAATAAATTTTAAATACACTAATATTTGCAAAAATTTGTTTTATTACGCATTGTAAGAGATAAGTGAAGAGATATCAAAGAAACGAAAGGGAAAGAACAAAAGGGACTTATTTTAACTAGTTTTAGTGCCTTATAGAACCCATATTGAGTAAACAATATGACGCTATGCAATTTATTCTGTATTTACAAATTTAAACGTCTAAGATTTAAATTTCCAATTCATTTAATAAATAATTTTGTTTCATTCTTTCAAAAATAAGATTAGATTACTGTACGATAAATTAAGATTAATTTATATTTATGGTAGATTCAGTTTTAAATTGATTTTTGAGGTAAAAAAAATGAACATGGAATACCGTTACTTAATTATTGCCTCAATAAAAGAATTTTAAAGACGGAAATTGATTTATTTCAGACTTCTCCAATGAAAAGCATTTACACGTTCTACGATATAGTGTAATATGTTTGTACTTTGTAATTAGTATTTTGGAGACCAATTATGAAATCGCTCCTTCGAATTTCGCGATAGCATTTATTTCGAATAATTCGGATGACATCTCTTCAAAGATTTCAGTATCGCCAAATTATAATTGTCAAATCTCAATCCTTAAACAGTATATTTCAGTATATGAATATTTCTTCAAAGCGAAGTGAATTTACAGTAGATCAGCAATTAAACATTCGTTGGATTTCAAAGGTTTAAATTAAAGAAAAATCTTAATAAATATCTTCATTTTGGAAAATCCCTTTCTTTATTTATGTATTCATTATTTTAGATTCGGATATTTTGAGAAATAAATTCAAAGTATTAGTTATGTCTTTTGTAAAATATTAATGAAAGAAGCAATAGAGATGTACTTATAATATTTTATAGTTATTTTTTTAAACTTCAAAATATGGATTGATTTCTAATGAATATGAATATGAAGGCTGAAAAACAGCCTTTATTTGTTGAAACAACAAACTACTTTGATTCGGTGTCTATGTAAAGGGATATGTTCCGATGAAGAGTTGGGAAAGAATAAATGAGAAGTAATAAAAGCGGAGAATAGGAAATAAATGGGAGAGAGGGAGATGCTCTGTTTGGAGGAGATTTCAAATGGAATCCCTTTTGGGGTCCATCGGGGATTGAGATGTAAAGTGGAGGGACACACTATCCAATAGAGGCTGCTTTATTATAACCACCGAGAATAAGTGCAATTACACCTTTTCTATTTGATATTTTGACTTTAACAGATGGCAATCCATCGATCATACTTTCCAAAAATATAATTAAAGGTATATACTTTTCATATTTTATTCTGAAGACCTGTTATTTCATCTTCGATGAATCAAAGCGAAATTATCCTTTAATATTCATCTCGCAGTTAGTTTTTATGTTGTCGTTTTTTACAGATACGATATCCTTTCGCAAACCTCTTTTTCATTAAAAAAGCGAGAAAAGTTCGTGTAAAAAGGAACTATATCCATGAATATTTCGTCAAATAGATCATGAGCGTTTATAAGTAATACAATGAAAATGTCAAAGTACACTAAAGTACACTTGGATTCGGTATCCAAAAGATGAAGAGACTATTCGATAAAAATCGATTCCCGACTAACTCGGTAATGTACCATTTCGTCGTTGCCCTGGATTATGCATCGATTAAGTGCATCGAGCGTAATCTGATTAACCTTCTTTCGGATAAATAAATCCGGAACACGCAGACAAATATTTTTCGGATGCTAATCGATGGCAGTGGTCTCTTTGGGAGAACAATCGACACGAAAAAGTAGTGTCCTTTTGGGAATAAACAGAGGAGATGGAAGAACTTTGGCCTGAGACATTGATGTACGAATGCAGCTCGGGAAGGGAGTTTGCGGCAACCGCCAACGATTCCTCATTCGAAAAACAACGTCCGGAAAAATAAGGAAAGCAGACAAAATAGGTGATGCTGCGGTCGCAATTTTCAAACGGAACAAATTCTAAATGTTTAATTTAATGTTTTGACATTCGAATTTTCATTCATCTTTCGATAAATTGTAGAATGCGTGTTAACAGATGAGACTCCTAGATCTATACGGAATATTCTAAAAAACAGAGATTTAAGGACTTAATATCCTGCATACGTCAATATATTATGCTTTTCGTATAAGAATATCATTATTATTTCGTACATATTTCTTTTTATTTTATGCACTTAAGAATTTTTAGCTGCTCTTCGCTAACAAATGATTCAAAAACATTTCTTTCGTAATTCTACTTAGTCTCTTATACAATATAAATAGTGAATAAGGTTATTGATGTTTGATGGAGAATATAACAGTGTTGAGTCATCATCATCTCCCAAACATTTCATCTTCATTTCCTATAAAACTAAGTCAACATATTATGATGAATATTTCTGAATGTATCCTTCGTTTATCCAATGTAACTGTGCAATGAATCATTAACTCCGTTTACATATTATAAAATATAATTTTAATCATATTTAGATTCACACACATTTGCTTAATTTCAGAGAGTAAATGTTAAATTAATAATGAAATATGTTTTTTTTTTTAATTTTGATTATATTTAATCATTTATCTGCGAACTGTTTGAAATAAAATACGAAGAAAGAATTAAAGAGTACTAGTAATTTGAAGCTGAACCATCAGTTTGAGAAATGGAATCCATTCAAAACTACTCATTCTTGGAGTGTCAAAATGTTTCCGTTGAGCACGCATCGAACGTTTAATTTATTTAACCGATGTTATGTCGCACTTACTCAGTTTGCCTAATTTATGCGTTCATTGTGTTTCCACTTCTGTAAGAGCTTTCAGATGTGTTATCGGACAAACCTCGGATCGGAGATTTTAGACAAACATAATCACTGCTTATATTTTAATTTGCACCTCAAATTAAATATTTTAATACCATCTCCTCTCTTCCAAATACAAAAGCATTCTTCATTCACACTCAATTTAATTCTTTATCATTGCATTATGGCTCTCATTCATAAAAAATATCAATAGGCCTAAAAAAATAGAGCTAATTAAGGGAATATTTTTAACATCGATTTCAAAGAATTGTTTTTATTGAAAATGTGATATCAGCCATTTGATGAATTTATAAACTTGTAACTTTTTAATTGCTTATTTTCGTTACCTAAGGAACTCTAGCAATTTTTCCCTTGAAGAAAATGTTTTAGTGAAGTGATGCTCAATAAATTAAAATGAGACACCATTTTCATAGCAATAGAATTTGAAGATGTAATTCCATAAAAAGTATCTCAGTTATTAAAAACCTCTGTCATTTGGAATTGATTTTTTATATGAATTGAATTTTTTAATGAGATTAAAGCAATTCTTATATGACGAGTCAATCTCTGCGAAACAGATAAAATCTTCTTTGGCTCAAAGTAGACGTGATTCGTTCATGTTTCGGTGGGCAAATGTCGTCGCATCCAACAAATGGAGTCACGTTGTGTAGTGAATAAGGTTATTCGTGAATCTGCGGAGCGTTGACCGACTTTATTGGTCCTTCTTCACTTTGATGGAATGTGCGGGTAATTTTACGTCTTATGATTTGCGAAATGCATCTCGAGATGAAGAATGGGGAAGAAGCAGAGTATGAAATCCCATTCTAATAGTGAAACAGAGTTTTGGAGAAATAAAAATGACTTAAACGAGTGATATTAAGAATGAAAAGAAAATGATATTTGTTATTTAAAAAAAGTATATAAGTAATTCATGCCACCGCAAATGGTATTTTTGGAACTTTTACTAAGTTTCAAATTACAAAATATATACTACTTACTGCGAAATTAAATATAATAAATATGTAATACTAAGCACAATGAATTTTAATTTAATTTTATCAGATTCTTTTATTGATGGATTATGAATTTAATGACCATAACTTTTGCTATACTAATTTTTAGTTTTAAATTCTACTATAAAATACACTTAATTGGTGGGAAAAAAGCGACAAGCAGATATATATTTGCAATTTCGATGCAATTTCTGCGATTGTACGCTTAAATTATAAGATTATATTTCTACGAATAATCGAATCTTATAATTGGCAGAGGGATGTCAGCGCCGAATAACTGACTGAATTGAATCATATATTAATTTAATGTTAGTATCAGTACCACATCATGATAAGAGAGAACTTGGAAGAGTTGAGAATAGTTGGTTTTGATCTCAATCGCAGCATCTTAAAGGTCTCTTTGGATGTCTTTGAAGTTTCTTTAAAGCAAATTCTTCAGCGAGCGCAGGAAGAACATAAAATGTTCAAAGAACTATTTATTAAGGAATACGAATTTGGAAATAAACATTCATTCTGATATGCGGATTAATAAAAAATATAATTTTAAAAGTATTCTTTAATTAAAAGATTTTTCCTATTTGTATCAATGATGCTTAAAAATATTTAGAGAAAAGTCATTTGAGAGTTTTGCTTATCGGGGAAAATAAATCTGTTGAAAATGATTAGAGTTAAAACCCTTATTATTGTATAAATTTTGACAAATATCTTCAGAGACATTCGTATAGAATAATCCGAAAGGGGATTTCCACATCCGACATTAGTTGTGGATGTCGGGAATTGTCCTCCTTTCATCGTGACAAATTAAAATCTACATCTTCGGTAAGAAGTAAAGGTCATAAGAATTTATCTTTTCCTCGGTGATAAATCTAGCGCTGCAAATAAATGGTTTGAAGACAGAGAAACTTCGGAAAAGAAAAAATGCGAAAAGTTCTTTTCCTACTTTTTTCTTGATCTGCAATCGTTTCCTCAATTCCAAAGAAAATCGAATTGGAATTTCGAAGAGAAACCTTAAGAAGAGTGGAGAGGAAATATTTCAAGAAGCACTAGTGCGATGAGGAAAATACATGGAATGGAAAAATACATTGATGAGGATTAGTTAACTTTGAGTAAAAGAACAGGTTAATATCTTTGGAAATTGCAATAAATGTAAAAAGAAGAGAGCCATGAGTAGATTTAGTTTATAAATATGCGAAAAAGGAAAAGGCAAGTAAATAAAGTCATATTTTAAAATTAGAATTGGAATCATAATAAAAAGCAAAAATTTTAGTAGTACTGAGCCTTTCACTGAAATAGATAAACGTATTGTTCGTTACAACACATTTTACAGGCACAAGCAAACTAATTATAAAATCTGGAAATTTGAGATTTTGCGAGGAATCAAACGGTAATATATATCGTCATTCAATGAGTTAAAAATTAACTTTCAATTTACTAAATGAAACTATGCGAATTCGATCTTGTTATCTTAAAAAAATTCCGAATTAAATTGCCGACAAATTAAACCTAAGATTAGTAAAGATGCTCGTTAATTAATATTACTTGAAATATATTTAAATGTGGTTTTTCAATTTCCGTTTTCCTAGATTTTCAAAATACAGTAAGACAATCATATCCCTGATATTGCAAATGTCCAACTATAAACTCAGATTCTCACGACTCAAATGCGCCTGGTTACTCCATGTTTTTGTTTCACCTGATACTTAAAATCAACTTCACTAAACGGGAAATAAATAAATCGATATTTAGCAAGTAATTATTCGGCCATCACATTTATTAACTTTGAATTGCTTTATCATTTTACCTTTGAATATCAACCTTAAATAAATCTTATCCATTATATCATTCACATTTCCAATGATGACTTTAAGAACAGTTTACTGCATTAATCCTAGGTACCTACAGAAGGCTTTTTATGAAGGGAAATATATTCCAACATAATCAATAAGACAAAAACTGAAGTATTTGAGATTATCTTTTGTTCGATATTCTTCAAGATGACCTTTTTCAGGTCTCACATCGAAATCTTTTCAACGCCAAAATAATAGAACGAGCTATCACAAAGCAAATGCTGCATTCAGAATAAGATGGCTTTTGATAGAAATATTGCTCATATTAAGTTTCTGCTCTTGAATTCTTCATTCGCCAACAAAATAAAGTCTATGACCAAAAACGTTTCCTCCGAAGTGTAGTGGATGCAAAAACTTTAGGACGAAATTGGAATTGTCACAGAAACAAAAGTAAACGTGACTTTCGATTAATTTTGTTGAGCATCGGAAGTGGAAATCTAGAAAAGGCGGAATCGGAAATAGAAGACAGATAGTGGGACGAATCTTTGGAAAGAAAGGAACAAGATAAATGGAAGGCCATTATTTAAATCGGTTGATGGAGGAGGAACTGTGGCTCCTTCGGAGGGCGTCTTCAACATCTCACATGTATTTAAGGCATTGCTGCTCTTTGACGAAAGTGAAGGCCCGAGTTTAGACGGAAAAAAAGAACATCAACGCACTTACAAAAACCATTTGATTGTTCAGAGACGAAATTGATCTGAGTATTATTCATCGATTTGGAAAATATATCGATTGAATTGACAAAATAAGAAGTGTTACTTAGGACGTATTTGACAGCTCAACTGTGGAATCGTACATTTATAAACTAATCCTAAGAATTGTTTTCTGAAGATGCAATTGTGAAAATTCCGTTAAATAATTCGATATATTTTACATCACTGTCATATAAATGCAATTGCAAAGAAATCAATCTTTCTTAAATCAGAACATTATAAGGCTACAGAATCTGAAAAGGATTCATTTTAAATTTGGTTAAAAATTTTATTAATATTTCGACATTCAGTTAATTTTATTTAAATATCACTAAATCAACAACAATGAACACGATGAATGCATTTTAAAAACAATATAATTCGCTGTTTTCAATGACAAATAAAGTTTTGAAATTATTCTACTTTTCCAATCGAATCTGGTGAATTTACGTGATAAGCAGTAGAACCCGGACTATACCCAGATAAGTTTAAAGGTGGAAAAAGCAAAACAGAGACTCGAACCCGGTTAAACTAATTGCCGAATAAACAACTAATTAGCAATCGCAAGATCTGGGTTCGAGTCCAGGTTCTATCTGACTTTCTCAACGCGCTAATGATGGGATGCTTTATCTGAAGATTGCAGAACACATTCTGATTTACTCTGCACTTGAATGGGTTTGATTGATTTACCACTGCGTCGGCCTTATCGACTGAAGTTGATAAGAACCTTGAGCTGTAGATATCGCAATAGGAGGAGTGCATTTCAAGTATTCGCTTAATGTAAAATGGATAAGAGAATAACAACAGTCAACGAGTGAAATATAATCACTTATTTCAAGAACAGAGCCTATGAGGTAATACAGCATCAATATGTTTACTGTTATCGATAACCTCGTTTGATACTCATTCATGATATCTGACGCTGTTCAGAAGCAAATACTATCTCCTCAAAATGACGTCAAAATATTTTTGAAGTTTCTTACGAAGATTACAAACAATATTTCCTGATGGTAAGTCATTAAAGATACGGAGGAAAGCATTTCCTTTGCTCTAAAATGGATTTTAATGTCACAACTTGTTTGTACAGTAATGAACGATGATACGTCATATTCTAAGAACTATCTCAATGAAGATTATTGCTTTATATGGATGGTAATGAATTGATCGGGGCCGTTTAAGAATTCGTTTATCTAAGACGTTGAGAAGGAGTTCAGCTGTTTTCGAAGGAGTCGCCACGGTAACTTGTTGACAAGTTAACATCTTGACAAACGCATTGGGTAATTGATGGCCTTAACTTAGGGTTTAGTTAACTCTGGAAAAAGTTTTATTTTATTGAATTATAATCATTGCAATTACAATTTTTTGGGAAGAATTAAAAAAAATTAAATTTGTCATACGAATTAAACTTAAGTTCATGAAAAAATGTAATAATGTGAACCCATACAGTTACCTATGTTTGACTTTAAATTATTCAAAGCCACATTTTTAATCACAAAAGAAAATATCTTCCATAAAATATACTCTCTTTTCGAATATTGGTGTACCACGAAATTATTTACTTTGAAGAAATAAAATCTTCAAAGATTATAATTGCTGTGTGTTTCTACTCAACTATTCTTCCATTAATTACGAAGCCAATTTCTAGATCGAAGAACAATTTGAGTTTGCTTCAAATAAGTAAATAGAGAATAGGAATTTATTAATTGATGAAATAAAACAAAATGGAAATGGGCGAATCTCACTGTCATACGTAAATGAAATATATCTTAAAATTTCGCGGACTATAAGCTCAGGCAATAAAATTTAATTTAAATAGATATTACGGAACCCGCAACTCAGCGCAGAAATATTTGTCAAATTTAATTTGAGTTTCTGGTGGCAATTTTGCGAACTCCCGACAAATCAAGAGATATGACCAAAGTTAGAGGAAATGTTAGCAATTACTCGTCTAAGAGATATCACTCGCTGCCACACATCTTTAATTAGAAGTCGCCTCAACCATTACGAAAAATAAACAGAAAACGGGAAACTTTGAGGAAATATCCGCTCTTATAAAAGGAGGTAAAGTGTAGATATCTTCCTTTTATTCCCACTGAATCGAGGGGAATGTTATTTTCGATTGGAAGTTTCCTGAACCACAAGTTGCCCTCCTCCTCCTTTATCCTCTAGATCCATCTCAAATGGCTCCTTTTGCTGATGTTTTTCCTCAACAGACGGAAACAAGTGTGTGCAGAAGAAAGAAGCCGCTGAAAGGAGATTGTGTGCGGAGATGCGAAAGATGGCCATTCTTCGATAGGAATTGTGGGAAGGGAACATGATGAGGTTATAATTGCGTTGTTGCCTCGTTCGAAGACGTTAAATGCGATGAAATACGTGCGCAATTTAGGATTCATTAGTTGATATAGATTACATTAGAGATAGAAACATTTTTTAACTTTCTATTTCAGCTTTTAATTTCTGTTTACAAACTTCAAATCCTAAAAAAAAATTCACCTTTTCTTGGATCTACTGAGATACATAAGTTGGATTCAACGCGGAAGATGCTATGCATACCCCCTGCCACACGCCGGTTATAGTTCATTCAGACGTAGCGAAGAAACATCGATTCATTTGATCACAGAACAGAGATTTTAATTCGGTTTATCTAAAATATCTAATATATATAGAATTGGTGGAGAAAGAACGATTTACTCCTTACTTTATAGATCTGCCACTACTAGATACCATGGTCTGATTATAGTATAACTCATCCAGTGTTTTTATAAGGTATTTAAAATATGAAACACTTTCCCCGGAAAAATATTTTCATATGAATACACCTTTTATCGGATCAAAGTTAAAGACTTAAAGCGCACAACTAATTTTCGTTTTCCTTTGATATTTTACCACGGAACCCGATAAGGCCAAACAATTTTAATGATGGCCGTTCAATTTTATGTTCCTTCAGAAATTTGATAGCAAATCTTATTAATATTCTATTGAAGCTTCTTTATATTCTCTTACGAGTTTTTGAAAAACCTCTCTATTCTCTATGTAACAAAAAATCAAATTGACAAGATTAGAACAGGACAAAGTCGAGCAAAAAATCAATAAAAAATGAGTTCCGTAGTTGTATCGTTAATTAAAAATTTAAATGTGATTTTGTCATCAGAGTTTAATGTCGAGATAAACTGGAAATCAGAAAATTATGAATTTATTTGTTGAGTATGGAATGGGCGAATGTTTTTGTCTTTTATAGGATCCGATGTATGAGATCTCAAGATATTTGGTTGGGATAGGTTATGAATAGCTTTGGGGAACTTCTAATTACAAAGATATGAAAAGAACGCTTTTAATTAGATACGGTGGCTCTCTCAAAGGACTTGCTGAATTGGATGTATCTTTTGAGGAACTTGGATGTGATAGCAATAAAAGATGGACGAGAAAGTTGAAGATGATTGGAAATATTCTTGGTGCTGATGTCAGATCTTTTGGATTACCATCTCTTAAACCAAGGTTCTTTTCTAGTGCATTTAAGCGAAGGAAATAGCGAAGTAATGATAAACTAAGGCATTATGGAGGTTGTAATGAAAATGATCTATTGCTGTTGCACTTGCTTCTCTTATTATTCTATGGTAAAGAAATGTGCACAATAATTCCAAATATCGTTTCGGATTTTTAAAATGCTAAAACAGTGGCGAAGATGGAATGAGAAACTGAAATGAGACATCTAAGAACTTAAATTTGAATTATTAAGGTTCGGAGATGAAATTTTGCGAATTGTCTTGAAAATTACAGCTATTGAAACACGAGGACAAACTTTTGACAAATTCAAATTAAATCCCATTCGTTATAATATGAAGGAGGCATGTTTTTGTTATCTTCATTAATTGCCACTTCCAAATGCCCTATTAAGCCGTATTCACTAGTTAAACTAAGAATGACAAATGACAGACGGTTTCAAGTGCTAACTTAATACTCTTCTGAGGATTTGAAATTACTTTTGTTTCTAAAACATATAATTTGAGAACAGTTGAAGACTTGAAGAGGATTTTCTGATAAAGGTTTGCACACGACATTTGCTCCTTTTTTCACAGACACTCGGTGACAGTGTGAGCTTTAGTTGACTCGAAAAGGTCAAATATCATTCAAGATTTGCCCAAAATTAATCTAAAAGGAAAAAATAAATTTCTCTCCATTATAGGATTAATTTATCTCGGAGGAATAAAATATATTAATTATACCGAATCCGCATGGATTTTCATGTTCCTCCCGCTAGTTTGAAAAATTCAGAGATGTTTTTTTAAAGTAACAAGCATCATTTCGACAAATTCTTATCGTATTCACATCGAATTTTAATCTGAAGAAATGCGATTAACCAAATGGAGTACGCAATATTTAAAGGTGAGATACGTTTTTAATAGCAATTTATATTGTCAATGATTGTTCACAGATTCAGCAACAATTTCATTATTTTTCAGCAATATTTTCCATTTTTGATTTACTGATTAATTTAGCCTTGAATATATTAAAATTTTCTCATTCATTTCAGTATATTTAGTCACGAAAAGAATAAACAAACTTCAAGCGATGTATCTCGTTTCATAAGTTCTGTTTTTTGGAGGCATTCCAAGATGGAGTCAAGTATTACGGAATATTTTCAATGAAATATATAAGAAAAATCCATTAAGATATTTTTCTAGATGTGTGCAAAATTATGTCTGCAATAAAATTTAAAATATCGCTCGAAGAACAAACGGTGCATTCGTATAAAATAGGAGTTGAATCATTCGGAGTGAGCGAATATTTTGTAAGAATTCAAAAGAAATGAAGATAAAAGGAATTTGATAAAAATGAAGAATGAGATGGGACGGTGAGATGTGGGAAACGGGAGGAAGAAGCGGCAATAATCTGGAGGTCGTGCTCGGAGAGTGTTCGCCGAGACTTGCGTTGAAATGCGTTTCTTCGGCAAATGAGGGATCTCCGTAAAAAGGAAACACTGAGTGGAAATTCGAGGCTGATTTCTAAAATGTTAGGCTCAAGATGAAGAAACGAAAAGCAATTAATAAGTTCAATTCAAATTTAAGTTCTACTGATTTAGGAAAGGAATTGGTTTTTAAGTCATTTTAACTGTTTTTTTGTTTCGAATTCCTGAAGTTTAATTTCTGCTCACTATTTTTTTAGCTCTGAATAAATTAGTGTTACGTGACTCAATTTGAATACATTTTATGACTATATAATAATAATTATTATCATTTAAATGTTGCAGTTGGACGACTGTCCGATGGCAACAATATACAGCGAATTAATTACTGAGGATCAATCACACAACGAATACAACAAACAATACATTTAACAATTAAACTAATTTCACATATGTATGCATATGAAGTTCCTTCCTTCATACTTGTCTCACTCGCCCACTTCCTAATATCGCTGTAACACACGCAACATAACTTTTATACACAAAATTATCCACTATGTTCTACTATCTTTCTATTATACTCTAAATCAGTCACTATGTATCACTATCTTTTTCAACTTTGCCTTAAAAGTTTGCACACGAGGAGGGAATGGCTCAAAGATTTTCGCAGGAAATGCGTTCCATTGCTCAATGCACTCCAATTACAAAAAGAATATTTTCCTAAATTAGTCTTCTGAGTCAGGGGATCGGTTTTATATCTATGGTCCATCCTGCTATAAAATACTGGCTACTTTAATCTATCGCCGATCTCAACCCACGACGGCTCCCTACAATATGATTTATAAAGATTCCCAAATCTACCTAAATACCTTCTAGTTTCTAATGAGTCCAACCCTAATACTTCTAGCATGTGTGAGACGCTTGCAGTCTTTTTAAAATTTTTGTGAACATATCGCACTGCCGTTCTCTTCACCATTTCGATTTAGTTTATGCGTCCTATCTGATGATAATACAATCTTAATGGAAGAGAAAAATTCATTATTAGTACTAAATACATTTGAAATTTATAATGTAAATGAAAATTATCACCCTTTAAATGCAATTGATGGAAAATCGCACTAAAAACAAAAAAAGATCGAAATTATACAATTGCTTAAAATATTATTTTATAAAAAATTATGATACAACTTTTTTTATTGTTTCTTTTTACTTTTCTCCTGATAAACCCATTCCGCTACAATCCATCGATTATAGAAATATTTTAGCCCCACAATCGTCTTTTCTATTCTACTAGAGCTGTTTTTAACTTAATAATTAATTATTAACTTATAAATTAATTTTAACTCAGAAAAAAGAGAATTCTAAAACCAAAAAACTTCATTTCCAATTCTAAAATTGCTTCAATATTGGAAGTGCAGTAAATTATGATATATTTTAATGGACTTCATCCACCAATAGGTGTGAAGAGATTGTCTTTTCAGCAATCATCATATTACAGAATTACAATCCAAGTGATTAATAAACGGGAATTGTACGAAGGAAGTTATTAAGGAAACGATGTCTTAGTGGGAAGTGAGATTGTAAATTGAAAGCGCCGACGGAAGAAATGGGTCAATTAATAAGAGTGTAAAGGGAAAATAATTGAGCCTATAGTGGCGAGGAAAATATGTAGCTGTAGACAATGGAGAAATATTCTCAAAGATTGAGGTGAGTCCGTTTACCTAGAAACGAAAGATATAATTCGGAATTGAGTTTATTAATCATTCTGATTCCCAAAAAGGTCGAACGCAATGCTAATTTGTGCTAAAGAACATCTTTACAGAATACTTAATATCTTTTTCAAGTAGAGCATTCTATAGTCGCTATAAGTCGCTATATTATTGCGTCATCCAACTAAAGGTTTTCTTCTTGGAAAATTCTCTCTGCTTCTTCAAATGAATTTGTTCAAGATTAAGGTTATCAAGAAGATACAACTTCCATATTCCATACTTCAGTTATTCTTCCCTTGCATACTATATATATTTATTTCCATCATTTGACAAATACTTTCGTTTACTTTAAGAAGTTATTTACTACGTTTTCCGTTGGTGAGCATTCTTTCCATATCACAATACATTGTGAGCCACTTGTTCTTGAACCCTCCCCCACCCTGAGGGTACGATTAGGGTGCGTTATCACAAAAGGGGTTGCGAACTGAGAGATTAGCGCTCAATTCCCTTAAGGTAGAGGATGCAGCGAATACCAAGTGTACGGTATTTTCCTTTATCACTTGAGTACTTTGTTCTATTAACAAAATAATAAGTAATTGAAGCGATTATAATATGTCAATTACTCTGAAGTTGCTTGATTATTTAGGAATTGAAAATTGCCAGTTTCGTGGAAAAGATAAAAGTTCGTTGAAATGATCGACTGTCTTTTGTTTGTTCGACAGACGAAAGCCGTAAATCACGTGGTCGAGAAGAAGGAGGAAATTAGCTAAATAATGGATCGAAGGGATTAAATAGGAGGAGGAGACCACTTAACAAATTAAGTGAATCCGGACACATGCGATACCCATTGTCTAGAAAACCAATTCCTTTTCTCTCCAAAGTACATTTGTATCCTCAGCGTATGATACTTGTATCCCTTTCTCATTAGGAATCACTCGGCTCAGATGAGATTTCGAATTGTTGAGTAGACGATTTCGAAATAGAATTTCGATTAAACGCTAAATTTTTATTTTAAAAGGTATCAGAAATAGTCAACATTATCACACCGTCTTATAATAACTTTGACTATTTTATTCCGTTCGTCACTATAACTTTTGTTTTAAGGTTCTAAAAATCACATGTTATTACGTATTATTTCTAAAACTGAAAGAATTGGATATGATGTCGTTTCATATCTTATCTCTGCATAGAATAAATGCAAATGTACGATTACTTTATACATCTATTATTTTATATTTTAAAATGCTTGAAAATGCAAAATCGAGTGGAAATGATATTATTATTGAACATTATGTACCCAGGAATAAAAATGTGTAAATATTCAAATTTGCGAAAAAATATCTTTAAGGAAAATTAAATAAACAAATATATAACACTTAAGAAAAAATCAGTACTAATAAAAACAACTTTGTAAATTTACACAGAAAATTGGTATATTCACGACCAGTTTTGTAATATGAAATTACACCTTCAGGCAAGGAATTTCTTCCTTATAACAAATATACCAATTTTCTGTGGAAATTTACAAAGTTGTTTTTAATACTATGGCATTCCGCGAAGTCACACCTTCTCACATTGATTCCAAAATTCAGTACCCTTCAGAGGAATAAATTAGGAATAAAAATTATAGCATAGAATAAAAGCTAAGGCTTAAATTTTATAAAATAATTTCAACATTTATGGTCATAGCCCTTTTTGGTTGAGCGCGATTCCTTATTCCAGACTATTATTTTCATAACTAGTCGTATTCATTGGATTTCGAATGTAATATTCATACTATGTTAGCGATAATCAGTTCGTGTGAGTAGGCGATATTCTTAAATTTAAAGGAGAAATTGAATGTTAAGTGCTGCGTTTGTTCCGAAACAGAAAAGGCCTTCACTACAATAGCTAAGGCGACTGAGATCTGTAAACTTGAATTGGTGCCGCAATTTGCATTCAAAATTTCAATCGTGCGTGGATCGATAAACCATGGGAGCGATAATCGAATCAAAAGGAAGAGCAATCGGAAGATGTCACAGATTGAATAACTTTCCAATCAGAGGGTAATTCAGGAAGAGAGGAAATTGCCTCGTTTCCGCATTAAAGGCATCATCGGAGGGCCATCAAACACCACTCCGTTCAACTATTTTTAGAATTTTCATCTTGAATGTCAAAGAATATACATTGGCTTTAATTATAACTGTGTCATCTGATATTTCTTAAAAATGCATTCCTTAATGTATATCGACGATTCTATAAAGATCCTTTACTTCAAAGATGATGTTTGTTTTTTTAAGTATTTAAAACTAGAAGAAATATATTTTAGTATATAATGAAAAAGGGATAGATATTATTTGACTGTGAAAAAGTACAACTTCTCTCTTGTTTTCATGTGAATTTAAATCTTTCAATGGATATGATATAAAATTATGATGGGAGTAGAAGAACGATTTCGATTATTTGGATGTAAGTCGATGACGTTTCCAAAATGTAAATATTGAAATTAATTCAACAATAAAAATAAACATCGTTTGTTGAGGGAAGAATCATTCATTCACAACGATCGTGATCTCAAAACAAAGTGAATCAAATTAATGTTCTGCTCCGTATAAAGTTTGGTTTTTTATATTTTTTGTATAGTTTGGGCCCAAGTTTTTCTGTTTAGAATTTCGATCTATGTCCGTTTACCCGATCACGTTCTTCGAAAGAAGAAAAGAAGTTCGAACGAAGTAACACTTAGAAAGAGAATGTGTAAAGTGATGGAAAAAGTTTCTGTTCTTCCTGCTTCCGAAGTTCACATTTAAAAAACCACGTCATTAATGTACGTCTGTACCTTTTCCAAATTTATCATTCATCGACCTTATCACCCGTGAATCATGTTAGCAATATCTGAATAACATGTTTACAATAAACGACAGAAATTACACATTATAAATTAATTTATAATGTATAATTATTTTTTTCAATTAATTTTTTTCATCACCGCTATTTCTGTTCGTTTTGACCATTTTTGTTCATTAACCGATATTTTTGTTTGTTTCGACTATTTTTGTTCATTACTGCGTTTTTGTTTGCCTCGGCTACTTTTGTTCATCACTGCTATTTAATACTAAACATAACAAGCAGTGATGAATAAAATATGTCGTAATAAAAACAAATAGAAGTGATAAAAAAAATAGTGAGGGCGAACAGAAATAGTCGAAGCAAAAAAAAGCGATGATGAAGAAATAAATTCGAGGCAAAAAATAAAGCGTCGATGGACAAAAAAAGTCGAGGCCAACAGATAAATCGGTGATAACAAAAATAACCGAGGAAAAAAAATAGCCAAGGGAAGCAAAAAGAACAGTGATGAACAAAAATAATTGAGACAAGCAAAGAAAGCGGCGATGAACAAAAATAGCCGAGGCAAACAAAAATGGCAGTGATTAACAAAAATAGTCGAAGCAAACAAAAATGGCAGTGATTAACAAAAATAGTCGAAGCAAACAAAAATGGCAGTGATTAACAAAAATAGTCGAAGCAAACAAAAATGGCAGTGATTAACAAAAATAGTAGTGTTGAAAAAACATAATGATGATGAACAAAAATAATTGAGACAAACAAAAATAGCAGTAATGAAAAAAAATAATTGACACAAACAAGAAAAGCGGTGATGAACAAAAATAATTGAGATAAAAAATGCGGTGATGAACAAAAATAATTGAGATAAAAAAAATGCGGTGATGAACAAAAATAATTGAGATAACAAAAAAAATGTGGTGATGAACAAAAATTGTCGAGCTAAACGAAATAGCAGTGATGAACAAAAATAGCAGTGATGAACAAAAATAGTCGAAGCAAACAAATATAGCAGTGATGAAAAAAAATAGCAGTGGTGAACAAATATAGTAGAGATGTACAAAAATATTTGAGACAAACAAAAAAAGTGGTGATGAACAAAAAGAATTGAGACAAAAAAAAGTGGTGAGGAGCAAAAATATCCGAGGCAAACGAAATAGTAGTGATGTACGAAAATATTCAACGCAAACCAATATGGTTGAAACAAACAACTAAAGCGGTGAATAAGAAAAAAAGTCGAGGCACACAAAAGCAGCAATAATGAACAAAAATAGTCGAGAGAAGCAAAAATAATCGTGATGAACCCAAATAGTGTAGGCAAACAAAAAAATCGGTGATGAACAAAGAAAGTTGCAAGAAACGAAAATAGTGGTGTTGGACAATAACAGTCACCGCTTTGTAGGGGTGATGCCGCTATTTTAGTTTCTCTCGCTCATTTTAGTTCATAATATTGATGAATAAAATAAGTGGAGACAAACAAAAATGGCGGTGATGAGCAGAATAGTAGAGAAAAGCAAATATAGTGGTGATGAACTACAATATTCGATAGAAACAAAAATTGCGGACAATTTAACATAAAAGATATAATTCCAGCTATCTCTTAGCTTCCTTCATAAATTGAGAAACTGTATTGAACGGGATCCCAAATAAATCAATTGCAAACAGATGACGGATGATTTTCCTATTGTGTTTTGGATGCGATAACTAGGCAAAGGAAAAAGTCAGTTCTCTTTTGTATTCCTGTCCATCTTCTTTTCCAACTCAAACTTTGGTATCTCACTTTAGGTTCCATAAATCAACTTATCATCCTCGTTTCTCTTACACTCCTCTCTCTTAATCTCACAAAAGTTTCCGCCTTCTTCCGCCATTCTCTTAACTTTTGTACGACTCTTTTTCCCACTTAAGGTACATTTACATTGCGAGGACACACGTGCTGCCACGAACGAGAAAAAAACGCATTAACGGACACTCCGCCATTTGCGAGGGCGCTGTCGTCATATCGAAATTGCCTAGCAACGCACGGAGGGATGGAGTACAATAGAAGACATAATAGACGTTTGATACTATTGGGATATGCATTGAAAAAATCGATTCTAGGTCATAGTTTTTGTATTTTGCATACTGTTTTACGGTCTTGTATTTAAAATATTTCGGTAGTAAATCATCAATTTCTTGCTCTTATGAAAGCTGCACAATAAAAGTACGACAGCTCTTTCAAACATTACTTGGAATGATTGCTCTCTTTTTATTATAATAAATTCCATTTACCAATACTACACTCATTATGTCCGGAGTAACATTTAAGATTGGAAAACTCTCAGAGAATTTTTATTTTAAGTTTCACCTTTTGATGCGAAAAAAGTATAAGAACAACAATTAGAAAATAGCGATGCTTTCAGCCTTCATTTTTCGTTCCCGTCATGCAACTGGGCACCGCTCCTTAATCATACGAGTCATATCGCACCGTTGAGTTTCCGTAGAAGAAATGAACTTACGCAAATTTTTAGATAACTCTTATGAAAGCAATTTATCGATGTGGAGAATTAAATGGATGCTGAATTGGTTAACGCGAGATTAGTTTATTCTTTATGCTTCATTTACTTTCTCAGCCATGGAATACATTTTCCTTCTGCTTGAGTAAAGAGAAAGTGGCTTATTCACTATATTATATACCTCTGCATCATTTACAATAAGACAATAGTGTATTATTATAATTAATTCACAAAATTTGTCATATTGATGATAAAAAACTAATAAAAAAAATTAATTGCTTCATCATCAATATTACTATTAAGCCACATTAGTAATTGAAATTAAATTTATTTATAACCTTAAATCTCATTAAATAATACAAAAATAGTGCTGAATATTAACCTTTTCAGTTGTTAAAAACTTTATCGATGCACAAAAGCATGGCTTCTTAGAGTCACTAACGCAAGAGATGAATTAAAATGGATTCCGATTTAATTGCGGATCGACTTAAAGGGTCAATGGTCGCTAATAAAGGGTCAAATCAATCCATTTCACTCTATAACTCTCTCTTTCCATCAATTTCTCACTGCCAATCATCCTCATCTCAGCCGTCAAAGATCCCCGCTCTCCATTGTACACAGCGAAAAGAGATACATCTATAAAAACCACATTCAATATTATCATGAAATTTATTTATACTCACATTACTTTAGAGAAATTATCAATTTATTTTAAATATTCAATGGCTTTTAAACTCAAAGAAATACTGATAAAATAACGTTTTTTTGATTTTTCAAGATTCCAAAAGTCTCCAATTTAATGATAGTTTATTGAATCACGATACAGATAGGAGCCATAAATTTGGTATAATATATATGTGAAACTATTCTATTAGTATGTTACTTAAAACTTTTACTTCGTTAATCTTCATCATTATTGTGTTATCAATAAATATCTCTTTTTCGTTGCAAAATATACAATAATCCGGAGACTAGGGGTGAAACTTTTTATATGATTATCCTCGTAAATATATTCTAAAAATTATGGTGAAATTTTTTAAATAAAAAAAGAACGCAAAGGAAAGTTGAACTGAAAGAAGAGAAGTTTAGATTAGAAATATACATCAACTACCCCTAAACTACACACGCAATGTTTGTCAGCCATTGTCTGGACATTGACTTGATCTCAACATTAGAGGAGTACAGAAAAATTATACCAAATCAATAACTACACTAAATAAATGAAACTGGTAATTATGCAGTATTTATATTAATCACTATCATTACTAATATCATCATCAATCAAACTAAATATTATTTCTTTTTAAATAAATCTCTTGAGCACAAAATCTAAATCAATGTCATTGAACGCAATTCCAATGAAGAGTCAATTTATTTATCAATTGCAATTTTATCTATTGCACCATTAAAAGGATCGTAGAAATGTTTTTCTTTTCTATTAAAACCATTTAAAGGGAATATTATTTGATGAATGCATTGATTTTTGTTTGATGAATGTGTCTGCATGGATACTGTGCTATTAATAGACGACCGGATTATGAATAGAATAAAAGCCATTATATATTATAGAGATAAAACATTTTGATAAACGACTAGAAATATTTCGTTTTCATTTTCAGAAAAGCATTCAATAAAATTGAAATAGATAAACTTAATCATCGCTGAGAAATTAATGTCCTGATTAAAATGATGAAAAGAACAGAATTGATGCAATTTTCTTCGTTTTCGTAAAATGCTTTTCAACGCAATCCTTCTCTCCCTTTCTTTTCATCGTCCATTGCCTTTTTCTCGAATTCCCTTCACACATTCCTACGATTCGATTACCGAACGAACTTGTACTCGTCCCATCTTTACAGGACACCCTTCTGATTTAACAATGATCAACTGAAGCCACTCTCCCCTGTTGTACGATTGTGCCATTTGTGCTACCGAAACTCATCTTCTGTATCTATTTTTAACATTTATCTTAAATTGAATCCGATTTGTATATGAAAATATGAATAATGTACTCACCCGTGTCCTATTTCTGGTTTAAATACGATTTACGAAGTGTAAAACAGTTTTATATAAATAAATATTCCTAAAAACTCTTTAATTAATCAAACATTAAATTTCTTAAAAATTGGGAACTCAGTTTTCATATTATTTAATTATTTTCCTCATTTTACTTTATTCAATGGAAAATTAATTACGCGTATTTAGGAATCACATGAAAATAGTTAACCCAGAAAAATTATTTTGAATTTTATGTTTAACTTTTGTTTCACTATTTAAGTATTGATTTGTCAAATACATTCATTCATAAGATCGATTAGATAGAATTGATAAGATTGATATATTAGAATGAATTTAGAATAGAAATGTATTAGATATGAATTTATATTGTACATCTTTCCTTGTTCTGTTTTCATCACCTTCCACGCAAGTATCAGATTAATTCTATTTGTAACCGCTCATCAAATATGGCGCTCTATGGAGTCCATTTAATCACCATTTATGTTTGCTCTCGAATGCCCTCTCTATTTCCGGAAGCCTTTCTTCCAAAACGATACCATTTCCTCCGAAATATTCAATCCAACCCAACATCCCTCGTTAAATATTTCACCTCTTCTTCCCTCCAATGGCGTCTTTCATTTACTTCTTTTGACGATTCAAACCTCTTAATAATGGACAAGAGCAATGAATATCAATCCAGAGCATTGCGAAAACACTGTTTCCGAGGTAAACGGAAGTATTTTGGGAACGAAAACCAGTTGGAAATTCAAAAGAAAGAGATCGATATATCTCGAAAACTATCAAAGACTGATTACTTTGTAACCAACGCAACTATGCAATGCTTTTCAATACAATGCGCATATTTATCGCATTAAAACAGCAGAACATCTAACTAAGCACTTCAAACGGTTATTGTGGACACTAACATAATATGATTGGCGTTAGTAGTTCTCAGAATTGGTTCAACAGAAGATTAATTCCTCTCAATGAAGGTACCAGAAAGAGGAAATATCTCTTTGCTCTCAATTGTAAAGCACAGTAAATCTAATGTTTGGAACACATGCGTGAACATATAACTATACGTGTCTAAATAGTTTGTTGTGAATGGGAATATCTCAAATGAGCCCAAAAATATCTAGGAGTATATGCAGTAAATGTCTGAAAACAACAAAAGATCAAGTGGCATTCCCTTTTCATAACTATTATAGAGCAGAGAGTTTATGTGATCGATACCCGGTATAAGCTCCTAAAATAAAAGATTGTTTTTCAGAAGATTTAATCAGAGTTACGTTACCTCGAACAGTTTCACAAAATCTTATAGCATGTTTCTATTATTCGACTCCGCAATTTCATTGGTACACTAAATAGATTTACGTTACACATTAAAAAATCTCTCGTAACGTACATCTTCGAGGAGTTTACATTCTGTTTACAAATAAATTCCTATAAACTGCGGCAGTTATTAATGCACTATAAATATTATGGCTTTTTAATGATGTAATGAATTTGATATCACGATTTGCGATTCCAGGATTCATAAATTCTAGGATTAGTGAGTGAAGTACTTTCTTTCCTTTACGTCTCTAAGAGACCCTCTCTTCATTCAAACCACTTTCTCCCACTTCCCATTTCTCCTCACATCCAAACACACTAATCGCCTTTTTCATTCCGCACTTAACTGTCCTCAGATGGAACCCAAGCGTTCGGTCGCTTTTAAACTGCCCTTTCGGATTTCTTTGCCGCCTTTCACAAATTCTTAATATGCTTCTCCTTTAAAAAGCTCCTTTTCCACGGAACTTTTCAAGACTTCTGAACACTCGGAATTAAGAAAAATCAGGGACGTTTGAATTTTCACGGAACCGTCTTTATATATTTACCATTCTGTGGAATTAACACACAGGAGATCAAATGTAATGCAGAATAAGGTTCTGGATATTCTGTTGACACTTAGTGCGTGGTTGTTTAAGGTTCGGTCCATTCTCATTCAGTATTTTTCGAAATTCAAATTTGACTTCAGGTGATTTCTTTTAGTTCTATTCCTACAGTTTTAGCACCGCATAATTTTATGCCAATTTTGTCCATTTTTGTAAATAATACCGTTTCAAAGTAAACTGTGCCTCGCAATTACGTTAGAACAATTTAAAAAACCGTACTTCTCGTTTATATCATCAAGTTTCTCTTTGAACACCAAAACAAAGTCCCCTTTCTACTCAAACATAAGAAGTATTATTTACAATAAGAATGGGACGATTTACTACGGAACTGAATGAATTAACATTCCTTTATTCAATTCATGTGTCAATTGTATTTTTTTATATTTCTATTATTTACTTACAGATCATATATTAAAACATTGCTACTATGTGCTATAGTAAATTGCAACTCGATCAAGAAAATTGCAACAAAATGGATGTAAAATTACTAATAAATTTATAGAATTATAAAATTTAAAATTAAATTTGTGGTTAAGATAAAACGGCTTCTATAAGATCCATATAATCTCTAAATTTTATTAAAAATTAATGAGTATATTACTTAATTTTTTAGGCTTATACTAAAAATCAGAGTATACAATTTATAATCATTAAACTAATTTTGTCATTAGAAATTAAGAGAAGTTGTTATAAAATTTAGAATAAAACAATAAGTTCTTCAAATAGATCCTATTATAAAGATAAAATTATTTTAGTTAAATTAAAATCGTATATCGATTCATTGGCTTTAATCTTCGGAAGACAACGAATTGCCTTGTAAGGATATCCTGGATACAAATCGGGTCATCTTGAGACGGTAATAAAAAGATGCGATTCATCTTTCGGCGAAAAAATTTTGAATGCAAATGCATCCAACAAATGGAGTCACGTTGTGTAGTGAATAAGGTTATTCATGAATCTGCGTTGACCGAGTTTCCCTTTATTGGTGAATCATGATTCCACTTTTAGCTTTGATGGAATGCGCGAGCAATTTTACGTCTTATGATTTACGTATCTCGGGATTCAGGGGAAGAAACAGGACATGTAGTCTAACACGAGCAGGGATTTTTGAAAAAGATACTCTGTGAGAATAAATTGGGGCGATTTAGGAAGAATAGCATTCAGGTACAAATAAAGAAAATTATCATTATTACGTCATCTAATAAAACTTAGTTTTAATGGTTTAATTGAACACTACTTTCATGAATGCGAATAATACGGAATATTTAATTTTAAATTTTACGCTGCATATCTCCAAATTAATTCGTTATGTTACCCTTCCACTAAATAAAACTTAACCGTATCGACTCTATTGAGATCATTTTCATCTTTGCATTCCATTTGAGCAGCCATTAATATACTTCGAATGTAAACCTAAATTTAAGAATGGAGATAATAGTTAGCGGATTTTATACATAATTATTTTAGAATGGAATCATAATAATGAATAAACTAGAGTTCTTCAATTAAAATTTAGCTATGAGACCCATTGCGTTCAAAAAGAAAAATTAAATCGGAAATAAAATCATCCTTTCTATAGAGAGTCATCGTTTATTTTTCTCCGAAACCTTTAAGCATTTATCCGCGAGAAAAAATTCAAAAGAAACGCTCCTTCTATTTTGGGAAAACCCCGAAGATATTTCGCGAAATTGTGCCAGAACAATCGTAGAAGTCTTTGCAGAATATTTTGTTAGTTTGAAAGCGCTCCGGGAGAGGCGTTGGGAGTCAAACTCGTTAGCGGAACGAGCAACTTTTTCGGACGAAATAGACTAAAGATTTAAAAGCGGTCATCGGCGCCACTGGACGAGTCTACAATCGATAGACTGTCTGCGGGGCCTTGTGATCATAAGAAACGCAACTAAGTTAACTTCGAACATATTCATATGTGAGTCCTTTTTTACTTTTTAAAATTTCCCAATTTAAATGTTTCAAATCGTATCAAACAAAGATTAAATCAACAAAATGTATCGTATATCGTTAAGATCGAAGAAAAATATAAGAATAAACGTATTTTGCGTAAAAAGGCATTCTATCAAATGATATGCTTTTTGTTGGGTTATATTGCATGCTGATTTTATAATGCAACTGCAATAACATTTTTCATGCCTTAATTTCACATCAATTTGGCTTTATTTGAAAAAGAAGGAAATATTGAGATTGCATTTGCACGTACGATACTGAAAGTTATACCCCTAAAAATAATACGCTTTGACGTTTTTAATTTGACGAATTTATCCTATTTTGATGGAAAAGTATACTTTAATTTCTTAGTTATTAATATTTCTTCTTTAAGCGTAATTTAAAATGAGAAAACTATTTTAATTGTCTCGAATTTTAATTTTAATCGTTCGTTTGATATATGAGCATGAAATAGAAATGTTTATCACGTAGAAACATTGCATCTGGAAGACATACCATCTATGTGATTGACGGGACGAAGAAGATATGTGTGTTTCATGGAACGATATGTACGTGAGATTATTCTATAGAACCGCTTATTTGGAGATTCGCAGTGGACAGATGCGGACTTAAGAGAGGTTTAATACTCCATCTTGGACGGATTAACGCCTAATTCCTCGAAATTTGACTCAGTCTTTGAAAGCAGGATCAAAGAAAAGGTGGATGACGAGGACAGCGTGAAATTTTTAGCGGATTATGTGTTTATGAATGTATTATGTGTTTTGGAGTAAACGTGCTGGCCGAGAAGGGAAGACGACGATCGTAATGAATTCTACGTTTAATGCTTTTTCTACGAATAAATAGGTCTTATCAAATATCTGGATTACAAATAAATAATAGAATGTTTGTTCGTTGACTGAACTAATTTATTATATTTCGAAAGGAGCATTGATTTCATAAAGCTAATAGTCTGCCATATCTATTTATATGAGTCATTAAATTTGAATTCCCTCTATGATTAAATTATTGCAGTATTATGAAGAGAATAGAGTATAATACTTATTACTTCATTTTAAAATTGTTATATATGTACAATTTTTATATTTATTGGAATAATTAAAAGGTGTATGGAAAAGTTTAATTAATCACCGAAGAGTTGAAGTGCAAATTATGACACTGATAATTAACATATGTATTCTACTCGTTTAGGACGATTTAAATATAAGATGAAATGTATTAAAATAGAAAGAGTATAAAAACGAGTTTACTGATGAGGATCAAATGAGTGCGTCCATTGAGCGTACACGACTAACATTTATCCCACAGTATTTTTTAATCTACCGCGCACACCATTCAAATGATAAAATCATAGTCCTGCAATTGATACTCTATTCCTAAAAACTATATCGCGGTGACTGTAGTTCGTTGATAAAGCCGCTTTACAAGCAAAGTGTCTCGGCTTTGGAATAATCACCCGTGTCGTACATCGTTCTCCTCCACATACATTCGCATCTCTTGTAAGCCAAAGAGACTCGGCTAAGTTGGAGATACGGGAAATTAACCAGAGAGACCTCCGTCAGCACTCCAAGCGGTTGATTCTGGCCAACTTCCCAACAGACCCTGCCAATCAAGGTTGTTAGATTGCGGAAAAACCTTGGGAAATCTACGGACAATCATTTGGTTTGACCTCTCTCCAATTGAACACCCTTTGAAGAACCATTTAATTATGAGACATATTTATTCAACGGAATTCACTTACAATGGTATCTCTGCAAATAACTCTCATTTAGGAAATGATTTAATAAGGAACCTGTGATAGAACGCGTGTATAGAAAACAAAATCTAAGAAAATAGTACTCTCAATTTTAAGCCAAATCTATGCATAGAAATAGTGTGAAAGTTTGAGTCTGCGGATATTCTTTTATTCATAAGTCCTTGAGTGAATCTTTAAGTAATATCTTAGGGTTTGCATTCTTTATTATATAATAACGGTAAACGAAAAATATTTCTCCATTACGCAAAGACGAGCTTCAACCCGAAAGATTACGTTATCTTAGCGATAAGAAGAACTAATCGATGGATTCCGATTTTGAAGATAACTTACGAACACTCGATTTCCGCCTTTCAACATCAGCATTTCCATAAAATGATCAAAATTAAATGAAACGGTCACTTTTAATAGAAAGATATTTTGACGATATTTATCTTCGAGGGTTCCATTTAATGAAATATATGCAATTTTTGGCTAAATTTTTATACTGAATGCATTGAATAAAGAGTAAATCTATAATTTATTTGGACTCGTAAAATGTGAAATATATGCATGTATATTTCTAGAAAACACTTTCCTCTAGCTGCAATATAAATAAACTGCTGAAGCGACTTTTATCTTTAACAATATTATATCAATTAATACGATTAAATTTTATATTGAATCACGAGTAATTTTCGAATATTTCTCAATTGTTTGAAACACTTCTCTTTTACGTAAATTCCAATTACTGATAAACACGGCGATGACACCATTTTCCCTCTGATCTCCCAAAGTCCAGAAAGGGCTTCCATCAGCCGTACGTCACACCCTCTGCACCACTTTCCTCTCCATAACAATGCATCAAAAGAGGAAAACGATGGATTGTAACTAGTCCAAGCGCAATTACCTTCCATGGCAATATCTTTCATGATCCAAAAATAAACATCGCTGATAATAAAGCCTTGACTTTTTGCCTCATATTGAAGTTGTTTTGTGCTCACGAATCGCAAACTGACGATGCCAATACAATTAGCCGTTTAAGATGAGAAAGGATTGTCACACAATTTAAGAAAGAACTCATCGCTTTCAGAGTGCGATATGAGACATTATTTCGATTTTGGATATAATTCATTGCAAATCTGATTAGATTTCTTCCGATTGATCTTAATGCGAACAATAAATGAATATAATTGTGAAATAAACATCCTCTAATATTCTTTGCTGCCTGCTTCATTCCCAAACCAAAATACGCAAGTTCTTCAGAAAACAGTGTACGTTATATGCATTATACTCATCATCTAACTGAATATTTCCAAAAATTAAAAAGCAATATTTAACCAAATCAATCATTGAATTCGATAGCAATACTTTTTTCATTGTTTTTGTATTCAAACTCAATTTTAATTCATATATATTATTATGACTTGATTATATTATAACCATTTAAACATAATTTAAGCCATAAAAGAAAAGAGGCAATGTTAAAATCCATCCACCGGAATCAGCAAGTATTCGGAGTAATTTAGCGATGTCAAAGAGAGTGCTAAAGACGCACCCTAAGAGAGAAAGTTCGTTTTGGCTGGTTATCCTCTTTGCCGTGGACACACGCCACTGACTCTCCCAAAGGACTATTCTTCTCCAGCATTAATATTCCACAGTCGCTCCTAAGAATTCGCCTCATTACCACTCCCCTTTTGGTAGTACCATTGTTACTCCCGTCAACAATTACTCTTCACCGATATACTTTCTTAGGAAGGAGTTTAACGATTTCGGGAGAATTCATATAAATCCAAAGCTTTTGAATTAATTTTGGTTCAAGTCATATCTCTAAAGATCAAAAATTTACTATCATATCTTTGAATACTGCTTTAATAATTTATTTAAAATAGAACGGAATGTCTTTGTAATAAAATGAAAAGGTTTCAGCTATATTTTCAGTTAATATATATCATGAATTAGCAATCAAGTATTAGATTAGATGCTCATACGAGCATATTAAATAATATACCCATTCCACGAACTACAAGTGAGAGTAGGTTTAGAAAAGAGTGAGTACAAGTGGATTGCTGTCATAAGGCAAAGTATTTATGTAAGTGTATTTATGCTCTGAAATAAGTGAAAGAGAAAAACGGAGACTTTGTTTGTGCTAGATCTTTAAATTCTATTTAAACTTGGAAGCTTAAATATAATCAATCGCTCTATAATGTAAACGTGTATTTCAATTGTGGGAAGTTTATTTGGTGATAAATACATCAATACCAAATAATTGCAAAGAGAGCCAATGATTGGGATCTATAACCATTTAAGAAACCAAATATTTTAGAGACTTTTCGCGATATTCAATTTTTACTGCCTCAGCAATTTTAAAGTGAATTCGAGTAGTACAAATCACTAACTACTGGTAGTACCAATGAGTAGTACTTCCATTGCTGTGATCCATTAAACATTTCCTTGTCTAAACTTTGGCTTGAAAAGGTAAAATAAGCTGTAATAGAATCTTGTACTGAGAAAGTCTACACCAATCAATTGTTATTTATTTATGGAGATAATCTTTAATTTGGAGACAGAATTCGGTGAAACCGATAAGTTTTTCAATTCGATGTAAATTCACAAAACCTTTGACATAAAGCTCATGACATTATATTTTAAAGTATAATCCTTTAAGATCGATACCTACCTAAGGTTAAAGATTGTTGAATCAACTTCACTCGGCGAGTAAAAACAACTTTTTGATAAAAAATCAGAAATGTATAAAATTTTAATTTACGAAATTTTGTTTGCAAGTTTGATGAACTTTTCATGGACTAGCGCAGTTCCGTCCTGATTCTGGTCCAATGACGAGTGCAGAAAGCCATTTGGTGGGCGTCCAAGCAAACGTGTGCTCCTCTGAATAAGACTCCGCATTACCACGTCCTCTCAATCTCCTGACAAACGATTTTCATCCGACAAAATTACACACGTAGCCTCATTTACTTTGTCAGTTAAACCTGAATCATATGTGGAAGACAATAAGAACTAGGAGCAATTAAAAGAATAATAACGTTCAATTTGTTTGTAAATAGTGTAAGGGTAATAACTAATTATTATCCGTGCTGTTTGTATTCTGATATTACCTTGAATATTGGATAGAATAATTTACACTTGAATGGAAATTAGATCACAAAAACAATAAACTTTGTTTTAATCACAATTCTATTTTCATTTAATCAGCATATTTGACTAACGCGTAACTATTCCTATAGTTAGACAATGCGTGGGTAACAAATATTGCGAAATCGAAAAATAGATTCGTTTAACGCATGAATTGAATCATTTTGTGATTCACGTAATAGCTGCAGTTAAATCAACTTAAAAGTCAGAAAAAAGCTAATAAATTCGAAAAACGGAAATTGAGTTTAATGCGAACTCATTTCTTTCAATTATTTTAATTTTCGTTTCCTAAAAAGTTCATTAAGTGACATGAGAGGGAATTTTTAAGCGATTCACTCCCAATAAAATCATTCACCAAAATTGCCTCCGTTTATGGGTCTAATCATATAAAATCACATTTGCTTCGAAAACAATTCTTCATTAAAATTTCATCAGAACACAGACGCTGTAAAAAAGATTCTGACGAATGAATTATCTTAAAAATTTTTAGATTTTACCAGGAGAAGAATATTGTCTAGAAGTGGAATTAGAACAATTTATGACTGCGTATTTACCAATCTATCCCACGGTGAATTACGATAAAATCAAAAGAAATGAAAAACGTTTTAGGCAAATACGGCCGTTGAAGCGCCTTTTACTCTAATCGGCGCAAAATTTTGGAGAAAAAATATTGGCAAGTATCATTCTCTATTATTTTTGACGGTCACTCGAAAAAGAAGAACTAAAGATGACATTTTCAAATAAAATAACCCTCTACATTGATTGAAAAAATTAATATACTAATATTAGAGTCAAACAAGGTCGAAGCTGATACTTAAATCTCTTCATGATAATTTTGATTCAATTAATTCAATTCATTTAAAGATGAAAATATAGGCCTATATAAAATAAACCATAAATTCTGCAGCATTCTCTCCAAGTTAAAATAGTTGTTTACTTATAGTTTATGATTAGGAATTGTGGTTTAAATCGTTTACTTCTTCGTGGAGATTAATGTGATCTTAACCGTGATTAGACAAAAGGACGTTCCCAATCTTCAAATAGACGAAATCCCATTTCGTGTGATCGAGAAAACAGAGCAAAATGCGGAATTGGATAATGAGGGATTGGATGACACGCTAAAGCGGTTTCGGCGACGAATTATGAAAATAAGAAATTGAAATTCCATTCTAATGCGCTTACATTTTCCCAATTACCGCGAATGGCAATTCGATGAATTATCTTTGGCAGGACGATGTTCGTTTGGAATGAGCGGCGAAAATGGGAAACAAAAGAGAACCGAATTGCAATTTTATCGATCGAAATTCATAGCATTTTAGATTCGGTTTTATCGATTATGAATGAAAGATTGAATACGAAATATCAGCAGTGGATATATTTATGATCCATTTAAAGAAAAACAGCAATAATCAATCATTTACCTACAGAAGTCTTTTTGTTTCTGTATCTGTTAGAATGTCCGCAAAATAAAAACTTAATTTTTTCAATCATTCGATGCTCAATATCAATGAAAATAACAAAGGAACCGCAAAATTCTTTTTTTAAAGAGAATCTTGAAAGTCATAAAAGTAAATACTGTTTGTATTAATACTAAGGAACGGAAACTGCAAATAATTCAATACGGTTTTCACTTTGAATGGGTTTCTCCGAGCAGCTTTAACGATTACGTGGCCGCAGCGTGTGTGTTCGTCCTTCTGAAGTGACCATGAACTCACGTTCTACTGAATGTTGTGGCAATGTCTTAATTTTACGCTTTATTCTCCTGTTTATAAAAATCAGGAATTTTAGAAGTAAGTTAGCATCCCAATTCGGGTTAATAAATTGAGAATTGGCATTTATAATTGGTGAAAAATGTGAAATACTAACTTAAGGGTATTTTTATTTAGTGTTTTCATCTGATTAATTATTCAGTGTTAACTATTTCCCTTTATTAAAGAAAGATTTTATATTACAATCAAAAAGGTTTGAACTGCGGAACCTTAGAAGACAACAATGATCATTGGGACAAATATATATTATATAAAACTCTCAAATTATTCAATGTAAGAATTATTAAAGATCTTATTTGGATTGAGTTATTCTATTTTGGATTCTCTCCATCACTGAGGTAGCTTTTGGTGGGTTTAAAAATGATATTTCTGTATAAGAGTGGAAGTGATAATGATTGTTTGCTAGGAACGTTATTTCACAACTGTAGATAATGAAGGATACTTCTTTGATTCCACCGATTCCATTTCTTTGAGGAAAAATATTAAGATTTCTCTTATTATTCTCCAAATAATTGATTCTTTGGTTCCTTATCGATAATCTCCTGCACACAGATGTTGACTAACGCCTCCGAAAATAATATTCAAAGAAGGATCATTAGGGTCTACGTGATTGATACAGCCCATTACACATCTCACGGAAATTCGCCCTTTTTTTCAACGCTCCACTTTTTAATCCAAAGTTGTTTTAGCACGCGAGAATAAGATTTAAATGAACTCCGAATGATGTGAGTAAAGCGCATTTTTGTAGTTGCGCGTAATTAATATCGTATTAATGACGGTACGTGGACATACAAAACCCTCATTTCCAGAATTAATTTAGAGATAAACGTTCATCACGGAATAAGAAATCATCTCTTTGGAATAATTTTCAGTGGGAAATGAAAACTGCGGTTTTACTGCGAAATTATTCTCCATCTGTTCTTAAGGAAACGTACTTACGGAGGCAGATTAGATCGGTAATTACTGCAGGAAAAGTCTCTGCAATCAGAAAAAAACGAGCATCGTGACGAGTAACATCAACCGCCGACCTTTGGAAGGCGTAATGTTACGGATGATATCCGCTGAATGTTTAATGTCCGAAGGCATGTGCTCCGAATTACAAAAGAAGCTCATTTTTCTCTCTTTTTAATGGTTCTATTTGTTATTAATACCTTAAAAATCTAAGATTCATTATCAATCACCTCATTAAGTGTACGAGAATAGTAAGAAATAATCATCATCTTTAGCAGAAGAGTATCACAAGTATTTGTTCTCTTCATTTATTATCTACATTTTTTCTTAAGAAGCATTTGATAATTCCGTGCACCTTTTACCATCAGTTGAATAATCTCACCAATAACATCTTCGAAAATGTGGGAAAACTGACAGAAAGGTAATAATATAATTATCGAATAAAGTGAGTGACTGAAATCAATGTATGGCATTATCGATTGAAGTCATGTACGCCGTATTATTGAGTCATAATTCGGAGTTATAAACTCATGGACTCAATAAAAGCTTCGAGTAAAGTCTTTCATTGATTATTCTTGGAATTCGAAGGAAGATTTATGCGTGAGACGGAATGGAGGTCATGTGCAATGGTATGCAAACAAATGAAGTTGCCATGAATGTGCACACCATTAAACCATTCGGCGACACCTGAATGACATCGGAAATGCATATTCCATTCTTGTCCTCTCAAAAAACTGTTTATCCTGATTCTCTTTTGTTTTTTATTACCAGCCTTGGAAATTACTCAATAAAATCACATAATTGCAACTATATTTATAAGCATGCATCTTTAACTGATAGTATTTCTGTAACTGTTTCATAATCCATTTATGTCTTTATCAGATCATCAATGGGAATCTATCTTAACGTGTTTATCCGAAACATATTCCTCACTTGCGATAGGAATTGCAATAGACGTAAAAGGATGACTCTCATCTGTGAGAGTGTAAATGAAGCGAAAGCGATTAACAGTCTAATCCTCTTCTCTGAGGTTCCATTATTCTATGGAAACCAAGACTCCTTTCACACATCATTAACTAAGCGACCACAAGTCAAACATGGATTGAATTGGAATGTTTCTTGGACGATGAGTAACAATTATTTATTTAAAATCATTATTATAAATAAAAATGAATATTTTCTCAGTTTTCCTGTTAACAAAATAAGGTTGAATCATTCGTGAACTGAGTAAAATATCTATTCCTCCGCTGGAAATCTTTTTCTTGGGATCAAATTTCACAAACAATTAGTTTCTCTATTCACTCGTTGGAGTTATTTTTAGGAATCTGATTAATTATAGAGAATTAAATAGAATAAAATCTAGGAATTGAGCAAATTCATTTTATGGCCGATTAAATTTTGAAATTCACGCACTGCTGAATATGGATACGCTGTTATTTCTCCAGAGGATGAAATTCCCAGCGTCGATCAAATTGGGTAAGCGGTAGAGTTGAATGCAGACAAAAGACGTTCGCTTGAATTACTTAGCTCGCTTCCGAGGGATTTCCCGTCCACCCAACTAATCTCCAAGACGTAAACGTGACGCAGGTGGCCACTGTTATGAAGGCTTCTGAAGGCTCTTCCAAGGGACAGATCAACCTCCTGACGTGAACTGGAAGCCTAATTATGCCATCTTACGCCGAAATGATGGCCGCGTACATTCATCCGGCTCAGTTGAGATGTCTACTCGAGGAAGCCAAACTCTATCGCTAGAAAGGATATTTATCAATCTCTAGAAAAAACAATGTACATCTGATAAGTGGTACGAATGTATAGAAAAAATAGTTACTTTCAGAAATCAATTTTGATAGGGGAAGTGTAACAAAAATCTTTTAAAATGTCTAATAACGGAACAAACTGAGGAATCCAAAAAAGTTTAGGTTCTTTTTTTAGGTAATAACTATCTGTTTGCCTTTTCGGATTTCATTTGATTATAGCATTCATTTCAATTATCTAAATTCAAAACAGAATTCCCTGTCGAAATATTACTTTTGAGGTAAAATAACATATTTCTCATTCGTAAGAATTCAAATATCGAAACTTAAATATCATTTATTTTAGTTATTCGGAAAATGGTAAGTACCCACTAATGCAGCCTTAATTAACTCCGCCAATGTCAAAAGCAACTCTGAGAGCGTTGCTAAATGGAGTAGAGTGGAATAAATATCGCTCGCATATGTATTCTTTATAGCTTCCGCTTCATTTCACCCACTTTCCTCCGTTGACTCCTCCTAATTACTCTAGCTAATAAGGGGTCTGCTTTCTAATGAGCACACACTCGTTGATGGCGGCCAAAGGAGCGCCTTCCTTAAGACTGTTATACTGAATTATTGCCATTTTATTAATGCAAACACCAATTGATGCAATAGAAAAAGAAGTAGATGTTTAACCAAATAGAAATCATACCATAAACTATATTGTGGTAAATAAAACAGCTAACTCTGTATTTAAGAATTATCGTAATTCGCAACAGACTGAGGGTATATGATAACTGACTTTGAATTTTTCTCGGAATTACTAAACAAATTGATTATAATTTATAGCATTATCACTCGTTCGATTTTCCTTAAGAGCATGATGCAAGGAATATTAAATAAAAAACTTTGTTAAATAGGAAGGTTTTTAAGTAATTGACTTACTCATCTAAATTCTACTTAATAAAATCATATTGTGTATTTCGACCATTGATGTGGTATTGTTTCCAACTGATATTTCAACGCAGCTCCAACTCTGTTCAGAATTAATCATTCGCTCTGGTGATTGAGAATAAAAATATGGACTCTCTTGCGGAAGTAAGATGATGTGAATTACATGCCAAAGTAGATTACAAGCTCATGTCCTCCTTCTGTTGCATAATTATGCCTTTGTGGCAATCGGTACCCTCAAAACCTCAAGGCCTCTTAGAACCGATTCATAAGTTCATTATATCAAAAGCATTGATCCCAACAAAGTTTCCACAAAAGTGTCCATTTTAAATTATAAAACTCTTTTGTATTTGAAACTTATTTTCCAAAGCTATTCATTAAAATATGAGTAAAAAAACTGAAGAGAGGGAAAACTTAATATGAAAAAAGTAAAAAATGCAAATTATTTTGTATTAATATGTATTAGATGAAGAATTTACATTTTTAACTGCAACAAGAGGTAGGACGAATTTGCTATATGCGTTTATAATTGCAATTTAATTATTTTAGCAGAAATTGGTTTCTTCTTCGTAATACTAAAATAAACCAATAATTTTTAATTATTGTTACATATTTCGCCTTCCACTAAAATTATCTACCGCATTATTAATGAAGGTTCATACTTTATGAATAGCCGTAAAGTTTAGGAAAAAAACAATAGTAAATCAAAATTTATTTGATTTAATAAAATATGCCTTTTTTGATTGAGTTCATAGCAAACATAGCTGTTATGTAACAAAATAAGAAATTTTTAATGATTTAATTTGAGAAAATTTGATCGCGAATTATGTAGGAAGAAAACCTGTTTGAATATTCATGTGAAAGTTGAGTGATTAATAAGTATATTTACTCCTTGTATCGCACATTCATCCGCACTTTGCGAAATTTCTATAGAACTTCAAACCCGAACCCAAAAGTTTCCAAAGGCGATGTAATCACCCCCACTTGAACGAACATAAACAATGTGTTTCCACAACCTCTGTGCCCTCTGAAGTAATACTCACATTAGCATTCCTCAGTCGGAACTTCTTAAGATACAACGAAAGTATCTTATGTAACAAATACAAATAAGTCCTATTAATAATTACAATCACATTTCTTAAATATTAGTGAAATATGTCGTCTTTAAATTCAATGTTAGAGAAATTATTATTCTAAAAAAAAGCGTCTAAACTTAATTTTTGTAAGCAGCTAAGAATAAAGTTCTGTAAAGTTGGTGATAATAGAAAGTAAAATCGTAATATGTTCTGTACTATAAAGTATTTAAGAAACTAATTTACAATATTGTAAACTATAAAGATATGAAATAAGGATTCACTAAACTGATAAAAGTTCCTTTTTCGTTCCTTTTTTAATTCCTTTTATGTGAATTGTATCATCTCCTATATAACACTTAACATTATCTCCTTCCACAACTTATAAATAGTACTAAGAATTAAAGCTAAATTTGATTACAAACAATAATCACATATTCACCGTTCGTAATTAAGAAATAAATCCTTCAAAAAAAAAACGGACTTAATTTTTTTATATATTTTACTTTAGAAGTGAGATTTTGTGAACCAAAAACGGATTCTTAATAGTATTTGGAACAATTGGTGGAACTGATGATCAAATAATGATATTATAAAATTAGTGGGATCCGTGGGTCATATAAATGTGACAGTGTAAATAAATACACCATAAATGAAATAAATAGTTTAAAAACATATCTGTTGATATTTCGTTTGAGAAAACAATCTGTTTAAATAATCTGAGATAATTTTAATTACTTTAGATTTCCGATGAATACAAAATCGACTGAGAATCGCATTCGTTTGCATTCCCTTGATACAAATGTTCCCTAGAAATTGCATAATTAGAATGATTGCACTGATGCGCATTTGAGTGTAAATGGGAATTAATTTATTCGAAAATCATATGAATTCTTTGTTTAATAATTATATTCGTATGTAATTAAAACCGCAGAAACTTGCGGAAGATCAATTTGGTTGATTAATGGTTGCCGTGCTTATCATTTGGAAAGGTCGAAACGGGAAATCTGATGAAATTAAAATCGGAATAAAATATTAGAAAAAAAATTTGATTTATTGAAAGTGAAAGTTGGTGACATGTTTAAAAAACGGACTGACATCTGTAGAATTTGATTACCTTACAAAAACATTAAATAGATTAAATAATTATCTTTTTATTGATTTAAGAGTACCTTGTTTTGAATGCAAACCTCAGAAGGGAATAAATGAAAGTGTTGATGAAAATTGTTTAATTATTCTTATTGCGGCAAAATGTTTATACATTTTGTGGAAAATAAAATATAAAAACTAAAATTTTAATTTGATTTAATAATTGATATCCATTGATCTCAATTATGAAAGTATTTTATCTATAATCGAGAAAAAATCAATAGTCGAAATATTCCAAATTTCTTGAACTATAAACATTTTATTAAATGCAATTTAATAAATAATTAGCGAGAAGATTATTATAAAGAATCTTAATTATAACTTTGTTACCGGAAGTTTATGGGTTATATATACATCAATGAGAGGAATTTCATTTAGGAATGAATCTCTTAGGAATTTCATGAAATATTCATACATATATCGAACAGAGGAATCCATTAACATTCAATATTCACATTGAGTATACGTCATTAACTCATTTAGAAAATACTTTGTACAAACATTTAGACGTAATTCGTTCCATTACCGGTAAATATTCAATATCAGTTTGGTAACGATACTACGATGTTCATTAAGACTTTTGAAAATGAACTTAAAGAGAAGATAAAATGCTATAAAATTAAGTATTACGTGTGATAATATTGTAATATTTTAATGAATGTTATCTTAAAATTATTCAGTGAATAACCCTAGAAAAAGAAATAGATAAAACAATGGAAAGGGTTGCATCATATTTTTCGTTATACTGCCAAATGTAGATAATGCTCGGTTTAAATTAACTTGCTTGCTTTGGTTTCTTTAAAAATGTAAATTTTCAAATTTTAACTTCAGGTGTTTAATTTCGCCTACAAAATAACGTATTTTCTTTCTCTGCATTTTCCTTTTGTTGTTCTCGAGTATTATTTAAACCAAACTACTAACCTATTTGATCCATTTGTTCACCGGTCTTCATCTTATCCCAACTCTAACATCTTTTATCTATCACAGACTCTATTGCACAAACTGCTTATCTTACCTCAATAATATATAAGAGAACTATTTCTGTTGGGTACTTCCAAACGTATCCATATCTCAAATATCAATAGTCAACAATTCGCCTTGGCAACCGAAATAAGCTTCCACTGCTCATTAGCTTCCTTTCGTTGTCCCCCGAAGTTCTCTCCACAACGCATTCGTCTTCATTAGCACCAGTCGACTCTTTTGGGAAAAAATAAAACCATACGAACAATAGCCATCCCTAGGGTCCACCGCCCTTTGCCCTCCTGCAGACACTATTTTCCTCGAGAATCCACTAATTGTTTATAATTGCGCCCGTATTAATAATGGAGGGGCGAAAACAGCTGACGAGCGCAAACGATGAGGCGAATGTGCGGGTCTTTTACTACAATTAAAGTGGGCCTTGTTCTGCGGACGCAAAAATATTGCCTCGCTACGTTCATTTCCTGCACCGGCTTCATTAAACGTCCGTTTGGCGAATGTTCTCGGTGAAATATTTAAACTTTTGGAGTTCATAAATTCATCCCAATCGCTGACGAAGGATTGCAAAATAGAAATTGATGAGGTTTACTGGAATTATCTTCTATACGCGAATGTCTCACACGTATACCTAAAAGAATTAAAGGAAATGTACTCCATCGAGGACTTCAATGCTGACGGGATTACTTTGTTTGCGCTAAATTTAATTTAGACACCAAAGTTACATTTATTACGAAAGCATTTGTCATCCTTAGATATATATTTCCTTAATAATATTCTTTCGTGAATTTCTGTGAATATCTCCGTTTCTTTGTTAAATTTTGGAAATAAAAGTGTGGAATTTTATATAACTTTGTAGCTAGTAAATTGCTTCCATGTAACATTCACTAGATATACGATACGAAATAAAATTTTTGGCTTCGAAATACGAAAATATTACCGTAAAAGAAGGAATTGCTTTTTTGTGAAGTGGAATACTTCGATTTTTTGAGACAATTGAGTTGAATTCAAAACGTTAATTCAAAAATAAAGATCAAATCAGATGAAAACCGACAAAAGGCTGATTTGGAATACATTCGTTGATCTAACAATGGGAAGATGGTAGTTGATACGCGTATTCGTAAATATTTACATATTCCGAAAGATCTCTTAAGAGATTGTTTATAAGTGTATTGCACTGCATTTGGACACAGTTTAGTGGAATAAAAAGAGTTCTCAATTTCTCCTGCCTAATTCAGTGCCTCTTACAGCGATTTTTGACATTGAATTCGAAGTTAATATTGACTCTATAAATGCTCTTTACTCACTTAACTTCTCTAATGCTTATCACGTACGTATTTTCAGTTGAAACTAAACTGAATGTGGCTAAGCATTTCAAAATCATTGTTCATCAGTTAAATAGTGTATTTTATGCTACATTCCAACTATTTCGATGCAATTCATTTTAAAATCGAACCAAGTCCAGTGATTTGAATATGTCTAATTTCAAATGTAATTCTTTCTTGGCGTACAGTAATTACCAAACGTAGGCGATTTATATAACTAAAACGATGCCCCGTTTTACTGTTTCCACCCCTCTGGTCGAATGGGGCGCAGCGTAAAAAGCATTGGCGCTGTTACACCCGATAAAGTGGAGTGTGAAAACATCGAATGTTCGTATCAATCGCATCCATTCCAACGGCTTTTTCCAGAAGAGCTAATTTATACGGTCTTCTCAATGAAGGAGTGATTTAAGGCGGGAGCCGTTGTGAAATATCACTGTAACATTCCATCGGAGACACAGCCGTCTGATGGCGCGATTATGTGTTTTATGTTTCAATTCGTCTATCCCCAATCGATGCTAAGTGCTTTCAATTATGCCCTTGAACCGATGGCAGCATATGCATCCTCATTTAGACAAGTTTATCGTTTTTATCGTTGAGTAAGAAGCCGTACACGAATCGACTGAGTGTTTCGAAACCAAAATGAACCAAAGATTCATTCGACGTGAGAATTCCGGTAAATGATTATTAATGGCAGTTGTATGAAGTTTAGAATTGCGTGTTTACGAACGACACTATTTGGCACAATCCGCTTTGATCGAAATGAAATATAAATATATGAAGTAATGCTCAACTGATGTACATATAAGGAATTTATCTCATTAATCAATCATTAAGTATAAAACAAGGGACGTACTTTTTATTCCCAATTGAACATTGGTATTGATCTTAAAGATTGCATTTCCCTTATCTCTCCTATAAAATCATGCTTTGATCGATTGGAACCTTATTTAAGACACTTGGGTCAGTTTAATTTACAACATCGGAAGGTATGAGCCAAAACTCATGGCTAAGAAGGGACTAATCGAATCGGTGTACCTCTTTCCCTTGGCACTCGTGTAACAGGGATAAAACATATCCCATCTTCAGTGGTCACAATCTGTCGGAAGACATGTAGAGGAGAGGCTTTGAGTGCATTCCTTGGAATTGAGCCAATGCCCCCACTCTTTCTTTTCCTCAATCGCACCAAAGGATTAAAAATGGAAACGGTATTTCATTTATAGATTATTTATTAAAGAGATATCTTTCGAATGGATTCTGCAAAAAAGCAGTGGTTTTCATTAAAATATTTCTAATTCTCAAAAGATATCTGAACCACTTTCATATTTAAGAGGCCAATTGAAAGGGACAAATTTAAATGAAGAGTATTTTACTTATTTCAATGATATTCAATTTCTTAACTGAAGAAATATTTATTTTAGGAAACATTAATATGCACGGTTAAATAAAAATACCAGAATAATACTAAATAAGTACCAAAACACTAAAATTTCAAATGAAGTTGACTCAAATTAGAGTTTTCTACAAATTAACTCACTTTTAGAAGTAATTTTCAATCATTAATTTCATGAACTAAAATTATCAAAGAAAACAAATATCAGAGGAGAATTCTTTTGAATTACTCCGTTTTATGAATGCAAATTGTGTATCCATAACAGGATTCTGATTTATTTGAATTCGTGATAAAAATGCTGAATGCAATGAGATGCTAAATCTTCAATGCGCAATTTGAATTCCAACCCATTAAATTAGACGGAAATAATTGTGTTATTTCTATCTCGTTAATTCATGGATGAGTTATTTGTGATTAGAGGACCTAAATTTCAATATGAAAATATAAAATGATCGGATATATTCTTAATTTTTGATTACATCCTGTGTTAAAATAATGTGTTACTTTAAATGACACGGCTAAATAATGCTCTAACTCCAATTTAAATGTGATAAAATCATAATTTTTTAAATCGAGGACATTTTATTGAAGTAACGAGTACACGGTGAACATTTTTCTATTAAAAATTATCGGAAAGAATTTTTTCGAGTAAATACTAATATTTAGGCAAATAAATGATAATTATTCCATAATTTACATTCTTAGATGTAGTGCTACATTTCAGACAACCAATTTTTAACTTCATTAAGCTCTCAGGTAATTTGAATTTATAATTACGGAGCCAAATTCTATTTAGATCTAGAATAAATATTACAATCAAAATTGCATTACCTATACATTCCACTTTGATCTTTTCAATAAAAATATATTATTTCATCATCCTTTACTTCATTTTGACATAAATTTTCATTACGTTAGAATTCGAAAACAAATTTCCGTTCCACTGAACTTTCGAATGAAGAGAATTAAATGAGCTCCCTTTATTTATCGATCGAGTACATATTTCTATCCTGAAAAATACAATTGATACTAAAATATTGAATTCGAAAGTGAAGAAGGAATAGTTCAAATCAATTTTCAATTGTCAGATCAGTTAAAAATTGAAATGAAGGTGTGCAATTGATCTTAAAATTATTCAATAGAAATAACATCTCACGTAAATTATAATTTTCTTCTTTAGTTTAAAACATCATTAATTTAAAGAGCTCGAATTATGATTCAAAAGATTTCAGACATTTGAAAGACCTCGTTCCTAAAAATAAACTGTATAATTAGCAAAGGGTAAAAGATTTTCCATCATCGCGGTATCTAAAGATACTTATATTTAACTCTTCGCAGAAATAATAATCTGTGGATATTATTATCCCAATAAATTGCCTGCGGATCGCATTGTTCTGAAAATACTTCAGAAATAAACTCTTTGTTATAAAGGTCGCAAGATAAGCTTTTATAAATGTTGACCTTTTGAAGTTAAAATTGTCTTTAATGAGCGATCCATTGCTCCCATATTCTCAAAGAAAAGCGATGGACGAGAATCGCAATTCGCAACGCACGTCGCGTCGCTGATAAACGGCCGAGATTCGCTCACCGCAGACTGTGTTTTATTCGGTACGTCAGTAATAGTCGTGAATTCTTCGTGATATGTGTGATTCGGGCGGAGGGAGTGGGATTAACAGGAAATATATTGGAAGGAATGAAAACGGCAGTAACCAATGAGTGGAAGATCGAGGGAAACCAAAATTCCATAAGTGCGACGTATCAATTATAATGACTGATATTCGGAATTTTTCTGCGGTTTCATTTTTGCAAAATTTATTTTCAAGAGTCATCATTGCAGAAGAGAGGAGATTTCCAATCCGAATTCCTTAAAATGTAATTTTGAGATTTTTTGAGTTTCTTTTGTTCGTAAAAAACAGGAATTAATGGACGTGAATTTGACAGAAACGAGGTTACCACTTTCCGAAGGGTAACTCTTTTACGTTCGTTATTTTACAAATAACTCAACATCTAAACTAACGAATACCCCATATGAATCTACGAAGCATTTATTAATTAATGGTATTTAATGTACTCATTGAAATTCATTAACTTCACAGTCATAATCGTATTACAATTATGAGTATTTTTGATAAATTTATAGTTTTCACTTTTTGAATTTAAACTATTAAAATTATTAATTAATTAATTTCAGGCTTTCTTAAACTTAAAGCTAATAAAAATTCTTATGGCTTTCATTCTAATTTTTGTTTAAAATGTTTTACAAAAATGAATCTTTATCAAGACATAATTATATGTTATTTATAATGTTATTATATTAATATTGATTTTATAGTTTCTGCATATTAATTAGAATAGAAAGTCATAAACCCAATACACAGAATTATTTTTTGTTGATGATATTTTCCAGTCAATAGAGTTTTTGTGCCTGAATAGAAACATTCTTAGGTGTATCTAATTAAGATCTGATTCAAGATGTACAAAGTTTAATCTTTAGACTCTTCCTCATTCAAGAGATTCTAATTCTTAATCTCATCTTAACTCTACCATTATTTCTACACATCTTTTCTTTTGGAACACAAAGTTCGCTTGTTTCATTCTATTTCCCCTGTTTTACCAATTTCTGTGAGAAAAACTGTTTGAAATAAAAATGTCATTGAAGATAAAATGCAATGAGAAGTTACAGAAGCATTGCTTGTCACTAATGCAAAATGGTTTTAATTAAAATAAATACAAAGTTTCCGAGATTAAAAGAATGAAATTGCGTAACAATGCATGGGAAATTCCACTGAACGAAAACCAATCCTCTTAAGATAACGAGGTAGCTAATACATTGAGGGAACGCTCTTTCGAATGAACCTCAAATTAAAGAGGAATTAATAATAATGAATTAAGGTCGAAAGCTTTTTCTACAAAAAGAATACTATCTTGCGCTGAAATTAAACTGCTATTTTAAAGTTTATGAACTGTAGTAAAATCTTCATAGTCATTCAGAAAATTCTTGTATCAAGAGTTCAAATACTTATAAATGTATTTGGATAAAGTGAAGTAAAATTTAAATGTGAATTTTATTAATGGAAAAAATCGGAAATATTTTGTATGGATAAAAATAAATTCAGCTTTAAAAAATAGTCAAAATAATTTGTCATAAATTTATATTTCGACAAATTAAATAAATTAAATATAGATTTCCCTTAGGTATTTCTTTCTGAAGATCTTTAAAAATAAACCTTTACATTCAAAATTCTGTTCGCATCTTTTAACGAAATTGGATATGGTAAAGCGTTCGGAAATTTATCATGCTGAATACCGAGCATTATCTTTTTTGCTATTAACTTCAGTCGAACTAATATGAAATTAATAAACGTTATTCAAAGGTGAATACTCTAAGAGAATAAAATTATAATAATTTTACCTAAGTACCTAATTTTTCTTCGGTTGGTACGGATTTCAATGGAAGATATGGTAAGTGAGACTTACTCTTACAATACAATGCTCTAAATTCAAAGTTAATCCTTTAAGGGAAGCACTCGTTAAATAATGAAAACGATGATTAGGCCAACGAAGGCTTAATGAAGACACCACTTGTCTTAGTGCATCCGATGCTCGACCTGTAATGACTTCTAATGCCAAAGAATGTAATCGGTACTTTCAAATGTGAGAATCGGGTCAATGAGGTATGAAATAATCGACAAAGGGATGAAGTGTTTGAAAACCGCGAATCCGAAAAACAAATTGGGAAGGAAATGAAGCGGAAATCTGCTAAAGTGCATTAAAAAGGAAGCTCTGCAAATTACGTCCAGCGAAATTCTCGTGAAATTGAATGACCAGAATGGTTAATTTCCACTTCGAATAAACAGGATGTCATGTTTGAATCATTTCCTTGTCATCATCTGTGAAATGATTCACAGAAGTGGAATCATAAGATGGGGTGAAACTGAATCGACTGTGATAAGTTTGTAAGAGGGCGTACTTTTACTAATTGTAAGCTTTTTTAATTAATAATAAATATTCATTAAGTATATAAAAATAAAAATTTTAGATAATCTTAAACTAGATGTAAATAATCTGATAGTATTTATATATCTTGGATGAATTTTATGTATCACTGATGACTCTTAGAAATGTAAGATATGGAATAAGAAGAGTAAAACTCACTTCCTTTATCAGTGTATTACGGAAATATTTTTATAAAGTTCTATTGAATCAAAAAATTACAGAAATTGATTAATATTGACAGGTGACTCAAAATCCGTACTAAGGATCTGAAGATCGTTTCATACGGGTTGAAAAAATTACGTATTATTATGCTCCTTATTCAAAATTTTCTCAAAATGTAACGATCATGAAAAGTAAGCGTTATTTAAACCAAATTTTATTTTCAATTTATTGCAACTGTACATGAGCTTTCAATAATAAGTCTTTTTATACGATACCTAAGGTTTTGAGAAAGTAAAATTTATAAATCATCGGAGCTGCATCCTCTGAATTAAGTTCTAGATCAAATGCATTTATAATTCACATCTGAAGTGACTTTGGCGGAAATTTGAGATTATTATGGAATGATAATGAATTTACTTCTTATTCAATTTTTAATATGTATAACGACATTTTTCCTCTTATTTTGACACTCGAAAAGGAACACCAATTTGAGCTAATTACACCTTGAAAAGTGCTTTAAATATTTGATGATCAATTAACATGCTCACAGATGATACCATATTACGTATATCGACATTCAGACGTATGCATATTAGATTTGTATGAAGAAAGAAATCTATACCATATCTCGTCCTGAAAGTGGATTCATACTCGACATTCCTCTGTAACAGAAAAGGTTTCGAGGCATGGCTGTTGGTGAACGCAGTTGGGAAGAGAGGAAAACGGATAATTCAAAGGGAAACCCATAATTAGCGTCTTGAGGAAGACTCGGGTAAAGATTTCCTGATTTGCCGCAGATTCTCCCTTAATTCACTTGAGATTACTTCCTGGATTGCATTCAGACGGATGAACGAGTGAATTTTGATTCGGAGATCATCTTGTGCACTTATTCCAGCAGAAAGCATTAAAGGTTACAAATACTCCAAAAGGGATATCTACAGTTTGACCTACTAAAAGATGTTCGCGGAAGCAGCTAAAGATATTCTTTGAGAAATGCTATCCAAAGACTAAGTAATAACCCGTTCTTCATATCAAATAGAATCATCGCGTTAGAATTTTGCACCGTTCAAATACAATCAAAATTTGTGATTCACATTAAAATTTCGACTTATATTAAAACTTCTTATATTAGAGAAATAATTATCAGACATCGATTCTGAATTTTAATAGGCATATGAAAATTTTGTATGCATAATCATGGTATATTTAGATCACAATCATAAGCATTTGCAGTTCAAACAAACCTTAGTGATTGATTCGATAAATTTGGTTTAGAATCAATAATCAAACATAGATCTGGTATCACATCCTAAATATCGTAAAAGATAATTTGGATATAAAATGTTCATAAATGTTTATTCATAGATTTTCGAAAACGAAAATTTGGTGCAATGTTTTGAACGTACAACCCTTTCTATAGTTGCAACAAATACTACAATTATTATGATTTGTCAATCAATGTTATTTTGCTTATATTATTTGTATGAATATTAAATTTTTAAGTGCATATTAAATTGCATTTGTACTTATTATGCTCTAATTTTGCATTTTCTATACTTGTATTGTATGGTTATATTCTTTCATAAGTATCGTGAAAATATATGGTAATTTTCCATTTTTTCTTTATAAAATACTTTATACAGTGAGACTATTAATGAACCAAGGCGTATTGAAAGGAAATGTGCCACATTAACTTGTATTCAATTACTCTTCAAGTCAATATACATATAGTACACACAATGCATTATAAGGGAAAAAGTAGTTGAAGTTTACAACATAGCAGAGGAGAATTAATTTTTTACTTAAAACAAGCTTTTACACAGAATTGACGTAAATCACTTCAAAATTTTATTATTTCGTTAAAACACGAATCCCTATTATCATGAATTTGTGAACATGGACGTTGTTATATTCAACCTAAAAGTCTATTTTGATGAATCATTTTATTTTATCGCTCTCAAATTATGCGGTAGCTGAACCGTGTATTATAAAATGAGACAAAAGCAGATCCATTTTGCGATATTTTCCAATTTCCAATATTCATGACGTAAACATATTCCATATTTGGGCGTATTTACGAAGACAATAGACTACTTCGACGAGGGAATATTCATTAAAATATCTGACGGCATACATGAGATAATTTCAGCAAAATTACTTTTGATTTATAAATCAATGGGTAATAATCTTATCTTCGCCGCGAAAATAATAAATTTCTTCGATTTTTAGTAATTTTCATTCAATTAGACGTAAGTGTGTTGATTGAGGGGCTCCATGAACAAGCAAAGATTTTTTCGGAGAAAATGAACAATTGAAGAGAGAATTAAGGACTTAGATAATATAATATAGGTAAGTTTGAGCAATTAAATCTAATTTATTTATTACAGAAGTTTTTACCGTCAAAATTTAATTTTTATTGAGAAACTATGGACGCTTATATTATTTGAAAATTTACATTATATATTCAATTTTCTTAGAACGCTAGAGAATAACATTTAAACTATTATGGTTAATAAATCAATGCTTCGTTTAGGCAATGATCTAGAAAAATGGACGCGTTTATTTCTCCGAAAAAATCAGTTGATTGCTGTCAGAGAAAATATCTTCCGAGATAAACGCCTCAGCAAAGTTCTAAATTTGCATCGCGAAATCAAAATCGACATTTATACTATACTTGTTATAAGCCGAGAATACGTGAAATAATCATGCATAACAAACAACTTAATGTTTAAAAGTGAATTGATAAAAGATTATGGAGTATGCTTATGATGGATTACTTTAATTAGGACCTTTCGAACTATTATATCCACATTAGAGATGGAATTCACGGATGATAAGCAACGCATATTCTTAAGAATAACTCAATGAAGCCAAAGTAAATTGACATCAAATGCATAAAATCTCCGATGCTTTCAAAACACGCTTGAGTCATTTCCTTTGGAAGACATCGAAAGAGAGTGGGAACATCTCCGAATGTGCATAACGACGTGAGGCTGCGGAGGGAGAGATAGGGAAATCCGATGAGCAGCTTCCAACCGCAGGTCAAAGAGCTCTACACGACTCCAAGATTGTTATTTGGACCGAATCGGAGAGCAAAAGATCTCAAATGGTCAGAATAATTAATTAGGGAGAGCACATGAAACGAGATTATCAGGAAATAGAAGACGTAAATAGACGCTGAAGTATCTTCTAAATACGATTGAAAGTAGTAATTTGAAACCATTTTTATTAAAATGATTATTATTTAAAATTTATGTAAAACATTATGCAATATAAGAATCTAATGCGACTTTAGAGGTAAGATTCTACGAAGACGTAAAATCAGATTTTAGAATATTAAATTGGAATAAGACTTCATAACAACAAGAGAGGATAGGAGGCTGCTTTTTATTTTTTAAACATTTTGGTTACATTTGTTTTGCTTTAATGTAAAATTCGCTCAAGTAAATAATATTGAGTGAACAATAAAAAAATATATCAAACGCATAGGTAATCAATTTGGACCATTTTCTCAAAAATACCAAGAAAGCGCTTTTTGCTATACAAATGATTATGTAGAACCACAGCACTCCAATTTTGAATCCATTAAAATCGTTAAATGAAAGCAGCTCTTTCGTCTCTAGTCCATAATTCATATCAAAATGAAACATTAATAATATTTGTAAATAAACAGATGTATTCACGTGATGATGATTATCCTCAGAGAATATCTTGATCTTATTTAAGGATCAATACTTAACAAATAACTTTATCATGAGAAAATTAAAACTGGAATACTTTAAATTTTATTCAAGTCCCACAATAAACTTCAAAGCATTATGAGCTAGGATGAAGGAAATATTGGAAAATATAAAATGTTATAATTTTGCGTATTTTGATGAAAATCAACGGTCATCGATTGTAAAACTGATTGGAAAATTTTGATGAAGCACCTTACACCGATTCAATAAAATCTTAATGTGTGCGTTTTGAATGAAACGTAATGCACCATAAATGAGATTCTTTCTGATAGTAAACATTTGACACCAGTGTAATTACATTGATCTGGAGAATGCCGCACGGTAACGTATTCCGACCGCAACTATTTCTACTAAACATTAACGATGTTAGTAATCACATTGATGGGATGTTTGTGGACGACAAGTTAATATGCAAGAGAAAGCGCAGAGGATAGATTAGAATTATGAGATTGTGAATCGATTGCCTATAAGAGAATAATGAACACTAATTCTCAGGAGAATTTTTCTTTTGTAAGAAAAATGTTGTTTAACTTCTAGAGGAATGATCGCAAGCAACAAGAGTTAATTTGATAGCATTAGATATTATGCCAATTCAAATTTAATTTTTAATTTCAATAATAAGAAATAAATAACATATTAACAGTATGCTGGTATGCCAATATAAATAGGTCATACCATGCTTTTAGGAGCTCATCCACATGTTGATGCACATTTTATTTTATGATATTGATACTTCTCTGCTAAGAAGATTAAAAGATAATTAAAAAAGGAATTTTACATCAGTTTTAACCGCTATTTTTAGTGTATGAATTAATATTCCAAACTTGATTTATTAAAAGAATGAAAACTTGCAAAGATGGAAAAATAATGCAAAGGTATTCCTTTATGTAAGTGTCTCCAGTTCAATCCTTCGCTATTCAATCTATAAAATGAGTTGAAGTGGAATTGCATTCTTCGCTTTAAAGAAATAAGTCATTTCAACGAAACATTCTCTGTTCACCAAATATAGACTCACAAATTATGGGACTATGGAGTTGGTGATTAAAGCATTGTATTCAGTGTAAATTATTCGCATGTATACGGATGCCAAAAGAATTTTACGTAAACCGCATTTAATATTTCTTTATGTCAGTTCCATATTTGAGTTTTCAATGCGTATTAGCTGAACTATACAATGGCATAATTATGAAATCCCTAAATAACATAAATTCACGTCCCTTTCTGAGAATATCCTTTGACCTAAAGAGTTCTGAGATTAGCATTTTACTCTCTTTACTGGTGAATTACCGAAATTTCATAATTCCCGTCGGAGTCTCAACCACCCAATTATGCAACGACTAGTCGATCATTTCCGAGAAAATCAGAATAGAGAAGATAAAGGGAAGAGAGGGAAACGGATTAAGCATTCAAACGGTTAGAATATTCATGAAAGTGGAGACGTGCGGTTGGGAAGAGAGCGGTGGGGACATAAGAAGAAATAAGGAATACAAATGGAAGTTTGCGGTAAACGCGAAGGGAAAATATTCTTAGAGGGAAAATGAAACAAATAGATGAGAATAAAAAGGACTATTCCATTCGCTAGATTCGCGAAAGAATAGTTAAGATTGAATTCATTTCTCAAATTAGGAAAGATTTGAAGAAATTTCATGGAAACGAAATATGGAAATGTTCTGAAAATAGGTTAATGATCGCATTTTTTAGGATAATCATAAAAGATTGTTATAATACAATAAATGCCGAGTTCTCGATAAATAATGCAGTTTCATCAAATCCGATTGTTTTTTGGGCAAAAGGTAAATTGGAATTTTTTTATAGTTTGAGTTTCCTTATTATTTAAAAATTTATGTTAGTTTATAATCTTCCTGACTTTATTTGGTGTATTAAATTCCTAATACATTATAATTACAGTCTCTCCATATGACGCAATGTCAAAAACTACATTACTCTTTTAATTTTAACTTACTGGAGCAAACATTGGAGATCAAATGTTATATACCGCATAATAAACATCTTATACATATTTTATGTAATATGAATGTATATAGCACATAATTTGAATTCTGTCGAAATTTACTTCAATACCTTATTTTTGCCGACAGATATGTTGCTATGAACTACCGACACAGGAAACAATAATAACTAATCTTAGAATAATATCATTATTATTTACGTGTAAAATATTCCATTAAAAGTTATCCTCGACTTTCACAGAGAAATCATCCACAAGTGTAAAAAAAGCTTCAATTTAATATTCTATAAAAGACTCGATATTCACTATAATATGTAAGTGTATGAAAGTATTAGCACTAATTCAGCTTCACTCTTTTTTAAAATCAAAACCCCGCAATATTTCGTTGTTTGCTTAAGAAATATAAACGCCAATGCTAAAAAAACTCTGAAGAAGAAATGACACCAGAACTTCTCATTATTTCTTAAGCTTTCTAAAGAAGCGTAATTAATCCGTAGATATAGTTCGGTTCCTTACTGAAAAAAGTAATTCCGGAAATTTCTTTATAGCTCTCCCCTTATCTTTATTGCTCCATAACAAATCATGAGGAAATTGTCCCCTCAAATTAACCGCAATTTGTTTTCGAACAAAAAGAAGATGTCCGAGTAATTTACCGCGGCGATAATCGCTCTTCATTTTTTTCGAAAGTCTGCCGAAGAGCCATCTAGAATACAGAATAGGAGAGAAATAGAAGGATTAATCCCCAATTACTTTGGCCGTGTCTTTAAGAGCAGAAACATAAGAGAGGATTAAAAACTTGAGGACTAATTGCACAGAAATCCACTTTTCTCCGGAGAATCCAATGAGACGAAGAGCTGCGTGAAGAACGGAGATTATGCTTCGTACAGAATTAAATTATGAATCATTATCACCACAAGTTAAAGCGATTAGTATATATTTGAGAGTCCATTTAAATGAGGAGAAGAAGCAAATTCCGTGGCGAATGTAAAATTTGAGATCATATTTAAATGCTTAAATTAGTGGAGGTAGGTTTCTTGATTTAAATTATTTCTTTATGTGGTTTCTCTCTATCTTACTATGATAATAGAGGATTTTTATCCAGATTTTGACGACATCGCACAATTTAATACGATCTACTCTAAAACAAGTGTAGTAATGTTGTAGACTGTCAGTTAAATATCTCGGAATTACTCTCACTAATAATTTAAATTGGAGCACACACACGAAATATATGTGGTCAGAATAGAAGCAAATAGAAAACTCGGCTTCATTAGGCGTATCGTAGATAGAAGCGACGAAAGAGTGAGAGAACGTTGTTACTTCGCGTTAGTTAGACCACAACTAGAATACGCATCTAGTATTTGGGATCCCGCGGACGAAATTAGTACCCGCGAACTCAAAAAGGTTCAACGTGAAACAATAAGATTTGTAAAGAATTGCTACGATAAGAAGGAAAGCGTAACGAAACTATTATCAGACGCAGGTTGGGAAACGTTAGCAGATAGAAGCTTTGTAGCCAGATTGCGTTTATTAGATAAGTTTAGAGAAAGTACGTTTTCAGAAGACGTAATTGAAATTATGCGACCCCCCTGCTATATAGGCCGATCCGATAATGCGCGTAAAATACGCGAAATAGATGCTAGGACGAATCGCTTTAAAAATTCCTTCTACCAGCACACAATATGCGATAAAAATAGACTATAATACTCGATAAAGTAAAATAGGTGTTTACACCCCCTGCCACACGCCGAAAGGAGACTTGCAGGGTACCCATCTAGATGTAGTAGAAGTGACTGTTGTAGGAATGAAAACTCTTAAATCTTGAAAAGAAAAAGTTTGAAATTGACAAATTTTTGATTTGAAGTTAAAAGTTAATAAAATTATAATAATTTAGATATATATATACATATAAAAATAAATTTATATATACATGTATGTAATTCAATTTTTCCATTTTATTTCGATTTTCATTGATGAGAAACTTTGACAAAAACATAATGAATTCGAATCAAATAGTAATTCAAATCACGGAATCGGAACAGTGTGTAATCAGCCATCTATTCTGCCCTACTATCGAAGGCCTCAAGTTGACGTGGTATCGGATCCGTTAAAAAGGCTGAAAATGAAAGGAAGACGTGCTAATCCGAAGACCGCAGTGTTCGTTAACGATAAAGCGGTCCTCCGAAAGGAGCTGTCTGCAGATTATAAATAATCGCGCATACATTATATGCGACGATGAATGACGCAGGATGGCATCCATTACATGGATTTGAAAGTTTAATTTGAAATAATAATATTCAGAATGAGGAAAAGCCTTCAAATTATCAACTGCATTAGTGTATTCTATAAATATATTTCAATTTGGATATATATATTAACATGAATGTTGAAGTTACTATAAATTCATCTATTTTATGCGTGCATCATTAAAAATTACAAAATTATGGAAGTTTCAAATCAAAGTTAAAGATTGGATTCTACATATATATATAAAATTGATTCATTATTATAAGGAGATTTTTAATGGAAATGCATTCCAGTTATCAATTTATAAATAGTAGTTTATTTAAAAATTAAATTAAATTTATTGCTTGTATAATGTGAATTATGGAACAATTTTTCATAGGAAGAAAAGAAAAAATCGATTTAGGTAATTAGATTTCGCATTTTGAATTCTGATGCTGTATCCATTGTAATCAAGACAATATTTTGAGATTAAAATCTCTTACAAAAGATAAATTCTCTTAAAATACAATTTAAGCGATTCATTTTAGTATTTGAAGAAGTCCTACTAAATTAAAAAATGTTCATCGCTATCTTCTCATGAAGTAATACTCGATTGCGGGTACAAGAGAAGACGGGAATCCGAAGTAAATGAAAGGAGTATTTTACAAAACTGTCAATATTTCCGAAAAACGTTTTATTTCAACAAAAATAAAATTGAAATGAAATTGAATGAAACAATCTAACATCTAACCGAACAAACAATCTAACACTCGCGTATAGTTTTTGAAATTAAATGCATTTGATAAGAAATCCTCAGCACATAGCTTTATTTTGAATCATCTCTGGACATTTTCTCAGTTTAACGTTAGTTAATCTATAAATCGTTGGTATTGATTCCAGAAATTCCTTATTTATTTATATTTTGATTCGTAAAACTTATTAAACAATAAGAAATGGATAAAATGTCAGAAATGCCTTATATCGGAATCGCTTAAAGAAGAGGAACGAATGGATGAATATTGGTATTTATTGGATAAGAGACGGGGATTTGGAGATGCTTCCATCGACGGAAATCTCAACACAAGGAATTGTGGGCTTCAGTATTGGGATTTTGGAGATGCGCCGAGAATAGAAAACAGAGCCCAACTGTTATCGCATTTGTATCGGATTGGGTATTATTCTTAAGGGAAAAATGTAAATGCACAGATGAATTATGTAATTGAAATAACAATAAGTAGAGTTTAAAGGAAACTATGCGTGCAAATAGATACACCGATAGAATTAATACCCAATTTTAAATTCAGCATAGTTAGTTGTAGAAAATAGTAGATATAAACGAGAAGAACATTTTATAATAAAATTAAATACAAAATAGATTTAGTTATACTTTTTAACTTTATAATTCACAATCGAGGCCAAGAATATGAAATTATACTTCCGAACTATTCTTATTTGTTATTTACAAAACCAAATATCTTTAAAGTCATCTTAAGAATCTGAGTTTATATTAATTTTGATCCTTTTTATATTTTTCGCCATAATTTCTGTTTTATTCGGTATGAAATTGAGAATATATACCAGCAGTAATAACTCATTATTCTAAGTTCTTTCATCTTCTATTAATTCTCTTGTAAATACATATTTGTCTACAATTTAAAGTTCAAATTATAAATGAGGAATGGTTAGAGGGGCGACACTGACTGCGACGGATTCGTCTGACCATTTTGTGAATTTCTCTCTTTGATTTGATGAGTCACTGAATTATGAAGCTCTCAATCGATAGTCAAATCACCGGAAATCAATACAACTCACGAATTTGGAAAGATCAAAGGTGACATTTTGTCAAGATTTTTTTCTTTCGAATAATTATCGTACAAATCAACTGAACTGCATTTCTCCAATTTCACGAGTTGTTTGAATCAATTTCATAACCTTTAGAGCCGTCGTCACCTTCTCTACGCGTGGATTCTGAATTTGATTCGAACTTTGATAATATTCATCGTACGATAAAATTACCATGAGCATTATTGGTTCGAAAAAAGGGATACTTATGTAGTCATAGTCATAATCCTTCTGTGACCCTAAAAAGGTCTGTTTCATTGGAGATTGGAAATTCGCGGTAATCCCTCAGAGAAACTTGTTTACACAGAATTTGGCTCCTCAAAATGATTTACTGGGATTAGAAAGACCATAAATTAGGACCATGACGGTTTTCCCGCTTTCAAAGAAAATGAAAGTTTTCCCCCAGAAATATATTCTTAATATTCGCCTGTCACTTGTTCCTATCTTTCCTCGAGATTTTCTCGATATTCGTAAAAGTTCGACTAAATCCGTTTCCCCATTCGAAAACACGATCTTTCCGAGAATTACAAAAGTCTCAGGAGAAATTAGGAATCAAAAGAAAGCGGATCCACTTAAAGGCACTTGTCTCGTGAAAAGCCATGATTTCGGGGAACATCGATTATTCCAATCCAATGGATAAAGAGATTAGCCGAATTCTGCTTCCATTGATCAGTCTTTTAGAATTCCCGATACATTATAGGGAATTGCGATGATTCTTTTAGGATACGTCCACTTTCATTGTTTTAGTTAATGATAACCATTTGCTACATTGCAGTGCGATATCAAAATGAACTATCCAAAGATCGTATCTTTATCGTACAAAAATCGCACGATTTTCGTTATGAAGAATGAATTTCTATGATACTTGTAACGCACTTAGATGTCTGTGAGTCATATGTATGCGTTTCGTGAATAAATAAAATACGCGTTTGGAATGAAATTGTTTAATCGTCACTTTCTTGGTCGGAATAAACTGTTTACATATTGATTTGATATTGCGGTCGCATAAATAATGAAAGGATGTGTCATAAGGGAAATGGACGTTATTATATTCTCATCGCGGCCTTTGAAGTGTCCCTTCAGTTGTAGCCATCGAAGAATGCATAAAATATGGGGTGAGAATGCGGTGGAGGAAGGTCAGAATTAAAAATAAAAGGAATGCAGATTTACACTGATTGAATTTCGGTGGAGGGTCTTAGAGCACCTGAAGGCGTCTATTATAAATGAAGGAGGCGTTGAATTACGGAGACTAATGGAAACGAGAAGATTGAATTGTTATTACCATGTAAATGTTCCCCAAAGGAACGGATTCGGAGCTTTTTGAGTTCCTTTTTGAATCTCTTCGTGAATAACTGAATTATCAAGGCGACGATTTAAGTAGAATATAACGTATGAATAATGTAGAGATTTAATACCCAATTAGCATTAGCGTGAGTTTACATCGAAAGCTTTTGTTTGACACACATCTCTGTTGCCATTTTCTGAACACATTTGCTGATTAACAGAGAAAAAGCTCCTCGGATCAAAAATATAGGTCAGAATTGACATTTTGAAATTCATTCTAAAATTTTGAGTCTAAAGAAATTATTTTATCAAGATTATAGATCGAAATAATATTTCGAGATTTATTTTTCTTTGTTTTACGGACATTATAATCTATACTTTCAAGAATCACGTAAATTTAAATTAAATTTAAATGCGGAACATAGACGGTTCTAAATAAGCTCACTTTCAGCCATAAAATTTTATTTCTTTATAGAAATCGGGTCTTCTGAGTATACGTTCATTCCTCTTCGAAAATCAACTGTTGCAACTGTATTATTTATAAAGCATTCAACGGAAAAGTATTAGAATTTTCGAGAACGCAAATATTCACACATTTGGAGGTGTTTCTTTTTGAGAATTAGATAATCGCAGAGACATTCAAAAATGAAACACTCATTTCCTTAATTGAAGGCAACATATCTCCAATTATGTTCTCTCCGAGAGACGTTCCTTTTGGAGTCTAATTCCAGCGGATGATGTTTTCCACCGAATGAGTCACTCACTCGAGGTGCCATCTTCATTTTTCACAGGGGAATTTGCTTATGGGAAATTGAGCAAAACGATAAGAAACAAGTTAATGAGAACAGAAGAAGCTCAAAGAAAGAGGGAATGTGAACAGGAAAGCGAATTAAAAAGGTCCAACGCTCATTGGGTTTTTGGTGTTTTGCTCGCATTGGTAACTAATATCAAGAAAATTATTTTCGTATTATTTTTAAACTACAGATTCCTATCGAATTAAAAATTCCAGATGAAAAATTCTTTACCATTCAATGCCTCGAAATTTTCAAATCAAAGCTGTTTTAAGACTTAAAAATTCCATTTATAACTAAAATTAGCTACAAAATAGTATAATAAGTAAATTTCTTTTTAAATGTAACATCTAAAATGGGATTTTAAGGAAGAACTCATGAAGAACCTCGTCTTGAGTAATGTTTCACAGATTTCGTATGGATGTGGAATTTATTTGTAGACTTTTTTTCTGGAAGAACAATTCGAGATTAAGAAGACCAAGAAAATCATTTTCATGCATTTCCTAACTATTTGACCAGAAAGGGAATCTATCTCGGTGGTGGAATAACTCCCCAATTACTGTACAGTAAATAGAAGAATCGTTTCATCGTTCGGCCATAGTCAACGCCATTCGACTTCGTTGTTAATGATGAACATTTTTATGTGACATTCTAAATATTCTCTTGGACTCAATCATCGCACTCCTTTTCTTAATCATTTTAAACTTCTGTTTATTTCACTCGGAATTCTTTTAATTCGTCTTTATTTGCTCCTTCTGAGACAGGAATCATTTGAAACAGCTCTTTTTAGGGGAAAACTAATGAACAAACAGAATTAGAAAGAGAATTATTATTCAAATGATAAGGAGCCCAAGTGTTCGTAATTGAATTATAAATACTGCAATTTCCCACAAGGAAACAATACAATGATGTAAAATTCAAATAAAAGAATAACATGTACAATATATAAGTACCAAATGGACTTCCTAAAAGTAAGTTTAGAATCTGAGACGTATATTCATAAGAGATAGCGACCACATCCATTATTCTGAAATGTAACAAGTAGTTGCTATTCTACGAATATGATGCATATTAAAAGATTAAAATCGGAATAATCACTGTGTCGATCACTAATTGCCGATGTTTGTACAAAGATGGTTCGACATCTTAGAAAGTGTGATAGAACTGTAGGAGGAAGGATAATGATAAATGCAAAGAAAGTATTCTAAAATGAACCGTTCTTAACTAAACACCTTTTACAGTTCCGAATGTAGATATATACGTGCTATGTTGCCTATCAAATTGACAATAAAATGCAAAGGAATTTTCTGCAACAAATTCTGGCAAATTATCGCCACAAACGGCCAATAGACGAGAATATCGCATCTATTTATGTGATTTCCATCAGTTGAAGTGGTTAAAGACATACAAATCAGGTGATATATCTGGAACGCATATTACAGGAGCGCATTCAAGAATGTTTTATCATTTCGTGGTGCATTACTCACCACTTCGATGGCGACACCTGTCTTTCGACCGATCCAAGGACATCGTATGCAGCGCCGTGGCACCAAAAGACGATGAGTCACACTTCCTCCAAATAAACGCACTCACTCCTTGTCTCCGCTCAAATGCGAGGTTTCCAAGCGAAAGCCAAAACACTGAAAAGGTTAGCGATTCGTCCTTCATTTGTGAGTGGTTGCTAAGGGGCTAATGCCGTTTCCAGACTGAATAGTATGAGCAGAGTGGCTCATCACGTAATATAATATTGTGCATTATAGATACACCTTATAATAGAAAGCCTAAATAGTATGCCTAACAGCTTCTTTTCCGTTTGATAGCTTAAAATAAAATATATGATTTTAATTCCGCGAGAAATTCAGACTTATTGGTATTAAAGAATAAAATATTGTCTCATTGCATCTAACTAACAAATTTCTCACGAGTCTACAACCAGGTATAGCTATATACTATTTATAAGGTTGACTTACTTTATCCATAATTCAAAAAAGATTTTATCTCTAAAACAAATTAATTTAAAGCAATTGATGATTTCCATTTCATAATTTTTGAAAATATTCGTGAAATATCGATTTTTCTAGAAAATACCAAATTCCTGTTTCAAAGAGTTTAAATTTAGAAATGTCTTCGGTTCCAGCTACTAAAATATAATCACAGAAGTAAAAGTATTGCTACTGGAAGAGAACTATAAATATAATTATTTTAGGTGATTTCAGATCCGTTCAATGTCAGACCAAAAGGCATTTAAAGGCGAATTGCCTTCACAGGCCTCCGCTATCAGTTTTGGAGATAAACTGTCACCAGACGAAATAAAATGGCTTTCGTATCAAGATTCGCAATCTTCTGCAAAGAAACGCTACAGACGTATCTCATCTTCAAAAAGGTCTGCAGAATACTTTATTTTAGTCCATCGGCGTACACATTCACGAGTCCAGACGATATTTCCATTTGAAGTTAATAATTTTTTAATCCTTTTCGTGCTCTACTTCGAATGGGGAATCAGTAGCCAAATTGTGAGATAAAGAATAAGAGTTAAGAAGACTGTTTTATAATATTTCAATGAATTGCATCAAATGCAAAGATATGCAATATTTATGTAAATTATCTCATAATTTTCTGAAATTCCTTTTCAGAGTCGTATGCAAGGAATTTGAAAACAGTCCCTAAATAATTTTTGAAAGAATTCACTTTCTAATAAACTGTAAGACCAGAATATTTTACCTGTACTGGCAGTTGAGTCCTCTTCTTTACTCGGAACTCTAGAATGTTGTAAATTGGGATGACAGAATCAACTCCACGAGATCCCAACTGATGAATCTTTCAAACAGTCTTCTTCTATCCTTTGGCACCAATCGGAACTGTCAAAGATTTCCTTTGACGAATTCACTTTGAACTCTATCAAGATCTTAGCTTAGATCTCAGTACTACATTCGACGTAAAGTTTAATCAGAGATTACGCGTTCATCGTTTCTCAGAATTCTATCTGCGATTTTTTAAATTTTATAACCTTCAAAGTTCCCAAACAAAATTTCGTATATATTTCCATAGAACGGTAAAATGGTATTCCATTTATTGCATTTTCTATAAGTTATAAACTTTTTCGTTCATTTATACAAACTCTTGAATATTATCATAGGAATATGAATCACCAGAAGCCAAATAATTTCAATATCTTAACCATTTATTATACGTACGACAATATATAACAGACCGATTATTTACATAAAATATACGTATATATTTTTCTAGTTGGATCACAGATTACTGAAAGTAAACAGAGAAGAATTTCAAGTTCATTTCAGTCTTATAAACTCAAATTTACTGAATGTAATAAGTCAACTTTGATATTTTGCTTTCTATTCTGAAATCATATTAATTCTTCGTATCGAGTTGAAGTTAAGAAACGACTTCTACGACATCATCACCGATGAGAAAGTAGAATCTGATGGACATTTAAATCTCTGCGCCTGTTTATGCGAAAATCATTCGCAGAAAAGGTCCATTTATATCGGACCACATTTGGAAGTAACGAGAGACATCCTCAAGAGACGTAATTAATCGCCGTTGGCATAATTAGCTTCTTTCGGTGGCAAAGTTTGCGTCACAAATCCCAAATGAAATATTAGCAGTCGGCATCGGAGCGGCACCTCAAGTGGAGGTTGAAACGACAAACGGAAAGGAACATATTTAAGCGGTTTGTGGACCGTGAAGATAAAAGGACGATCTCGGATATTGGTGCCTCTTGTTCTTCCCAAAGGTTCGATTGAAAGGTTCTAAATTAAGACGAAATGCAAAGAGGTTCCCTTTTAATTCGAAATGGATTACTTTTGGGAAGAAGTTGGTGAACGGATGGTGTGACATACGCGGGATTTAATGAAACCACTGTGAAAGAGCTTGTAAGGCATCGTACACTCCCCTTATTAAAAGAGAGATTTAAAAACGCCTTCTGCCGTAAATCTCACGAGTTGACAAGATGAAGGAATCTGCTTTTACGAAGAGGACAATCCGCGAAGAGAAATGCATTCGTATCTTGGAATAATACGAAATTAAATTTTTGAACCTTATGAAAATTATTTAATGTAGAAGAGCAGTTTCTCTCGGTGCTCATTCCCAGAAAAATCTTTTTTCTTGACATTACCGCTAAATTACCCATAATTCACCTCCTAACAGCTTAAGGAATATCCACGTCCTTAATGTACTTTTAAGGAAGTCTCCGTTTCTATTAAGCAACACGTTGTACATTTGAGATCGTATCTCATTGCATTGCCTCCATTCGAAGGATTTTTGTTATGCGATATGATTATGATATGCGTTTGTATGATAACCTCATTTAGTTATGCCAATCCATTCTAATCATTTTATAAATCGTTATAAATAATTCGTTTATAATTTTTGGTGATAAAAGGGAAAACTGAATTAGGGAAATTATACATAGAGCATGAAGGATAGTATTTAAAATATGATGAAGATGGTAATTGAAAAAAGTAATTAAGGGAAGTAACCTGAGATAATCTCAATGACATAAGATTCCCTGGACCTGTTGGAAACATTGGGTTGTGATTAAGGACTATTTCCCAAGCATCATATAAAACCCTCCTTAGAATTTTTAATTCTGAACGTGTTTTCTCCTTCCTCCATGTTTAAATCAATCGCTTACGATCATCTTACGATGCAAAACAGTTTTCATTGACTTTCCTGGACTTTGTTCCAGTTATTTTTCGTTCGGAGTAAAGCTACTTCACACGTGGAGATTTTGACTATCCTTCTTGTTTGCAGAGACTCAATTATCCGTATTTTCGTTCATGGGCGTATGGTATCAGCATTTTTTCATTCTTCTACGGCTGAAATCGCACATTTCAGTTTATGCCTCCGAATAGTATAAATTATATATGAAGTATCATAAAATACTTTGTAATCCTTTGATCCTCAAACTGTTGTTGTTGATGTCGAAACCGTGTCTTTCATGCCATTCAAACTCTTCTGTTTGCTGCTACTCTGCTCGTCTCAAATACTTACACTACTACGCTCCTTTAATCTGATGATGAAACCAAAGACATTGAATTGTAAAGCGCATTATGCCTTTTACTTTTACGAATAACTGTCGAGGATTTCGATGAAGGAACGATGGCACAGGAAGGTTCGTTTTCAGCATTCGGATGGATGATTCGTTACCTGTAGACAAACAACCACAAGTGGGAAAGTGTATCTTGGTTTGAATCTATTAACAAGAACGAATACTCATGTTTTTAATTATTTTTTTCGTTTTAATAAATTTATCCTCAATTATATTTATGTTCGTGTTTTGTTACCCTAATCTAATCTAACTAATCAAGTAGTAATTTTAAGGAAAGATCTTAAGAATTCATCTGCGAATCACGTTGATTTCACGCTCAAGTTACGCCTTTTGGTACCTAACGTAGCAGATCGGTTATTAGACGCACGCGTGTATAAGGCGAAACAGAAATCAGGCAAATTTTTATAATGATGGGTACTTTAAATATACGAACCACATCAATTGACATCTGTGAAGTAAAATGATATTTTAGCACCGAAGGTCATTGAAATACAAATTCTTGGAATATAAAGATCAGGAACGTCCAAGCTTCTTGATAGTTACAGCCAAAATTCACATTTTGAAATTTTTTGGAACCGCTATTACGTATCGAAATGGTTTAACAAATATGTGTATGGAATATAAAAATTTTTCGAAAACATTCAAAAAAGCACAACGTACGTGTATTGAATTTAAATATTAAAATTTTAGCACTTTTACTCACTTCTAATAATTTAAAAAATTTAGGTGTATTGATGACAGTACTTTTCACCAATTCTTTGAAATGCTGGTTAGGTAATTCTTTTTTAATTGACGAATTTTAATAATAATGTGATGCACGTAAGTACGTCTTTCCGAACATTGAAACAATTTGAATATTGAAATAATTTTAACATAAAGTTATTCAAATATTGAAATAAATTGTTTTAAAATGTTGCATTCAGTCTTCAATATCTGCTGATGGAAATTTTAAAGACATCATGAAACATTAAGTAAACTATATTTTTTCAAACATTATAACAGAAAAGGGAATTCGGGTACATTTATAGAGATTCACATATTATCCTTCAAAATCCCGCAATTTGTCCATATTCGTTATATAAATTTGGATATGTTCTAAAAGCGTTATCATATCAGCTTGTGTATAAAGTCATACAGTGTGTGTGTGTGATACAGATATATCTCTATTCACATTTTCTGAAAGTTTTATTTCATTTTCACCGTAAATAACTTTACTGTCATTTCGGAAGCTTCTCGTTAAAATATAATAAACTTACGTTACTCTCCTTACGTACGTTACTTTATGCTAAATTGTTAAGAGATGAGTTAAGACTGAAAGAAAAGTTTGGGCTCTATTCTACAAAAAATCCCATCTGCAGTTGTTACATATATATTCACATAAATATTTATTCATAGGATATATGATTAAAACTTGAATTTGAATGGAAGTGCAATAGAATTCCATAGTAGCAAAATTCTTTCGACTAAACGTGCGTCGAAGATATGAAATCTCTGGAGGGAAGAGGGCAAATTAAACAGTTTTATTCTCTTAATTAATCGAATAGACACTTGGGAAATTACATATAAGGTTGCTTTCACGACTCTAATACCTTCTATTTACGCAGGAAATGCTCATGGATACACAATTCACTTCTTAGGAGAAAATGTCTATGCACTTTTTTTATTTTTGTTTTTTTACCAAAACGAAGCAGGAAATGCAACAACACAGTTGAATATTTCAATTATTCATTAATGCGCCATTCCTTACTCTTATCATAAACATAAATTAAAATATGCATTATTCTACGTATTTTGTTAAGACAACCAATTTTATAAAAAATGCAACCGACTTAAGATTAATTACTTAATTTGTCAATTGATTTGTTTGAGAAGCACATTCATAGATAATAAGCATCATTCGATTAAGGATCTTCATTGATTCGTATGGGTTTCAAACCTTAGAGGAGTATATTAATTTTCAAAACAAGAATATCTCGGGAAAAGTAAAAAGAACTCATTCTAATTCCGCGTACAGTGCGATTCCACTTCGTAAACCAAGACTCGCTTTTCTTTTGGCCCGAGGGGATAATTCCGACCACGTGATCGGATTATGAGATTTGATTGGTTTTACGATTCGAGGATTTAAGATGATGCGCACGTTCAGAGAACATTACTTTCGTTCTTTAACCGAAAAGGGAAATGTTACATCTAAGATACTTTTCAGTTTGAGACGGATCCTAAGATTTTTATTTGCACATTTGAGAGTGTTTTAAATTGTTGTAAATTAAAAGCAAATTCATTCCGAAATAATGTATATTCTTAATGTCTAATAATTCTGCATAAGCCTAATTAAAATCTATTTTAATGTATGAATTTTATATTCGATTGATCTAATACCACCTTTCAATAAATTATTCAAATCTTACTATAGAACCTTTTTTTGGTGAACTACGAAGTAGATTTCAAATAACTTTTAGTGATTTCCTTTTTAAATTCGACGAATGATTCTTCTGCGAGAAAAATATGGTTCAGAAGACTTCAGATGAAAGACGATGAAGATGTTTGAATAGAAATGATTATGAGAAAAATATCAGAAATCTACGAATTTTCGCCGTAGCGAAATTACATCGAAACAATAACTGATAATATCGATATTTTGTACGTCAAATGATTCAGCGTATGAATAGTAAAAAACGAATCCGCTTGATAAATAATAAAGAACTAATAAAACAAGATGAAAATCATTAATCGGTTTCTCGTTACTGAGTCATATATTATTCAAGGGGTTTATATTTGCGAATAACTTTTTTGCCAACAAGTTTAACATGATCGCGCAGTTCCACATGAAAATTGCAAGAATGATTCCATCCAATAAACATGGACGAATGATGTATTAAATAGTGGCAAAAATGCTCTTCTTTCATGATCGATATTAATAATTCAATTTCCCATCAACGACTGATTTTTCCATTGAAATCTACAAAATTAATGAGCCAATCACGTGACTCATTCGCTTCAACTCATCTGAGGAATCTATTTGAAACGTTTGTGAATGGAATTTTTAAAGATTTACTTTTATAAAATTGAGCAATAAATCATGTTTAATATGTATTATTATTTAAGAATGACATAGCCTTCTAGCCCTACCTTTTCTTTTATATTATCGATTTTCGTAGGAGTATCCTAAGAGTTTCTAATTAGTTTAGTTAACCCCGTACGTTTATCTTTCAGAATTAAGACAAACCTAATCATCAGAATAAAAGAAAAAACAACTTTAAGCGGTTTACGAAAATACTTCTGAAAGTATTTTCTCTGGGCATAGAAGCTTCTTTGGGTTGAAAACTACAAACGATATGAATTTTGAATTTATTATTGCATTATTTACTTTTTTTGCAAAGAAGCACAGATGAGGTTGCTAACAATGGCAATGTTTGCCATAGATGCAGTCTGCTATCTACCCGTAAAAGAAAGAGTTCGGATAAATATATCTATATTTAGACGTTTTGAAATGAGTAAGAAGATAAAAACTAGTAAATAGAGATATTGAATTTTTGCCGATAAAATTGCTTTGCCAGATGAATTGATATCTGTGGTTTAAATCGCTCTCATTTCTCCAAGATTTCTTGAGTGCGTCACAAACTTTCAATAAAAATTGGAAAATTGTAATTTTAGTTAAGGATAGGATTGTAGTTCAACTTTAAAAAACAGATGTAAATTTTAGCAAAAGCATAATTTAGGATGTGAAGAATTACAATTTCATTAAGTTGCTTGTTAGGAGAGCGTTGGATCAATAATAGATATAATTAGCTTTATCAAAAGAAAAGTAAATAAGGTATTCTGGAAGCCATATTTTGCGAGAAAATTTTTGTCGAAAATAAATTCAAAGAAAAGAACTAAGGCTTGTACAAGCTATATTCGTACAAAATAGCATATTGGTATCGAGTTATTTATATCGCGCATATAAATCGTAAAGATAATATCTGTACTCTTATGAAGTCAAAACCTTTACTGTTTTTCCCATATTATTTATTGGTTACGAATCAAGATGGAATTTAATTTTAATTTTTTTTAATCATCGAAATTGCATAAATATGGTCAATTGAGGAAACAGGTAAATATAAAATTGTAGACAATAATAATTATATCAATAGTGAAAAGAATAATTAATTCAATTCCGAAATTAAAAAGTGAACGATTCGAAGTTTTTAATTGGATTTGTGTCACAAAGGAGAACACGAATATATTTTACATGAATATATTTAAAAAAAACACGAGCCCTTTTACAAAATAAAGAGCGAAGCTCCTGTTTACTGAATTATTACAAAAAGAATCTCCCAAAACAAGCTTTTGACCTCTAATTTAATTTCAACCGCTATTAAATGTGTGAATATATGAATTACAATTCTGATTTAAATATGAGTCGCTCAATGCATCACCACTTGTTCATGGAATTTAATTATTCTTTTCTACGAACAAAGCAAGAAAAAATTGCAACCGATTGAATGAAAATAGTAAAAATACGAGAATCTCTGATTATCGAACATTGAATGATTAGTAAATTGATATGCAATAACATTGGTGAACTTTGAAAGAGTTTTTTTTTATAATTTCTACCAGATTTCGAGGCTACAATGAACAAGAGTAGTTTCTATTACTTTAAAAAGAGGTATTTACAAATTAAAATGGAAGATTAAAATAAATCCTGTAAATTATAATTTAATATATTTCATTTTCAGGTCAAATTCTTTAATGCGTTACCCCAGAAACCATTATCTATGAATTAATTTAGCACATTTAAGTTTTTACGCAATGTATTGTTAGGGTAGTGAGTAACATAAAGTTTGATATTCATTACATCAAACTGGTAATTATTACATACATCTACGGTCCATCAAATCATCAACGTTGGATGTGTTCTAATTGTTTCAGATGGTACATGTAATTTTTTAAGAACAAAGCATCCGTAACGACACAAGGATTATTATGAAATTTTCTTGATTTAAACTTCAGTTTTTACTTGAAAATTCTTTATAATTAAATTTATTCTTGAACATTGGAATTTAGAAGTGAAGATTTAAATTTTAAATTGAAAAGGGACTAAGAAATTTACATTTCCTTAAGAAAGCATAAAAAATTAATATTGTGTTTTTAAATTTAACTTGATGATACTAAATATTTATAATTTAAGGAGTTTTTTTGTAAATTGTCTTTCTTCTTCATTTACATGGAAATGATTAATGATTATGGAGATATGAAAATGATATAAAATGTGAATAATATCCAAATCGCATTGTCAGTAAATGGATATGAACCTTTAATATAAATTCCTACATTCGAAACACATAAAATTAATTGCAATATGCTATCTTCCTTTTTTCTACTATGTCTTCATAGAACAGAATTGAAAAGGTAGAAGATTTAGATTGAAAATAGGTTTTTAAATTTCCAAAAATATACAAATTTTATTCCTATCATCTATGATCAAATAATAATCCTAGTTTTAACTAATATCTGATCAATTGAAATTGTAAGGAAACTTGAAAATGGATGTTAATCATTTTCTTATCTGTTGTTGTTTTAAAAGATGAATGAGTAAAGAAAACATAACAAATATCTTCCAAATCGTTAAACGTTCGTCAGTGAATAAGGAAATTGGGATTCAAAAATAATCAGAGGAGTCGAAGAAAGCTGTGACCGGCCCTGAGACCTGTCCGTGTGACCGGCCCTGACAGTTGAACAGCGAGATAATCTCGTGTCCATTCGAAGGGCTTTATGAATATTTAAATAGATAAAGTGAAACTGATGATTTAGTTAATTGAGAAAGACTCTAATCAAAGGTGAATCTTCTTCTTTAATCCGATTAAAGTGCGATTTCTTACGTGAATCATCAGAGCGAAGAGCAGATTTTAATGATTTCTTTCGCATTTTCAGCCCCAAAAGTTTATTACTCTGCTCTTCTGTTTGATAGGTCGGTGGCGGTATTCATTAGCAAATGAAAATGAAACACTTACAATATCTTTAAATCTTTACAAATAAAAATGAAATACACAGAAACTATATGAGTATGTAAGAGTTATCTCTATTGAAATATGATGAATTGTTTGTGTTTGATATTTTGGTTCTTCTATTTATAAAAAGAGAAAATAATCGGACATTTTTTTTGCCGAACAATTTAACAGTCTCGAGTCCAGAAAAGTAAAATTTTCTCTATTAACTTATATAAAACTTCATTCAAAATGTAAAGTTCACCTTTTTAAAGATATGAATTAAAAAAGAAAAGTGATAGTAAAATGTATAAACATCGATTAATTAATACCATGTAAAGTGATCTCCGTTTACATCTTAATGATTTTTGTTTAAAATAAATAAATGTATCCAAGTAACAACTACGTCTGTTAAAGAGAAACAAAACACCTAAAACGCGGAAAAAGAAACTGATTTGCAAATAATGTTTGATGCTTCGCCCTCTGAAAGATGGAAAAAGTTACAGAAAACTAATATAATGAGACAAATAGAAAACGTGTTCGGAATTCAAACCTCTAAAAATGAAACTTCATTTGCATGTAATCAGCCTTTTCCGAATACTATTTTGCTCTTTTTTAAATGTCACTCAAAATATATCAGAATAAGGTTTCTCATAACATTTTAATTACAAGTGATTTAATGGAAATATTCTACAAGATTATTTTTCAGATTCAATTAAAAATTGTCCCACTACCATAATTGGTGGTTTATATTCGCGTGTCTGTAATAGACAATCTTTTTTCGTGCCAGCCTAGATTCTTTTCTCGAACGCTAAAATCTTTTTCCAACTTGCTCTTTCTTAAAATAACTCGCGATCACTAACGTGCTACTTTAAGCTCTTGAATCGAATCCCTTATGAGCTTGTTTTAAAGTCGTATTGAAAAATTTCTTCTTGGACTTCATGAATTAACAATTGAAACTCTTTCAAGGAACTCTGAAATTAGTCGATTAAAATGTATTTAATAATTAAATTCACAGATGTTGTTGTTCGCATTAATGAGACATGTTTTCGTCAAATTATGAGTCAATATTTCGAAGCCTAAAAACTGTCGAAGCCCAACAATAAATTATTAAAACAGTGAACATCAAAACCTTAGTTTGTATATTGTGGTATTAAATTTTAATGAACTGTAAAATGTACAGGTACTGTGTAAGGTACTATACTCAGTCAATATTGCTGAAAAGTAAACCTAATCTTTCTATTTTGCCTAAAAAATAATTGAAGATTAATCTGGAACATAAAGTGCTCTAACTAATGAATGAGATTCCATTTTAGTGAGAGGCATTACTTTTTTAGAAACTAAGAGTTAAATCTTATAAATCGAATCGGTCACACAAGGATGAGAAGCCATATTTAGTAATTCAGTGTTTCTTAGGAACAGAAAGATTGGGCTCCAGATGAGTTCTATGTCATGAGAAGAAATCGATCGGTCATGAAAGACTGGCGAAGGATGACTCTCACATACACACGTTGGTTCTGCAAACAGACACGTGTAGAACCATTTAAAGGCAAAATATATATTCATCGAATATCTGTCTAATCGGTATTTCTATAATACGAGCATTCTTACCTTTCTTATTATTTTCTAATTAGTCTTATGTGAAATGGTATGGAGGATCCAAATCAACTTTGGAGATAAACAATAAAGTATTTTAAAATTAAATTGCTTCATTTCTACTTAATTATAAATATAATAATATTTGAAGTTGCTTACTCAATGCTAGAACAAAATGCACGAGTGATGACGAAGGAATTTCAAAGTTCAAATCTGAAATAAAAAATAATGATCAACTTAAACTGCTTTTGCTGAATTTCCTATTTCTATAGACTTCTAAATTACTTCCGGAATATTATATTCATATATTACCCATTTTAATGCACAATTTAATGAGAAAGTCATCTTCTGTTGGCATTTATTCTGTATTTCAAAGGTCAGATTTTAGCAAAGTGATGAATTTAAGAAGCAAATGGACGATCAGCTGATTACCTTTCGCAACGACCGCAAAAAGAAATACTTCTTAAACTGTCTAAACATCTCTTGTTTCGCTCTCATTATCGGGAATATCGATTCCACTTCCTTTGAATTTAACTTCGAATGCCCTCTTTCAACTATTGCAAACAAAGTGTATCTTTATTTTATCTATAAACGTGATGAGGATTGAATCACAAGGATACGAACTTAAATATTTATCGAAGTTCTGCACAAACGAGAGCTATTAAAATATTTCCGAATCCGTGCAGAAGGGGCATTAATGGATTGGTGTACATCAATGGGACGTCCGTTGGGAAGAGGAGCACCGTGGGAGAAGATGAGAGAAAGGATTGCAGACCTCATCCCTCTTAAATCTACATATTAAAACCCCTCCGACTAAGACAATTCGCCTCTTACTGATCCATTTTCTGTTCTATCGTCTTTTTATCTTTTGCTCCTATTGGCTGAATTATTTTTAAGTTTACGAGGATATATTGACAAGAAATTGTTTTATTTTTTAAGAAAACATGAATTCGAGGTTTTTCTTCCCAATGGGTGAGTTGTGAATACATATCCGCATATTTTGAAAACAATTTTAGGTCCGTTAAATTAAAGTAAACGGATTTAAAAGTTTAGAGGTGTTTTAAAGATTTATCTCTGATGGCAATATAAGAAACAAACAATCACTCATTTCCTAAAAGAGATATTGTTCTATAATTTAAATGCAAGAATAAGTGGATCAATCCAGATTCCGTTTATTAACAGAAAACAGTAACTTTACAAATATGGCATTGTTCCTAATTTGCTTGGAATGCGAGAAGCCGCTATTATTTTCCATATTAAACTTTTGATGACAGGAATCAAATGGACAAGTGTTGGAGAAAGCGGTGAAAATGAATTACACAGGACACGATGACGTATGCACAGGATGGAAGACGCCGTGGCTCCTTGTGGAAGCAACTACAAAGCCTTCCGGTAGAGGTCAGCAGTCGGGTCACGCGCGGTGGTCATCTCGAGGGTGATTATTAGTGGACATGCCAAGAATTGCGGAATTCTGCGAAGAAAAATGTGTGGACCCAAAGTGGGCACCTCAATGCCTATCAATCAAATTAAAGAACCTTATTTCCTGTGTTGCTGCTTTTGGGTGAGCTCATTTACATATTCATGCAATGTACGTTTATTATATATATTTTAAATTATGCTTCAATTTACAACATTAGTTTCGTCTCGTATTGAAATTAGGATTCATATATTTATTTGCTTATTTCTTCATAATTTAGTTCTTGTTTATGTAGATTATGAGGCTAAGTTTTTCTATTTTTCTAATGTCTAAAATGTCTAAGATTCTTCTAATACAGATTCAAGTCAAAGAAAAAAGTCGGCTTCTCTTTACTTAAATATTATATGAAAAAGAACAGCTGACGCTAATTTACTTGGATTATATATAAGAACTTTCAAATGCTAATCACTCTGCAACTAAAAACTCTCTTCCCTTTTAACACAACTTCCTAAAATTCCATTTCAATTTGGGTCACGTTGTCTTTAATGCGCATTATTTCCTACGACAAACAGATAAATCGTAGAGCGAAATTCCGAACAAACACGTATTCGGCAGATGGCCAAATGATTTGAGGATGAATAGGAAACCACTGGACATGTTCGAAACAAAAATTGTTTCCCATTCCTTTCTCATCTTAAGATGTGCGGCCACGAAATGATACGGAAATGAGTGTTTCTTTGCACCGGAACTTTAGAAAGGGCTTTCGTTTAGAAAGGACTCATATTTTGGACCGCAAGAATTATTTATGTGTTTCTGACTGAAGAGGAAGGATTTTGGACCAGCGAAAAGCACAACTGTACCAAAGTATCCTCTTCTTTTTAATGTGGAACAATCCTTCTTCATTATAATTGTTCATATCACTGCCATTTTTGATTAGTCGTGGTTTGAATTACACGTAAGCCTCATTTGTAGTTCTTAGCATCGTGGGCATTAAAGAATGAAAATAGGTATGGTTCATCATAGCTCATTACCTTAGCTTTATAGAATTTCCTCATTAGATGGTCTTTGTTGGATATAATAGATTTAAATACCTTAAAGTGAAATACTTATTGAATATTTAAGAATTTCTACTGCCATTGTCTTTGTACCGGAAATTGGCCTTTATATTAAGATATTACCATCAAAAGGAGTGACAATCGAATTCATTTCTCTTTTATGTAATTCCTATTTCATATATTATATTTATGTGCAAATATTTCGAAAAATATGTTTGTTTTGATTCTTGTTTTATCTTCTTGTTAATAAAAGTACATTTAAAACTGAAAGACAAATAAAATAAATTAAAGCAACTTAAAAGCTTTCAAAAATGATTCGCTGATTAGAAGTTACTCTATAGAGCAGAGAAGCAAAGAAAAAGAGAGAATAGTTATAGTATATATTGACCTATTAAGGAACGAATTTTCGAATCTAATATTCTGAAATTCCTAAGTCGATGTCAAGTTTAGGAAAAATAGGATTGAATAAGAAAAAGAATAAATAGCTCGGGAATATGATAATTGAGAAAGAAAGAAGGTACAGTACTCGATTATCTGATCCATGGTGTTGTATCGACTAAAAGAATATAGAGAAGATTATTGCTGTGTTGGAACCAACAAAAACATAAAAAATTAAAGGTAAATGGTCATTGTTAAAGAAATATGGATGACAACGTTCTAGCAAGATAATTAGTAATATCGCAATTAGTCTGATAAGTATATAATTTGGAATAAATTCTAGCAAAGGTTAAATTTCGAAGATATAAATGTCTTGTTAGTGATCTAAATTTCATTTAAAATTTCTTTTTATCATAAAATACATGAACATTTTTGAATGGAGTGTAGTCAACCCTATTTATGTAAAAGATGGAATAAAAGCATACTGTTCGTCATCACCTCCTTGCTTTAATAAACTGAAAGGAGAACACTTCGTATATTTGGTTTATGATAGATAATCAACGAACCATTAAAGAATATTTATATTACCTAGGATAAGGCCCCTATGTCCTCTGGGAAGAAACTTTTCCTTTTAAGGGATTATGGACTACTTTCTCTATATTCCCAAACTCCATGTCTTCGACATAAGTCTTCCCCAACAATTCCCGGTTTCCCTGAAGACCTCGGTCCATACTCGCCACAGCCTCCTCATTGCTAAACATGGCGTTGCCCCGCTAAGCGATTTGGGACAGGCCAAAAGAACTAATGCGCCACGAAATATGCATTTGAAGCACATCCCTCGAACTTTAATTAATCATAGAACTTTGGAGGACTGGTCAAGGCTAAAGTATTACAGGTTATGAAACAGTTTGGAAATTCAGCGTCAAAATATAGCTGTGGTCATCGTTCCACTTTGAGATATCTTGTTTTGACACGAGGGCCATCTTCATCCTTAAACTCCTTGGCATTTATAACGTTTAATGCACTTGGATGTTTATTTCATTAAAACTTAAATGAGTTAAAATGAGCTCGAATGAATATGATTTATTTATTTAAATGAAACGCATATTTATCCCTTATTTACAAATCTATAGGTCTTCATTCACATTCCATTCATTCATGTGAATACTTTTGAAGAAATATTAATAACTAAATGAAATAACAATTTCAGCAGGAAAAAGATTAAACATTAAAAATATCTCAGAATCATAAGGTGTAATAATTCAGCTGAAATTTTCAATGTTTATCAAATATTTAACTATCTTCTATAGTTCTTAATCTGCTCTTATTTGAAACTTGAACATTTAAACTCATCATACAGATGCTTCCGTAATATTCCATGTTTTTGCTCTCTTTTTATCTACTTTAAACAAGAATTGATAGTTACAAAGACTGTGACATTTAGCGTAAAATTTATTACACCTTGAATTTAGAGATTCCTTTCTGGAATCAAAAATTGTTCTTGTGGATTCTACTATAAATTCTTAGATATTTATGTTGATATCAGAATTGAAATAACTAAAGAAATATTCACATAAGTGTTTAGTAATTTTCCACTGAATAAGTAAAGTCTCATTCTATACGTTCATGCAATGAATCCTATGAATATATTTACATCTTAAGATAAATTTAAGAACTGGAAATAAAATATGCGAAAATTTAGGAAAACGATTTGTCAAAAAACAAGGATTAAGATTTAATCAAAACCTGATTACTGGAACTGACTAGGTGCGCAGAGGGACTTATTAGAGATTTGCTAGAGATTATAATACATCCATTTAAGGAATATAATAATATATTAATAGTTACATACATAACCAGCCAGCCGCAAATGCGAAGTTGCAGGTCTTCCGGGGAAGCCCTAAAAAATAAATTAAATCAAAATATTACTATTTAAAAGAAGTAAATATTGAATTATAATTTAATTTATATGATTATACATTAATTTAATGATAACAATTTTATAGTACTTTTGAAAAGTTATAAAAAATATTTCCCCAGAAATTATATTAAGATTTAATTAGGCATAATTTTGGATTCGTGTCGTTTATTCAAAAATGTCATAATTTGAAAATTTATATTTAATACAATTCTTAATATCTAGGTGAAGGTGGCTTGTGCAGTTTACTGGAAACAATCCAAGATTTTTAAAATTGAATCATTAGCAGATATTACGATATTGGATTGCAGAGTTCCACTTTTTGCCCTCTGAAAAAGTAAATGAATCACGTGGCTAAGGAAAGAGATATCTCTTTGTAAAAACAGAGTTTATTAGTAAATCATTTGATAAATACCAGATTTTTCGTTCCACTTGCTTCGTTAATGCAAGGGATAATATTTCTACTTTGTAAAATTGCGATAGTTCGCTTGAATTATGTTTGACTTTATTTTATCGTGAATATACCGCGCTAAAGATCCTACTTCCCACTTTTACGAGATTTTCTTCCAAGACTAACCATAGCTAACTGGGTCTCATGTGCACAACCCTGAGGGGTGTAAAGTGTAATTAAGAATCGGCGCAGCTGAATTTCCCAAAGGAAAGTTTAGCCGAATTCATGAGTTCAATTCCCTCCTTCCAGAATATACTTCCGAATTTTCTGGAGGATTTTATACTTTTAAGTTCATCTGAAACAGCATTACGGACTCATATGCGGATAATATAACCACATTTAGATTTGAAATAATGGCCATACGTCGTATTTGGGTATTATTATTTAGGAAATGCATAGAATCATTCTGCAATCACCATTCTATTGTTTTTAAGTCTTTTCCTGAGTTCTAATACGTGTTCGCATATTTCTTAACCACTGTGTTCAAAATCCATCAGGGTGTTGTTTCCATCTTAAATGTTATAATCCCTTATATTCCATATATGCACCTTATCCACACAACTCTATTACCCCCTCACGGACACTGTCTGCTCATCACCCATGGGCGACAACCGGAACAAATGGAATCTGCGGCGAATTTCCAGCCTTTAATAAAGTTCCGGATGTCTGGTGAGGGGAGTGGATCGCCCTCGGAATGAATCCAGCGCACTGTGCTTTTATGTGGAATTAGAAGAAGCCAACTTACGGAAGGACTCAATATACGCGAATCGTATATCTTTTGGTTTAAGTCAAATTTTCTCATTTAAAATGCAACGTACGATGTTTCGGAGGGGAAAATAATTAATCCGTTGTGTTAATGGAAGCATATAATGGCTCTGAGGTTTCAATTCGATCAAATATATGAATTTTCGTCCTTATCACTCATATAAGTGATATTAAAGATAAAGTTGAATCTCGGATTCCGTTGCAACTCAAAAACACTAAATTGTGAAACGTGTACAAAAAGCAATGGACATCCATATGAATCTACGTTAATTTTCGCTATATATTCATAAACTTGCTCAAATGATGCAAAATTAAATTCCTGCAATTCCTGTCTTATAAAGAGTCAACATAAAATAACAACTCCACAAAGAAATGATCTAAACGAATAATCGTTAAAACGTCATAAAAGGATGTGCTGTCGCAAATGTACATTTAAAGCAAATTTTTTAACAATTTTATATCAATCCCTTATTACTATCCTTTGGTTTAAATACGTTCTTTTCTAAATGAAATCATTATTATTACACCAGATATATTTTATTCTATATATTTCAAGTAAAATAATCCCAAATAAGCTCTACCTTTCTTTAGCCACTGACTGTATTTATCACAATGGCCGCATTCTTTCATTGCATAACTACAGCGTAAAGTCATAAGTAAAGATCACTATAATCATTTTCCTGTTTTTTGCACGATTCATTTGTTCTCCTTCGGAGTTGCGTTTTATCAGATCTCACTTTAGAACACCTTTCGATCCGATTACAGAATCAAAAGGCATTTTTCGGTAGCCACACCTCGTCATTCGCTGTTCAATTCGTTAATGAAGGGAAGATGCATTTCGCTGGCTTAAGCGTCCAAACCCGCAAATAAAGAAATAAATTTCTGTGCATACGATTGAGGGCATTTAAATATTCCATCTCAAAAGTTGTGCGACCAAATGAACAATTCGATTTCTTTGTAAACCATGATAACTTTTGAATCGAAACTGAATTTGTTTCATTATTAATATCAAATTCCGATGATATTGCAACTTAATTATAAAATATTTCTTAGAAATTATCTCGATGAATGAAAGTCAAACATGTATCTCTTTTTCTTTAATTAGAAATAAATAAAACAATTTATTCATATTCTAACTGAAGAATTATTGTGTAAAACCATGAAATTGTTTAATTTCAAAAGCAGCAAAGGCAGAAAAAAGTTGATGGAATATTGATTTTTTTTAAATACAGCAGCGAAGTTGACTAACTGACCTAAGTACATTCTCTTAAGTAAAGTTACAAAGCATAGAATCCTATCCATAATGATATAACTCTCGATGTTTGAAAAGGATAAAAAGTTGTGGATCTTGTGAATTATTTTAGGTATTATTGTATATTCATGACTATATTTTGAATATAATGCATTAGAACATGAATTTAATGATAAATCAGTCTAATTGTTAGATTTCAATTTAATATCGAATTATAATTTTAGAGATTGGTAGCAAAGATAGTTATACAGCAAAAATCGAGCTATATTTAATAGAAGACATTTCCTTACAAACATTTGGGCATTTAAAGGACTCGGAGGTACCGCCATAACTCAACAGCGATTCGAGGGTAAAATTATATGAAAAAACGCCGTAATTCGAATAAATAACGGAAGCCTCGAAACACAGCGAATAATCGCTGTTGACAAAAGTGTCGACATCTACTCTTTGATGGTCATCACAAAGGCGTAATAGAAAGAGGGAACAAGAAGGTGTCGGGAAATGAATGGGGGAAATAAGGTGTTGTCAGATTTATGAGTGGAATTTTCCCTCCTGAATATGCCCTTTCTCACCCTTTCATTGAACAGAGCATATGATGGAAACGGTTTTATAAAAATAAGTTTTGTAATGTGTTGATATCATTTCTTCATAAATTCAACGCGCGCATCGGAAACAAATATACGTATTGTAAGACTTTCGTAATAAAAAAGAACTGGGCGACAGCCAAGTGGCCAAGAAAGATGGCTCGTGGAGGGACAACTCTCATTCGAAAAAAGACAACGCGGTGAATGTAAACAAGGCAACATTCATCACTGTTTCCATCCCTCGGAGAGATGTATGTACTTGTTGGACGTTGCAATAGTTTAATAAGCCTATCCACAAAAGTGGTTATTACTTATGATTTGTTTTACGGATATGGCGGTGAAAATTATAACCAAAATGGAAACCGCAGGTAGTGATTAAAAAGGGGACGTCGAAGGCGTAGATAAATCAGAATTACACTCAATCAACGAAATTCCGTTCATCAAACTGTCGGAACTGAACAATATCAGAATCCTTTTGAACAAGACAGCTGATGCATGTCCTCTGTTCTTCTTTTCAAGTCCATTGCTTTTGAACCGAACGTACGTTATTTATCACCGCAAACTTACATTCTATGCTATAGATCTGATACATTATAAATAAATTAAATATATAAAATAAATGTACAAGTGTACTCGCTAATACTTTAACGTTTCTTGTGTTTTGTAAGCATTAAGTTATGATCTGATAAGTTTAATTTAGATTTCAAAAGATTCCATTAAAGCACTTGTTTCCCTTCAAAGTCCTTGACTCATTAAGGTTAATATTATATGAATATCAATTTTATATATTTACCCTTCAGTAAAGCAAATACTTTTTGATAGTAGAAAGGAAAACCTCTCTTCTATTTCCTTTATTTGAGCCAAATTTCCAAAAATCGATACGTTTTGAGCAGATTTAGTGGTGTTATTCGACTTTAAGATTGAGGGCGAAATGCGGAAAAGGGTTTTAAGCAATGAATGCGCTCTGACGTTTTTAAGGATAAATATAGTTGGGTGCAGATGGGGTGTCGCTCGCGTGAGAAAGGGCTTCAAAAGATAGGGTTTGAATTTATAGGAGGAGTGGTTAAAATGAAGGATAAATGGGAGAATGAAGGGAAGTGGAAGATGGTCGATATAGAGTGCATTGAGCAAACCCGAGGGGAATATAGAATAGGGGAAATGTGCGCAAATGGGAACAAATGTTTAAGCGCTTATGGAATGATATATGCTGTGGTTTGCCGAAAGAAGAGTGACTCGAAAGAGGTGATAAAATGCACTATTTTTGACTATTTGAAGGGGATTTGAATGAAACTGAAGCACAAAAAATCTATATAAATTCTTACAGTACGAGAAAGTTCTTTCGTACGACTCGTTTTTTTTAAGTAGCTCCGAAAAATAATTACATTAATGTATGAAGTTTGCGACATTTCTACTTTATGCAATAAACAACATTAATTTGCGTTATCCCATCATTTAAATGTTTCACCATTTGAAGAGACTACAACTTATCATAAAATGTTTCTCAGACTTTAATCTCTTAGAGTCTATTCTTAAAAGTTTTAAAACGATGCAATTCGTGCATTATGCACCAAGTATTAAATACAAATAGGATTGTATAAACGCATAGTTTCTTCTTATTATTTTCATCTTGGCTTTCCATAATGTCTGATCCCTTACTAAATGAATCTGCTCAAAACAATTTGAGATTAAACAAGCATTCAATCGACCAAAGATTCGTGATAAATATTTTGAAGTTGAAATTCCCAAAATACAATGAACTAAGAACTCGGCATTCGGTTCGCTGTCTTGACTTGCTTCTCATGGATTCAGAAAAGAAAGTTTTCTCATTCACAACTGATGACACTTCAGGGAACAGATTTCCTTATCTCAGATTCGCGAATATAATTGGCTCTCGTATTAAATTCTGACTACGGAACGTGACAAGAGATAGTTCGCACGCGTGGCATTTTTCACGCCGTTCGCGGAGAATTATTCATAACTTACACCTAAGATTTATTTCTAATGTAGAAATGTTCAAGATCCTCTCAAATTATGAAAAAGGTATTCTTTTATTTATAATTTCATTCTTAATATCTCGCAATTGGATTCAAAACGATCTAAAATTAACTGAACTCAAATTTGACTTAATTGTAATTAAATTTATTTAAAGATTTCTTTAATTACGCGTGATAGAAAAAACAATGCGTTTTTAAAAATACATTTAACAATGCAAAACTTTAGTAAATACGATGCAAAGATGGTCGCAAAAGAGCATCACGAGATGTGGAAAAGTTTGCCGAATGAATTTCATAAAAATCCAAAACTATGGGAACGATTCCAATAATAGAAGGCAATGCTTGACAATAGATATGTATATACATTTTTCTAAAGAATCAACGAGTAAATAAATCGTTATTATTAGTGATGAAAGTCACTGGTAACTTTTCCTTATCCAAAGTATTTTTAATTAAATGATATAATATAGATTAAATCGTTAATTTCAAGACTAATCGATATTAATACTCTTCCACTTCATTATTTCGTATGAACATCGAATTTCAAAGGAAATGGTTCTTACTGAGGAACAATGATTTGTCGCAAAAGAGGCAATTGATAGGAATCTCTCCGACGAAGGCTTCTTCTGCAGACACGTTTCCTTCGGCGGAGATTTATGCAAACTACGAAAAGGGAAAAGTGTTAAGGAGGGTGTTTAGGGCGGAAGGATTTAATAGTGGAAGTTTAAGTGAAAGGAGTGAATATCGGAAGGTGAAAGTGACCTCCAAACTCAGTTTTCGTCTTTTTCCACCAAAGTGTATTTTATTCTCGATGGAGATGAATTGAGTGCGTGGTTATTCAAAGAATCCTGAGTTTCGTTTCACTGCCTCCAGTACAAATTACTTACCAGTTGCTGGAATATATTACGTGGAGATGAATTATGAGAATGGAGCGCTATACTTGATGCATTATTAACTACGAAGGGGTTCTTTTTGCAAACAGCTTTTGATAAACAGATGTCTGTCGCCACTATGAATTTATAGAACCACGTGAAATTGTAACATTCCACTGGAGAAAGCAATCGACTGTGCATTCGAAATAAGTATTTAAATTAATAATATTAAAGTAATGATTACGTGAATTTAAATCTGTATATATCCCTCTTTTTCTTAAAAGTATTTGCAGTCTCAATTTATGTTTATTAAAAAATTCTCGCGATGAAGGTCACTCTCTTTTGAGCCCTATCTTTGGCTTATCTTTTCGCGATTGAATATTCTTAACTGTTGATGTTATCTCTTTGTTCACGAAGGTCTTTTCCGGCCAACATCTGCTTTCATTTTGAGCCAACATTTATCGCTTGGATCTTAAATTATTCCTCCAACGATTGGCATAAAGTACTGATGCCAAGTTTTAACCACATCTCTCAAATATAAATTTATTAAATTAATTTACCTGACAATAAATACGATTACATCATAAGGAGGAATGATTTTATTATTCGACTGAAAAAAGTGGACCTGCTTCTGATCCAACCCTATCGAATCTCTTTCCAAACTTCGTGTTGTGAGGTTGATGACAATCTAATGTCGAAATTACATCACGAACCAAAATAGTTATAAGAAAATTAAAACAAAAAGATGAAGGTTATTCGATCGAATTTACATAAAAAATAAGATGTGCTGTAATGAAATTACAAATTATAATCCATACTATAAAATTAAAATTTTCAAACAAATTTATTTTCAAATATTATTTGAAAGGACCAATATTTGCATTTTTGCATAACTTCCAGATTTCGTTATTGAAGTTTAGAAGACGGAAAATCCAGAAGAGGAAGTTTTACGATAAGAGATGGAGGTCACTAGATTATGTCAAAGGTTTTGTATGAAATCAGAACGAGCACAAAACATAAATTTCTATTGAAAGGATATAAAATGCTTATTTAGATGATGCAACGTACCATCTTTGCTTCTGCGTATTTCTTTGAAAGGGAGATGAAATTAATGAGATTCTCGAAAGAAATGCTCGTTTGATTAGAGGAATATTTGAATGCAGAGGATGTCCAAAGAGACTACTTTCCAAGTGTATTCGAAGCTAAGAAAAGTCACTCTTTTAAGTTTGACTTTGATAAGAAAGCCTCTACAGAACTCTAATATTATTTGTCTAATTAATTGAATCTTCAATGAAGAGGCTGTTTGAACATGAGGAGTTCTCCAATTCATTGCCAAACAAAATTTTCGTACGGATTGAATTATTCAATGAAAGATTACTGTGGACTACTTCACAAATCAAGATTTTCGAGAAAGTTCTTATGCACTTCGACTGAATCATGTACTGATCAACTTCTCCGCGAGAGTTAAAAAGTCAAATAAGCCACAAATTTATTCGTGGACTTTTATTTTTTAGTGTATTTAAATATGTTTAACCAATATTAATTCTCAAAGCTCCAATAGCTTCAAATATATATTGTTTCATTATCAATGACCGTCTTCAAAATTTTCATAATCCGAGCTGAATTATTTTAAAGTTTTGAAATGTACTTCTTTATAACCTTCTTTATGAACTGTAAAAAGTTCTTGGAATGGAGAGCTTCACCTTAAACTACTTGACGGAAATAGTAAATAAATATAAGTATCGATTATATCGATCAAAGACTATCGAAAATCGCGATATATATATCGAGGAAAACGCAAAACATATGCAAAGTTATGATAACTGCGCAGGGAACCGAAACTCAGAAATATGCAAATTTATAAGAAACATATTATCGACAGAAAGAGAAGCACCGCAAATGTTAAAAAGGGATTTCATCGAATCTCTTATATTTCAGAATTTACATTTATAAAATTCCGTGCAACAGTCACAGAAATGTTATTATTATGCGGAACTTGAAATTAAATTGATAGTTAAAAAGGATAAATAGAATCATCTATTTTAAGGGGCGGCTTATCATGAGTAAAATCAATTACTTATATTGAGGTAATGAGAGAGAACAACAACCATTTTCAGATTTTAATCGCAATGAAATTCATCAGTACAAGTTTATGAACTGCTTCTACATTTGATACAATGTGATAGATAACAAAATAGGAGCTTTGAGCGTATTTCACCCGAATTAGGACACAATAGAAGCTACCGATGATTAGAAGGAATCACAAAATAGCTACAGAGGAATCGATGTCAAAAAGGAGAGAAATTCGAGATTCCGTTAAAAATACGTGTGCAGCAAAAATGTCCTCAAATTCCATCTGAAGGATTAAAAGAAGGAGATTAAATCCGAGAGAATTCGGAGATTTCCGAATGCACATCTCATTGGAATGGAAATTCGAATCAAGGAGGACCGCGAAATTATATTTCCTGGAAAAATGATTCTTTTCCAACGGAAGCCCTGTTTCAGCCAATGATCCGATGCGAAAAAGCAGATGGAAATATAAAGCCCAGATTATGCCGAATAAAAACAATAGATTGAGGATTAATACAGCGTAAAACATATATCACGTAATAGAAGCATATATATAATATAATTTAATATACATTTAGCTATTTGTATTGATTAAATGGCTAATACTCCTAACATAAGATGAAATGCCAATAAATAAGAGTTTCATGACATTTTCAGTGGGAAACTCCAACTTAGCGTATTTTACTTTCGAGCACTAATTTTAACAACAAAAGTTAAAATATAAACGACATTTTTGTAAGATCACAGTCTTATCCTTACATATATTCGCAATTTTTGCTCCTCATTCTGTAATGCGAATTGAAAACTACTTCATTTCCTTTCTCTCATCACACTGCTCTAAAGGTTTCGAAAATACAGTCGCATCTCTTTTTCTGTCCTAACTGCTTCTCATGTCCAAATGTGTACGCAATTTTTTGCTTCTTCCGATACAGTTCACGCAACGATGACCCATTCGCTTAAGAAGTCTTCAACTTCATTCGATCAGAGGTTGTCTTTCCCTTGAAATTTACAAAATTTTTCCATTTGTCCATAATGAAAAATCTACGTACTTTCTGAAAATAGTAAAAAAAGTTGGAAAAGGATATGAAGGTGTTAAGAAATAAAATGGACAAATTCTAAAAACTGAAAGGAATTACTTAAATGAACCAAATAATATTAAGAAACTGTATGAAAAAAATATTATTTGGAATTATAACGAATATGATGAAATTCTCCTTCTGCGGAATAATAAATATAGATCTGATATTTATATTTCCTCAAACGTGATATGAATCTAAAATTATAGATTTGGAAGCAAAAGAATGATTGTAGATTGGAACAAAGATTTAAAAAAATAAAAGTGAGAAACTTAAGTTACAATTTTAACACGTGTGATAACTTTATGATGAGTTTAAATGTTGAGTAAAATACGCATTCGTGTAATTCCATCGTGCTATGGACGGAGATGAAAGGTAATCGCACGAAGTATTTATTGAGGAGAGAATCAAAAGTGAAGTTATTAAGTCGAATATCTGAGAAAAGCGAAGGAAAGAGTTACGGGTCAACACGAATGGATAATACGAACCATGGGCGATACTCCTTGTACATAGATAGAGCTGTGGATATTGGGGTTGTAGGGAGCAAACGGTAGAAATGGTATTTTGAAAATTATCACCGTGGCAAGTGCGCCCGAAAAACCTTAAAAAAATGAATAAAGAAAAGTATTGTGGAGCTTGGATATTTCGGACTTGGGAAACTCTTGGATAATCTTCGGAAATTTTGGATTCTCATCAGAGTTGAACTCAAGACCTTTAGATTTGGATTCAGACACGCTACCACCTGGCCAGCGTTTCCTACGCACGGGTGCGAGAAAATTTCATATTAAGTATTACTTGAAAGATCCTTGAACTTGGCTATTGATCCATTCCTCGAGAACTAAATGTATTTCAGAATATCTATCGACGTCCACATTAAAAAATGCGATCCCAAATCCAAATACGGTTCAAGTTCCTTAATCAGAGTAGGAATTATTTCCAATCACATCATCAAGAGCATCGCACCTTACTTATGCGCACATTAAATCACAACAGCTAATGAAGATATAATGTGTACTACAGGAGGTGAAACGATAGGAGAGTAACGATAGTACTATTTTTCGTTGCGGTTAATATAACCAATGTTAACCCATTTTTAAACCTTGTAACTCGCTACAAGATGGCTCGATGACTTACCAGGCCAAGCCCGCTTCCACAACCACCACATCGAATAAAAAGTTTATGGGAATTTATTTGCAAGTGTTTCTAATAAGAATTGCCACCCCTTATTTTCCATGCTTTCTTTACGAGATTCTTTTTATGTATCGTGACATTAAGATTAGGATATTATAGCGATCGGTGGATTAATTTAACCATAGTTAAGTATATATTCTCTCGTTTGAAATTCTACATTAGCTTCTGATTTAATTTAATTGATACATTATTTTACGTAGTCAAGCTAAAAAGAGCAACGAAATTGTAAAACTGTGCTTCGCATCCGGAAATATTTATAAACTGGAATAATAATAATTGCCGTTAATTTTGAAAAAGATGACGATTAATTGAATAATTGTAGTTTTAAACAAAATCGTAGGATCTAACATAGGTATTTATGGTAAAAGGACTTATAAAAACATCTCCAGGGGAACATCCTCAATGCGCACCCAAAGATGTGTTTAGCGCTGTAATATCTTGTGATGCGAGCAGACTGCAACGAGTTCACTAAAGTTAAAGAAGTACATTCACGAGTAAGGAAGGCCTTTGGATAGATAACGGAGAGTTTTACTCCACCCCGTGCATAAAGGAGTATACCCATACCAAAAATTGGGTCGTACAGAATCTGATGTTTTCAAATAAACAGACTGCTATCGACGGCAAAGTTCTTACCAACGGAATTACTGGGAATAACAATGAAGCTAAGCGTGGCCGTATTTTTCTGAAACTTCCACAAAGAAAGGATATCCTTGGAAATTCGCAAGACGTAGACTTAATAAGAATATACCTTCCTCCGTGAAACATTCTCTTTATTAACCCTAATCAAATATTGTGCAAAATCTTCGAAGACATTCTCAAAGGAAATGCATTATTACATCCTTATACGCACATTATGCTCAGTAAGTCCATATTATAAAAAAGTGTTTGTTCACTACATTAAAGTAAGGAAGCCTTATGACTCAAATATTGAATAATTTAGATATTATTCACATTCGACTCCGTTATCAAAATTTATCCTCAATTGACCCAATTTTTTCGCACAGGATTTTGCACTAAATTAGAGAAATAGTGCAAAATACGGGTCCTATTTTAAGGAACGGGAAACGAAATGCGGTCTACGACAGTCGTTTGCTATAAATAATAAGATTCTTTAAAAATGCAAAATGAGATCGGTATTTCGTAGAAAATTTTCAAGTACATGGGTGAGGAATACAGAGAATGTTGAAATTCGAAATAATGTGCGAATCATTGAAAATAAAGAGAAGTTTATCAATTTGAAATTTATGGTTTTAAGAACAATCAGAAATCCAAATTAATAGGATAATGAATCGTCAAAGACGCAACTCTTTCCATTTGTATTCATTACACTCTTATTTAATGTTCTGAAAAACATTTTAATTCCAGACTATCATGTTTTGCATATGCATTAATGTATAGTATTTGGTATATTAGAATCTAAAAATTCTCTTGTAATTTGTACCAAATCTTGAGGTTCCTTAGTATAAAGTAAAAATCAATTCTAACTGTACAACGTAACCATTTGTTAATATCTATTATTACAGGAAAATATAAAATATATCATCTTAATTGAAATATTTGCTGACAATTGTTTCTGACTGATCATCAAGGCTTAATACTTCTCGACTTTACTATAAATAATTGCGATTTCACTTTACCGATTCTCATTCAATAAGATGCGTTTTCTAGAAATAAATAATTCTATTCATTCGATTCACTTGACATCGACTTTTTTAAATGACCATTCAAATGCATCGACAGAAGCGTATTTGACATTCAGATTAATTTTTTGAATTAACTTTATTTGCAATAAATACTCTCTGACGAATGAAGTATTGGTTATAAAATACTTCCTTGACTTTTTCATATTCCATGACGTAATGAGAGGAATTATTTTGATTCGAAATATTTTGCACTGAAAACCTTTAAAAGCTTCCACATATTCAATGCCGAGTCAATATTTGAATGATATGTTATAAAGGAGAATTCATATCATATTGATTTTCAAAGATCAGCAAATCACAAAATACCTCTTTGAATATCTCGAAAGCAGTATACGCACATCTAGCTCTAAAATGATTGGTCTGAAATTCGCATTTAAACTATATTTAGAAATACTATTTCCTTTCTCAATTACAAAATGAATTAAAAATGTATTAAATGACGTTAGTTTAAAAATTATATTTAATGGATATTTAAACATAAATGCTTTATTATGCATATTTGTATTGCGTAAAATTAATTTGTTATAGTTTGTAATAAAAGTATACCTGAATATCATTTTATTGCAGTTTTCTTAATGGATGAAACATAAGCGAGTTACTAAGAAATTAGTAAAGTTTACCAGATACCTTGAACGTGCTATAATTTATCGCATATTCCAGTATTCATTTGAAATATATTCCTCGCGCTTATTTTAGTCGCATTTCATTGAGTTCAACATTTTTATGAGTGGAATCTAACAATGGATAGGGATTATGATGTCACAACGCTAGTGACTCGAAGTTGTTATGTTGCCTTAAATATGTAACATTTTATGGTAATATATCATGCAAACTTTTTCAAAATTGCACTTGTAATAAGGTTATATTAAATAAGTGAGCGATAGAAATACTGAGACATTAAGCTGAAATAAATAAAATTTATAATGCTATATTATCTAACGTTTAATCATTCATTATATTCCTTTGGTATCTTTTTCAACAGGAGTAACTTATACTGTGGATAATCAAATGAGGAATTTCCAAATACGCTGTATATGTATGTTAAACAAAGTGTGTTAAGCATCCATTCGCAGCCATCATCGTCCATTTGACAATCGTGTTGATTCCCAAACGAAACATTCTTCGTCGATTGAGAATTGCTTCCGCTTCTGTCAATTGGATGTCTTGAAAAATAAACAATGTGACGGAAGGACTCTTTCTAATTATGTGGGCCTCCGAAGAGGCAATTATTGGCGGAAACAAAGGGCCTTCCAAAAATCGCCATCGGTAATCCGTAAAGGCTCTGAAGAGGTGGACAATGTTATTTTGGAAATAAAAAACGCTGCGGTAGAGACAAAGAGGAAATAAAAGTTGAGGAAAAACTAATTGGAGATTCATTCTAAGTATGTGCCAAATTGGGCTCATTATGAGGAATGACTAAAGTGCTTCTAAAAAACTCTCTTTCGAGTTTTTCCTTTTGTACTCATCCTCAAAGCAATTTTGTAATGCTTAATATCCGTCGTTAGAATACTAATATTTATGTAATACTTAAATTCTATTTCTTATCATTCCACTCTCATAATTACTGTTCACAGATATCACTTTCAGTTTCATTTTTCTCGTTATCGACAATATGCGATTCATGTTCTCTTTCAAAATCAATAGATACGTTAGAAATAAATGAGGAGCATAAAATGAGAGATAGGTTTGGGTCATATTCATCCGACACGTTCTCTTCTGAAACATACTTCGTTCTAATTAAAATATTTCAAACATTCAATCAATTCTCTGAATTCTTTTTAATTATATATCCACTTGTAATTTTGGACTTGAATCATTTCCAGACTGTTTAGAAGGAAGTTCATTTTGAATTATTTTAAGGGACTTTTTTTTTGGGAACACAGATTCGAAAATTTTCTTTACGTATATCTTTGTCTACACGAGGAAAATTAAAAGTTTTTAAGCTAAATGAATGAAATTTACGCGAAAAATGCAGTTCCTACCTGTTAATGCACTTCCATTAAATAGTATAAAAATATTGTTTTTCTTCGAAAACCATTAATTGATTTCTTGGAATTGCACTGAAATCACAAATAGCCTCTGTTTTTCAGAATGTTAAAAAGTTCTTCTCATTAGAGAATTCCATTAAATGATTTTTAATATTCGAGCAATAACTTGAAATGTTCTGCGGAAGTAGATTCGGGGAAGTAATTTCATTTTCCAAATGGATTCAGAATCGATCGAGACTTGATCCTGAAATTAATTTGTGTATTTCTCTTGATGTATTGCATCGAAGTGAATGTTCCCCATCTGAAGACGAGGAATATCAAGGTCATAAGCCCATATGAACAATTTAAAACAATCATTGATTACTTTAAGAAACATATACACATTTTCTTCAAAATGAGACATTTGAATAGTTTCTCAAAGTAGGCTTTAAATTCTTATCCGTCCATTTTTTCTTATCGTTAATTTCCATATGTAACTGAAGATGAGAACTTCAATATAGACTCAAGTAGGAGAAGCTCCTTTCCAATGATAAGTTTTGACGTTTTAAATTACATGCGAATATAGTTGTGCTACCATTTTAAAACTCCTGAACCTTATTCTCTGAAATTTAATTAATACGTTACTTATAATACATGCATAAGGACTTACTAAAAGTACCAAAGCAATTTGCGTTAACTAATTTTAAATTTAGCTATTTTGTTTGATGCATTTCTCGCATCTCCACGATCATTAATGTTACAGTGTCATTTAAATGATCGCTATAACATTCAAAGGTTTTTGACACTTTTCCTCAAAATAATGCAATACGATGAATAAAAAATGGCCTCGAAAATATCTTTCGTCGTTTGAGTGTTGTTTAGGTTTCACACAATTTATTATTTACACTACACGCTTCACTGGTTTTGATTCTTAAAAACACATAAATAATCATCAAACGAGAAGAAATACTATTTGATGGAAAAGTTTTATTTGGTAAAAGTAATAAATATATTAAATATAATATTAGAAGTATATATACCTAAGAAGATGAGGTGGTTTAGGTAAAGAAAATTTATTTAAAAAAAGTGTGCAAGAATTTTTTGAAAATTTTAATGTCAAAATTTCAGACTTCGAATTAAAGATAATATGTTTTAATTAATCAAACATAAGTCGGCTTAACTTCATTTTGAACCAAAAATAATCTAATAAGACTAATCTTAAAATTCAAGAAAAAATGGAATATTATTGGCACTATCTTTCATTTTTCTGTCAAAAATAAATTATCCCATATAATTCTCTTTCTAAAAAATTTCGGATTTTATAACAGATTTAATTTCATTTTCCAAATGCCTTTTCGTGGATAACGAATTGTTTTCTGAGCTCATGAGTTTGAATGATTTGGTGGATTTGTAGATTCGATGTCGAACCAATTGCCCTCATTTGGGGTCATCGAATGACCATTTCGCCCTCTTATCACTCAAACCGATTCCTTTCACATTTTGACCCTTGCTAAATTCACTCGCATTTATTTTCTGTCCTTTAGAAGTCATTCCTTTGATTCTCCAATTTTTCCTTTCTTACGATCACGTTATTTCAGATGGACACCATATACTTCAGTCATTCTTACGTAAGTATATCCTCTCGAATTAGACATTGCCATTTGTGCGTTTGGCAGCTCCGTCGGATGTATACTTCCATTCCTAAACACCATTGTTCTTTACTTATTACTTCAACAACATGGATTCCTATAATATATATTCAGAGCCGAAGAAGAAAAGATTTTCTAACAATCTGAGCGAAGGTCCACAATTCAATTACTATCTTTAAATTCGTATTCATTTGAAAATATTTAATTATAAAATATCCCGCTAAATATGATAGTTTATATGTAATAACCAAAAGATATCATGAAATATTCTGCTATTGAAATTAATTAATAATGGTTCTCAAAAAGAAACAATTTTAATTTTGAATTAATATTTCTCATAAATTTGAACCGAAAAATAATTGATTGAAAAAGAATCCAAAATCGATTTAAAAGATCGTCTCAAGAAAGGGAATGCTATAAAATCTATTCGTATTCACGGTCAAAATTAATAAATTTGGCTCTTTTGTCATAAAATCTGGTATATATTTTTAGATATACCTATTTAATGTTGTTATATGTAAAGCAAAGATAACTCCTACGGAATAATATTTGTAAAATGCTATTGAAACTGTCGATTCAAGAGAACTCGGTTAAGTGCAACGTTTTTAATGGTTCTCCGACACGTCCAAGCAAACACAGAATATGGGTCGCAGATATCTTCGCCAAAATACGAATGGAATATTATGCAAACAACTGTTGACCACGAATAGAGCCGATATAATGCGTGTAAATCCAGATAAGTAGGTCATGCGAAGGAAAACTTTATGCCAACGCAAGAATCTCGAAGCATTTGCACGTGCCCTTTGTAATCTCTCATATAAATGGAATTGTGCCGATAAAGAGACAATTTGAATAAGCCGTCCGTGGGCATAAGGAGATCGGAAAAATATATATAAGACAATCGGTGTCCGTTGTGGCGTGAAATGAGGGTCTGGAGAACGATGAGGAAGAGATAGGGTCCGAGGGCCCCTCCGAAATGGGGGCTCCCGACGAATTGGGGGATCCCAAGAAAAATAGGTGGAGGATTAGGGTTGTTGAAAACCCTAGGAAACGATGTGGGTGGACGACGTCTGTTGGTGAGGGACTTAAGTTTTTTGTCCCGACTTACGTCAAAGAGGTTAGAAATACCCATTTCCTCAAGTCCTTCCACGCACTACTTTTTTCCGACGCCTTTCCCTTTTCGACTATTCCAGAGGCAATCTCGGGCGAAAGGTATATACGTAATTCTGCTATAATTCACTCTTTTTGGAATTGCCCGAAATCCGAATCTACATAGGGCGTGTGTCAGCCGATTCTTTACTCCTTTGAATGCACAATTCATTCGAAAGGGGATTTTCTCTAAATATTGAGACGTTCTGTATCAATGTTTATCGTCCGAAGGGACGGGAATGAAATATTCATCTCCCCCGGGCGTTCCTCAACCGATGATTTCTTATACACGTTTATTCTGCCGTTCATTGCAAAGGTCCAAAACGCTTCTTCTGCTGGTTGTTCTTCGCTTTATTCCTTATAAAACAAGACCTTTGTTGCTTAGTAACTAGATGTTATTGAAAATATTATTCCGGGAGCACGCTTTTATTATCTGTCAAAATGATATTAACGTAAATCATACAGTATGAATGTATATTAATAATAATGATAATTTATGAGTATCATATATATATACTCAAAATATTAATCTATTTTTATTGCGAGTATTTCTGATTTGGGATATCCTAATGAGATGGATAGATCTTTATCATTTATAAATATTATTTTAATAACTTATAAAACACCATATTTCTTTCTAATTAAATATCTATTTCAGAGCCTATAAAATGAGTTTTTCTTGAATATTATGATTCTTTTACTACGTTTTAGTTTACTGCGTTTTTTCTACGAAGAGGCTTTCAGTATAATTAAACTTGAGTTGGTTGAACTTTCTTTCGTGTCATTTATTTCTGTTCTGAATTTAAAATTTATGTAAAAGATAACGTAGTAATGCATTAATTTATTTATTTTAGATAAAAAAAGAATATTTACGAACTCAAATAGCCCCGGGAATTATTTTAATTTAAATAGTTAATTTTCGATAAAAGTTACGGATTAACAAAGAATAATTACATGAATTATTTAACTTCACTAATTTATGATTTTAATGTCTACAAAAATAATGAATCAATCGTGAGATGAACGTAATACTGCAGCAGGTAATACTATATTTGATACTATTATATTTCGTACATATTTTAAAAAGTACTTCATATATCGTGTACAAATTTTAAATTCTACAAGAAAAAAACTTTTCGAAGAAAAGTTAACAAAAATCCATTTAACTGATAAAATGAAAAAGCAATTAGACGTCATTAAAAGCTCATTATTCAAATCCATAAACTTACAAATACGGATCTGTATCTCGTACGAGTGTCTACGACCACATCACGTACTAAACAGCAAGAAAGAGTAGTAAAAAAACTTTTCTAAATACGTTTCTGCGCTTATCTGAAAATTAATTCCACGAGGAATTGCATGGACAAGTTCAAACACAGCGTTAGCGGTTGTAATATATTTTCACCCGAAATAATTCAAATCATCCGCACTCCAACGGACAAAAAAAGGTATCAGTCACAGAAGCGTCTTTTGCCGCCGCTGCTCCTTTGGGAAGAAGTGGGTCAAATGAGAGCGAAGTTGTGGACAAACAAATACGAACATAGCACATAAATCCCAAGAGGACAAAGGGAGGGTGTTCGGGATAATAGCTGCTATGGGAAACGAGAATTATAATGCTAAATAAATGAATGGCCATTTACGACTTCATCCCGAGAAAGGAGTTCAAACCATTGATTTGAGGTCTCCATAGCAAAGAAGAATGCGTTTTAAGGTGCGAACGATAAGTTACTGAAATTACGAATGAGTGTAGTACAGAAATTCACAGTTCTTTCGGTACGTTCACCATCTTTGGAATGACTTGGACGTAACAGATTGTGAGGAATGAAAGGAGAAAACTCGAAGACGAAACAGATGAATTGGAAATAGTGTGATACTATATGTGATGTACTATAGAATGAGTTGGTTATGGTGATTTATTGGGAGTATATTGGTCCAAGAAAGAACAAGAGATCTTAGTAAGGATTAAAAGATTGTTGTCTCTCACTTACATATTTGGAGCAGAGAAACGAAAATAAATTATCGAGTAAAATACCGATCGATATATTTGGATTTTTACCTTTCATTTGAAATTAAGTAGCATTATGCTTAAAATCCAATTCATATATGAAAATGAAAATGATGAGAAATTTATATATACAAATGTTTCAATGTTATTCACATATATGGTTTAACGTAAGTTCATTAAATTAGAGTTAATTTCAATCTATCGCGGATTTACAACATGATGCATGTATTTTAACCACTCGTTCTAAATGCCTCTTTTTGCAATACCAACAAAGCGATGGAAGGGTCCACAGATTCAACTTGCGTACCCCCAAAAATCGAAAGACGGCAGACGAAAAAGCACACAATAGGCAAATAAAAAGTTCCGAGTCCAAAACTATGCGGCATCCATTTTGTAGATGAGAGTGCATTAATTATGATTAGAAATCTCAAAGGAAAGGTTTTGTGGAGATTCAAAATCCCCCGAATCTGTCGTAAACAAGGTGCTTTGTTCAGAAACTGACAATAGAAGGCTTTGTTTAAATGATGCGGACATTGATACACTCATTTCCTTTAATGTCGTCGAATGTTAAGGACCTCAAATATCGAGAAAATGGTTTTCAATTGTTTCTTTTTCAGCGACAGTAGCTTCCTAGTCCATTGATATCGAACGAGTCATCCTTCGATTTTTCCTTCAATTTTACCAATTACGGTTATGACAAAATAATATTCTCAAACGAAAAATTTTATTTTTTTCGAGTTTTAGGCAATTGATGAATAAAATATTAACAGTAATCAGATTTGAAAATAGAATAGCGTTTTGTTTAATTAAAGAATGTAGATTTATTGACTATGTAATTAACAACAACTGAGATTTTAATTATCATTGTATTTATTTTTCTGAAGAAACTGTAAAATTTAAAACTACAAATAGTAAACTGATAAAGTCTTAAGAAGAGAAATTTGGAAGTTATATTCTCAATTTAGACCGTGAACACTCTATACTAAAGAACGAAACACGCATTTTCGGTGAAAATTAAATAATAACAAGATGGTAGTAATAATTAAAGTTTCCTATTTGTAAGAATCGTAATAGATGCTATGATGGTTGAAATAGAAGAAGTAAGGTTTCAGATTTCTTCTACCTGAAAGGGACAATAAATATGTATATATAAATATATATCTTTGCAGTTTATATCTAGGGAGGAATTGAAATTTTTTTGCAGATTGGAAAGAAAGAGAAATCAATAATCAGCTTTAGAAAATTAGAATAGAAATAGTATCAACCTATTAATTAGAGCTAAATCTGCTATAAAATAGTACAATCCATCCACCTCATTCGAGTGACTCAAATGGGGACCTAATTTCGCGAAAAATTTCGCTAATAATTCATTGATATTCAGCGCTAATCGATCCAAAGTGCATCTAACATCTGCTTTAAGCGGATGGCGTCGCTGTAATTTCGAACGAATGAAGATGTTGTGGGTATGATCTCTCTTTCGCATAATCATGGGAATTGAGTGAAAAGAATTTGAAATTTAAGTGCTGAATCTCTCACATTTAAATCTTCTGTCCAATAAAAGTCGAAATCGCTCATGATTCGCCAGAAGATAGGTAAAAAGGAAGTATTCCTGTTCGGATAATACTTAGTAAATATTCTCAAATGAAAATTCTTTTATTCAAAAATGTATTTAAAATAAGTTGCTGTACATTTAAAAATGAGCGATACCAAAAGGAGAAAATAAATTGGTGGAAATTTAGTTTTTTAAATAGTTGACCCATAAAAGCTTTTTCTATCAAATAGAAATCCCTGTCTAATGCTATTTGCACTCGAAAAGCCTTTTAATCAGCTTTTATTTTCATGGATTATTAATTCATTTGTTCCGCCGATATATTTGTGCTTTTTACGAGAGAGTTCATTTCCTGGATTTTTTTACAGGAAATGCAAACAATGAAGAATAATAAATCGAAAGCAAATATAATGTCAAATATCGATTTAAATGTATTTACCTCTTTTGAAATTGGCAAAAAGAATGAAATATTCAAGGTCACACGATAATGGTATTCAAAATGTGTAAATTAAGATGATGGGAATGAAGTCGTTTGAGAGAAAACGAGGATAAAACACGGAGTTCGTGACGGCCTTCATTGATGGCAAATGGATGAGAAGTGCATTTGATGAATGATTTTATAGGAACTTAAGTCTATGCAGAAAATGAAATAACTTTGTGGAAAGCCATGATAATTATAAGCTGAGGTATAAATTACTTCACCTGAAGAACTCCTAACGAAACCACTCGTGAAAACAAAAACTAGTGGAAAATTACCAAACATTACAATTTATTATGTATAAAACCTTTATGTACGGCTCGATCAAGAATTAAAGGCAAATCTTACGTTTTTAGAACAAAATAAAATGATTTCGTTGTGTGAAATTTAATTGAACAAAAAAATTAGATTTTAGCATTTGTGCCAAAAATCATATTTTCCTTTGTGTATTACATCAGCTTTTTCCGTTTCATTTCCCAAGAGATTGCACACTTCCATGGTTCTTCAGAAGAATTTTATATTGTTTTCCTTTCTTCCTAATACTTTCACTTTTACTTATTAGAATGTTTCTAAATAAACTTCCACTACTAACTTATGGAAACTTTGAGCTTCACATCCCCATTTTACAGTTTAAACCGCACCTTTGTTGCGGATAAGTGGATCGCTGAGGCTGAAGATACTATGTTAGAGAAGTAGTTTAAGGTTAAAATTGCTCTGACGAAAACGGAACGAATTATCAATATGTTTTTAAACGTTTATTTAACTTTAAATTGGGTTTAATGGTCTATGCAACTATTCTCTATATGATATATATATGCTATATATGCATTCTTTGAAGACGGGAAATTTCACAATACAAATCGCATATGACATTTAACCATCTCATACTAATTTGTAATCAAAATGAGATTAATTTTCTATTTAAAACTCTCAAATTGGAAGAAATTAATTCATTCAAGTAAATTGTATATATATTGTATATTTATATAATTGTATAATTTATATAATTATATTATAACATTTATATTCGCGTATCGTAGGTAAAAGGCGTATCGTAGGTAAAAGCGACGAAAGAGTGAGAGAGCGTTGTTACTTCGCGTTAGTAAGACCACAACTAGAATACGCATCTAGTATTTGGGATCCCGCGGACGAAATTAGTACCCGCGAACTAGAAAAGGTCCAACGAAAAGCAATAAGATTTGTAAAGAATTGCTACGATAAAAAGGCAAGCGTAACGAAACTATTATCAGACGCAGGTTGGGAAACATTAGCAGATAGAAGATTAGCAGCCAGATTGCGTTTATTAGATAAGTTTAGAGAAAGTACGTTTTCGGAAGACGTAATTGAAATTATGCGACCCCCCTGCTATCTAGGCCGATTCGATAATGCGCGTAAAATACGAGAAATAGATGCTAGGACGAATCGTTTTAAGAATTCCTTTTTCCCGCGCACGATATGCGACAATAATAGATTAAAATACGCGGTAAAATAGAATAGGTGTTTACACCCCCTGCCACACGCCGAAAGGCGGCTTGCAGGGTACTTATGTAGATGTAGATGTAGATGTAGATTTATATAATTGTATATAACCATCCAAACTGCATAAAATTGAATATTAAACCAATTTATCATAAAAATAAGTCATGAAAATTTATACATATTAAATAAAATATATAGATTGCTGACTTGGCGGAATCGTAAGTTATAACAGAACATCGAAGTTCTAGAATAGTACTTTTGAGTAATTTAAAGGCTCAATTATTTGTTTATTTTTTGCAATTTTATTCAGTTCGTGTGAAAATACATTTCTTTATTTGACCTTCTCATGACGATATTTTGCACAAATAAAATTGAATGTTCGACATTTTATTGCATATAAATGTATTGTAATTATATATGTAAGAAAGTCAAAAGCCTCTTTAGGATAAAAATTTGGCTCCGATGACCTGAAGTTCTGACTTTGGAAGGAAAACCTTCCGTTCCTCGGCACATCCTTAATGTCTATTTACGCTTCTGCTGTTTGATGAATATTTCCTCACAGACACTCTGTCAGCAGTACTTTTTACGTCATTCTTCGCCATACTTAGCTCCACCTTAGCTTCTTACGTCGGCGAAATGAGATCTGTCGGTTCGCGCACGCATTTTGCACGAAATCCCCTTTCATTTGATGGATGATGAAAATCTGATGCGGGGAACAATAGATACAAATATTTTGAACTAAAGCCATCGGCTAAATGCTATAAATACATAAGTCCATATTATGTGTATAATACACAATTTAAAGGGGTTTATGTGAAATTAATTTGATTCGATTTAATTTACGAATATTCTCTAGCCGTATAAAACGAGTATTTAGGTGATACATAATGTACTAACTATTGGCTGAGATTTAATATTTGTGCTAGGCTAAGTAAACATTATAAATTTATTTAGATATAATTTCCAATATTCACAATATTACACTATCTTATTTCTTTTTATATTTTGTAGTATATATACATACCTCTTATAAAGGAAATTTTACTTTAATCGTAAAAAATTTAAGATGAATATTTAATGTGTTTTAAATCGATGCAAGTTGTACCAATGAATGGAGAGAAAAAGGTTCGCCTACAATCGTAAGGATTTTTAAAGACTCATTCGTTGCTCTCTTCCCTTAACGAAATATTGAAGAGCAAATGATTATTACGCTAAAAGTTGAGTTAAAAGCCCTCTTAGCTATATTCACTTATTAGACAATCGCTCATTTAAGCATTCATTGTACAATTTGAATTTCGCATTCAATAATACCAATTTAAACTGTCCAAAACAGATTGAGATGATAGATCATGTTATCTCCTTGGCAATAGATTCCACGGCCGCCATTTCGCATCCCTCCTTCGTTTGATCTTCGAAGCAAAAGCTTCAAGTAATCTTTCGCCGTTTCCCTTGGATACGAATATTCGAGTAAATAAGTGTTTTCTTTGTGGTTGCGTTTAATTTTTTCTGGGTGAGCTCGTTTATATGTGATATTCTTTGGTGTCTTATTAACGTCCTCTCTTTTTTCTTCCACGATTTGATACGCGCAAACTTTTCCGCTTCCGAAGTTTTCTTCGGATATTAATCCCTCAGGGGTTCATCCAATAACAATGGCGCGTTTTAGAAAGCGTGATTTTCGAAGCGATTTATTTTGTCGTGAAATATTATAGTCGTCACGATGCGTATTTGTTTGAGAATTTCATCCTCAAACGTATGTTACGAGAACTTTTCTTAAATAGGAATCAAAGTTATTTAATGATTTATTATAATATAATTTAATTTTGAAAATTATGACTCCCATTTTAAGAAAGATTAAATGAAAGAGCATTTCGATGGCAGAAAAGAGACGGTGAACCTCTAAACGTTTCTTGTTCCTTTCCGAAACAATTATTTGGAATATATCACGTTTATTATTTTATTTTTTGCGGCGAATGAGAAATTAATTTTTCCAGTCTCTATTAGACCATTTCGATTTAACCCATATCCGGCCAAAGTTGCGAAAACGCAACATTAATGTTTCGCTCATAATTTTTATGTTTTCTTTAGAATTTCGATAATTCTTTTTGTTATTTGTATAGATAAAGTCTTGAAATTATTTTTAGTGCAAAAATGGAGCAGTTATAATGATTATTTTATTTTTTAGAGTTTTTTAAAAATGTCACTTTTTCGATCGCATGACTCTGCCCGAGTCAAACATTTCTACCATCCAATCAGAATTTTTTTTTGGATTTAAAGTAGTTATCCGTGATAGAAGTAATATCGTTCGAACACATGTAATTCTTTTTTCATTAATTAGAAACTTTTTTCTAGATCATATTGAAGGCTGAACTTAATGTTGCGTTTTCGCAACTTTGGCGGGAGGGGGTCTGGCGGCGCTGCCAGCGCTCCCTATACTATACCCGTTTCTCGACATGTTTTAGCTTATATAGGTTTGTATCCGCTTAATTTTCAAATTAGAAGATAGGAGATTCATTAGGTAAGGAAATGGAGTCTATTACAGAGAAACCATATCAATTATTTGTAAAATGAAATTATGAATTTTCCGATTTTTTTTGGACGACGATATCTTAGAGAAAATAGTTCTTTTTGAACAAACAGGCACTAAAACAAGAATAGATATGAAGTCCAACTATATAGGATTTAAGGAAATTTATTGAATTATTGCTTATCACTGGATGTAATATGTTTCTCGAGCTAGATATGTATTGGTCAAAGGGCCTTGGTGAAGGCATGGATTTGGTCCGTAGCTCTTTCAGAAGGAACTATTTTCGGGAAATTAAAGAAAATATTAATTTTTCAGATAATTGATGCATAGACAGAATGGACGAATTTGCAAGAATGAAGACATAATTCAACATATTAAATGAAAAAACCTGCAATTCAGAATATTTTCGCATAATTTATCCGTAGATGAGCAGATGGTACCTAATTTTGGACGTCATTCCGAGACCATGTTTGTAAAAATAAACCTGTGAGATTTGGTTTAATGTTCTGGCGTCTTTGCTCATCAGATTGGTCACTTCTTTAGTTTTTGCCATAGGCTAGAGCCAGAGAAAACTCCTATGAAAGTAAATTCGGTTTGGGTACCAGCGTAGTTATTGAATTATTATAAGTCATTCCTGTGCTATCCCAACATTATTTGTGTTTCGACAATATGTTTCTTGTCGCACGTATAGTTTTGTATTTTTAAAGAAAAGAATTACTTCACTACAGGCACTATACGGTAAATAGAAAGTGAGCAATAGAAGATACGAAGAAATTCGCTAAAAAGTCAAGAGGATATGTTATTACTTATTTTGATAAATCCATTGATCTGTCGTAAATGAAATGGAACGATAACTCAGTTATCTCTTTAGCAAGAAATTTTGCATAGCTTCTTCAATTAGGGACGGCGGAGATATTCAGCCGGAAAAAACAGAAAGTGTATCTTTATTTCACAGCCTCATGTTGTCCGGGCATACAAAAAGTATATGGGCGGAGTTGATCATCACGACAATTACAATGCGAATCATAGAGTTAGAGTTAGAGGAAATATGTGATGGTGGCCTCTATGCATCGATATCTATTGAAAGAGTAAGCACCAAGCCATAACTGTTCCGGAAACCTAAAGAAAATAAGATTTCACAGTTTGAGTTTAGGTTCTACATTGCAGTAACCCTCCTAAAAGGTGGTGTGGCTTCTCTCGAAGACTAAAATCATGAGCCATAATGTTAAAAAAGATCTCAGAAAGGCACAAATTCTCAATTTTTGTTGCCTGATGAATTGAAAAGGGATAGATTATCTCATTTTATTTTAAAGGGCAACTCCATGAGAAAATGTAGGCAATGTAAGCCAAACTATTTATTCTTACTAGGAAAATAATATGTTCTTACATCCTACATGTTTCGAATTATTTCATAAATAAAAACACTTTATTATCTCAAATTTACAAATAAATTCAGTTTAAACGGAAAAAATATTGCATTTTCTATAACAATTTCCACCCAAAATATATGGGGAATCATAAAATTCACTTCATTATTGTTAGAATAATTATGTTATTTATGCCATTTAAAATAGATTAATCGAAGGTAATCTTCAAAGGCAAAGGAAAAATTCATTAATCAGTCATTTACAGTATTTATTGTGAGATATAGTAATAAATAACGAAAAAAATTATGTGTGTTTCGCGGGTTGCATATCCAAAAAAGTTAAGGTATTCTGCCAAAGTTGCGAAAACGCAACATTATTTTTTTCGCACTTACAATTTTTTTTCAGAGTTCAAATTTATAATTTGTCTTTTCTAGGCAGAAAATAGAAGATTCATAAGAAAAAATTGGTAAATTTCTCGCTAATTCTTACCTCGGCGGTTAATGGGTTAAATGAAAGTGTAAAAATGTTCGTTGGATTGAAATACCGAAGGCATTTAAAGTGAATCGAATGAATTAAAGTGATCCTTAAATACGTGTGCATCAAATTAAACATACTTTCGGCCTATAATTGTAAAACTGCTACAAAGCATTTTAATTTTCCAATTAAATAGATATTCCGTTCTACTTGAATTTGAATTTCGAGCAAGGTAAATTCGATTAGATTAAAGCAAACCTAAGCAATATAAAATATGAGCATTCGATTCAATGATAATTTATAATTTCATTGATTTTGAACCAGGTGAGTGAATTCAGCACGTTTTGAATTTCGGTATGGAGCGTTAATATTTTCCCAATATAATATTTGTACTTTAAAATAATACTTGAAAAATACACTTCCGTTAAGATAATAGCGAATTACTTTCGAGTGACTTTCAAATAGAACATCAACATGGAACAGAGAGACAACATTCTATCCCATAATGCATTTCGGAATGCACTCCCGAACGTGTAAACTTCATCTACACATTCGGCGCTTGTTCGAATTCCTTCGGTGAATGGCACATTCACAGCCACTTTTTCCAAGTGTCAATATTATCCTCGATCTGTCGTGTTTAGCGTCCCATTGCCACTGAATTCAAAATCAGGAACGTGTTGACAAAATTCTCCATCTCGAGCCGAGTTCTTCAAAGGAAGCTTCCCGAGTAGTTCGATTTTCTTCCGCCAGAGGGTCGGGTGGCAATCCATCTGCAGCAAATCGTTGAGCACGACTTTTACCAAATTCGGATGGAAATCGCTTTCTTAACTTCTATCCTTCAAATATCCATCCACACCGAGAGGTACTAACACTTCAGTCTGACATTTATTTTTCCTTCTTACGAAACCACTAAGCACTCGAAATAATAAACTTATATCGCATTTCGTATAGATTACGATTAAATCCGCCTTTTAATTTCACGAATTGCACATCAATGAAATTGTTATATGTAAGGGTTATATATTTGGAATAGTTCTTTGGATTTATATGAGGTAATTTTAATTTCTGAATAATGCCTCAGAAAAAAATAATGACAGTTTTATATCAAGAATGGAATTAGCAGAGAATATTTTTCATTAACATCCAATTTCGATTTGTTCTTAAACGGAAGCTGGAAATTTGAGCAGTGTTAAAATTAAATTTAAAAGAAATATTTTCGTAAATTTCTCATGTATTCATCGTTAATTTACTGATTTCCACATTGGGTTAAATACTTCTGCTCCTGAGTAATACAATTTACAACTCCGGAGCTAAAAAATGAAACCTTTAGCAGTTCGGTTATCGTTTTGCATAAAGTTAATGTTCCTTCAACTCGCGAGGTATGCCTTCTACATAATAGACGCCTGTTTGGCCATCTTCTATATAATCCCTTAAATTGATTGCCTCCAAAGGAAGGATAGAAATACAAGATCGACCCACTTTTGTCTGGAATATTGCCCGAAAAGATGTCTGAGGTCTTAACCGTATTTTACGAAATGTTCCGAACACTAAATAGCGATCGTTTGAATGTGCGGCTGTAGAAGAATGAAGACGGAAAATAGGAGAATCGCGTGAAATAGGTAAAACGTTCCGATTTTAAATCGAAAGTATAACATTGGTGTTTGAAAGCGGTAAAGATTACAGTGAATGGCCAAATGATATATCTCTAATCTGTTATCAACTCATATCGCTCACCAATGCCCAACGGATGTGCGACAATTGACTCCGCATCTTTTAAATGTATTGCAGTATAATTCGCATGAATTGCCCCAATGCGGTTTTACCTTTATGAGAAGTAATTTTCCTTTTTATTCAAATTATTGTTTTTCCTCCATTACTAAGAAAAAGTAAAATAAATTTAAGAAATTGCATTGCCTGTTGATATTCCAAATTAAAAGTTTGAGAAAAGGGACTTTAGTGAATATGAAATGAACGAAAATAACATTGCATTGGGAGAGATCAACTCGAGCAACGCAATGGTTTGGATGTTAGAGAGACATACAACTGCAATCGGTTACTCTTAGATATTCAAACTGAAGGATTTCGTTTTAGTTTATGAATCGGGAGTGGAATGAGTTGTTCTCGTCAAATAAGGGAATTTCCGATAAAAATCTGCTCCGAGAAAAAGTTACTTCGATGTAACATTTGCGGATAATCAGCATATGTCGATTAGGATTTTATCAAATCGGTTGGAAAGACTGGGAAACGGATTCAAAGTCACAAAATGCTGATGAAAGATGGAGAATTACGGAGAAATAGTTTTCAGAAAAGCATCTTGAATGAAGGAAAAAGGAATAGAGTGGTTGAAGGGAAGTTGAGTGCCTTTTCCTAACATGCGGTTTGAATATCCCCCTTTCATCTATTTTTAGAATTGCTGTACTGTAACTTACATTTTTTCCTCTCGTGTTAATGCATCAAAGATCCAGAAAAAGGATGAACACTTGTGCGATATTTAAGAGTTATGCTATCAAAGGCAGGGAGTGGTTCAAGAGTTCAAAGAATAAATTTTTTTCTTCGAATGAAACACTCCTGTAAAGTGTAACCGCCTCGTAATTAAGTAATTTGAAAACAAAAAGAGGTGCACGCATTTAACTATTACGTAAACGTGCATCAAAAAGGCTTCGACTGCAAGGATTATCATTCGAGATTTGGATATCTCATATCAGATATTAAAATATCCACCTATACTCTCTCGTTCTCGATTAGAATTAATTAGATCAGTTACAGAGATAGGAGTTGAACATTTCTCTTATTTGTGACCTTCTTTAAGAAGGTGAAAGCCAATTACAGATGATGGTGTCGATTAAGATTCTTGTGCTCTTCGAAGGGTCATTGTGCTGCACTCGTGAGGATTCCTCTGAAGAGAGACGTGTCTTCACACATTACTTAAACCATAATGATCTGAAGACACGTCTCACGGCTTTACTAAAGATCTGACAATGCATTTAAGATTCCAATGAGAAATAACCAACATTCTGGTTTAAATGATTTCACTCATTAAGGGAGTGAGCGGTATGCATATGGACTGATTTTTAATTCTTATTTCATAGAATAAATCGTAGATATATCAATTTAAAATGTAAATACACAGTGGATTATCAATGAAAAATATCAATGTGATTGAAAACATGGCAAGACTAAAGTTCAAAAGAAGGTAAGGTAATGATTTACAAGAAAGGGAATTGATAATAAAAGAAAGTGAAAAGAAAGTTTCCTACATGATCAACAGGAATCGATGTTAAATAAGATCCGCAAATATAAAAATATTCTCAAATCACTACAAACATACAAATGTAAAAAGGCAGAGAATGAATCGTATTATTCCGAATTGTTTTCAAAAATATTACGAAGTGCTCCCACACAAATAACAAGCTACTTCAAATAATTTACACAAACGAAGAGGAATAAAATCGGAGGGATTTTTATTTATGAACAGCTCTGAGGATTAAAAGAGCGAGAAGTTAAAGAGATTAATTTCCACTGGCCCATTGTGTGCGTGAGGACGAAGATTAAAAACGAAAGAGGAAATGAGGGAATTTTGCACGACTCCTAAAAGCAGAATCGAAAAAGAGAATGTTAGATGTCAAGGTGTAAACAATATGGAAGAATGCCTCCTTCTAATTCATTCTCACAATTCCCATTCATCGCTTCGCATTCATCCTTTCTGATAATCCACTTTTCCGATCTTGAATTGTAGTCCTTAATTCCAATTTTGCAATCGGATATTGGAACTCACGTTACATCGATATCACACTCAATTATATCTCTCGAATTCTTATTATCGATTTATATCTTTTACATTCTCAAATCGGAATATCTTTCGTTCATTTTGAACCTTTCTTACGTCATCTGTATGGAGAGATCATGTAAACAACACTAACCAATTCAGCGATTGCTGAACTGAATTGTTCATTCATCGTAACGCATTCATGATTTACCAGAAAATATCTGCGCAGTTTCTTTTTGATTGCAATTCATAACTAAATTTGCCTTGAAAAATCTGTTTTATTGATGCCTTTAAGATTAAGTCAACTTGAAAAACTTTTTTTATAATTTATAACCTTTAGTAACTTATTATTTATTCTCGTCTATTTACTTGAAGATATTAGATTATTTTCATTTTTCATTCTATTTTAAAACTTAGTCGTCAAAGAATTAAAAATATATTCATTCAATTATAATATATGTAAGTTGACAAAGCAATTATTTGATTATCAATTATAATTATATATTATCGGAATAAAATGTTTAATCAACGAGAGATTTAAAATATATTGCGAAAGAAATAAATACTAATGAAGAGTTTATAGTTTACAGAATTTTCACATCTTGTTCGCAATCGCTAATTTCGTATTTTTTACCCACTCCGTGTCCTTCGGCGTATTTATACCAAACTCTCACCAATAAAATCCTCAACAGTCGCTTTTGTCCTCGAATTCCCCTTTTACACGGAGCACACCATTCAAATCGTATATTACGTGTCTCCGGAAAAAAGATCCGATGCATGTTGGATCGTATTAATGTTCCGTGAGAACGAATAATAATACTCTTTTTTTCTCTCGGTTCGAATGTTTTCTCTCTCGATATTTATGAAAGGGCAGCGGATGTTAAATGAGGACCCAAAAACGCACGTTTCCTTGGATACAACGGATGAATTATCTCATTTCGTATTCATAAAATCCTTGGATCGCTATTGGTTACGCTGTGAAGGACATCTTCGTACGATTGCGTGAGTACCACTAATGATAATTGGTGGAATATTAATGCGATAGAGATACTGCCATCGAATAGTTTCAAAATCCAATCTTTAAAGAATTATTAAATAAGTAAGCCAATGAAAAAGGTGCTTTATGAGTATTATATTAATGATGAGCAATATCATAAATAGAACAGCATTATAAAATTTAATTAAATATTCAGTTTCATAGAACCAATGATAAAAATTGTTCTTTAGCTAAACAAATTTTTGTCTCGCAACTTTTCGTTATCTCTCAATGAAAGGCTTTCATCGAAGTAAGACTTCTTTATTTACGACGCAATTTTACGAACACATACCAACTTAATCAAAACTTTTGGGAAGTTTTACTAAAAGCAGCAGTTTCTCCGTCGTTTGATTAGCCGTGGCGTCCCAATATTTAAACTTCGTTATTGTATAAGACGCGGCTCAAAGTGCTTCCACGAGGTACTTCGATACCAATAAACTTATCTTTTTGCACCTTGAAATTAGATTTATTGAAAGAATGAACAGGTGGAATTCTCTTTCATCCACAATGATAAATTGAGGTTTTGTGATGGCATTTAAAAGAAGTGTTTCTTTGATATCTCGTGTTTCAAATTTTATAAATGAGCGGATAAAAATAAAATGCTCACTTTCTCAAATCTATTTTTTTATTCGAATATTATTTCTTTTTACTCCTTAACATTTAAAACGTAAAATAAGTAACTATTTTAAGCTAAATCTAGGATGGGCTGAGGTAAGGATAAACGTTATTTTGTTTGAAAAGGTTACATAAAACTTTTCCATGAACTAAATTGTTCCCTATTAAGACGTAAATCTTGATTGATTGATCATTTTCATTACCCATGTAGATACTTTTTGAAAATCAATACATTTATATAATAAATATAATAACTTCAAATAATACTGATTATTTATTAAGGTAATATTTTTATTCTGCAGTATTTGTTTTCTACTATTACATTAAATGATTTTGCCAATCATCTTTAAGGTGACATTTATTGATTCGAAGTAAAATTCAATATCATTTGACTTTCGATTACAAAATTAGGAATAAATTTTAATCCTAAAATTTAATTGCAATAGGAAAATATTTGCAATGCAATAACTTTAGCAGGGTAGGAAACAGTCCGAGATATTCCCGACTAGATGGTGGAGTATTTGTAATTGAGTGGAAAATTTCATAACCACTCGTTTGACAAGTAGTTGGGGAAAGTTGAAATCAATGTAATGCACTCTTAAATGGTTTGGAAACACGGCTGATGTGCACAGCAAATATTTAATAACCTTAATAACGTAGAGATGTGGAACGAAAGGGCGGTGGAAATGGTGGAATGGAAATTGGCAATGAGAGGCAATCCAATGGAGGGCTGCGGTTTCCAGGCAACCACTTGGCCCAACGGAGTGCAGTTACATCGGCGCCCATAATATGCAGCCTCGAGAAGGCTAAAACAGAGAATGAAATGAAACTGCGAGAGTAGAAAAGAAGGCGGTTTTGCTAGACGCATTTGAATTATAAATAATCGTATTTATCTTTCTCCTAAGTTGTGAACGATGACTTAATGAGGTTAAACTAAAATAATATCACAACTGGATGAGAATCAGCGACTTTTCATACTTCTATCATACATTATGCTAATATTCAACATTTAAACTGTAATTAAAATTTTAGTCTTCGCCTTAGTTTATTTAAATTATGATACTCCAATACATACCTGTGTTTATTAAACATAAAGCTTTTTAACTTATAAATTAGATTCAGTTGTAATGAATAAATAGAGGATCATTTTCTTAAATAAGGCAAATATCGACAAATGTAACAAAAGTCATAGTTTTGATGATATTATCTTCCTTTCTTTCCTGAATACAAAAGATTAATTATAATTATTGATTCGGGAAGTTGTCATAATATGCTTGGTTGGTTGTTTCAGAAATAAAAGGGCGAATATAATTTCAAATATGTGTAGCGATAAATTTAACTTTCCTGCTCTTAAATTTATCAATTGAAGTTTTCGGTAATGCATAAGTTTAGCTCTTTAAGATCACTGCGCGTTTATTAAACCTGTATAAAACAACAAAGGAAATACAATCTAAGTTTTTAAATATCCCAATGGTTAGAAATATGTGGCTTTGAACTTCATATGATCGTATTCGATTAAATATCTCAATAATTCTCTTAAAGAATATTTCCTCCGCATTTACTTCCACACTCGACTCGAATTCACACACATTAATAAATCTCCAAGTTTTGACGTACTCTGAGGAAGTGCGGGGATTCGATTTTCGTTTTTTCCTTAAATGCAGCACTCACTTTCCCTCGCTCTTCTGCTGGCGACACCTTTCAGCCGTTTCTTTGGAAATGCGGAAGTTGCGATGAGGCGCCATATGGCGAAGACGAAACACGCCGCCTTTTTTGTCCAAAGGATTTGTTCATTTACGGCCGTATAAATGTATGAGGGAGTTTAACTATTACAATATCGCCTCTTCAGAAGCCTTTGAATCGAAACACTTTTTTTCCCAGGGAAAGTTCTCAATGCGAAGGAAACTATTTCTTTTTAAATAAACTTTCGAAGCATTCGCCATATTATTTTCCTTCGAACCTTTTGATTTACTCTTCGTTCGGTGATCTCGATTCAGAAGTTAATGAATCGAATGTGAAAATTGTCAACTCTTGAGAAGTTGTGCGTGATACAAAAAATTATTTTCAACGGATAATTTTTTATGATCCTTATCATTACACTGTGGATTGGATTCGATTCCCGTTGAATTTCCAACGGGAAAATATTCTCTAACTAATCCTAAAACTGCACTTCAGTAACCAATTTGTTTCTCTAACAGTGAATTGATTCCGAATATATTCTTGTGTCAGTGCATCTCAATATGCACAACGAGAGGAAATTTTAACTAATTCTTGCGATTCTTATATTATTCTTAGAGGGATATGGACATATTCCAGACGATAGATATTACAAATGAGTACCTTCATAATATCGCTGATTCACATTTGGGAAGTCGTTAAACATAAAACCTTTTTTATTTATGCATATATAATCGATTTTCGAGCAAATTCCACCTCCTTATAAATAAGCTCAAATCATAATATTAATTTTAACCATCTGCATAAGTTATCCGCTATGAAATGACTAGGATTCTTACATAACCGTTATCATTACAAATGTCTACGAATTTCAATTATTTTAATGTCCGATCACAACTGAATTGGATGTTAAAAATTTTTGAATTAGAATGAATTCAATAGTTTTATATTTTCTCTTTATGTGTCTACTGTTACATTCGGTTTTACGCAAAACATATCAGATTCGACGTAACCCAAAAATAATTGTGGAATCGCAGATATAAAATCCGAACTCATTCTTCTCAATGGAAACATTCTCTCAAACTGTTGGTTATATCCTTTTATTTAAATGCGTATTATTCGAAAAATATTGTTTAATTAATGCGAATTGAAACTGTTTCCATCGTCAGCTGTGAGTGAAATGTCTCTTGAATCGAATAACCATCGTTCATCTCATTCGATGTGAAAGGTGTTTCAACAGATTGGGAATTATCATTTGACTCCAAAAGTATATCCTTTGCATCCAAACTCAATTCTATTTTCAAATAGGACACTTATTTTACGTTACTCTTATCCAGAAGGGTATTCTTCTTCTCATTGAGTTGTCTTTAAGACAGTGTGCAACATAGATAGACAAATGAACCATTTCATACCAGTATGTTGCCCATTCCTGGCGACCCTTTTAACGGATGATATATATATTTTCTTTACGATTCAATTCATCCAAAGTCAATCAAAATGCTCAACTTAGAATAATTCAAGTCACCTTTATCCATTGGACGCGTCATCCTGTCATTTCGTAATTATAGAAGAAGTACATTTTTATTAAACGAGTTAAAATGTCTCCTACGCTTTTTGAGTGGTTTTAATTGCTGAATCTCCCCCGCCTATTAAGAATCCCGCACTTATAAATGCCACCAGTAGTCGCGTGAGGGAACCACTGTCGCGTGACTCCGAATAAAAAAATATGGCGGCGAGGCGTCCCTTATTTCCGACTAAAATAAAACGCTCTTTCCCTTCTTCAGCCGTGATTGCAGGAGCGCCACGCAAGAGGCCGCGGTGTATTAGTAACGGTCGAGCACAACAAAGGATGTGAGGGATTGTGGGAAAGAATACGAAATAATGGAACACGTGAACAGAGAAAATTGAGCGATTTCGGGAAAATTCACGAATGCCAAAACTTTTCAATATCACACACGAATTCTATTTGATACATAGTAATTTATAATCAAAATAGAAACACCCAATACGTACCAAAGATATACCATTCATACAAATAAGTACATATGTTATACTTATGTTACTGCAATTATTAATGGATTCCGTAGCCTCTATTATAAGGTGTTCATAATATTATGTTTTATCGTTGAATTCCAATGAAAACTTCTTTGGATTATAGGAGAAATTATGAAGTCCGTAGTTTAGTAAAGGTAAGCGGTATCGCTTATTTTGAATGCTATTCAATGAAAAATTTTACAATTGCACGTTAAACTGCACAGTATTTTAATCGCTCTCCTAATTCTAATTATCAGATATAATTGGATATTTTTGTGAATTTAATCATAGAATAAATCATAGACATTTCCTTTTAAAACATCTTTTCACAATCACGAGGATTATTACTGTTTCTCTATCTATTATACTTGAATTTAAAGTGACAGTATTACAGTTGACCGCAAAATATATATTTATGTAAGTATGATCAGCAATTATACATATATGTGTATATACATATAATTTTAATTATCAATTTTTGGATGCGTTAAATTATGTGCCATTGTACATAAGAATATGTGATCATTTTCAATGATTCGGAATCATTTAATCGACAAAAAATAATGACCGGATAAAGTATTTATTCTTGAGCCAGACAACTTCCAAACACTTTGTTACCTGCTCGTTTTGCGAAGTGCATGTCGTTAAATGAAATTGCGAGAAATCGTGGATAACTTTGAAATGGGAGGAATGAGTGGTCTGGGAACATAAGCGACGGTGAGCAATTATAAAGGAAGTGCAGAGATGAAGAGGACGGAATGCTGCCGATGGGGTGCTTGTGCTACCTTGATTCTTTGGATCAATGACCAGTATTATAAATAATCGCTTTGAAATTCAAATATCGCTTTTTGTTGAATAAGATTAGAGTTGAAAGGCGATTTTAAAAACAAATGCAAATTATCTTTGATTCATTGATAAAATTTTTCCCTTCTCATCCTTTTAATCTAAAATAATAGCAAGAAGCATTATTTTACGAGCATCTCTAAACAGATTCACACATTGAAAATTGTCAAGTGATTTGTTCTTTTTAATTTAAATTTCGAAACCCTTAGTTGAATGTCACATATCACTTACAGATACCACTGAAAGCTTCACTCATAACAAGTATACTGTTTTAAAGTAATAAAAATTATTCACCGGAATATTTTAATTTATACTAAAATATTCATGATAGAAATCTTAAAGTCTATAGAAACTTAATATTTGAAATGAACGCTTATTTCGTATTAAGAAGATCCGATATCTAATACTTTGGCACAGCTTACTCTCCATCAATTTTAGCTGGATAGAAAATTCAACACTCTTCTTCTTTGTATTTACGTTAGTTCTAGAGTAGATTGAATGTACATTAAGGTTCAGAAAAGAATAATAAATAATTCAATACAGTATTTTATTAAAATATTTCGTAATAAAGTTAGCTGTGCTAAATTCTTTTATAGTGAAATATAAAATTAATGTTCATTGGATATCTTAGATAGTCTAAATAATGTGCTTTCTTTGGAAATAATTTTAATGTTGATTTTAGAATTACGAAGAAATTTAGCACCATGAGTTTGTTCGACACGTATAAAAGTTATAAAAGAGTAAAATTTTCACTTCTTCTGCTTGATCTTATAATTCAATGTAAGCATTCTGAATATAAATCCAAAGAAATTTAAATTTTTATGAGAACAGGTTTGAATGTCCAATCTTGATATGACGTCAGATAAGAGACAAAATTGATTAGATTTGGATAAACTTATTCTAAATCAAGTTGTTCTCAAAAGATTTACAATCGTAAATCTTAGATATTAGGATTTATTCATTGCATTCTATCGGATATTTATTTAACTTAAACCATATTTAAGGTCACTCCTTCGATAAAAATATATCATTTAATTGATTGCGAACGACATAAAATATTAAATTTAAATTTATGTGAACATAGAAAAGTATACATATAAATAAAGTTCCAAGTGAATAAAATGCAGCGAAGTGGAAAAGTTATAGTATTCATGGTTTGGAACCCCTGAGATTTATTTCCGTAGGCATCGCGTGTAACCTCTTGCATTACTTTATTCATTTCCTTTACCTTCCGCTCCACTCCTTCCATCAATCATTTCCTTGGATTCTCTCGAATTTCCTTTGTGGCCCATTTCCATAGCGAATTGCTCCTCTAATTTCACAAATCTTATATTCATAAATATATTTTTATCTAATAATTTTTAGTTATAATAAACTGGAAAAAACACTTGTGAAAATATTCTTATTGATTTTATTTCCATTTCAAGGTCAGGAAAGATTTATAAAATAAGATTTTACGATTCTATACCACGATAATATCATGCTCAGCTCTAAATTCAAATTTATTACTCAATAGAATATCCTGGTAACTTGTTTATGACATAAAAGAGGATGTAATTTAAAAGTTTAGAAGAAAGCTTTATTGTTAATTTTTAATAAATCTAAAGTCTAAAGTTGGCTATTAATTTTTGTATTGAGGACTAGTGAAAATTCATTAAAATAAGTCAATTATCGGCAATATCTTTGAAATTTCAGGTAAAATAAACGGAATATAGCAATAAAATACCCCATCGATTATTTAACATACAATTTAAACGTTTTAATCTTAAATAATTCTTAATTCTAGGATACGACAATCCTCAGATATTTCGAAATTCATCGGAATAAAGAAATCTTAAAAATTCACTTCGACTCGAATACGTTTCATATTCATACGGATCACATCTCAGAAAGAAATAACATTTGAATAAAGAAAGTAGTAAAACTAATTTTGCAGATACATTTTTCAATGGAAACACAATTCCATTTCGGCGCCAGATGGCATTGCGAAGGTGTGCCCTTTAATTCCTCTATTTTTACTCGCGGTCCGGCGCACGCCACGACGTGCTGGAGAAAAGACACCTTGAGCATTATATTCGGAACATTAGCGGCACGAAAGGGGGAAAAACAAAAGAGCAACGAAATTGCGCGCGATTCCGTTTAAGGCGAATTACAGTGCAATTCGGAGGAAGGTTCCTTCGAAACAATTGGAGTGCCTTGAAATCGATCTTCTTTTATCTGAGGACGATATAAAAAACGGTGATACGTACCTCCATGTACTATTCATGAGTAAAAACGCTTCATAATTATATCGCATCTTTAGTTGTCAAGGGTAATATCTTTGGACAATTTTATCGTCAAAAGTGTTTTAAGCAATTGTTGATGAATCATAATGATCATAAGATTAAAGTTAAGCAGCGAAAGAGATCGTCTATTTATTTATTATATATATTATTATTTATTATACATATTATTTTTATTATATATATTATTATTTATTATATATATTATTATTTATTATATCATATCTATTTGCATGATTCTGATATCTTTGAAGTTTATATTATCCGACTCATTGAATAAAAATAATCTATATTTTCTATTTACGTATGATGTTTTATGTATCGTTTTCGTAAATAACTATTTTATTACAGTTTAACATTAAAAAAACGACGCTAGTAGATGATCCAATCATCATTATTTGATGAATGTATTTGATGGAATAAGCAACGATGGAGCAAATAATTATGTAATTATACTAACAACAGGCATGTTATGATATAAATTTTCATAAATGTCTCTTTATAATCACGTACATTTTGAACTTATTTAGAAAAGTAAATTACTTTTTGTTCACCTGAAAAATAGAAATTAATAAAATTAATATACTTGAATTAAGGGTTCAAACAGATGGAATTTTCGATGATTCACCCGTCTCATACGTTTTGTTAATGCCGATTTTAATATTACAAACAATTGCACGCTTTTAATTTTTCCTAAGAAAACTTTATTATTTTTACTGAATCATTCAACATGTTTGCCTCGAACTAAATGAGTCAAGAAGAGTATCAAACGGATGAGCATACACACGGTTAATTCACAAAGACAGAAGTGACATCGTCATCGTATGGATAACTGCGCTCGGTGACAAGATGAGAGGAAAAAGATTAAAAATAAATTCTTTCTGATTCACGGACTGATATGTGACAACCATTTTGCGATAGATTAAACTCATCCGAAAAAGGGAGCGAATCTTTAGCCGACTGAGGAGGATAAATAATGTCGGAATAGAAATTGACGACTGATACATAAATGCGGAATAGGAGTAAAGCATAAAATACTTGTTTTTAAGTTAAAAAGAAATGTATTAATTAAAGCAGAAGAGCAAACAAAAACATCTCTTTGAATAAACTATTAGTTATTGACTAAAAACACACAAATTCACTCCTCCGCTATTTAAACGAAATCGATTAATGAGCGGAACTTCAAATCGTTAATTAAACATAAAACATTTGGGCGTGTGGCAGGGGCTGTGACCATTGTTATCAAAATAATTTCTAAGATAGTTTAAATAAATACTTTTAACAAAGCAATGAATTGGAGGATTGAGAATCAAGAATTAATAACTGCATAAGAATACATTTCTAGATATTGAAGTACTTTTGAAAGCTAATTTGTTAAATAATGTTTGTATCGGTGAAGAAATTAGGTAACTGAACAAAAAACAAAAATTCAATTATACTCATGAAATTGATCGGAGACATTATTTAATATATATTGTATCATAAAATGATAATTAATAATAAGGAACAAACATTTTATTAAAGATATTAAAATTTGTTCTGAAACTTCTCTTCCAAAAATCAGAAAAGCTCATATTTTATATTCAATTATAATTTTAAGAAAATAAAGAGATTCAAGATATTATTATCTTTTATTTGTATATTTTATTTATATTTTGGGTATAGAACTTCATATTCTCGAAAAACATTTTTTAAGGTCTTTATCAGAACAAAAGCAAGAGTTTCAAATTTCATTCGGCACAGTTCAACTTTGGACGGCACAATAGAACGTGGTATTTACTCTTTACCTTTCGTCCTTGGAATCCCTAAAGTTCTGCGTATCTAAGATTTTTTCACAAATAGAAATACTTAATTCGACAGCATATCTATCTAAAACTTTTGAACACGCAATTATTGTCGAATCTAAGAAACTGAATGTATTAATTTTAACTTTAAAAAGTTAAATCACTTACAATATTCCAAAAATTCACTTATATAAATGCGATTCTTATGTGTACACAATTTTTACAGACAATCGAATGCACCCTTTCTGAGTTAATGGACTTCATATCAGATATATTTATTTGTCGTATTTGCGCGCGATGTGTCCGTAGGGCGAATCATTTGATGGGCAAAAGGGCGCAGACTCACATGGGCAGACCTCCACTCCTCGTCTTGTCCTGGGAAGCACACGCGCCTCTCCCTCGGCGGGATCTGCTGCATTCTTCGGACTTTCTCGACCACTTCGAATCATTAGCTAATACGCGACTTCACTCCATGTCATTGCGAATGTTCCATTTCAACGCATCGACTGAAACGTGGTCATCGATATCTAAGCACTGAATAGTTAAATTGTGACCACGTGGATGTCTACTGTTTATACGTACGAATCCCTTACACGAATTTGGATGACATTCTTTACAGTTTGACGTCATCAGTGTCTTTGTTTCAGAGAATAACTTTCCCGATTCATTTCGACACTCCGAAAATGTTAAGGACGATTCCAAAATTACGCCAAAATCTTTGTTATCGAGTGTCACAAGGTGCATACTATTCCACCGACGGCGCGGCGGCAACTGGTCTCTTTTGCGATGGGAGGCATCGATTGAGTGCCCCCCCCCCCCAATATAGAGGCCCATGCGCATGGAAGGCGGAAGATGTTATTGGTATGGGTTTAAGTGGAATTCGTCCCTCTCAAGATGGTGCAAAGTCTCTTGCGTTTAGAGTAAAACGTGTTCCATCACCTCTCCAACCAACTATTACTTTGTCGGAGTCCACGTGATCAACAACTTGACACCATGGAAAATGTGTCATTTATGGATCCACTGATCACAACGTCTACGTTAACTTTGTGTCAAACTTATCCGAGCTAAATAAATGTTTGTTTTGTAATTATAAGTAACACTCTATTTTAAGAATAAATATTTATTATTCTCCTTCAAAACTCGGGCATCGATTGCGTCTCGGATTTTAAGCACATCCTGATCACAGTATTATTTTTCACAGTATTTTTCCCTCGAACAGTACGAGAAAATAACCGTCTAGGAAAGTAAATTCACGGTGCATGCACCCCCTGCCACACACCGAAAGGTGGCTCGCAGGGTATCTACATAGACTTAGACATACATTAATTCAAAATGATTTAAAAAGGATATTCTCCAAGCATACTTCCATTTATTTAAAACCTTAGTTTTAGAAAAACACGTATATTCTGTATTTTAAAAGAAGACTGAGCAAAGTTACAGTGTTTGTTATATATATTTTGGACACAGCAAGTTATCGTGTATATATTAAAGAGTATTATAGAATATTAAAGAGTCTGTACTAATAGAAATTTATCATGATTGTTCTCCAATTTTTTACTTCATTATAGGTTCTACATTATAAAAGCTGCAAAGAAAATTTTAAACGGACATTTTACTATTTCTATATCAATTTTTTAAATACACACAAAAGGTTTTAAGGCCTAACATTCAATTTTTATCGGAAGTTGCTCATGTATTAATTTAGTTGTGGAATTTGAAAAGATATCGGAGTCGATGTGTGCACACGTGAGGTGCAAAAGGTGGAAATATAAAAGGTCGAAGGAAACGATATCAGTTGACGGGAGGCATATATACGGAGAAAATGAAATTGCGAGGGAAATAGAATTCGGAGAGAACGCAATAAATAGAAATGGGTTTGCTGTCATCTAATAGTTAAATATGAACAATGTTTTCAACTGCTAATACGGTTGTTGGTTTCAGAGTTTATTATCTATTTCTTTATTTACCATCGTTCATTAGATCAACAGTTGATGATGAAATCTTATATTTTCTATCAAAACGTTTACAAAAACTGAAATTTAAGATATTCGAAGTAATTGGGAGAAAAAATTACGATGAAATTAAAAAAGGGAACTAATTTCCGGATTTAAGGAAATTAATTATTAGAATCGATCGGATAATTGGAGTGAATATCCGTGGAGCGGATGTTATTGAGACGAAAACCTCCCAAAGAAGTAAGAATTGGTTACTTTTGTTTGCAAAAATCTCTTTATACTTTAAAACAATCTTATAATTCTGCTTCTTTAGGGATCTTTTAAATATATCGTTAGTTGCAACTTTTATATGAACTCAAATAAAATTACATGTTTTCCAGCAATTTTACTTGAAGATGTTAGATGTATCTAAAAATACCAAGTGTGTGACTACATTAAAAATAAAAAGATAAATCTGAAATACAGAATTAAGAGCAAATATTTGTTACTCGTGAACCTTAGCCTTATAATGATTAAAACTATTTATCTTTGGCATTTTGTTCACAATGTTATATTTTGTTTTCATGTCTTATTTTGACATAAAATTTAATAGAAACTTGCTATAAATTGACGTCAGATAATACTTCGAAATTAATCTCAAGAAATCTTTTACATCTAATATCTAAAGAGTAGTAAACAACGTGATACATGTACCAACTCTGTTTAGAAAATCTTTAGCTATTAGGAGAGAATATAAGTGAAGGAATTGCAGGCGCGTGTTACACCATAGATAAGAAATTGGGTAGTGCAGTTTGGAGATATCGTACACTCACAGCAGTTGAATGGGGAAAAGGAAAAAATAGGACAAAGTGGAAAGTTAAAAAGATGATACAGAGTAAGGTAGAGGCTTCTGAAAGAACTAGTAGTTGCCTATATATTTTACATCACATTTTAAAATCCAATATTGGATGTAGACATCTGCAGGATTTTTAACATTTTCTCTATTGCAAATCATCCATATCAGATCCAATAGTATCTCTCAAATATCTAATCCTCAGTCTTCAGAAAAGTTATTTAGGAGAGGAAAAGCTTTTCATTAAGTTGAGTGAAATACGTTCCAAATAACTTATTATTAGCCTACGAAATAATTAATAGCTAAGTTACTAAATATTCTTTTTACTTTTATTTGATAACTCAAAATCCATTCTAAATAATCATCAAGGATCTAATAATTTAAAGATTTTACGTTCATAAACGTATCTTCTTATTGATTTAATTTTTTACCATCAAAAGTGTTGCTAGGCAATTGAAAATTAATATTCCATTTTCCCTTTCGTACGCAAAGTTTGTTGCCTTCCTTTTGTTGGCTATATGTCTCTGCATCTGCCAATCTCGTAAACAGAATATTTTTTTCTGTATAAATTAGAATATTTCTTTGTATCCTTGATGTATTTTACAAAATCAGCATCTTTCTTTCAATTATGAGAGTACTTTTTATTCAATAGAATAATATTTGTGGCCTACTTGAATATTTTATAGAAAAAGACCACTTTCACAAATTCCAAGAAATGGACGCGGAGACAAAAAATTCTAAATACGATTGAAATATCGAGGAAATTGAAGGAGATGAGGAAGAATTCTCGGAGCAACAGCTCCACAGCAAATAACCTCTCATCTTCACTGGGAATGCACACCCAATTGCACTCCATCATGTCACATATCCCTCATCATCTATCAGTCAAAGCAGGAAAAAATTATTTGGATTTTAAATCACCCGTCAATATGTAATCCTCTCGAAATAAAAATAGTTTTATCGATGGTTCATTAGGTTTTATTTTAAGCATTGTGAAATTGTTCATATTACTACTGTTTAATAATCTACAGAAGATTGTGGAAAAAACTAACTGTCAGTTCTTTGGCCAATGATCTTTATTAAAGAAAAGAGAAAATGGAACATGTCTTAAGATTCTGTTTCAGGATATTGAACCAAATATAAGATAGGGAGGAATAGTTACTATTACTTCGCAAGAGAGAGATTAATATTTGCATCTTCTATTTATCTTTCAGTGAATGTATATTTCCACAGTCATGAGTACGTTTAAAAAAAACTCATTTCAATATAAAATCTTCATAATTAGTTTTATAACTAAAGTAATAAATAAGAACAAAAATATAAGGTCAATTCACGGTTAAAATATGCACGAAAGGTGATCTTTTCTTTTGAAAAATTCTCAATCCTTCCCTTTAAATGCTAATCTTAAATATTCTACTATTAAAATGCTGTGTTTATAATAATAAATTTTCGCATTACCTCCCAAAAGAATATGTGAACTCCTAAGTTTGGCCGTAAATATCTGACTCCTCTCCTTCGATTAAGCCTTCCTGAAATCGAGGAGTTTTTCGTCGCAGTCATAAATCGCACCTTTCGAGGGAACATGTTCACTTCCGTCTTAATGCGTTGTCGCACTGGGTTACAGTGTCAAAGGCGAGCATTTTTAGGAATGAAATCGATCCACGTTTAGAATCCTATCTTCCTTTAATGGATGCATTCATCCATTGGAAGACGGTTTGGATAAATGTATAAGAAATTGCTGGATAACAGTCCAAAATTATCGAGAGAGAAATATCTCGAGAAATTATGCATTACGCCTGCAATATGAATCTTATGTAACTGGTGATACGTATGCGCGGTTGGGTTGCATAAATACGAGGGGTTGGCATTCATTTTTCCTAAGCCGAGGATCGCGCTTCGTTTGGAATATTTACGGATAATAAACGAAGGACGAATATTAATAAAAAAACTTTATGTATGATATGTTAAACTATTTTAAAGAATGTTAAATGATCAATACAAAGCTGAATATTTAATTACATCAAAGTATAAAATTCATATTCAAAAGAAATAATATTGTAACGAATGTTCAAATAATCCAAGATTTTGAGGGACGGATCCTAGAGATATTAATGATTGAAAATGCAATGAATCATTAGAAAAACCACCCTCTTCCATGAGATTCCTCGTATTGTTGATATATTTGAGTCTCATTAGTGGCCTTCCTTCGGTGTTTCCTTTAATCGCCGATAGACGTCTCACTACCGCCAAACGACTCCAAAAATTGGACTCCAAGAGATGAAGGTCTGAGGAGAAGAAACGATGGGAGCGATACGTCAGAGGCCATGGAAACGCCACAAAAAAGACAACATTTGGAGTCTTCGCCAGGAATTTGGGATCAAGCGCCAGAGCAAAAAACAGCCCCAAAAGAGTCTTTTTTCTCTTCTTTTTTGCAGCCTAAGATGTTGTGGTATTTATTTCGGATTTGAGGATTCCTCCAATGAGCGTATGCATATTCATTTGCGACAAATAACGCCTTTGGATTATCAAACCTTTTCTCGAAGCGTCTTTTCAAAAAGACAATCGAAGCGGTGAAAGTTTTTAAACGAATGCCACTTAATCTGAGAATATATATACCACAATGTATCAGTAAGTAGCGAATTGTTGTACTCTAATCTGATTGGATATATCAATGAAAAGTTTATCCCATTTACGACTCTAAAAGTTATAGTAATATACTGAAGCAAAGTATTTATGGATATATAATAATTCAACTTTCTCTGGTTACTTATCTTTTAACAAAAACTGTATATTGTATATACAGTTTTATATTTCCAGGAAACTTTTAGATACATGTGTATTATTGTAAATTAATAAATATCCATAAAAAAATTTGACTATGTTGACCATTGACTGATAATCAACTTTATTAAATCTTTATTCATTGTTTTTAAACATGATTGTTAACCTTTCGTGAAAAAGGATAAAAGCCCCTAATCTTCGACATACGTTTCCATTATTTATTTAGTTATTTTATTAGTGAATTAAACTCAGGTGTTAAACTTAATTTTACTTAAATGAAATTTGAATACAATTCTTTATCTCTTTTAATTCTAGAAATCTATTCAGTGAATGATAGATAGAGAAAACAGTCTTACAATTTAAGCGATATTCATCTACCCATAATCAATATATTATCTATTACTTAAACAATATTTATCTCAAATATTAAGCGATATAAATAAGACCTTTATATAATAACCTTGTATTGCTCATTTTTAATGGGTTAAGCAAAGTCTTCTTTTCTCCCAAATCAAGAAAGATTTTGAAATGCTTCACTTCATTGAATGAATCTATTATTTTCCCTTTTGTAGAGACACCGACTAAAATATTCGCACTAAGAATCCATAATTCAAAGTAAAGAAACAAAATACTCGAAGAGAATCAGGATTAAATAATAAAAAGTCCCTCATTTTTTTAACCTTAGCTATAAAAATAACATATGTGACGTAGATATTTAAAATCCAATTGGAATTTATAGTAAAGAAAGTCTCCTTCACAAATTGCTCTCCGATTCAGTAATAGTTGTGCACTGGGCCATTCATCACATTTTCTTCGGTATAAAGAAGTCACTAGTTCTTCTGATATCCACCAGGAGGAGTGAGAGACAGAAAAAGATTTCTAAAGGGAGAAACCGAAGTCCCGAAAAAGTTCCAAATTTCTTTCCTTATCTAAAAGAGAGAGTTTTTGGAATATTTTTTTCAAAATTTTATGAACCATCTCTTTTGGCCTCATAGGTCTATATAATAGTCTAGATTATGTATTTGATTAAGAGGTAAAGAACTAGATCAATACACTTTAAAGCGGGTGATGATATTGAGTCTTCTTTAATTGTAGCAGACAACATTTATGCATTCTATTATTATATAAGCACAACTTGGGAATTTTTTCTTAGAAATATTTTTAAATGAATCGAATCTTAAACTCATAATTTTAAGCAACAATTTATACTATCGTATCTTAAATAAACATGAATTGTAGTATGAATAAAATAATAGAAGTGCACATAGATAATCGATCGACCGGTCGATTGGCCGATTTCTGTTCCATGGAAGCACTTGTAGAGGATGAAATGTTTAGAAGTAGTTCAATGCATTCTGGGGATTCACCAGTTTCATAAATTCCATAAATTCGCTGGTACTGATTATGAACTGACTGTTTATGAACAAATAGTACAGCAACCTATACACAACAGTCGATGAAAAAATTAAATTGTATTTTGAGTTACTAAAAATCTGTATAGACAAAGTTTTGAATAATTGACTATATGTGTACTGCATGTTACCGCTGGGAAAAGTTTGGTTTAGAAATTTATTTTCTACATGAGCCTTTAATGAAAACCTAAAAGGTGATTTAAAAAACTAATTTTTTTAACAGATAATTTATCTGTCTTCTCATAGCAATGTACCTTAAACTGGAACAATGTATAAACAGTATACATTCTAACCACTTTTCTTCTTATTCATAGACAACGCCTTCGATAAGTCGGAGGGTACACTTTTTTAAGATAAAACGTTGATCTTATGCTTAGAAAAGTTGCCCACTCTTTTATTGCTCATGAAGAAATCTTTTTTGGTTAGGAAAAGAGCAATTGTTACTAGCTTCAAGAAAAGGACTTCTTTTTCATGATTATTCAAATATATTAATTAAAATTATTAATTAGAATTTAAAAACCCTTCAATCGCTAAAAATAAGAACTGTACTCCCTCAATCATACATTCCTAATCCCGTATTAATTTTTTTAAGATTATATTTTAGAGTTACATGACCATTTTTATCTGCACTCTAGTCTCAACTTCTGTAATTTGAGAGCTTAATTATGAAGTTTTTAGATGAAAATCTTATCCAATAAACTTTAGCTGTTGGGTAACTATCGTCCATTGGAAGAATCATTTTAAATATCAGGTTCAATTATGTTGTTACGAATGCACTTCCCAAATGCTTTGCTGGAATTGGATTTTGTGGAATTTCCACACCTCATCAAAGGGATGGTGTATTGGTTGGTCGCGACGGGAAATTTCAGTATAACTTCATTGATGAGCCAATGCCAGTTGATTCTCTTTATATAGAACGTGTGAATGATAGAAACCATGACATTTAGAACAACCCGCGTAAAATTCCTTTATAAACAGATTACGAACACAAATACTCAAAACGGATTCTGTATTTCTATTTTTTAACAAAACGAGTCTTTTCTGTTCGTATCGATGCAAATTAAAGCATTTAAGGCCATCTTCTTACATTCCTTTTTGAATGGTTATCGACGAAGATGTCTTAATGGCATATACTATCCATTTCCGTTTACAAGATTTTCATTCGAATGTTATCCCAGATGTAGTTGGCGTCCAGCATTAACCCTCACCGCTCGTGGAATTGCTTCAGCCCTTGGTTTCCAATGGTAGTTTAGCGCGAATCCAGTACATAATGGGATTTGAGGTGTTTGTGATGGAGCAGTGTATTTCTGCCAACAAATGCGCGTGTGGGTGCGGGGATTGTTAGAATTGGGCTTTGGGTCAAATGTGAGCATCACATATAGGGAAGTTAACTCCATGGATTTGTGAGACTTCATTTCTCCGGGTGTCGGCTATTTTAATAATATAAAGCCCCACATTGAGATTTTCATAATTAATCGCTATTTATACATGAGCCCTTTTTCAGACTTACCTCTTAAAACTAAAATCAGATACATTTAAACGACGGAAATTCAAGATTTTATAACCAAACGAATAAGTCGTTAAAAATATTTTTGTATAATATCTCTGAATAATGTGACTCGCAATATGATTAAATAAAAACCGTTCGATTAAATTAAGGACTCAACTGATATTTAAGATGAAATTCTCTAAACCAATGGGCTTTCCTCCCCATTTAGTTTACAACCACCTAAACTTGCCATAATTGTGGCTATCGCCTTCATTGGCACTTACATTGTGCGAATGTTTGCACCAAAGATCACACGCACGTTCATTGGTTATTTGATTGGCGATTCCGGAGACCCTAAGGTGTGCAAACTACGGCAAGTACAGCCCTAGGATTTGGAATTCTAATGTGCTATGACCTCCAGAGGGGTATCCATTTCCCCTGAACGATATTTCACTGCAATTCGGCTGGCGTTATTCATTTGTTATTACATAAGCCATCTTTCATACAAATTTCAATGTCTACTAATATTTGATAATCTCTTTTCAATGTTTTTTAGCAAATTTCAAATATTTATAACATTAAATCGCCGAAAAAACCTGTTAATAAGCAGAAGATACCCTTATATATTACAGGTGTAACTAGTATTACAATAAATGAGTGTCAGTAGAGCTTCATAAGGTAAAACTATTCCTTCAAACAATCTCTTTGATAGTACATTTATAAATTGATCATCAATTAAACAGAACATTTCTATCGGGCATGCAAGACAAATAACAATTTCTACACCAAATATTATATTGTTTAGATTTATAGCGGATTTCACTCCTTCAGAACTACTGAATAAGGAAATAACAATTAATTTAAACGGTCTTCCAATTGGAATAAATTCCGATTTTGATAGAATATATACTCATAATAATCTTATTCTTTGGTTGCGTCTTAATTTAGTGTCTTTCGAAGGCGATCGCTTCTTTGGTTCTGAGCAATCGAATTAAAAAAGCAACCACTTTCCATTGTCCATCAAAAGAGTTCCTTTCGAAGCAAACGGCTCCCATTTAAAATGGTAATAAAGCACACCTCAACACCCATACATTACTTAGCAGAGAATCGCGTCTGTTAAAGTGAAAAGAAGCACTGCCCTACAAAAAGCGGTTCCCAATACGTTACTGTAAATGTATTTACTTTACTAAAATTCTCATAAAAAATTATGCACTGACAAGTCTAACTGATTTTCATAAAAGGAATTCTTATGTTTTAATCATAGGATCACTTCCGTTACTTATAACAATCCTTAAATATGTCATTCATTGAAATCGATCTTATATTTTTATACAAGGCAATAAAGGAAAGATCGGTTTTAAAATATCGGAAATAACGTTATTAACAAAGTAAATATAATATGAATATTTCATAGTTTTCAACGTATAGATTCTAGTATTGTTTAAAATTTTATTAAGCTCAATTTAGTCACTCAACCCTCGAATTATGCTTAGTTCTGTTCACTGCGATTCTTGAATTTCATTTGAATGTATTCGTTACTATTAGCGCCTTCAAAACACTGCAAAGACATTTTCTTTGAGAATCAAGTGTGTATTGCATCCACTGGAAGGAGACACCCATTAGACATTTCCTTTGATTCCTCCACTTATCTGCTCATCTCAGCCGACGTATTCCCCCGCCGATGCTTATCTAGTTGCCTTTTGAGTCTTATTTATGCCAAAAAACCGTTCAGGTTAAATGTGGAACCTCGTGTCAATATTCTCTGTGAGGGTATTTTTCGCGTCGGCCAGAGATTCAAAAGAAAATTAAAAATTCAGTGGAGTTGTCTCCAGGTTCAGATGGGAACGATAGAGCTTTCGGACTACGCTCTTTCGAAGTCTTGCACGAAGTAATTGTGAAGGCCTTCGATAGGTCGTTAACCTTTCTTTAGTTCTAAACAAATTTCATTTTTGAAAACTTTGTTATCCTCTTCTTTATCCTTTTTGTTTTTCTCATAAAATGGCTTTTTCTCTATCAAGAGTAATTTTTTTGCTTTGCTTCATCATAATCCTGAGATATTTTTACTCTACCGGTGTTTTGTTACGCAAATGTGAAATATCGACAGCTTAACTGCTGTTACATTTTATTGCTGTAACGAAATAATATGCGGCGGCTAAAATAAAATGAATTATGATAAGAAAAGAAGGTTTCGCCCGATTTCTAAAGTAAAACTCACTTTCCCCGATAATTATAACATGAAAATAACACTCATTTATTCTTTCCATAGAACATTTTTGTAATATGTACTTTGCTGGCGACACTTTCTATACTTAAATGATACGTTAATACGTAATTCATTTCATATTTGATGTATGAATATACATTTATGCTGGAATTCTTTAAACGTATCTTATTTTGCTAAAATTCTTAAATTCAGATTCCTTTCTTATAGAATTGCAAATATCCTCATTCACCATTAAAATTTTTCAATGTTTGATCTTATGCTCAGTTACAATATGATTATGGTTTTTCGTAACATATCAACATCTTGTACAGTTTCCTTTATGGTTTCGATGTCTTATATTATTTTAGGTAACTATTATAATGTGTTTCAGATCTTTAATAGAAAATTTGAGTTTTTTTGGAAGTATTTTCATAATTATCTCATGTTCAATCGAAAGACTATTCATTTTGTGCCACTGATAAGAGAACATATTATAAAATTTCATTTATTAAAATGAAGGAAAATCCTCGGTGAAGCTTTATCGGGGTTAATTAATCCTTTAGAATCAATACTTTGATTTATTTGATTATTTTATGAAGGTTAACGGAAAGTGGGAAGTATATATAATACGTGCAAAATCGAGTAATTTCATAATTGCTAAAATTACGAACTTCTTTTCACATAAGAACTCGATGCTAAGAAAATAGATAATCACAAAGACCACTCTATTGATTTATTCTTCAATAACGGCATTTATACTCCGCATTTAAGTCGATTATTTATTCATCCCCTCAAATAAACAACGAGCCTTGAAGAAGCTTTCATCACCTTGGAAATGGAATTTCACGGCTATGAAGACGCGTTGCGAACACCTGTTTTTTACGTCGACACCAAACTACGCCTCGGCCGAACGCCCTGGGCAAGGACAGGTGCGTTCGAAGAACGTCATAAAAGATCCGATGATGGAGTTTATTAATATCAGCGAAGGGGAAAGATGGCAAAAGTGCCGTTAACTAGCGAAACCGTGAACTCCGTAGCCTTTCCATACATCGCTTTGGCCATCCTTTTATGCATTTATGAATCCTCTGCTTCTTCATATTCCTAACATACCGATTCCAGACCGATTTTTATGTGTCCGAGGCTCTCTTTATATCTGTTCTTTAGTCATTAATTCGCACCCACAACTTCGTAACGCTCTTTTGTCAATGTCTTCGTAAAGAATTTATCTTTTATCAACAAAAATTCGACATTGTGGTGTACCACCTCATCCAAACATACTTATGTTTATTACCTGATTACTTAAAGAAGTACTACCTTAAACAAATTAATATCTTTCTTCACGCTATAACCCATTACATGTTGACGTATCGCTTTTAACTAACTTCTCCTTGGTTCCTTCGTTTCAATCTGTCTTCTGCATCCATCTTTTGCCTCCGTATCATCTTCCCAATTTCACTGATCCTAAATTTTCGATGATATATGTAACTTCCTTCATCGATCTCATCCAAGTGTTACGATTTCTAATATAATAAATGAATTTAAAATAATAAATGAAATCTTAAAGTTTGTTTTATTAGAAATACACATATAACTTAAGAGACACGTTAACCTGGTGGTGACAAAGCCGATTCCACATCCAATGGTCCAGGGTTCAAATCCAAGAGTTAACTTAGAGATTTTTGAGTCTAATTCACCCAATTCATCGAATATTTCCACAATAAACGCTAAAAAGAGAGATTTAAGAATCTTTCCTATCTTTCATTCATGCACTTCTCATTGGAACTGAGTTTGGTTTATTTTATTCGAGACGTTTATAGACAAACATTGAAAAGATAAAAATAATCCTATAAAAGGACATTCGCCAATATAGCTTATATACCTTGTTTGTCGCCATAACATTTACAGTTGGATCGTAAACACTGTAGCATTGAAAACTTTTATATCTCAATCATAATTTTAGCGGCAAAAAATCAAGGGGAGAATTCATGCCCGATAACGTGCTATTGACCAATTTAAGACTCGCATAACAGATACGATGGCACGTTGAGGTCATCGTTGATCATAACAAGGGACATTTATGGAAGAAAAAGTACTCATATCCGATGGTTTCGATAATTCAAACGGTTTCCCAATTTCGTCGATATGAGTCATAAAAAGGCATCATGGACTATCATGTGCCATTTCTGTACCGATGTATCAATTTTCAAAATCTTTGAAAAGGGAGAGGCTTATGTCCTATAACTGATTTCTATTGACTGAAGAACCATGATGGAGTGTTTGTAACAAGGTTTTGATAGAAAGAATGGCAGCGATTCTTCATATTCGAACAAAATGTACATTCAAAATGATTGAAATCATTGATTTTATAATACAGTGACGTATAAAGATATCGCTTATGGTTATAATGCGAAATGAATGAAAAAGATCACACTTCGATATCAAAATTCGATTCAATGTGTGCGAAATTTCAATTTCAGGTGGAATACATCTTTAGTTCCGAAATCTTTTGTGTCATAGTAATCACAAGAAGTGATTCGGCCCCGAAATTTAAGCTCCAATGAACTCAAAATATTCCTATTGTATGGAACAATAGTCGGAGCCATTAGTTGGTTTCCAGTAAAACATCCCAAATGCATAAAAAAAGGCCTTTGGCTGTCGCCGGCTCAATCACTCTTTGATTCGCGTCTTTTAAAAAAGGACGCGACGAGCATGCCTCCTTGCGCCTGAAAACCGCATCCGATGGCAAGATGGCGCCCAAGACAAAGGAAGCGAGCAATCGGAAGCCATGTCAAGGTTTGGCGGGGATTCGAGGAATTTTCTTGAGAAAAAATGGATGAATATCCAGGACGAGATACGGTTTTTCAAATACGTGTCCAAATCACCTTCAAATATATTTTCGATTTCATCGAACGCGTCATCGATTAGCTTTTAAATAAAATAAATAATGCGTTTCTATGCAAATAAGAGTTATGGTAACAACCGTACGAGGGAGAAATCAATACCTATTCAATTTGAACTAAAAACATTAAAAATCCCATTTTAAATTATAAAACAGATAATAATTTCAACTGTAGGTTTAATTATAAACTGAAAAACTTTTTAAGTTTATTTATTCTGAATAGTAACTAATAGTAAAATTTTTCTAAATATAATTTTCGATTTTTATTCATTTTTAGTTGTATTTCTATCTTAAACAACGGATATGGTGCAATTCCATTAAGAGAAAAAGTATACCTCGAAATTAAGAGAATTCCTAATTTAAACCTATCTGATATCTTAAATCCTACCTTCAGAAATTTAAATCCATCTCCTTAATTATCTTACACTTATAACATACAAAAAAACAAATATGAAAATTGTAGGAAAGTAGACTTTATTCTTTTTAAATTTCCAAGTGATTACGTTCTCGTGAGAAACAATAAAATTCTCCTAATCTGCGTCTTTACAAAAGAAAAAACTTGAAGAGACTTGAAATATTGTTTTCGATATATTGTCAATAGTGTATAATAGTTTGAGGATTGTGCGAGAAATTATTTCAGATGACAATCACCAAAAAGAAAAAAAATTAGCTCATTACCGCAATCCAAATTCAATATATTATGAATTGAACAAATACAAACATAAATAGGAAAAGATAATAGATTTAGAATCAGAATTTGGCCAAGAGTTCATAGATGATAAAGTCCTCCTGTTTTGCATTGAGAAAAGTAATTTAATTCTTTTTGGAGAAATGATGAATAATTTGTTTTGGTGTTTTATAAAGGTGTAATTTCAGATAGTTTTATGAAAAGTTTAACATAATAATAGTACCACAATTTTCTTAGAATCAAAAGAGTGAATAAACAGAGATATTCTCGATAAAGAGAAATTCTGAAATTATAAAAGAAGACCAAAAACAAAGATGCCTCTTAAGTTCCTCCGATGTCAGCGAATAAAGAATTCCTTACATCGATACTTATATATTTCTTCCCAATATTACGATGTCCCAAGCGGAAAATGTCGAATCCCTTTGAACAAACATTTAATCGGGAAACAAAGATTAAAAGGACAGATTTAAGGTCGAAGATTAAAAGTTCTCGGCATTGGAGAAATCGATCTTTCCCAGAAAAATAAGTCCGAAAGATTTGAATGAATCCGTAAAAGAGAACCAATAGAAAAATTAAAGAAACGTTAACATTTTTTTCTTTCGAAGGATTAGCGAATCCTATAGACATAAATCGTTCGTTTTTTTATTAGAGGTAGAAGGAAACATTTAACTTTACAAACACCAATACTATTATCATCAGCCAAAGATGTAAGATAATATAAAGTAAATTAATCTTTTGCATGAATTATAGATATAACATATTTGCTAAATTTAGCTCATTAAAAGTAACATCGATGTGATTAGTTTCTTTGATATTTCCTCAAATGAAATTAAAATCGCTCAATAAAAATAATATTTCATGATAAAAATGAGTAATATTAGTAGAAACTACTAATTGATTTATTTCAATTTAATTACCTAAGTTAATATCAATTTAAATTACCTAAAAATATATGATAAATAAATAATTGTGCTTTGAAGATTATGTAAACGATACGTATATAATTATATATATATATATAATTTATATTAGAAATACATGTATTTGTAAGTAGCAATACATGTATACTTTGAGTACAATAGAATTCTTAATAATGTCCTATCATTTCAATGGAAGTTAAATCACACTTTTTAAATTTTTCAGCATCAATAAAATAGAAATTCAATCATAGATATCTCATTAATTTTATAAAATCGATTTATCTAAAGTTATAGAAAGTGACTTCTTAATGTACTTCCATCTTTGCTGCAATTGGATGGCAGTTGGTAATGAGCGAATGAGACCCATTTCTGAGGAATGCCTGGAGAAAAGGTCAAACTAGAAAAAGTAGGGAAATCGAAGTAAATGATACAAAAAGATGGCCGAAGGCGAAAAGGAAGTGAGCAATGGGAAGAGAATTGAGCGATACAATAAAAGGCGAAGAAAAATGCCTCTCAGTGCCGCCTGTCGGGGAAACAATGAGACGCGAAAGACAAAAGACGGTAGAAATTAGGAAGAAGATGAGGGGATACATAAAAAAGGAAAGAACGAAAAGAGAACTGCGGGTGAATGTGTGGAGAAAGTGCATCTTATCTACGAATGGATTAGAAAATCCTTCTTAATGCGATTCTATTCTCTTCATTGAAAACAATTATTGAGACTGTAGCTATTAAATATTTAGATTTTTAATCAAAAAGAATAATTACGCGCTCTTTGCAGAATAATTATGGAATGAGTGAGAAAACTTATAAATCAACTCAAACAGATCAATCTGTTTCAAGACGAATAGTAGGGTACATCGAAAGACATCTTTTAGATTATTCTATCTATACTACTACTCTATCTACGACATAATGAAAATTCCTTGCAACAATTTTTATGATTCTTTAATGTTTTGGAATGAATCGCGAATTCAAGCATATTCTGTCATAGATATGAACTAAGTAATCTAAGATCTTCTGGATCAATCGATTCTCTTTTCGAATTCAAAATGACGTTTCTTACTTAAAATGGACTGATCCCGGTCAATAGCAGATCTGTCCAACAGACGAGGGCAGTATTTGAATGGAGACAAAGAAAGTTGAATTATGCATCGAACGGATTGAAGCGTTGCCGTTGAAGGAATAAATATTAAATGGAGGAATTGTATGAGTAAATTTGAAGCCAATTAAATCAGGAAAAAGAGGCGGGATTATTTTGAATTAAGGCCTTTGAATTACAGCGAAGTAAACGACAATCAGGGAATTGCTTAAAAGTCATTGCTCAAGAATGCCATCGATATGCATTTCTTTCACTCCGCAATATGACTATAAAATGTTTTAAAAAAGTTGAAAATAAGAATTAAAAGACCTTAATAATATATTAAGTATACTTAAATCTTTTTATACTTTTTCGCGTAATAATTTATCCTAGTTTGTTATCTTTAAATATATCGAAAAGATTTTTTGGTTTTCTGTTATTTTATGATTATAAATGAATAATTATAAATTTGGTATCTAGAGCATAACATCGTTGTTGATAAATTCACGCTGCAGCATAAATTAATTCGGAAGACAATCCTTCGAAGACCCTAACAAAGCATCATTTATGGAAATTATTCATGCATTCCGAACAAAAATTTACATTTGTTTATTCATAAGTTTACTTTTTTCTACCTTCCAATTGCTCAAAGTAACAGTTTGTTAGAAAGACCCTAAACATACAAGGGCCATCGAGGAGTGCATCAGGTGTCTGCAATCATTAGCATAAGTTTAAGAAAAAATGCATCGACCGTCATTCGATAACATCGGCGACAAATTATTCCGATACCCTCGTAGATTTTGAAGATTTCGTATTTTCAATTTCCTCGACGGAAATCTATCTCGATCGACTCATAGTCTCCATGGCGACTCTTGAATAATTCACGACTCCATCGATTCCGCAGCTCTGGTTTAAGTGGATGCAGTCAAGTACTTTCTCCATTTAAGTATGAAAATCTAATAGAAATGAACAGAATAAGGATCGGAAACAAAGCTGGTCGACAAGTAAAATCTAATTCTATTAGATGGTTTAGGTAAATACGCTCTGACGCATCAATAAGTATATATTCTTTTGAAATACATTTCTTTTCCATAAATAAAAACCTTCGTTCGTTTGACAGCAATCGTAACAATATAATAAAGATTCTTAAAAATTGTAAATTATTGAAAATGAATTCGTATTATTATAAGATTATACAAATCTAAATATAAAATAAACAAGTCACGCACATTACCAAAGAGTTTATAAATCATAATATTTTCGTGTCAATTAACGATAAAACAATTTAAAAGCATCGAAAACTCTGCTTTCAGAAGAACTGAGACTCATACGGAATACAGAAAACTAGTTAATCCCTCAACCTAGGATTTAAAAATTCTTCTTGAACTCCTGTGAATAATATATGTGAAGGATAGTTAACTTGTCGAACTCTCTTCCTAATCTAAAATTCATCTGTTCCTAAGAGTCGGATTACGGAGATGCATTCTTATAGATGCAGTGTACTCAGCATATTCCCAGCGCTTCTTCCAATGTAAATTAGGTACTTACCGAAGGCTTGTGCGTTTGCAAAGTACGAGTGGCATCACGTATTCATCCTTTCGAGAAATATCTCAAATCAATCTATGAATAAGTCTCTAAACCATATATAATCCAAAATTTTAAAGGCTATGTAATTTATTTCATATATTTTTTTGAGTTTTATCATAGAAAAAATCTTATATTAAATAAAAAAGTAGGAAATCCATATAGAATGTGAATGCAAATGAAACAGAAAATGTTGATTCTATGTCTTATCGTATTCAGATCACCTGAAATTCTCTCTCTACTCAAAGGTTTGCTCTTATCCATCGATTTCGGGTGAATTTATTCCCTAAGAATGAAGAAATAGTTTTATCTTAAGAAAATGGAAAAGAGGTTCAAACAAAGAGAATTTAGGGGAGGGATTTTTAAGTCTCCTTAGTATAGTGGAATTATTGGACGGATTTTCGTTTTTTAAATTTCATCTGACGATTTAAATGGGATATTAAATTAAGTTTTTTACCTTAAAATTAAAGATTCTGATCTCAACCAGTGTATGGGATTGTAATGTCTAAGATATTACTTTTTGGTCTCCAATAAAAAAAATTCACCATCCAATAAATATCTAGTGTTGTGTGTTACATAGGGTTCATGAAAGCAATTCAAATAAGTTTGTAAAGGCCTTTCAATTCAATTTTAGCTCTATAACTCCAATTCAAACTCAAAAGTTTCATAAGAGGTAAGTTAGACGGTGACTGAATATACATTCAATAAATTCTGAGGATTTTAGTAAAGTTTTGCCGTTCCTTTAACTTAAAGGACAATTAGGATAATTAATAGAAATTGAAAGTTACTGAAATTTCAATCAATAACCTATTTGTAGATTAGGTTTCTTAACTTTTCATCGGATTAAATGAATACGATTCGAAGATAACGCACTCTCTAATTAAAATCCTCAACTTGCATATTAGTTTGAACGCTTCGAACAGAACTTATGAATACTCAAATGAATTCGACACATCAGTCGGAGCCATTTTTCCTTTCAAACTATTCTTCACCTTTGTTAATTTAATTCCAAACTTAAAAAAGAGATTGCTCGAAAAAAATTGCAAATTGACAATAACCAAATAAAATTGTTAGTTAAAACCTTGTTTTTCACAACTAAGGAAATTGTTATCAAGTGAAAAAATATTATTCAAACAATCATTTTTGGTGGGTATTTTTAGACTGAAGATTTTTATAAGCCAAGAAATGGGAAATTCAGTATACTGTGTATTTAGACCATATCTTTACAATCTGTTTCAAGAAATCCAAGAATTCATTTTCGTGGCATTTTTAATAATTAAATTAGAGTATTTTAAAAGAGAATGTTTGAACTTCAATCTTACTTAAAGGTTTTAATAAGAAAATAATTCCAAAACATGCAAAATAGATGAATAGTGATTCATAAAATATAAAAATATGTAATGAGAGAAACATTTTATGGAGAGTATGTTCACCGCATTACTGTAGCATTCTTTTGTAATCATCTGAAATGTAAATAATGCTATTTTTCATTTATCTATTGATGTTATTAGCATTTATCTTATAAAAATGAACTGAAAACTGAATTAAAAGGGTTCGGTCCCTTAAAAATGAAACAAAAGAGATTAATAGTGTTACCTTTCGGAGTAACGGGAACTTCAATTGAATTGTTAACGTTCAATTGGTCCGAAGAAATGTCGGTCGCATTGGTCCATTGGAAGGGAGCTTAACAGAGAATTGTGGGAGTAAGCGAAAGTTTCCGATTCGAGCTTTCCTTCAAAAAAAGAAATTTATGGGTATCTTCCCAAAAATTGGCCTTCCCGTGTTATCGAGGTAATTAGGAAGGTTCCGAATACAGTTTCATCTGCACTTGGAAGAGCCAATCGGGAGATCCCCACTAATTTGGTACAATTTTCATCCAAAGTTTTTCCTCCAAATCTCGATGATTTATCCTCGGAAACTTGCGTGCATTCTTAAATGCCATTACTCTTCCAACTTTCTCTCTTCATCAATCACAACCACGCACCTGTTCTGCACCACTCCGCCGCACCACTCGACGACTAGACTCCCTTTATTCGGCATGATTGCGAGATTACTTTGTGAATTCTATTGCGGCTGTCTCACGAGGTGTCCGCATGCACAGACATACATTATATTTAATATTATTTTGATTTGTATGAAATTATAGCTCGTTCACGAAAAATAGTAACTATATCTTTGTTCACTTATTTTATCTCTAGATTTTTCTAAATTAAATTCTGTAGGTATGGGTATATGCGATTTTATAACGAAATCCTTAGAAGAATAGTAGAAACTGATATACTTTTAACACTACCTTTTCATTCTTCTATTTTCAAATTATTTACCTGATTTTGCTTTCAAAAAGTGCAATAATAATACAAACATAATGAACAATATAGTTGAGAATTTTCATTGTATAACTAGGCTAAATTATTTAAAAGTTTGATACAATGACGAACTGTATAGATTTAAATTTATTTTTCATATTACGTAACTGATCTAAGATACAACATTTTTCCTTCTTCACACATTTGAGTAAACGAAACGATGCAGTTTGATGCTTTTTCTCCCAAATTCACTTAATTTATTTCGAAAGATTAATTTCAGACCCGTTTCATATAAAATTCCCCTAAATTTCTTTAAAATAAATACAAGGCTTGTTGAAATAATTGTAGAGCCTTTTATAAATTTATTCAGCGCAGATATGATAATATACAATTCAGAGTATGAAAGCATGTTTACGAAATGGGAACGCTATTTATATTCATACGACACATCTTTTATGTACAAAAAAAGATTCACGTGTGTGCATGTCAAATGAATGTTTTAGAAGCTAAATTGAAAATACATATACCGTGGAAAATTTATTTCAATAAATCGTCATATTCAAAAGATATTTCTAAAAGATTTGGCAGAAACCTCTCGTTCCATTAAATCAATACACGGAGACGGATTGAAAAAAGTGGATGCATCGCTTCATAAAAGTGAACCAAAAGAGCTTCGGTAAATTATCGCTACATTTTGTGGGGAATTTACGATGAACAAGTTTTAAACAAAGTGATCGTTGCCTTTGGGAGATAAATAATGGCGAAAGCCTCTGTCGGTGAATTAATAGAAATAAAGTAATGCGGTTGTATCAATATATATAACACGCGTATCCCTATGGTTATATCACTGATTTGTGATAATCAATGATTTCTTTTGTGAATCGATATCAATTGGTGTTCGATAAGAACCTCAAAGAAAATAAATAGATACAAACTTGCATTAGAAAATTATGGCATACATTTAAAAGATTATAAATTTAAGGAAATATATGTGTGTGTGTAGTTTCGCAATAAATAGTACTAAAAAGTTTATAAAAACGCTTACATTAAATAAGATAAAGTTTAATGATATTAAGGAATCGGTTCAATCTTAGTTAGTCATTTTAAATAGATTTTTACAACTAGAAGATATTATCCAGAAAAATAAGTAGTTATTAAACAACATACATCAAATAAGGAAGGTAATATTTTTAAGAACATTGTCGGGAAACTGAATTGAAAGTTAAGCTAATATTCTTTTTATTCATTTATTTACTTATTTATTTCATTTCGATATTCGCGAAACCAATGGTTGAAATGCGAATCCACTATTTAAATAAAAAGTAAGAAATCACTTCGAGTGTTGAGTGTAAAGGAACCCTCGAGAAAATCAAATGAACAAACCAAATGCTTATATAAGCGCAGAGAAACTATATTAGGAATGATGCAACACGCCTTTTCAAGAAATTACGACAAATGGTAATGTGGATACGAATTCATGCGAATAATGGAATCCTTTCAATATTCAATCTACGAATGATTCCTAACAATACACGGAAAATGTATACTTATCCTCGTCATAATGAGATTAAGATCTTCGACTCAAACATTTTAAAAGATTACCTATCATGTAAACGTTTGGTTTGTGTTTTATATTTAAAAATTGGTTTTGAGGGAGATTAATTAATAAAGAATTGATATTTGGTGATAAAGAACGAAATATTATGAAATAGACTTGATTTTTTAAATATAACGCAACTTTCTGGTTCTTGCTCTGAAATGCGAAATTATTTAAATCGATCATGGTGGGAAATATTGACGGAATAAACAGAATGTGAAGTAAAAAAGATCGATTCCATTCTATTCTTATATTTTGATGGCATAGAAGATGTGATTTTTAAATAAATAACATTTAAGATTTATATCGATTACAAAGGTATAGATAAGCGGGTGAGGGTATGCAGATGAATGCGACTTTGGAGTACCACGAAAAGGCAGACATCAATGAAAAGCCCTGGAGACTCGCAAGTCTCATCTTCGGAGATAATGAGAGGGAAAAATGAGGCCCCGGAACGATGCCGTCGAGGACTTTAAGAGATAGGGTTGCTCTTTGTCGAGTGCAAAAGACGGGAAAAGTGAAACACTTCTATCTTTTGTTCTTATTCGGTGCGCGGAACTTTGTTAAAACGGGAAAAAGTTGTGGTTTTTGAAAAAGCCCTTCTGCATAAATTTCAACCCATTAAAAACGATCTTAAAAGTATTTTCTAAAGCTCTGAAGTTACGGTTTCGCAGCGTAAATTGTTCCCTTTTTTGGAGAAAATTATTTTCGAGGCGTCATCGGCGTTTATTTCGACAGGAAAATGCACTCGAATTGGAGTTCCTCTCATTCGACTCTTCGGTTGACCAACGTTTTCACGCACACACAAAATCGCTGCTTTTTATGTTCTCAGGCGAATCTTTTTGGCCTTCATAACAATATCTAATATTGTGCCGCTTGAATCATGAAGTAGTTATTTCTGAACTTGAATATTTTGTGTTGCTGACCTAGTTTATCATTTTTTAAAAAGTTAAATATTGTTATTATGATATATTAAAAGTTTATATTATATTCTATCTATTCTATCTCTTACTTCACTTATCAATAAACTTTTATTCATAATTAACAATTTCATTTTTACCGATTTTGAGTATTTTATTACGAACATAAAATGCCTTCTACGACTTATAGATATAAACTATGATATACGTGAAAAATACCTGTTATTTGTTAAAACGAGATATACATTTCTAAAATCGATTTAAACAGAAAAAAAATACGTATGAAGAACCTTACTGTTGATAGCTTAATTCCCAAGTTTAAGTAAATTTATGTGTATGCTATTTTTTCACAAATATTTTTGATAAAATACATACACAAATAGCATTAAATGCTTCAAAATATATACGACTAAATAAATAAAGTACGATTAATTCGGTAAATTTTTTTTAAGAATGAAGATGGATTCCAATGCTCCGCAATGGGAAAAGTCAACTTACGCGAATGAAATGATGGATATAAGTTCCACAAATCCTTGGTCTCATTTCCCATAAGAATTGGACGAATCTTATTGCGCGAGACTGCTGCTTAAGAAGGACATCTGTCGGAAGGCAGCGTAGTCTCCTCGTCTTCGAGAATCCTTTGAATATCTTTCAGCAGTTCAATAACTCCCACGTAAAATCACGTTTATATCTTTTTAAACAGATTTCGTAGGTTTTCGTCCATATCGGTATGGAGATGAAAACTAAGAGTAAAAAATTCGAAAGAAAAATTATGAGATAAAAGTTCGACTTTACAATCCTCTATATTTTCAATGATTTTTACGATTTTCGTGAGAAAACAAAGGTTTCCGATGATAAGGAGAGTTCCAGAAACAGAGGCCCTTGCGTACGTGAGTACGAATGAATGTTTAAAAATGAGTGCATTGGATGGAAAATATCCGAAGTATTTGTAGGAGATTATGATGCTTTCAGAGGCATTAAAATGCTCTCCACGAGAATTTCAGACGGATATTTAAGGTTTTGCGTGCAAATGAATGGATCACGTCCTTCGAAAGGCCTTAAGACCACTGCGAAAGCCTAATATATTTGCCTATTTCATCGATAAATACGTGATTTATTACGATTAATTCGTAAGGAACCGGAGCGTCAACTTTAATATTATGAACTCAATCTTTGCATAAATTTTAATATTTCTTCATTAAAACTCTCGTCAATATTTAGAAATCTGTGATTTTATAATTTGCATATAATGAAAAAAGTTCATATTTAAAAGAAAAATAATCCGGCAATCCAAAGTTTGATAGAGAACGATGACTCTTTGTGTGAATTAGAGGAGAGATAATAAAACCTCACAATATATATTTGTAAAGTAAATTATATATTTTTTATCATATAATTCTAATTAAAATATGATGAATATTCAGAAAAAATATCGATATATGATTAAGATTTTCTACTATTATAATTATTTTAATCGGCTGATTTTGCAAATCCATTAGTCAAATATCATAAAAAATGATTTACTTCAATCATTTGAGGCGCTTTCAATAAGTGATATTAAAATTATACGCTCGGTGTGAATATAATCGCCTTGGTCACGTTATTGGTGTCGGGTTTCGTAATTCGCACCTTCATTTGATTAAGTTACACGTTTGTCATTCTAAAGTTAATTTACTCAATGTCTCATCTTATTCACCATGTTCCCCACTCGGAGTCTATATATGAAGAATGCGACATTATAGAATTATATTAGTGAAGCAACTGTGAATGGACATCCATTCGTGACCATAGGAAGAATTCAAATATTCCAATGGTCCGATGATCCACGAAGTGTCGTGAAATGCATGGAATTCCATGGCTTCCATTTGGGCCATCTGATTGTTTGTCCCACAGTTTTCAATTCGCTTCCAATCGGCAATTTTCAATTCCAAGGCAGAGATATGTCGCGCAATCAACAGTGTGTGCCCGATTCAAGTTTTATTCGGCAGAAGGTCTTGCGAATGCATCTATTAAGTTCAATCAAGATTTTGCATTTTCAGGGAATTGATTGGGTTCTTTCTCCGACAAACACAGACATCGAAATGCGTCCGTTTCACGTCCAATCGAATGTATAAGAGACGTGCATCGTGTTCATCTTCAGATATAAAACTTATATACTCTGAATAATTATAATTTAAACAATTCTAATAGATACATTCGTTTCATACAGTAATAATAATAATTTTCGCGATTAAAACAGCTGAGCAAGGAAAAATAATTGTGATGAATCAATAAAATCTAGCAATTAAATATGACTGCTTTTTTACATATATGTGAATAAGATTGAAAAATGAAATTAATCGATAAATTTCACTTGAAACACTTAAGTTTGTAGTGACTGAACTTCTGTCCCATAGTACCAACTTTAATTCTGTGGCCTTGAACCATGTTCTATATACAGTCTTACTTCCAAAAAATAAATGGCCAGAGGGTGTATTGGAGGAGTGAAGGAGGATATTTTGGAGGTAATGCTAGATCGAGGGCCCCAACGAGAACAATGAACAGGGAATTGTGTTTCTAGGCAACGTTCTTCAGCTGTATTGAATATGATATTCCCCTCGAGGTATACAGGAGGAGGAAAAGAAGAAGGGAAGAGGAATACAAGGAAACCATTATTACACGTTGAGCTGAAATAGGTTAAAAAATTAGGAAAATCTTTCAGAGAAATTAGCACGTGATGGAACTTACATTTCAGGCTACATACGAGTGTAAACGTTTATAGAATTGTGTCTTCAAGAGTGCAATCAGAGCGTTCTTACGGAATATTCCCTCGCGAGCTATGAAAGATTAGATTCGGTCCTTTATTTTCAATAAGAAATGAGTCCACGGTCTTTGGTTCTAATTCTTCATGACCTTAGTTCTCACGAATCGCAAGGGACTTGCTTTCCTACTTTGCCTAAATCAACTCATGGAAACGAGTTCCAAACATTTAATCTTAGGCCTTTTCTATTGAGAGTTTTCCTCATTTTTAATTTTGACGATTCGAGTTAAGTACCAATATAATTTTTAATTGATGCCAAGAGATTGATATCTTTCTCGATGATCCATTACAGTTTCGCCGAGTTATTTGATTGCGAATGTCGAAGTATTTAATGATCGTTTGCGATAATTTCTCCGCCACGAATCAAATGATTCATTTACGCACATTTAGCGAATATTCTCTTAATTCGCTATGAAATATAGTGAATGAGACTACAACCATACTTTGGCTCCAAACAATTTCTGAATTGCCTTCATTCCCGAATAATTCGCTCTTCTGAATCGAAAGAGAGATTAGAAACCCACTTTTTCTAAATCTTAAAATGTGGGTTCGATGTCTTTCCAAACTCTTAATCGCTTTGGACTTCAAATGGGACGCATCCCTCGGCGAAATGTCATAATAAGGAGACGGTTGCCCGAGGGATCGTAATCGGCGAGTGTTGACCACCGCAGAGGATCCCCACGGAGACCCTGGCCTTGGAGATAAGCAGAGAACAAAAGAGGGAAGTTTTGATGCGAAGACAAGTCATCTAACGAAGCTGCTTTCAAAGATGAAATTATTTCTTCTGTTATTCCCCGTGGATATGAAAAAGGAACGGATCTTCGGACTTCAAGGAGTTGAAGAAGAAAACGAGTATAATTACGAGGCGTTTAAGTTATATTACAGAAATATGAGCCATGTTTTATTTGAGAATCGCCATCCAAATTATTCAAGGATTCAAATGAGTTTTCTCCTCATATTTTTAGAATTTTCTGCTGGAAATGATGAAACTCATTTTCTTTTTTAACATAATATTGTCAAGTTATTATATTTCAAAATTTTAAGAATATTTTACGTTTAAAAGTGCTAAGTACTCTTTACGGGTAATAAATATACCTTCACTATATATAATATACCAGGAATATGCTGCTCAACACAACTTAATTCGTCTACTTTAGTTTTCAGGCTAAAGTATTTAAGCTCAATTATTTATGACGATGCATCATACTTCTAATTTAATTCATCATACCAAGAAAAATCTCAGCTCTCTATTTATGGATAATCACATCATCATTTACTATAGCTAATACTTGATAGAATATCAATTACAGATCCCCATTTTATATGAGTATTGAATTTTCTCCAATAATAATAGATCAAATTAAAGGAGGGATCGTCTGATGTAATCTTCTCTTAAGGAATTCTAAAATCAGAATTAAAAAGCGAATGCGCATCATCGCTCTATGACTATGGCCAGTTCAAGTTACATTAAATGAGATCAGGTCAAAATGCGTAGAACTACGCCTCTCTTATACTTGTCTATTATTTACTTTATAATCATAGATATTTTATTAGTGGCGTTCGAATTTTAAGGGCAAATTTTTAACTCTTTAAAATCACACCGCATGATATACATCCTAGTTTATCCCATTAGAAAATCAGAAGACCATCGTCAAGTTAATTTAATTGCGTTTCTACTTTATGAAATTGTTTGAAAGAGAATCTCTATACTCTAACGGAGTGCATGACTTGATTTTTAAGTATCACAGAATTTAAAATTTTATAAGTTATCCTTTCTCAGTTTAAGAATTTGTTTTACTAACAGCAGTTTCGTGACCTATTTATCAGAAAATCGAACCTTCCCTTTTGCTGTTTCTTCGCAAATTCGTTTACAAGATCTTTTAATGAAAATTACCGTGACATGGTCATAATTTGTATATCATTATCGAGTCACACTGTAATTATAGACTTAATTAATAATCAATTTACAAACGTTTTAAGTCTTGTTATATATATTTATTGAAACTTAGTGCTAATAATCAACCGATTTACTTGCATCCTATGATCCAGTTATATAAAAGGAGTAAATAAATTCCAATTGAATCTGTTATACCTTTCACAATTTACCGCCAGACGTCACGTATGTAGTAGCTACTACGTCACCGAGGCCAGCGACTATCGTAAAATAAATATGGAAGTGGAAACGGTTATATTTAGTAATTATCATCCGACACGGTCAAATGAATTCTTCGAAAAGACCTTTTCAGCCGAAACATGCGTAGGCGTCCGCTCATGAGTAAGTTTTCCTTCAGATAGCTCAGTTTGAATATAAAAGTACTGCGTTGAAATAGCCTTTTTATGGTAAAACAATAGGAGAAATCCCTATGGCGCTGTGGTTCTTATCTGTTATTCTCCAGAAAGCGGTTTTATTTTGAGTGGCGGCTGAAGTGGCGCCCGAAGATGAAGACAAAACACTGGCAATCTGCGCACCGGCGTATCCTAATCCTCGGAATTATTCCAGGCAGAAGGATGCTTAGTTTGGAGATCTGCCACGAAAGCGCTGGAAGCGGGATCGGGAAGAGAATGGATGTGTTGAATAGGCGAGGACATCTGGACGGCGAAGTGTGAAAACGAGAGACAAACAATTGAATGGATAAATGAAACATAAGCCAGTGGTGGGCACGCAAGCACAAAAAATTAAAGGGAAGATTTGCCAGAGATGAGAAACAAATAATTCCCAAAGCGAATGTATTTATTCGTTGAAAATTTAGAAACCAGAGTAAATACGAAATTCTGAAGCGATTCCAATTATTTAGGAATATTTAATAATTATTATTTTAATATTTGAAGAGATATATATCTTAGTGCTTGGATCTGAAATGAAGGAACTACAAAACGCTCTTCCGAAGGTTATAATTTCTTATTTGTTTCTATATGCATATCGAAACATAACGCAAGGAAAGATGAAGATAGGGATTCAATGTAAAATAATTTTACATGCCTCCGTCAATTCTTATGACTTTATATCTTTTGAGTTGTTTTTGGAAATTCTAAGCACAGAAAGTTTTGCGTATTACTCATATTAATTTCAGTGAAGACGAAGTTATTTCATATACATAATATAATTTTGAAATTTAAATAATTCATAATTAAACAGTTCGAAAATTAGGGTCAATTTAAAAAGAAAATTGTTATTTATTTATATATCATGATCATGAAGTAGATTATTACTAGCAAATATATTAATTAATCCCCAACAATAATTGATGAATGAATAATGATAATAAAACGGAGGATATTATTAATGTTAAAATAAAAATTTTAATATTAATTCTATTTCATCGTATTCTTTATTAATATTTTTGGTTATCCACGTAAAATATTCAGCGTTCACTTAGTGGGCCACTATGAAAGAGACTAAAAATGTTCTATGATAAATATTTATTATCTTGAAGCAAGTTATTCTGCACTTATTACGATGTAAATGTGAGTACCTACTAACCCATCTCTTGAGGATGAAATCCGTTTATGTAGGTAATCTCAATTTTTCTGTGATAGTCTATTCGAGGACCTCTAATCAATAATAAAGTGCTCTATATAATGACTTCAAAATGGAATATAGAGAGAGTTCCCATAAATAGATAAAAAGTCTTATTGGATATTAAATTTGAAGAGATTATACAATTTATAGAGACATCGAAAACTTTATTTAATTACAGAGCCTTAGATAAAAAGTGATTCAGTGAAAAATCAGTATTTTCTGGTCATTTTATCATCATCGCCTCTTTTTGAGATTCCTCATCAACTCTTCAGCTGCGAGTTATGATCAGTGACTGATTTGCATATTAACGATAAATACTTTTATTCCATCGAATAAGATTGCATCTAATGATTATTATTTGACAATAGATAATAGTTCAGAGTAGAACAAATATTTTCCTCAATAGTTTTCTGGCTATCGCTGTAAATTTAATGGCAATATTACAGCCATTCGCTCCAACAAATTTCTAAACGAAAGAAAGTCCCGCCGATTGCATGTCTTTTGCATTAATATTTTAGAATTTACTTTCACTCTCAAAATCGATATTTGGGGAGATTATTTGATGGAATTTTCGCTCGACCCAGTTTCACTGCAATTCGTCCAACTGGGTCACTCCGGATATTTAAAATTCATACAATTGTTCCTCTAACAGTCGACTGCGCAAAATATTATATTGCCTATATTATATTACTTTGGGAATAATTGAGAAATGCAGATCTGCTTCGATGAATGTATAGCAAAACGTGCGCCGAGGGATGTGAAAGCAAAAGAGATTTATGCTTAAATTGCATTTGATATTATTATTTGGATGTAGTTTATAAGAGAAAACTTAAGTGTGTTACTTTGATTTACTTTACTTTTAGACGCCAGAAACTTTACAATAAATAACATACTTCATTGATATTTTCTTTATTCCAAGATTTAAAAAAAAATCATTTATTCGTTAAATATACGTTTTAAATATTTAAATTTCGCTAAACTGCTTTTTTAGGCGTATCTTGTAGCTTCCCTAAATTTCCCTGATCGAATACGAGTGATGTGATTTGGTCGTTTCATAAGAAATTCTCAGACCACTTCATCCCGAGTCAACCTTAACATCAAGGTAAAGATTGTGGTTTCTGAGAAACAGAATGATTTATTTATAATTTAATTAATACTATTAATCAATAAAGTGCTCTATTATATGACTACTAGAGTAATATACAAATTTCTCCAAAGAAAAATACACTTCAACCTTTAACAGATATATATATAACAGTCAGTAAGCTGTCTTAATATGATGTTATATAGATTAAACTCATTTTTTAAACATGGTCACTACTCCCGCTAATTTCCGATACATAGAAAATAAATAAACACTAAAGAAGCTAAATTAATAGACTCTACGTTGTAAATTAATTTTTAATCGATATTTGACATTCTATTGTACATCAGTTATTTAATTTCTAACCATTGATTTGCCACAAAATTTAAATATTTATTTGAATTCTTATAAAAAGAATAATATTACATAATACACAAATATTTAGAGAATCTAATTATATGAAAGAATGTATATTCATTGCCGAAATCTAGAATGTGCATGAAGCAGAAGAGAGAGAAAAATCAAACTCACTCTCATGTGTTCCAAGAGCAAAAGAATAATGTGCTGAAGTGACACGAGTATTCTTAAAATGGAGGACTCGGAACTTTGAGCCAAATGTGGGGCGAAAAAGTCTGGGAAAGTATAGGGAAAAAGGATGGAAATATTGGCTTAGAGTTGGATCTTTAAGAGAAGATATATACGTAATGTTTATATATATGTGAAGATATTAGAAAAATTGAGGAAGAGTTAAATACTGGATATTTGAACGTTTTAAACGAGAAAGTCAAAAGTTGATTAGAAAAAACAAACTTTTTAAGAGGTAGTCATGGCTACAAAATACAGCGCAGATAGAAGAATCAGTTCAGTTAAACTATCCTATTATAGCAAAAGCACAAAATAAAACAAACAAATATTCTGAATAACCATTTCCCAAAAATGATGGTAGAGTAGATATTTTATATTATTATGAAGGTTATCTAACTGAGGAAAATTTCCATTTCAGGATAAAATACAAGTTATCATGATGTTCATTGATCATCAAATATTTTCTAAATATAGTCTGCTTTTAGAATTTATTTAGAAAGAAATTGAATAAAAAATTACTTTACACGAAATTTTATCGAAGCTTTCGTAATGAACAGTGCATACATTAGATATAGCAAAAATATTGAATAAATCATGATAATGAAAAATATATCAATTCGAAATCATATCCAATAAAGAGGATGAAACGGTAGAAGTGAATGCATAACATAAAATAAAATATCCCTAAGAATTGTTCTGCTTTGAATATCATGTCCTCGATGTATGCATACGATGCACTAACAATATCTTGTATGCATTATTAATTCAATCCTTTTGATTATCTAATGAAAACGAATATTTATAAAAGGATCTTAAAATACAATTCCAAATGATTTAAATGGATACGAATAGGTAATGGATTTGTCAGAAAAATAGAATTTATAAATGTGGGAATTAAGTTAAAGAATGACCAATAAGACGCATATTTAACTGACTAAACTTGTTGTTTAGAAAAAGAAAGTATAGATGACGAAAGATAGATTATACACATATAATTTCTCGGAGTATCTTTTTAACTTATAGGCAATTTGATGATGAGTCGAAATTCAAATGGCAGTTCACAAAAGTTGGAGTTCGGGACTTCTTCCAAAGAATCAGTGGTAAGGGACAGAAGAGAAAAGCGATGGCAGATGAAGCGGTAGTATGAAAAAAGGGGAAGTTGGAGTGCTTCGTAACTTCGCCCAAGAGAAACGCACCAGAGCCAATAAATCGAAAGGTTCTTTTTTCAAACCATTTCCCACATTCGCGATGCCTTTTCACATTCGTGTTTGTCTCCGAGTGCATCCAATCAGACGGCCTTTATTCAATTACTAATCGAAGCATTTAAACGAATGTCTTCTTAATTTGTCATTTAATTGGGGCCTTTGAATTGGAGTTTGTGACTCACCTCATGTTTATCATTATATCTGATAAGAAGGAATTGTTGTGATATCGAAATAAAGACGGCATGAGTCTAACATTATCATTCCAAGCTACGGTTGATCAAATGAAACCTTTGAGAATAATTTAAATTTATGAAAGAATTAGAAATACAAAATTTGAAACACTGTGAACAAATCCGTCTCTGACCAATAATAATTCATCTCCGATTCCCATAGAACTCAAATGTTACTTTAAAAAGGTAAATAAACAGATGGTGAAAAGTGGAATCTATAAAATATTAAATTCAATCTAAAATATAAAGAATGTATTGAATTACGAATAAAACTGACCCAATTAGTTGAAAGTTCCTCAAGAAAGAGCACATTGAGATCATCAGATTGATGAGAGACTTCCAATTAGCATTCACTTGTTTTTCTCTCAGTGATCAATAAAATATTCATACCCAATTCCGTTGGGTCGACGTTTGCTCGATACATTGGCATTAGCGATGGACGAAAGAGGCGATGTGGTTAACCATATTTGGTTGACGACCCCTCAGATACTAGAAAACACGATCGCCTAAATGTGAATTCGGAAGAGGTAGATGAAAACAACCGGAATTCGAGAAACTATCAGTTTTAATAAGAACCGAATTCTGTTTTAAATAAGTACACATTATTGTATTAGCTAATCATTATATATTATTGGAATACTCTCAGTTGTTGTTGATGTTCCTTGATGCAAAACTGCGGTTTGCATACAAATGTATGCAAATTTTCAAATGTTCTTTTAAAGCATCAACAAAGAGATTGACCCAGAAAGTTATGCAAGTGAATGTGTACTGACTTTATTAGATGTGACAATTAATATTGAAAGAAGTTACTCCTGAATTGTACACTTCGGATGAAGAATTTTGAAATACGACATCGCGGTATAATAAAAAGAGCACTGTCTGTTATTTCGACTACTCTGTTTTTAAAAATATTTACATTTTATAATATTTTAAATGTTGAGTCAACTTTAAATCGCCAAAAAGTATTTATTTTAATGCTTATTCATTAAAACATAAATCATAAGAAGATAATAAACCTCAATATTTTTCAAACGAAACATATTAACATAAAATCATTACATAAGAACAAACTTTAAGAAAATAAACCGACTCCAAGTTCAAATTCTTACCTTAGAGAGGATATATCCAAAAAATAAAACCAATGAATTACGTTATACAATTTTACTTTAAACTTAACAAATAATAGAAAATTATCTGGTTATTGATTCCGTCACAATTTAATTAATATTTTTATGAGACGAGAAATATCTTCGTTGGTAATAAACAAAAATATCACATCTTCGACTGCTTAAAAATATCAATATCATTTCTAATAAACAGAGTGCTACATAATGAAATTGGAAAGAAGATCCTCCGTTGCACTTTGGAAAGTAGCCTCGAGCGGCTATCCACCGATTGGTAAGCACATCTTTAGCCGCCTTTCCATTAATTTCCATTTCAACCTTATTATCCTTAACATCGACCGCACGAGGCCAACAAAGACGACACTCAGCCATAATCGCTTGTGCAGCAAATATGCAAAAACTGCTCCGATTTTTTCGGTTAGAAGAAAACCACAACGAATATCGCTATATTTCCATTCATCCGATTTTTGCGAATCCTTCCATTTAATATATGCGTAAAATGCCCTGTGTGGTGGTTTCACGCTTTCCACTTTTTTATCGGAAAAAAAGATTTCGTCACGCCTGGACAATGTTTTTGGCTTTTTTTTGCGGGAAATGTCAGAAAAATGTAGGCCGCGAGTGCAAATAGAGGAGGTGTGTGTGACGCACTCCGTTACTATGACTACGATAAAAGCATTTGAATCCCACGTCAAAGAATTGGAAAAGTATGAAAATGGGCGATGAAAGCGTATTTTTACTTTTGAATAATAACGTAATGTAAATTGTTCTTCTGCCGCATTCCGTTCCATTCTCGAATTGAGACACGAAATGCGATGCGTTGGCAACTGGAACAGCGTATGGAATTCGATAACATTTTTTACAATATAAATCATTTTGGATCTTTAGAGGTAAAAATTCTAAGCCCGATTTACTTTTAAAAAATAATCTCTGATTTTATGAAATAGCCATTTGATCTTTGAAAATTTAATCCCAAAAATGTAACTGTTATTAGCGAAAAAAACTTTGCAAGCTTAGGAAAATAAAACTATAAATAATTTGGACTTTGAAAATTTGGATCAATAATAGAAGAATTACAGGCCACATGAAACCTCGCTACCTCTTTCTGACACAGCCAAGACGGTACAAAATCAACTCTTGTGGGAAACGTATTATTGGGATTTTTATTCCCATAGCTCCTTCACAGATAAATGACCATCAGGAATCAAAATAAAAAAACGAATATTAAAGTTGACCGTCACATAATCAAGCTTTAAATGTTTAATTTTCTCTTTTTATCGGAACTTACGCTGAAGACAGGCCCAAGATTATTTTCTGTTTGGTAAAAATACACTCTAAGAATTGCTGGCGTATGGCGTTGCTAAGATATTTCAAATAAATATTGATTGGCCCCGAGGCGACGAAAATTAATCGAAAAGATTTTAACTGATGGAGCGATTGTGTTTTTTTCCCGATGTCGATTGATGGCTTTCAGACGTGGAAAGCATTAGTTATTATACGTTATAACCCGCAGCCGAGGGAAAATTGAATTTTGACTCTTTGGGGACATTACATATTTTTTGTAAGAATTCTATTGGGAATTCGAAATTAATTTTGAGGTTTTTGCCAAAATTACAAATCAGCTATTGATACAAAAAGTCCTCCCGGATTGAACTATGATGTCTCATCATTCAATATGGTGTTTAAGATATTAATCGCTGAAATTGAAATATTGCAATTCTTAGCTCACAATACTTTCACAAAAAATCACACGTCAAGTATCCCATATTCTTTTTTCAAAGTTTGTGGTTTTTAGGTAAATTGCGTCATAAGAGGGACTATTTCTGTCAAATTATTGAAAATGGGATTTAAAACTACTAATGAACATGATGGTTATAAAAATTGAAGACGTAACACACGATTCTGTCAAGAATGTAAAATAAATGACAATTGAATTAGTTTTTAAAATCAGGCGTGCTTCATGAGATATTTCAAAGGAAAGATAAATCAGTAGTAAAATTAACAGCATGAGATTATTTCCGATTTATTTACGCCTTATCGAGAGCATATACAGCAGATTTGTTAGCAGTGAAGGCAATGCTTCACGTTTTCATTATGCGAAATTCGATCGACCTTAGCAACGAAAGGTTAAATAGATAATTAGGTGAGGTTGGATCGAATTTTCCTTTAATGTGACCGGATAATGGAGACATTGTCCTGCACGATTAATCACACGTCCCTTCTACAGAAACATGAAATATTCAAGCGGACGGGACTAATTCCGCGGTTGGGATGGCTGATTACGAGCCAATCTAATAAAGAAGATCCTTTGGTGGGAAACTTTGGAGGAGTGATATAGAGGTAGATTGTGTGGGACTTTTCCGAGTGTTTTCCTCTCCAATCTAGCCTCTAATCCAAATCCGATAGCTTTTGTTACACTCACTAAATCGCCCTGGTATATAATAAAATCACCTGTTTATTCTCTTAAAGAATAACTAAAAAGCAGTAAAATTACAAAGAACTGCTAAACGATATTCAAATATTTTTATTTTAAATTTATGGCGATTTAAAACAATAAAGAATCAAAATAGGATTTCTGACAATGAATCTCGTGTTATTAAGTATCTTTCATAAGTCCAACACATAATTAGTTTTATCAAAACGTAAAATTTGTTTCTAAGGCCTATCGACGTCAAATGAAGATCGTAAACTTAAATCAGTTTCTATTGAATCTACATGCATCTCTGAAATGATGTTTATGCATTTATTTTTCGTTTCTTTTTGGGGAGCATAAAGTTGAATCAAAATGCACTCAATTACTTCAATCAGGTTCTACCATTTACGTTGAAGGAGTATTGACAAAATTTTAATAATAAAGTCCGATATTTTTAAAAATGAACTTTAATAACCCATTTAGTGTGTGAAAGAAAAGATTTGTCTGTATTGAAAATGGATTCCCTCAGACAAACACCATAGGCAATGCTACGAATTTAAAGAATAAGTAGCTTTAAAAGTTTTGTAACTTTTACCTCATATGTGTTTTATTATATGGCCTAAATCTTTTCATATTCAAACTTCATCTTTAACTTTATCCATCTTTCTGATGAGTAGGCATAATTCGTAACTTGAGTTATACTTAGCAGTACTTTCAAATATTGTATACTGACATATCTAGTCCTTTATACTCCAATGATTTTAATGCAAACTGTTCATACAATTGTAAGCAAACAGATTCATTTTAAGCATCCATATCGTATTTAAGATTCTATTAGCTCCCCTGAATTGGTAGTTGAACATTCGAATAGGATAATTAATTAAAAATATTACGAAAATTAATTTTTCGTTTGAAAAATACGTCGCAATCCTCAAAAATGTTACCGAAAACTCGCAAAAGATCGGGTGAAAATAAACGGTGAGGGCGTAAATTTTGATGGAAGGCGCCGTGCAAACCTTAGCGAGGATACACAAGTGGCGGATCATTTGCAGAACACGACAAATAAGAGGATTATTCCTGTTGAATCTTTACGATGAAAGGGATTCTTATCGCGAAAGAGCCTCAAAAAGGATTCCGCTTTGGGTGTAATAAGGAGTTGGAATGGTGACAGTACTTTGTGGCGGAGATGGGATGAGAAGCGGAGGATTACGCAGAAGAAAGAGTCTCAGACATCCTTCGATTCAAGACGAATTTTGCATTTGCCTTTTAAGAGTAAACAGTGGAAAGATCTTAAGTAATTCGATTAACTGAAGACAATTAGGTCGAGTAATTCGTGGAATCGATTACAAAGAATCTCATTCTAATCCAAGTCAAACAAACCTTACGTTAAACCAAAGGAGATGAGTGAAAAAATCTGAGTGTAGCAAGACTCGAACCCGGATCTCTCGATGCATAGGTAAATTCCAAGGTAGTTTCTCAAGAAGCCGTGTTCGCATGAATGTGTCGGATGAAGTGCATTTTTGGTACAGTCTCTTCGTATGGTACATAAGGAATCATACACAGCAAAGGAAACTAATATACTCTGAGTAAAGACAAGAGATTTAAAGAAAAGGATCTTAAAATTATCGAAATTTTAGAAACGTAAATACTTATAAAATTAAGTATGAGTGATATTTGAGTTCTGTACGTTTATTAAACCATTAAAATCCAGAAACTCTCCCATTAATCCATATTTTCGTTTCGGGCGTTTAACGAGAGCTTAGAATACAATAAAAATGAATGAGCTAATAAACTCAATTTTGTAATGATAACAATGGAGAAACATTCACAGCGACAGAATGACAAATTATACCACTTATATCGCTCAGTTTTTCTCGATTTAGAGATTTGAGCAATTAGTGACGTAGAACAAATGGAAGGGGTGATTAAGGGGGAGGAGGGGGTGGGAGGGTAAGGAAGGGGAGGGAAGGAGGGGAAGGAGGGGTAAGGAAGGGGAGGGAAGGAGGGGTAAGGAAGGGGAGGGAAGGAGGGGAAGGAAGTAGAGGTAGAAGAGGAATGTTAACGACAGATGATTCTGGTCCGCTTAGTAAGAGATGCTTCTGAGGATTTGTCAGAAGGGAGTTATCCTTATGAGCGGTCCACTTGAAGATAAAACAGATGAAGGCGTGCGTTATCTTTAATGAACGCGTTCCAATGGATTACAGCACGAACGGGAGTAATCCACTCATCCAAGTGCTGTTTGCCGATTTGATCCCCATTTCTGCGATTGGTGGCCTTAATTATCCGAATGAAGGATTTTACTTAAGTGTTAATGAAGGCGTCTCAACAACACCGATTACAAGGAATTCCGAGAAAACTCTATTCTCTGAAATACTCAGATGTTTGATAAAGCGAAAGAAACGGAGGGTTTGGTTGGGAAATCGTCAGCAATTGCATTGGGATTAGAAAACTTTAAAGTAAATTTAAAACAAATGGTTGATTTCAATGCAGAATAATATTTTGTTAGTTCTGAGGGTTTCGGGATTATTTTTCCTCTTTTAACCTCAGAAGAACTTTTTAAAATGTTATATAATAATAAATCGCGTTTTTCAATTCCATATGAAAAAACTGAATTTAATCGCCAAAAATTATTAAAGACCTTTATAATTAGTTTAACTAATAAATATATATTTTTAAATCTGATATTTTGAATAGTTTATTGCAATAGTTCCAGAATTAAAGGACGATAAATTAATTACTTAATGATTCAATATGAAACCAAATTCTTTTAAAGTAATTTTGTTTTATATTGGCCAAATAAATTTAAATAAAGATTTTGAAGGACAATTGAGTGAAACGAAAGCCATGGAGAAGAAAGCAATTACTTCAGAAACTGAGTAAAATTAATGATACTTGGCAAACATTATTTTGGAAAAGTATAAAAATGGGAACAGAAAAAAAGTGAATTATAGAACGAATTCACATTATAGGCTAAATAAAATAAAAACTTCAGTCCTTGCAATTCAGTTTGTTTATTTCTATAAATGCTTTACTTGGATAAGAAATTGAAAACTGTGTATTTATTTCATAGAAATAAGAGGCATACAAAAGGTATTAGAATACATTTATAATCTTTTTGAAAGGATAAATTTTTTTAAATAATTTTAAATTGGAAAATTTATCTTCAGAATACAAAAATAGCGGTTATTTAATTTATAAAAATACTATTTTCAAAATCCATCGCTGATCCCTGTTTATATCCTATACTTACTACCGTAAAATTGTAAATTCCCGTTAAAAGAATACGAATTGGTGTTAAACAATTCGTTTTTTTATTATTTATTTATTTCTATTATCTATATTATTTATTTATTTAATATTTAATAAATATATTTCGTATAGTCTATTTTTCTGCCTAAACACTGAATCTCATGATGGAGTAAAATATTAAAATCTTTTTCAGAATATGAATGCTGCGGTATTTCTTCCTTAATAAATATTTCGTTTTAAGTATATTAAAATAAGTCCGTTTCCTGGAAAAGGGGGATAGATTTTTCCGTTGACTATTCCATTTCATAAAGACTTAGAAAGGACATAGAATATGCATGTAAGGAAATTATTTCACGAGGTAAAACGGAGCTTAAAATCCAAGTTTTGAACTTAAGAAGGTTGAACTTAAGAAGTTTGAAATTATATTGGCTTAAACTTCGTCGTGTCCAATATGAGTTTTTGAAATGTTGGACAAGAATTAGGTGAAAAGCTTCTTTCAGATTCATCGAGATAATTATTTCATAACCGAGAAATTAAAATATAAAAGGAATTCAAAAGATATATTTCAACTACAACCACATATCTCGTGTGATTCACATTATGTATGACGGAGTCATCACATGTTCTTCCAACAGATACTATTCAGGAAAAATTACTTTTCCTGATAATTATAGTGCTAGATGAAGGAATACTATAAGCTGAGATTTGCGATGTCATTTTCATCAAATATCAATAGGGATTTTGAAATACATTTAAAGTTTTTTTCCGTAAACTAATTCTATTATTATTAAAATGATTTAATCTATATAATTATAATAAGCATAATCTAATATTGTAAGATTCTACGAATAATATCAATAGTAATATTAATATATTAAGATAAATGATTATTTACATTGACTGAACAGTTTCTATTCATCAAATCAACCGATTCGAAGGAAATGTAAATTTCGCAATTTCAGCCGAATACGCGTTATTTGACGTTCTCCATCCGCAAGTAGGTCACATACCGCGAATATTACCGTGTTAGAGCATTTGAGAGTCTATTAGTATCGATGGGCAATAAGCACTTTGTCATCGAGGAGAAGATTAATTCATTATGTGTATAATCTATCAAGAAAACATGGGTTCAGTGTGTTGAAGAAATATTTAATTAAGTGAACTTTATATGAGTTTCTGTGAAATAATTGTTTTATTTACAAGAGCTCCTTGGAAACGATTCTCGATTATTCTTCTCTAATTCGGCATTTAAAAGTATAAGAGTTAAATATTTATTTAAAAATATATGAACGACTGGAATGGTTTTAATATTGTTCACTTTCTTTGACCCAATAGAATGATTTTAGAAAACCCAGGTTAACAAAAAGAGTTATTTTCCTAATGTGAGCTTGAAAGTTCCACGTTTAGGTTTTCTAGGTCAGCGAGATGCTTTCATCTCCCACTTAAACTTCACTGGATAATCAACTCCTTCGCTAATACGACGCCATTTCTAATTAGTCGATCTATTAGTTGCCGCTTCTTCGCTGAATTCAAGATTTCTAAAAGAGTTCATCAAAAGGAATCTATACAAGAGTATTAGTAGAGAATTCAAATTTATTATAAATACTGAATATTATTAAAATTGATTTTATATCTGATTTCGTAATGTATAGAGGATATGTTACTATTTAAATAATTCTAATTTTTCAACTATGTTATTTGATTTTTTTGATGGAAAGATATGCTAAAATATACTTAAAACATTCAGAATCTTTCACTTTAATTAAATAAAAAGTTTTTCTTTTTTGTATGGCTACCTTCTGCAGGTTCATATAAGAATTAGAGAGCATCTGATGAACAATAAGAATAAGAATATATATCGATCACAGTTTGAATCATCGAGAGCATTGGAGTCTGCCAATGGAATCCACGGATCTTCGAGAATCAAAGGAAAGATGTGGTGAATATCTAAACTGGGATTTATACTCTTCATTTGTATATACTTTCCCTCTTCGGGTTATCAATGATCAAGAGGGGAAAATTACAACGCTACGGTCCTTTGGCCGCAAAAGGGTCAAGGGCTTATCGGAGGACGATTTTTTCAAGCCCTCATCCAATATGTGCAAGACAAAGGAATCTCGAACAATGGACTAAAACTTTCTCCAAAACGGTAAACTTCTGTTTAAACAGACGGATGAAGTCCGAATCAACAGTTTATGAGGATAAAGGCAAATCCAGGATAAAGATGAGTGTATCTCATCAACCAATGGCAATAGAGAGGTTATAATTGCATTAAACAGACAAATCTACTATAGAAAGACATTTGTAGGTAGCTCAGTGTGCGAATTAATTTGTGGAACTAAGATATGAGTTATAAAATACTGAAAGATGTCCAAGAATAATTCAAAATATGAGCGCTTAGATTTTGGATTAATATTTAGTTTGTAATAAGAAGAGTATTAAGGATTTACGAAGGGTGAAGAAAAACAAGTTATGTCTTAGAAAGGAGTTTTAAGGAAAGAAGAGATAAAACAGAATATTTTAGGAGGAAAGCAATGGAATATTATGCTTTCAATTTCCTTCAAAATTTTTAGTCTAATTCATCGAAGAGTAAATCCTTTGCATCCACATTGTTGGTAACTGAACCAACGAATACAAAAAAGGCTAAATATAAAACATTTCAGAAAAAGTTAATGATTTTCATAACTTTTTAAATGGCTAATTTGTTAAACTAAATATCAACTACTTGTGGTAACGTTGCTCCAGCTGTAGCTGATACGCATTGTTTGGAAGTTAAAACATCGGTCGATCGTGATTAAGAACTCGTTCTATCTCAAAATCGAAAAAGCAGACTCAAAGAATTCCGAAGAAGTTTGTTCGGAAATCAATTACGATTGAAAAATGCAACGAGATTTTCGCATCTCGGAAGTAGTTGCAATAAACTCTTTGTGCTACTCCTTTATACAACCTATAAGCAGTGGAACTTGGGAAAGGCGAAAGATTTATAACCCCCTATGTCGTCTTGGTTTTTGATAAGGTTAGTGAAACATCTGGGACGGCGCATTTTTTCCGGGTGCCTGAATAAAGCCGTAATTTATGGAGCGTGACACGTGTTTTTTTCCTCGCGGAAAGCTATTCGCACGCTTCTGTATTTTTTTATTCGAAGAGGGAGTTATTTCTCGGAAAGCATTCCCTTGCTGGGTGAACCGTCTTCCCGCCAAGATAATGGCAAACTTTAATCTTTCTGAAAGTATTCCCTAAACTTAATTTAAAGCGAGATGTGCATTTACACCTGAATGTCCCCTTAATTACGAGATACAAGTGATTCAATGGGCAATAGCGATCAAAAGATATTCGCGATGAAATGCATTCGAAGGAGCAACCGATTCCGCTTTTAAATATTCAGAGTTAAGTGGACAATCTTATCGTTGATGAAGATGATTACAAGTGAAGATTCGATATCTTGGAGATATTAACACTTCATGATTGCCTCTTGGCTTACATCATCTTACATCATCAAACCTCTTTTTCACAAGCCATTTTAAAACTATTTCTCTTCTATTTTCTCTGAAATTACTATCTAAATTACTTAATCCTTTTTCTTTGTATTTTTAAGATGATGAGATAAACATAGTAATGTTCTAAGTTTTTCTTCTCTTGAGAGTTACGGAGCTGACTAAGGTAAGCGAATGGAGATATAATAAAAGACAAAACAAAAGGCTATTTAATCAATCTAATTTTGTAATATTCACTCTCAACAATTTTTAGAACGTTTGAGTAAATTTCAGAGATGATTAAAATAAAAATAATAAGGGTTTCATTGACCTGTATTTTATCAATGTTATTATAATCAACTTTATAAAATACAATTAAATAATAAGGAAAATAACTCAAATGATAATAAACATATTCGTAATTAGGCAAAACCGTATTCTCAAATGAACAGGTTTTTCTCCAAACGGATTGAAACGGATTTCATCAAAAATAATAAAATTACTTTTCGGAACTTTCCAACATTTTTGGATCCATTTGCAAATTTTTGTGTAACTTTTAAATTATGTATCTATAAAATTCCCACGACACGCCTGTTCATGGCATTTTTTATTTATTTTTTTTTCAATAAGTTTGGTTTTCATGCTCCTCTAATCTATCGTTCAAATCATTAAACCTCTTTTAGTTTTATATTATATTCTGCCTATTCTGACATAGGTTTTTGTAAAACATTTTTATTATGTTTATTTAGTTTGATCGAAATTGCTACTGTCTTTAACCAATAAAATCTTTGAATAGTTTATTGTTCCAAATTACCCATTGGAGTGATAAAATTCCTTTCACATACAATTTCCACCGATAATAATTATCTAATGAGCATCGATAAAACAGTTCACAACGACAATTAGACCGCTGTTAACATAAGAGTTCAAATGTAACAGCAATAACTTCCAATTTCTTGGAAATAATGAAATGGATATACATAAAAATGGACAGAATTCAGTGATGTGGATTGCAAATTAGAAGTGTGAACATCTGGCCAACTTTCATTCCTCCATTATGAGGAAACATAATTATAAATTGTAAGTTGTTATATGTGTCACTTCTATCTCCATTAGTAAAATAACTGCTCATAACTAGAATTCGTTTTCTAATACATAACATGATGAGATCTGTCGGAAACGAACTTTTAGGTGAAAATACTCAGATGAAAGATAATACCTTTCATTTGAATATTAATCATCACTTAAGATGAATTACTACGATGGCAAAGTTTTAGAGATTTATAATTTTAGTAAAATATAAGTAACACATCTAACGGTCATATTATTCAAAAACTAAAGCAAAAAATGTTTATATATTCATCTTATTATTGATTACAAGTGATAATTTTTTTCATGTAGATTGATACCGTGGTTAAGTGCTTTTCCCCGTAGTTTTGCAATTTTTAATATTCTTTCCTGTAAATAAAGTTCATATTGATAATCACTCATTGTCACATTCATTCTATTCCTCCTTTCAGAAGCTCGTTTCCTCATTTCCTTAGACGATCGCATTAATTTCCATATTATCTGTAGTTGTTAGAATATTAAAAGAGGTCACATTTAGAATGTTAAAAGGGGATGACCACAAGTCTTGATCAAAATATCATGTGAGATGTGAACCTTAAGACTTTGAACAATGGATAGAAATATCGTATTTGAATATAGAATTGAATGATACAAATAGTTAAGGATACTTGAGATGCAAATATCAAAGTTTGTACGAAAAGTTAGAAGAAGATATTTACTATTCCACGCAACTATCCGTCGGTGCTGGGAAAACAAAGTTTCTGGGCAATGAATGGAAATGATTGTGTCACATAGTATAGGAAGTGTATATAATGTTGATGTGGAATGTAAACTTATCTATTGGTACAGAAAGCCGACCCGTGGTACTCTGAAGGGACGTTTGGTACATTGTCAATCCTTTTCCTTAGATCTGCAGCAAGAGGAGTGGTCAAGAAATTGCTCATCGAGGCAGGTGTCTGATTGTTCTTTTTATTTCGAGCAGTATTGTTGTGCAGACAATGAGGGCGATATGTCTTCCGAGGGGTGGAATGATATACGAGTATCAAAGAAGCAAAAACTCTAGGTCTGAAGGAGGAGCCCCAAGAATGATAGAAAATGAAAAAAGAGAAGAATGTTAGGAAATAAAAAGCTGTGGGAGACCTGGATTAGTCACGCGTCAGGAGGTGCCGTGATCTAATGCTATCACGCATTCCCGTTTTCGGGAGCCATCCAACGATTATCAAATTTCACTATCCTTTATTTGGAAATTATTCTCGGCTCCTTCAAATACTGAAAAACGCATGTCTTTTAACACCACATGTTCTGCAGTAAAGTAAAAAGTGACCTTCAGATCTATTCCCAGCGTCACAACTAGGCTTCAAATTTATCATTATCGCGATACATTTATCCGAATTTCGAGAGAAAACTTCTATAAAAAGGTTTTTTAAATATTTTCCTCAGAATTCTTAGTGAAATTTAAATACAATAGTTTTACTTTTAATTACTTGAAAATAATTTTTAAAAGTCAATATTTGTGGAATTAGAAAAATTAATATTGATTCTAAAGTGCTTTATAAATTTATAACGCTGCATTGGATCAATCATTCTTTTAAAGAAAAAATATTTATCTCTGTAGAATTGAGCCAAGATTGTTTTGATAATTTTTGAGGCATAGAAGGCATCTTAAATATTGGGTAACTTGAAATATTAAAGAAATGATTCATAAGTTGATCAAATTCTAAAATTCAAATAAACCGCATTTTCTTAGCATGAGATTACATTTGATTCTGAGAAATCCATGTGATTCTATAACGAAATTAGGAGCACTTTACCGTTTATTAGACCAATGGGAAAAGTGTCCCTCTAGCAACTAAATACATCAAACATAGATATATTACTTCTTAGTGTTCATCTTGTACACAAACATCCGCAGGAGGAAAATGTCCTTCTCAACCGTAATTTGAACTGAAAATCACTCCGCCACCGACTAAATTCAATTTCATCGAATTCTTTTAAATTACTCATTTTTCATTTCCAATGTTCCGAATGCAATTTAAACGTCATGTTCACCACTAGGCCTATATAATATAAGAAAGATGTCAAGAAATAAGTTATACTAATACATAATTTACCCACGTATGTATATATATATATATATACTTACATAAGAATGTGGCAATTTACTTTCAGTAACGCATGATTACTCTGGATAAATGAAGAGTTTATATTATTTTATAGTATAACTATAGCTCGTGATAATAGTAGGGTTACCCTCGGCCAAACACCGAAAGGCTGCTTTCAGGGTAAATATGCAGATGTAGAATTCTGTTTAGCGATCGTATGACTTACATACAAAAAGTGGCCTTTTCTTTCTTTGAATTATGTCGCGCGGACACAATGCTTTGAAAAACGCGCTTCAGTAAACAAGTGACCGGAATAATTGATTTGGACTTTAGAGATAAATCGACACGATAAACGGATGAACTCAAAAGTTCGTCGGATGCAGAAAAGTGCAGTTTTCCGTCTCCGTGAATTATTCAGCTCAGCCCACAGTTGGCCCGCTCGGTAAATTCTTGATAGCAACACATGCAGACGCAAGGATGCCTCCTTTTGCCTTCAAAAAGGCAGTGCCATTAGCGAGCCCGACTTTATTTCCCTTTTTTAAGCACTATTTAACGTCCCATTGGAAGCTTTCCAACCCGTCTGAATTTTTCATCCACTTGTGTGAGCACCTGTCGCAATAACCACTTCTTTTGCCCGAACTTCTCGAAGAAGAAATGGAATTAGAGGAGAAATTACGTCGCAGCGACAAAATTGAAAGATAAATTCTCGTTTATAAAGTGCGATGCAGAGGACAAGTTCTCACATTCAAAGGAGTGGATATTGATAGAGTTTGTGCACACCCAAAGTAGACGACTTTCAAACGAACGTTTTCGAATGACTGACAAATGTAGAGTTGAAGTGAATCGAACGAGTGTCGGTAACTCGTCTGTAGCTAACTTAAAGATCGATTTTGTAAATTCCCAAGTGAAACTTGTTCGGTGATTTAAATCCCTTTTTAAAGTTGTTCTTGATTTTCTTTTCAATATCGTCATTTTATAAACTACAAATTGTGCGCATATGTTTCTTCCCCATCACTTACTATCTGAAAATTGCGCCATAGAAGCGTAAAAGTATTAATAAATGGGTAATTATGAATAATTTCGTAATAATATCAGCCTTCCCACGTCTTCGTGAATTCCTTTTAATCTGAATATCAGCGTTTGGAGCATATCGATTACCTTTTACGTGACACTGTTAAGGGAAGACGTTACTATGCCATTCTTTTTTCGTTTTGGGCAAATCAATCGATTGTTTTAATCATTTATCAGTACAATTTTCAGTTTCAACTCTATTTCAATCCCTTTTCGCGATTAATTCAAAATAACTTAAAAATCACAGCTATTTCGCAAGAGAATGTCAATTGAGGAAATCTGAAAAAGAACTCCGTCGGAAGTGTGTATAATGGACGCTAAATGAAGGGGCATTCGACACTTCCTTCGCATGTTCTATGGAAATCCATCTTTTTATCTTCGGACGCAACATCGGAATTCGATCGGACGAAATCTAGAGACGCTGTCCTCGTGGTATTCCGATAGCGGTCCAACTGGAAGAATCCCCGAGGGCAAAATCGCTTTTGTTCAAAGACAATGTGGGGGCAGATTCCTCTTGGAGGACCATTGTTAAGTTCCTTTGTCATTGAGAATTTCCGTGCGAACGAGTTAAAGAACCCATCACAATGCGACGATATTTATTCTCCTTATAATCTTTCGCCCTTCGCTGCTCATCTGTTTTATATCTCCACGCGTTTCATTATTTTTCCTTTCATCATCGGAAACGTTCCAACAAAACAAGGGTTTTAAAAACGTTAAGGAAGAAAACGGACGTTGTCAAATCTTGAAATAGGAATTCCAATTATATCGAGAGATATTATATATACGTCCATATTATCAATAAATATTGAGAAAGATGAAATCCTATTGTTAACTTATTGTTTATGCGTTCAAATGTTCTGATTCCATTGATAGTGATCGATGAAATGGAATACCAGTCGATGTAATGAACAGGAATAAGTAAAGAAAAAAGTACAGCGGCCGTATTTCGTCCTTAAATGTACTTTAATTTCGTATCCTCTTCGATTCTTAAAATTATTTCTTAATAAAATAAATTATGTAAAATATTTATAATCTTAAATATAGAAACGTAAAAATCATAGTAACTTAACTAATATTTCATAATCAATATTGCACATTAGTAAGACAATAAAATTCATAAAATATGCTAAATGAAATAATGAAATATCATGTTTTGTGAGAATCCGATCCGACAAATAGCAGTGGCCAGGGAACTTCAATTGCATTACTTTTATAATTATCATTCTTACAATGTAAGTTAGTTTAAAAATATTCTAAATAAATAAAATGCGGATGACTCTCGTATGTTGATATATTGTTATTTAAACTGAACCTAAATAAACAAATTTTGATTCTCGTAATTAATTTTATCAACCATGTTCTTAGAAATTGTACAAACTAAAAACAATCCGTTTTAGAATCCTCATTTCCTTTTATTTAAAGCAAATGAGAATTATACTCATTTTACTTATAAATAATAATTAGATTTACAGAAAATCAATAGATTCCGAATGTTTATTACAAATTAAATTGACATCCTTCTATGAATTCTGTGTCAAAAGGGAAAGAGTGTGTACCAAGAGAAAAGTTAACTTTATTTCCATCAGAAACTAATCAACTTAGAGTAAAGAAATTGAAATGCCAACTAAATCCTTCATTTTAACTAAAGAAGATCATTAAAGAGGCTCATGGCAAAGTATTTTTGAGAAATTAATTTACAATTATTAATGTAGCACTAAATTACACGAATATTTTCTCTCTTTCCCATGAAAATGTTACAAAAAGAGGCAAATGCAGATTCAAAAGCCATATATTCCGACTCAAAATTCCAAACGTCGGCACATAAAAAATGCTATTTCGTTCTAGCATTCGAGTTATACTCCAAATGAGATTAAGTAAATATTTCGGGAAATGTTTTCAAAATTAACCTCAGAATGGCCTAAAAATCTGGTTGACCCAAAAAGGGCATTCGAAATGAAGAGTCACTTAAAATGATTAGAGACCTTCAGAAGTCCACAGAAGCTAATCAAGGAAATGGCTGAAAGTCATTTGGAAACAACCGTAATCGTTGTTTTCAGTAATATTTAAAGGTTTTAATGAAAATACGATGTCCAGTCGTAACATATAGATGAAAGTTGAAAATCTCACTTCGGTGGGATGATTTGCATCGATTCTTATGAAAATTTGCCTATTCTGCTTCGATTTATATTATAGTTTTTTCTAAGTTCTATTACGTATTTAAAAGTATGAAGGTAGAACAAATTAATTAATATTAAAGTAATGAAACTTTTAAAAGATTTTCCCATGTCTATTTATTTATTTTATTATATATGTAGATTATTTGATGTGTATTGGTTGAGAAGTATTTTTTTTAAATCGAGGTCAATTTTTTGTAATGTATTAATACATATACATGTGTCAATCTAAATGTATCCCAAAGAATAAATGTAACCGGAAAAGGGGCCAAAGATATGCTTCCATTCAAAAAGACTGTTTATGTTTGAATTGCTAAGCAACACTAAATCGACTTCCTCCACAGAAACAACGAATTCTGATCTTCCATTCACTATCTCAGTTTATCTAACGTATTGAGAGAATTTGCATCAGAGTATAAAATATTTCTAAAACTAATGATCTACTCCACATTTGAAAATAACCGAATTTCTCTATTAGACAAAGAATGACAAAGGATGGACAAATGAGTAGAGGTCGCCCTGCATTGTCCATAAGCACATCTGTAAAAAGAGATCTGTTTTGATGACATGGGTAAAGGAGTTTTCAATCAGAAAATGACTCTACAAAAGAAACGCGGTTCTGTGTCCATGGAACACTTTTGTTGAATGGTTTTGAGCAAATACTCATGAGTCCTTACAATTCATTCAATTGTATAACGTGAAATGATTCAATCAGGTTAATAACTCGACGATCGCAAAGTATTTGCTGCTAATAATATTTAGATAGTATTGACTGAATTATGCTTTCATAAATCTCTATGCCTCTTGAAACCTGCGAAAATATCAATTTGAAATGCGATTTTTTGATTTTGCCATTTTGAAACTTGAAATTGGAAATGAAATTTACATATATGTGTATGTATAAATAGGCCTAAATATAATTATTTATAACAATTACTCTTTGTTTATTTAACCTTAAAAACGCAGAGACTTGTATATAGATGTAAGAGAAACCTTCGAAATGATCAAAATAGCACTGCATTTACTAAAGAGAAAATAAATGGCACATTTATATTGTTTTAAATTATGTGCTTTGAAATTTCTCGATCTAAGACTATTTATGGACACAGTCTGTTGACATGTTCGTTTTCTAATTTTCTATGTTCAATGAAAAAGATCGACTGTACAATTTATAACGAAGAATTTTCCTTGTAAAATAGCTTTCGAGAAAATATAATCAGTAAGGGACATTTTACTTCTTCCCGATATTGTTTTTACCCAATCTCTATGATGAGTTATATGCAGATAATAAATTTTATTATAAAAATTAATATTAAAATTAATTTATAAAAAACGAATAACTTGTTTAAATTAAATCATAAATCTTAAAATAATCCAAAACCAAAAATTTTCAATGGTATTTACCAATACCTGCGAATATTTTAACTCATTACACTTAAGTAATAGGTTAAGTACATAATTATTTAAAATTTAAAAACTTTCGGTAATGTTGGTCTTATCATAAATTATTCTGTTTTATCTTAGAGTTACTAAGGATTTACTGCCAATCATGCCCAAATCGTATCGTCTAAAATTGTATTTCTAAGTTATACCTCTTTCTTGTAATCAGTTATTGGGAATTTAAGTATTATTTAATAAAATAAATTAAAGTTGAGAAGAAAATTTAATATTCTTGACTTCAAATCAAAGACTGGATAAAATCACTGAGGATTTAACACAACTTATGCATTTCTATACTCATAAGATTCTATTGTATTAAAGTTTAGGGATATATTTACATTGACCCTGAATTCTAATGAAAATATATTATGGTCAGTTCAAAATTTGAAAATGTGTCAAAAAACAAAAATTTCGGTTGACTGGACGTTGATGATATTTTAACAGTTAATGAACAACTAACACATATACATTCTGTTGAATTCTATTCTAGTTCAAACTAAAATTCCTATAGCGTAGAATGATGATTAAGTTTATAACTGATGAGATTCGATAATTAGACTGAAGTTTGATATCTGATGAATTTATTTTCAAAACATAGCCTTAATTTGACATAACGATGATCATTTATATTAACATGAAGTGGAATTACCTTTTTAATTGTCCATCGTAATCTCGAATTGTTAAAACTAAATTCCAACATAATTTTAACTAAAAATTGAAAATTTTATTCTATTCGTCATGTATAACGATCAATGATTGAAAAAAATATGCTATTAACAAACTTACTCATAAAATACGAAAATTTAGTTAAATATAAGTAACCTAATACAATAATTCAATATGAGAATCAAAAAACATTTATATATACATATATGAATATATTTTCACATAAAATTATTCAGAAAATTTATGATTCACAGCTGTGACTACAACTGAGGATGACAGTATCTTATGCTACCTGTCATTCGTCTCCTCTTTCCAAAACATTTCACTTCTTTGTGATGCAAATCCATTGAACGTATACATTCAGTTTTGTTTCGTTCGATTGGATTTAAAGAATTATCATAAATACCAATCTAGATATTACGATACTTATTACCTCCAGGATTTTACAACGTAAATATCATTTAAATGAAATGGAAAACGTATTCATAAGCAAATGAAAAAAGATTTTCGTAGATGAATTTTAAGAGGCATTTATATTTTTAGGATATTTTTTTCCGAAGGTAACGAAAAAAGCTCAGGAGATGTATACTCCGGGAAAAATGAAGCAGCAGTTCGTTGGCAGAAAATGTCGAGAAACGGCAGTAAATTTTAAGGGGCGAACTTTCACTCCTTTAAAAATTCTGAATTATGTACCCTTATTATTCAACGGAGCATCTAATAAACTGCTCAAACTTCAGTCTGTTCGACTCGACCTCTATTATTAATACGGAAGATTTTTGTTTGGAAGAGAGAGACTCATTTTGAGGAATATGTTATATTCTTTTTGGTGATGCGTCTTTTACAGTTCACCTCAACTGGTGCTCCCGTTGGTGCAGTTGTCTTACTCTGGAGCGATTGGTCCATTTCATATGCCTCTCTAATTCTGAAATGTCAGAAGTGATGATTCTTTTACAAAGTTCTGACATTTCTGTGAACGAATTATTATCAATGATATGAATTAAAGGCTAAATTACTTGCAATTCTTACAGATATATATATATATATATAAATTACCGCATAAAAATTGCGAGCAAAATATAAAAAACTTATTCTATCTAAATATCAAAACATTTTATGAACAAAATTACATCACAAACGAATCCTAATTTTTACTATTTGGATGAGTATTTATACTATTATAAAATGAAAGCTAATCAATAAAGAATAAAAATTAACCAAATATACCACTCTGTTGAAACCACCTGAAGAAACTTGTCTGAAATATGGTGAACATAACTGTGTAAGAAATGAATCTTGAACGAGAAAGTTATCAAAAATATTTTATTGACTTCTGTGTTTGAAGATTCAGTGTTCGATTTCAGTTGCATTAGAATTATGATTCCATTCAAACGACATTATTATGTTCAGTTTGGGGGAAATGAATTATTTTTACATTCATATACCAAATTTAAATCTTAATTTTTGAACTAATTCCAATACAAAAGAAAGTTCAGAAGGAAAAGTGTGGATATTAAAATTAAGGAGACGTTAAAATTTCTTATTCTCTCCGTCGAACGAATTTCGTCCGTCGCATATCACATTCTTGCGCATACAACAATGTTCGCACACGGATGACAGTTTACAATGTGAGACTTTTTACAAAACAATTCATCTGAAATTCACTGTAAACAAAAAGTTCTGATAAATTAGAATTTCAATAATTCGACATTCTGGGCATGTCCATTACAAGAACCCTCAAGTTATTGTCTTTAGTCCTCTCTAAACCTAGCGAAGTTCTTGACGGCATGGATTAGAGATGGACATGTGATACGTATTTGCCCGAGTTACGGAGTTTATTTGGAGAACAAACAATACAATAGAGAAAAGGGTTCCGAAGATCGGAATTAAACCTCCGCGATTCTTATGAAGAGGGAATGATAAAAGGTTTTCTGAGAGAAAAGGGTATGCAGTGGCGCCGCAGCTCGTCGGTGGTGAGGGGAAGTACCAAATGAAGACGGAATATTTATCAAGCCCAGAGGGCACGCTACGAATGAAAGAGTGAAAGATAACAAGAGGTGGAGGGGATAGAACAATGTGGTGCTCTCTTTCGCTCGGGGCTTCTCCCATGATGCATCATACTACTTCCTGACAACCAAAGCCTTTCTTCCTGTGTGTTCCAAGAAGGCGCCGGTCATCTGAGCATGTCTGCTCAAATGATTTTGGAACATGACTGGAGAAATATTTCCCTTCTTCCTCAGCTATTAATTTCATCTTAATTCAAATCCATCCGATGTTACACGCCTTAGAATGACCTACTTCGAGCATTAATGCCTTCTCAAAGTCAGAGCTACGAAATCTATAAATGGTACGCGTATTTCTAACGAATATAATTATTACCTCTTCAAAATGTATAATTCGGAGCTCATTAAGAGAAAATTAAGTTAAATTAAGAGACTCTTTCATAATTTAGAAGTGACTCTAAATTGTGTGCTCTAAATTGAGCTTCAAACTACGAAAATAAGAATTATTACAATTGACTATATTTCTTTATTAATAGATAGCTACTAAACTTGTGGTTCTCTTGTGTTTCCTAAAAGTTAATTCAAAATAAATACAAGATTAAAAATGTCTATCCAGCCATACTTAATCAAAATGAAGGAATTTATTGAAATTAAATCCTTTCGTGCAAATACATTTTTAAATTTTGATCAATTTCAATTTTATGCGCCCTAATTTTTATCAAATAAAAAATATGAATTTACATATCTATGATGATGAATTTTTATAATTTAATAATTACACTCCGAAGAGTCGATTTCCAGGGTTTTTAGAGATTTTGTGATATAAATTTAAAAGCAGCTCTAAAATCTTGTGATAAATCTCAAACAATACCTAAATAATGATATTAAATTGAACTCACCAAATAAATTTTAGTGGAATAAAATTTTATTTCCGACAATTGTTTTTCTGAATTATGGCAGCATCATCGTCTCCAATTCAATGCACTCCCTTACCTCCAATTCATCACGAAATATTATTTATAACGATATGTTACATATAAAATTTTATTTATAACGAAATAATCTTAAGATAATTAAATATTTATCTAATTAATTGTGAGTTTTCTTTCTTTTAAATATAAATTCCTAAAATAAATAAAAATTAATTCTTCATTTGATATTCAATTATTCCTTTGAAGAAACTGAATGCTGTGGAAATAAATTTTTATTTGATATTAAAATAAATTACGACTCAGTTGAATTTTTGAAGAATATAAACGTCCCTTTCTTTACTAATTGTACTAAAAGAGTCGAGGATTTATTACAAATATATTAAAAGCTACTGATCATTCTATACAGATTATAATGGCTTATTGATAATTAAAAAGATTCAAAGTTTTAATTCTAAAAATTAAAATTTGATAAAAGGGATATAGGTCATGCACCGAGAAAAAAGCAACTCTAACGATTTCACCATAACAACGAGAATAGCAGCTGCATTAATATACATTTTGTTTTTAGGAAACGAGCTCAGCTGAATGTAAATACAATAAATAAAAGTTATTAATAAAAAATAAAAAATAAAAACTTTATCTCAAATGATGAAACATACATGTATAATACTATGCAACACACGTATAAGCTAAATGAGATGAATTATTTAGCATAAGCTTCTCTTGCCCTCTAGGAAAATAACATTGCAATTGAATATACCAATAAAGCTTTAAGTTATAAATATATCCTCGCATACTTAACTTTAAAAAATCATATTTTAGAGAATAATTTTCTCTTAATGATGAAGATAAACTTTTAGCTCTATTTAAGAAGTTTCTATGAAACGATCTTTACATACAAATTAATTATTCACGATATTACTTTAAATGAGGTTTTTTCTGAAAAAGACGAGTATTATTGTTCAAAATATCGAAAATAAAATATTCCTTAGTAAAATCTGAATAAAGAAAGAGATCTGTCCAAACTGTTTGTAGAATTAGCTGAAAGTGAAAAGAGACTAAAAGAGGAAAGTTATTCGTTTGGTGTTTTAGTGATACCTTTAAAAAGCTCAAAATGGAATTATGGCGATTCTCAAGAGATGAGGAGAAAAGCATTTGATAAGAAAGCCCAGTGGAAATCAATTCGAGATTTTTGCCTTCATTTAATCCTTCCAACATTTTTATATTCGCTAAGCAAAACTTAAAAAAGATATGTATCAATAGTTTGAAAAATCCAGGATAAAAACTGTGATGAAATGAATATTTTTCTCATTTACTATTATTTACAATATTGGAAAAATTAGTGTAGTTTTCAGGGATCGGAAATTATTTCAAATTCAGTATTTTTTAAAATACTTTCTCATATCTCTTTAAATGCAACATATAAATTAGATATTTGTATCAACAACGCATCTGTAATTTAAATGGATTAAGATCTTATTATAAAATCTCCAAACCTTTTGATGAATCTAAAATGGATATACTGATCACAAACATTCCGTTTTTAAAAACAACAATTACGAAGCATTTAAAAGTAAAAAATTAAATGTAATTTGGATGAACAACGTGTGTCTGTGGGGCATAATGACCTCAGGACAACTGACATCACAATCCATAAATAATGGAGAGCTATATATCTAGATTTAGCTCGATGACGATAAATACGGAGGGTTTTAACGCGGCACAAACGCACAAAAAGAAGGGCAAATGAAAAATCATCTTTATTGTTCCACGTAATTGGCTCCTTCACGAAACAAAATTCCGTGGTTTCCTCAGACAAATGACGATGGATAAGGAAAAACACGTGAGAGGCGAAAAACGTAGGAACAAGGGTAAATGATGAGAAGCATCACTTTGCACTGATTCTCTTTCTTCTTGCAAGTATCGCAACCTCTTCACAAGGATCCATAAGTGTAAAATGAAAGATAATCGTGTAAATGTTAGTAAACATGAGCACAAGATTAATCCATGTATTGGTTGAGTTTTTAAATTAACTATATTAAGGATAGAAATAAGTAAACCATAATCTTAGTAAGGAAAGGATTTTATATCGAAGAAATTATTAATATTTTTGATTGTGTAAAACATATTTCATTATGCTGTATAGTATAAGGTTGAAACTTCCGATTGATTAATAAGTTTTTAGATTCATCCATCAATAGTAAATAAACATTGAAAGGTGAAACTTATTCTGAATAGCAATAAATAATAAAGCTAATTTTGCTGTCAGTCGGCAAAAGCCAATTCCGTCTGAATCCTGGAATATCGAGTCACTATAACTATGCATAAGTAAATTTAACTCGAAAATAATTATCAAAAGGAATAATATTTCACAATGAAATTTTATTTATTCTATTCTCCGCTTTGAAAACAATCACTAACACAAATATAAAGAAGTAGTTCAGTAAATTTATGATAATTAGTACATCGATAAGAACTTAATTCATCCTATTGTACCTCAACAGCTATTTGCAGTATCTTTAAATAGGCCTCATTTGGTAAGCAATGAAATATAATAATGCAAATCCTTATTCTCTGAAAGATTTAATGAAGAGAACAACGATTTAGGGAATTAATTTGAGCTCATTTCCTCGAATCCGAAAATCGACACTCGAATTCGTGCAAAATCTCGAGAAAGATAGCAAGTGGTTTAATGCCAAAAATCGCCATTTAATGTTGTGTTCAAGGAAATAAAAAAATAATATCGTTCAAGATTCATTCGGTTAAAGGAGATATTTTGATGAGAGAATATAAAAGTCTCTTTCATTTACCCATACTATAGTGCTGTTCTAAAACAAGAGATACATTTTTGGCTTCAAATAAGCTTACATCCCTGATAATAATCTTTTAGAAAAAAAGACAGAAAATGCACCTTGTAATTCAACGAAGAAAAACAAGAAAGAAGACCCTCATCCTTAAACAGAAGTTTTAAATAAAGAGAAACCTGTATTATGAGCGCAATAGATGTACTTTCGATTTATTTCAATCCCTGAAAATACTTTTTTTTTAATTTCCCTTCGTATTCATTCAAAATCTGCAGTATTTTTGTTATAGATTGGAATTTGCAAATATGAACGTCCGACTTTTAATGCCAATTATTTCGCTTTTTCGTCTTCTCTTTGCCTCTCGATTCGAGTATTTCACGAATCGTAAACATACGTCTGCAGTCGGCTTTGTTGTCGTTAACTCGTTAATTAGAGTTGAGAAAATACAAGCACACAATAATCATTAAAATCTGAATAATTATCATAGTGCCTTATATAATAAAATTGGAGAACACAATCCACTGCTTCCATAGGCAATCTTTAATTAGCGGTGGAATTAGTTCGATAAATCGCGATACAAATGAAGAGTAGTTAGAGACGGCAGAGTGACAAGAGGAAGACGATTTAGAAAGACCTAATCCAAGGCGATGTTTGACATAGGGAATCCTCCAGAGGCTGTATACCTGCTAATAGACGGGGAAATTGGTGGAGGGCGTTTTTAAGGGATGCGATGGACCACTCGAAAGGCTCTGGTGGACAAATTGGGATTTAAGAAGGTTTACGAAACTCATAAAAACACTCCCGGACTCTCTTGTGGCGCGGAAATGAAAGTTTATGGACGGAAGCTGGATAAACGAAGGGAAACAAGTGAATGAATAAAAGACTCGGAAATTAAACGAGAGAAATCGCTCTTGACCGCTTTGGGATGAGAGGAATTCTAAACATAAGAGACCTTGTTATTTTACTATCGATACTCTTGGAATTGCCGGAGATGTGTACTTGTCACTTCAATATATTATTTATATAATATAAACTCATTTCTTGAGTCAATTCTGATTGAATTATCAGTAAATAGAGTTGTGATAAATCGTGATCAACTTTTAGGTTTTCAATGCAGTTCTAATACGTTAAAATAAAAGTATTTGATTGTCTTGAAAAAATGTAGAAAATTTAACTCGGAGATTAAAATCCTTCTGACGGCAATCAATTCGTATGACGATAGAAAACTTTAAAGTTATTTTTGCATATAATTTATATATTTAATCAATTAACAGAAGTTCTACAAGTAAAAGCAGGAATATGATTATATTTAGACCAAATTTGCGTTAAACTAGATGACATATGCTGGTTTACATTATCTTAAGTTGATTATAATTATAGTTCTTTAAGTTCAGTTTCTCTCCTTGTGAATGTAACAAACCCTTCCTAAGAACGCCTTCGAACATAAATGGAAGACGTCGCTTAAGAAAACGAATTTCTCCGACAGTTGACGGACCTAAATAACCCCTTTTCCGACTCATTAACAAGATACATTTCACTGCTTATGAAAGAGAAAATTCAGTTTGCGATACAAGCACTTAAAGCATTCGTTTGATGAATTCCTTGACACCTGTAGCACATTGTCCTCTTCCCATTTATCCCAAATCGATCACTTTCCGAATGTTTTCCTAATTAATCTGTTCATTTTGAAAAACAGCTGAATCGCAAAAAAAGACATTGTGACATTTGTTTTCCGTTTCCGCAAATTACTGCCAAAGAAACATTGAATGATCTCAAAAGCTGTCTTGGATGTGTAACTCAACATAACTACATGAATAAGTCGCTTTAAGGAGTTTTTAAACTGATGCATTACAAATGAAGATCGGTGGCTCGTTGTGATATATAAATTGGTACCAAAGGAATTAGTAGAGATTAGAACTTGAGATAATAATGAATATTATATGATTTGAAAATGTGAAATGCCTTTTATGAAATAGATGATTACGATCCAAGGCATAACCTTGTCAGTGAGACATTAGACAGCTTTCTATTAAATATTATTATTTCAACATATGTTTTACTCAATCTGTTTGTTTATATTCTATTTCAACTCCATTTATATAATATGTTGAGAAATATTATATGATATAAATATGATCCACATTCCGTTAACATTAACAACTTTAGTTCTTGTCTTTGATATTCTTTAATTTTCTTCTACAAGTTCTGAGAATGATCGATTCTTAGAATTGAGATGAAAACATCGTAACAGCTTCCTAACCCAGAGAAAATATGCTCTAGAATAAAAGATATAACCGTAATCTATATTTGTGGGTGTGTAGAAACTCATTACATTTTCTATGGAAATAGAAATTTTAAAATATGACGCATTTCCGGCACATCCTATTATTAATTCAGTGAAATAGGACATTTGAACTCTACTGAAATGAATTTTTGCCAAAATGAAGAAAAAATCACTTAAACAATTAATTGTATTGATTCATTTTGATATTGTATTGTACAATACGTTTCACGATAAATAGGGTTCACTATCTTTATCTAAGGACAATAATTGCAGGGGCTAATCATATCTCGGAAAGTACTAGGTATGTAATACTAATATTATAAGAGATAATCATAATGTTTAACGCTATTTCCCAACCAAAGCTTATTTAAGAACTTAATCTTGAAGAAGAGGATTCTGACCAACTATTGCATAATTCCGCGTCGAGTAGTTCATCTTAATCTGCTCTCGAATTAAGGATTGCTTTCTAAATAATCCACACGATGTCCATCTCTATGTTTTTCCCGAGTAATTTTTCATTCTGTTTGATTTCGTTTGGGATTCATATTTTGAGGATAAAAAAGATCCGTCTAATTGGTTGTCATGGAACGTGGGCAATCATTCTCCCCGAGGATTTGCCAAGACGAGGCCAGGATTTACTTTTGGAAGAGCACTTTGATCCCGAATTCCCTCTCACCGCCATTTTCACCCCATTACGTCACTTCCTCTTTTCCTGTAATCCACACTTTCCCATCCCTTTTTTATCATTTCATATTTTCTTAATCGCTTTTTTCCATTATCGATAAGACTCCATTTGCAGTCTTTCATTCATTTCTAATTGAATATCACCTTTTCCTTTTCATTTATTTTTCAGAATGTTCTTGAAACATACATCTCTTCTCTTTGCGTTAATTCGACGTCACAGATACGATGAATCGTCAATATTTCATGGCGGCCATTTTCATGAACTCGCGTCTTACTTAGTCTCGGATACGTCATTTATTATTTTCGTCGTTACTGCTTCATTGCGATCTTTGATGTAAAAGTAGTCGACAACTATGAAATTTAAGTCGTAACTACAATAAGGGGCTCAACAATTCACTCTTAACGAACTCTTATTGATTGTAGAATGCGAACACTTTCTTACGCAACAATTCAGGAAGAAATAAATTAGAGAATCGCTATTTACATGGGATTAATTATGGTCTTTAAATATTCTACAGAAAACTGATCTGAGATATAAAAGACAACGGACTGAGTATTACGATGCATGAGCACTTATATTTCAGTACAGGACACTTCATCCATATAATTCTAATGCTATCTCGCCCTTTGATCTTCACTTTTTCCCACATCTTCCTTCCATAATTCTTCCATTAAGAGCCATCGTACATTCTTCCGACAAATCGATTTCTTTATAAGTTTATTATGATGAAACGTTGAGCAATATGTTAAACAATAAACGAAATACTTTTTGCCAGTTTTGTCCATGATTTTAGTACAACGCAGTATCTAAATGTACTTTTTATTTTTTCGTTAAATAATTAAATGAAGTTTTCGGAGAAACTACTAATTTACTGATAAAATAATTATTACTAAACTTACAAATTTGTCAAAAAATTTATTTGAGAAAATGTTTGGAGAAGAAATAATAAAATAATAGTCAAATCAATACCTCATGAGATAAATAATAATCTCTAAGAGAGTAATGAATGCTCTTGTGAGGAGGTAACAGAAAAACTTGGAATGGCATAAATAAATAAAACAACGAATAGGGAATTTAGGAACCTTACGTATGATACTTAATTTCACCATGATTCGTACCAAATCGACTAAGGAATGTATTCTACGTTCGGATTTGAAGAAACTCTGCATTTGTTCAAATGCCTTCAAATGAAAAGAATGGCCATATATTCTCTTGATTATAATGTAGGAAGTGATGCTGAAGAGCCAATTGGACCACTTATCTCTTTCTTGTTTCTCTGGATCTCTAATTGTTGTATCTCTCGTATATTCAATAGTTATCTATGCTAAGATTTTCTCTTCAAAACTATTCACAAAAGGGTAATTTTACCCATCTTATTTCCGCGGATCAAGAAGCTATCAAATAAATAATAATCAGAAAAGTCTTTTATCAACAATATAAATATCAATTTTCAGTTTTAACAATTATTCTTCTATTACCCATAATATTCCTATTCCAGGAAGTAAAACTGAAGAAAAGTTTCCGGAAATCACCGCTGAAATTTAGGAATGAATGGCGCTGTTTTCCTCATAACTTTGTTCGCGAACTGAATTCCGTTGAAGAATCTCCATTACCCAGGATTCAACGGAGAACGGTGCGTTTCGAGGAAACCAACATCTCAAAAATACTCCCTGAACGTTTTTTATAAGTTTAAGGAAATGACATGCTTAAATTTCAGTCAAAGCATATTCAAAATCGTTCGCTAGCACAACATTTAAAGTAAAAGATTATTTAATAAATCTCAAATGAATAATGATATGTAGGAAAGTAAAACAATTGAATAGATTATTTATTAGTGGAGATTAGTTAAATTATATATACTTTAATTTCTGTAAATTCAGAAAATTTCATCATCGCGATTCCTTTACACGCAAATATTGCTTTAAATGAGTATGGAGTAACTCGGTAATTGAGCATGAAATACACACCTCCATTTTCAAAAGAAGTTGATTAGTTACACTTCTCTCAACACAAATTAATATATAATAGAATCTGAAAGGAAATTAAAACAACATTCTTTCTCGACATTTACTTTGGAAACCTGACACGGCCATGTATCTACTCATGGATTTTTCATCAACAGACAAAAGCGAGATAATATATTAAAGTACCAGATAAGTATAGAGTAAGTAACAGTTAAATATTCTGTGTTCATGGCAATGAAGAGACGAATTTGAACGATTTCAAGGGCATACGACTGCTTTACATTCGTTCGATTTCACCTTTAAATTTACCCATCTTAAGATGAAAGAAGCATATGAAGATTCTTTAATGAGGTTCCATGCATTCTCTTCACTCCGGGTCATCGCTTCTATGGACCACTATTGTAGACGAGGGAAACCTCAGTAGAAGCAGTAATCGCCTCAAGGCTTCGTGGGTAATCCACCTTCGAAACAGTGGGGGAGATAATGAGCAAGATGCTCTGATTAGCGATGTCCAAAGGATGGGTGAAAATACATCTGCATTATTTATGACGTGGATGATTCGACAAATGAGTTGCGTATATGACAAGCGCACTTCAATATAAAACATTCTCATACAAATTAATCAATAACGTTGCCATGATATTTCATTGACAATGGCAGAATCCCTTGGGCTTCAGAAAAGGTCTACGTAAATAGAAAAACAATTCCGTCTTTGATCAACCAGGATAAACAATGTAATAGAAAAATAAACCGTATTTGCACTCCTAAAATAAACTTTCATAATGGATTCGCATGAATAAATACAATTCCTAACATAAACTCATGCACAGTAAATGCGATTCATTGAACTTTGTACGCAACCCCATTATACAATTGATTACTATAAACTTAATGTGTGCTTACACAAAAAAAGCTAAATTAATCCCAAAAATCATTGAGATATCTATAATTAATAACATTACAATTATATAGAATGAATATTTATAGAAAGATAAATTAAACGAGATCACCAACATATATGATTTTGTTAAAATATATTAACGATGGACACATTCAAGTGATTTAATAATATACAATATATATTACAAGAATTCAATGATATTTCAGTTTCAATATTTTTTCTCCTTATTGTGTCATAGGTCACTTTTCCAATTTCCTCTAAGATCACATACACTGTACAATTTCGATAACCGCATTTCAAAACTGAAGATGGAAATCTGAGAACCGGAGTTCGCGATTCAGAATTAATCGAATGTTCCGTTTTTATTTCGTTTCGAAGCTCTCTAAAATAAACAGAGGTTTTGAATTGGTTTACGATTTGAATAGTTACGTGAACCCATCGGCAAAATTTCTCGTAGAAATACATTTTGCGGAAAAGAAAAACTCCGGAGAAATGTCTATCGATTACGTATTTCAGAAAATATACGCAATTCTTTTGTTTGGACATTTCATTCGTTTAAAGATCGATTGTAAAACTTAGAAATCGTCTTTCAAGTAATTCATTTATGATGACATCTTCAAACAGATTTTGCGAGAATTCATATATTTCTATAATTTCTACTTATTTTTATTTCCTGTCTTTTCGAAATTAGAATTTTTTCGAAAGTTAAAATTTGAATAATGAGATGAAAACAAATTCCTCCTCAAACCGATTAAAAGGTTTTCTATTTTGTCGATGATTAGGAACATAAAGCAAAATATTTACCTTTTCAAATCTTTGTTTTAATCGACTCTTTGTCAGTTATTTTACTTCCTCTACTTTCGCTCTTCCGTCATCTTCATTTTGGACTTTTTTCTCTTCATTTAAGATCAGCGCTTTCTGACCAATCATCTCCTCCCTTTTGAGACACTATTTCATCAATTTTTCCCTCTCCTCTTCGTCTTCATTCGCAGCTGCGCTCCACCAAATCCACTTTCCTTCCAACGACCAACTATTCTTCATCTTTCTCTTTATTTTACCTTCTTTTCTGCGTCACTTCCTTTAACTTATACGTAACTTCCTGTAACTTTTAAACATCGAGCTAAATCATGACAATGACCTCTAAGTATCTCATAAATAAGAGAGTGAAATCTTCAAGGTATTTTTTAAGGACCCATTGAGGAACAATAAATCAAACTCTCTTTCCTAATATACGTCATTTCGCCATTTACAGACGGAAAAGGGCATTCCGCTCTTCAACTCTTTTTTCAAATCCCTTTATTGTTGTTGAACGCCCTGATTTTTCTAAGAAACGTCAATTAACTGCATTTTTCCGATATCTCTTTTAGATAGCCTTTTTGAAATGTAGATAGATATTCTTGTTTCTTTTAACAATCTTTAATCCTTTTATAATTAATTAATTTAATTAATTATTAATTAATGTTCATTATACTCGCACCCAACTATCGGATTAAATTTAAATTTTATAAAAGAAAGCATACAGAATTTCCCGTTCAACTATTGGCTATTTTAATGCGTAGTGAATGGCCAGAAGAAGGGATGTTTTCTGTTTCCTAAGGCTGTTAACCAAGATGCCGTAGCAATCAACGGTCTCATCCTAGCAATTAATTTTTCATCTGCTAATCTAGGCCTTCAGAGATCGAGAGACTATCATCACCGTCAAATCCATCGGTTCAACACTAATCCTGGATTTGCGAGGATCCCAAATCGCGTACTTCGCTTCGTCAAATATTCTTTTACTCCAAATGAATGCTCCTTCAGAATTCTTATCAATGTACTTCGCTTTTCTCGTTATATCTTACATGCATCGGAAAATAGACGCTATCATCGATCGCGTAAATTCTATTGAAGCAACGTTTTTCTGAAAATGGCGACTTTAATAAATAACAGAATAAGGATAAGAGGGGATTTTATAACAATGCTCCAGTAGAAGTTGTTTTCATAACTTCGCCATTTACTTTAAATTTACAACATTATCATCACAAAGCGGAAATTTATTTAGATTTGAAAATTTCGTACAACGCTAAGATTTAATATGGATTAGTTAGGAATAAATTGGAGGATTTTGCTCACGAAAATGCATTCTGAAAATGAAAGGAAAAACATTAAACATTTTGAATGTTATTAATATGGATTCGTTGCATATGCGTCAAAATGTATTAACATATTAATTTTTAGAAAAACAAAGCAATGCTCAGACGGATTGGACGCAAGGAACGTAGATTTGAAGTTATAAAGGTCAAAGAGAAGGAAGAAGATTGGATTTTCGAAATGACCGCTGCCAAGTTTCCGAGAACAGGAAATGGATGAGCGCTATCTGGTAGCGGAAACTGAGGAACTTATCAGCATTCTCGGAAAAAGAACGAATTAATGCGATCAAACATGGATTTGTACTCCTAAAGGAATGAAATATTAGTAATTCAGTAACGTAGTGATTCGAGCTGTTTTGTTTTTAAATAGTGCTTATTATCAACATTGAGCATTAATGAGGGTGTTTTCTGGAAAAAAGAATCATTAAATGCTGTTTTTTATAGTAGTGATGAGGCATCTATTTAGTGAATCTCAAGTGTTCTGTTTAAATAATGGTTCTTAAGAAAATCACTATGGGATTTAGCTATTCGTAAGTAGGTGAACTGAAAAATACTTTTGACTATGCATTTAGATTTTGAGATTCACTCTATAAATATTCTGTACCACTTATGGAAAGAAAAATAATTTCTTGTGATAAGTCTATAAATTCATAAACACTTGCAAATAAATTAAATTCGAAATATTAATTTATTAAACTTTAAATTGATTTATAACTTGATTTATCAAATTAAATCATGAAGATTAATCGCAAACTAAATTTTGAATAATTAATTAAAGTTCTATATATATAAAATAAATATTAAGAAATAAAAGATTATGAATTCGTTTTTTCCCTAGTAATTACATAATATATTCATAACAAGTTTTTGAAAATAAAACACATCTCCTCATTGTAAATATTCAACCATTACTTTATTCAGCCTCTATTTATCGATTGATGAAACCACTTCCATAGCGCACAATGTCAGTTATTGAATTGCCAGGAATTGATTGAAACACTTCCATTTTCATTATTATTATTAAAATCATTTCTGAACAAAGCACTCGATGCTCAAGTTCTTTCTGTTGTTAATACCCCTTCTACTTTATACAAAAGTTTTATTTCTACTTTCTATCCAATTTGTGAAGGTGTTGAAGGTCCTCAAAAAGTAATTAAAACTATTAATCATTTTTACCTTAATCGAATACTCCGCTTCCGAAATTATGAGGATTAAGCCGCTTTTAGGTGGGAATCTGAAAGGGTTGCGTGGCTACAAATAATCTCCATTATCCGTCAATTTGAGGGGTTCCCTTCCTCAAATCAGAGCCTTCAAATACTTCCTCACATCCTTCCCTAACTACCTCTCAAATTATAACAGCCATTTCTCATACCCAGTTCAATCAGATGGATAAGAATGGATTAAGGTGTGCTTTTTCCTTAGTAAAGCTTTTATGTCCTAAGAAGACGCATTCATGAAATATTCAGAAATGAGGTACAAGTATTTAATTAAAGGAATTACTCAAAATAGGGAAACTCTACAGATGTTTGATGAATTTGCTTCTCTATAAAGTTATGGGCTTTGAGAAGTGCGCGGGTAATCATTTACTTCGAAAGATTTTCGACCGAGAATTGGTCAATCAAAGCAATTTATCAACACCAATAATATATGAAATAGAACATGAAGAGGAAAATGCTACAATAGGATGGAGTCTTAGTAAAGTGTTTATTGGCAGATTTTAATAAAAATGCAATTTATCGATAAGAATTCAGGTTGGAAATATATATTTTTGATATAGGAATTATGTGCACATTATTTGTTTAAAACATCGAAAATGGTATGGTTTCCAAAAACACGATAAAAGAGCTAATTCTAAAAAAAATTAAAATCATTTCTATCATCAGTTGATTTAAGATATAAAGTATTTGTTGGCCAAATATTGGTAAGCTTTCATTGAGCCATGAAGGTGAATAAACCAAGATGGATTTCAAAGGGTCGGCAGAGGGGTTTTGAAGGCGCATTAGGGGAGGGTATTGGAGTGGAAGGGCTTATTACCAACGGTGATACTTCCCACAATCGATTGTATTATCTAATGCAGATATTTACATGAAAACGAGCGTATTATAGTAAAAAAACTTGTTTAGCAGTTTTATATGAAAACTCTCATAATATGGTTGAAGAGACTGATATTAACAAAGGAGAATAGGCAATTGAAGTAAATAAAGTTGAAACTGTGCAATGGAATGGAAATCAGGTATAATGTGACTATTCCTCATTAAATGACGTTTTTCTACATTTTATCATTTTATTTAAAATAGCGTCTGTACAAATAAGAAGATTTTCTTCTCTTGTTTGTAAATTAACGTTAATTTTCTTTTTCCATCTAAAAGAACAGATATGAATGAAGAAAACCACAAAAACTCTAAATTCCGATATCTGAAACAAAATGCTGTATTTTTATAATTCTTGTAAAACCTAACAAACTGCATTTACTTCGAGTGAACTGTAACACAATATAAATGAATTTAAATAATAATGGAATCTTTGTAAAAGGTGTTACAAATCAATATTTTCGATATACTTCTAGTATTCAAATGATTAAGAGCTGCTCATTTACTTATTATTCATAATATAATCGTATATATCTAAATGCCTTAAAGACCTTAGCATGGGAAATTACTTAGATTGAGCAATTTCAAAATAAGGAACTAAAAGAGAAAAATTAACATTCTTAAATCTGAGGATTTTGTATAAATAATTATGATTTTGATAAATATATCAATCTCTCAAACGTTCGTCACATACGATTCAAACTTCCGATGGCAATTAACTCAAAGTCATCCAATCGCGAGATTTCGATGCGTCGATTATAAATGCGCTCTTTTCGTCGGAGAAAATGATAAATGCACATCAACGGCTTTTATCGAAGGCGGAATGAATTACATCGAATAAAAGGTTTAAAATAGAGATACGCAGATTCCATTCAAGTGCGTATCAAATACGATTGATTCGCTCTCCGTTTCATTGATTTTGATACGAATGTACGTTGTAAAAACGAAGGAGATATTTTTTGAGTAAAAACTCGTGCGTTTCACTTCATTTGGACTCAAAAAATTGTAAATGTACTCGAATGTGTTTTTCATTGAAAACGAGGATTGTAATCATGAAAAATTATGGCGATGAATAATTTTTCAAAAAGGTAATTTTATAAATGTTATAATATATAATTTATTAGTTATATATTAGACATTCGGTGGTGGAGTGTATTCTAACACTATGGGCCCGGGTTCGAATTCCTCACAAAGTGTAGATGTGCGTGTACGTCCAATATTGAGTAGCACACTTAAATTATCCTAAACTTGATATTTGGGGTCTTCGTTAAATACAAAAACTATTTGTTATAATTATCTTTTTTCATATAAATCATATGTCAGATATCAAGTTGAATGTAAAATAATATCAACAAGTTAAATACTACGGTTATTCCAACAAAATATATGATTAGAAGTTAAAACTATAGGTTATGCATATAATTACTTTTTGGGTATATTTTATGTGAAAGAGGAAAAGCGAAATACATAGAACACTGCACCGTGTACAGACTTTGCATTTCTATGCACCTGAAAGCCGCCTATCGGCGTATGGCATGGGGTACTTGCACTAGCATGTACAAACCGCAGCATATAATCGCAATAAGCTATATTTCAATTCCCTGGTCCTAAAATTATTTCTATTGCAGATAGAAACTATAACGAAATAAATCACAATTAGTATAGTACACAATAGTGTAAACGGGAATCAATTTTTCAAACTGGTTTTTCAAGAGAATTGAATTATTTTCAAAGGATATATGAATTTCGAAAACAAGACTATGAATAATGAGCACAAATTCATGGGTAAAAACGCTTTCCACTCTCAATAAATTTCTGCATAAACATCCATAACACGTGATTGAGCAGATTAACGATTAAGAAATTGCATTCCTAATAACCTAAGCAAACATTTTAAGACGAAAGGCAATTGAACAAGAGCATCAAACTCCATGTTCTTATGAATAGAAGAGGAATAAAAGACAATTTCCTTATCTAATTGAGGAAAAAAGAAAAGAAGGAACCTCCATCGTTTTGGCAAGTGTTTGACGCCAATTGATAAGGGTATAATAAAATGAATCGACACCTTACATTTTCAAATACTTCGGTAGAAATATGTGAGGAGTTTCGAAGAAACGCTTTCTGAAACTTCGGATGCAATTGAATGTAATCTTTTGAGATTCCTCTGATTAAATTTGGAAGATTTCTAAACTGTCTAAGTGTCGAACGCGTGAAAACGGAATGGGTACGGAAGACGGGGTTTCAGAGGAATTCCGCACTAATTAGCGATGGATCCATATGACTGATTCCAGACATAGTTAAAATGGAAGGATAGACATTCCCCATTCGTTTTGGTTTGTTTCTTAAGAGTGGATATCTCATCAAATATCAGCTGAGTAAGATTAGAAGACGATAAATTTTCATGGAAAAGAAACGAGTTAATCAGATAACATTTCCACAAATAAGACCCAAACTTGAAATACTTCCCGAGTTCAACAAATTTATTTCGCGAACTTCAAAATCAACATATATGCATCTAATCACGATCATAGAAACGAATAACTTAATCATAAAACCCATACGAAATACGTAGAAAGGAGAAATAATTCCCCCACCCCTTCCACTTGTTTCCATTTGAACTCTTATTTCAGATTGCAATTTTTCCGATCAACGTTATAGCCCCCTAGCGGGAAAGCGGCGAACCTACTGCCCCCTTGGCTACACGCAGAGATCAACATTTTTCGATTCCGCGAAATTTTTAACGTTTGATTTTAAGTCTAGTCGTGGGAAGGTTAAAGTGTGTAATCAAGTTGAGTTTTTCAAATAAGACGTCATTTCAACTTTCTCCTCTAACAATTCTGAAAGATTTTTGTTAAAAAACATATTGCTAGTAAATTTCTTTTCTATTAACCCTTCTTTATTAACATTCATATATTAACATGTATCTGAAGATTATCGGAAATGAGATTATATTCATAACGTATAACCAATAAGTATTATCATTAATTAATTATTACGAATGAGAATAATAAGAGAATCTATAGATCGTTCAAATATTCAACGTCTCAAATTGTTCTTGAGATTAAATCTCTAATCCGAGAGAGCACTTTTCAAAATGTTGGTTTATAAATCCTCTTAAAAATCGAAATCTACTCATAGATCGTTATAAGATTTGATCCTAAATGTAGGTTTGGGAAAGCGTCATAATTTTTCACTCGTTCTTCTGTTTCAAAAAACACCGTTTCAGTCAATACAAGAAAAGTTAACGCATCGATTGCCTTCGGCTCAGGTGGAAATAAAAGGACGAAATAAATCTAAAGAAGCATCAGGTGAGTGCACGGATCCGAATCTTTCAGGCGATCTTCAGCGATACGTCTCAAGCAATCCTTAGTAAACAGTAAAAGGGAATTGTTTTGCATTAGTTAAAGATGTTTGCGACAGCAGCTGAAGATTAAAAACCAAACGATGACCATAATTCTCGCCTATAAAAGGCTATATGTCAGGAAGTGGATGTTCAAAGGTTAATGTGACCTTTAGGGAAGCCTTGAAATTTATTCCTCGTTCATATCCCTGAAAATCATCGATTAATGCCGGAAAAAGAATTTCCGTGATGAAGAAATTCCGGAAATTCCATATTTTCGAGAAAAAATTAGTTTTAAGGTTCCGTCATCCATCATCTTCCCTTTGGCGCAATTACCTTTAATATATTGGTCAATTTGAGAACCATCCGGAGCACTCATTATTTTAATAAAACGATAAACCCCGCATTTTTCAACCCTCTAATTTTGACATTTCTCCTCTAACCTTTGCAATGGTCGGAGGGAATTCATTCGAACGCTTTTAATGTCTTTCCCACTTCTAAAACGATCCTCAGTTTGGACAGAATTGTGCGCTCATTGAATCAGATGAGAAACGTAAATTAAAATCACTAATTCATTGCCGTAAATTGTGCCAAATGTTTGAGATCAAATTCAATTGATCACCAACTAAAGTTTATATGAACAAAAAGCTGCCGTTGCCTAGGCTACAAAGCAACCATTTTTGGATGCTTCATTTTCATTTCCATGATTTAAATACTAAAATAACCGTAAGGAATTAGGCTTCTTAGAATTAAAAACCTTGATATTCTTAAAATATGTCTTCATAATTTGGCAATAGTTTATATCTATAACACTCTTATCAGCATCAACGAACTCTATTATACAAATTTGGGGATGAGTGTATTTTTCCTTAAATCTGCTTAAACTCCGAAAAGTTAATTTATGAAAAGCGTTGACTCGAAGTCCAGTGGAATCATCCCAACGAATGAATGCAAGAATGTGCTTATAAAGAATGGAATAAACAGTAAAAGGACAACTGTCTTTATTATTAAGGTATTCAAAATAATGTACAACGTTTCTCAATAAAAGGAATCGCTAAAAAATGCATTAATTAAATATTTAAAGCGATACTTGGAAGATATTCTTCTTTATGAATAAAAACAAAAGCTTTGTAGCTTCTGCAGAAAAAATTTATCGACTAAAAAGAGTATTGGTATGTGGAATGCTACCTCATCTTCAGGCAACCGACTTATCCGATGCTCAAGCATTTCCTCGGTAAAAATTCCCGATTTTCTTCGTTCAAACCCTTCTTTTGTTTATGGGCATTCTTTGCCATGGAGAAGCACTTTTGACGTAGACTGGAAAGATTTGTTCTTTTCTTAGAAAGCTTATCATTTAAGAGTTTAATTATTTATAAATTAAAATTTTAGTAATAAACTTAAAAATAATACAATTACATCCTGTAAGAGGAATATAAAGTAAATATTTAAAAAATATTGTTATTTTCATAAAAAGCTTTCAGAAATTTTTCAATCGATACTTTGCAATCATTTTCACCAAAACTATTTAATATTATGAGTTTATATTGAAGAGGAACGCAAATTTAATTCGTTTTATAAATGTTCGATAATAATTATCTATAATATTATCAGCCGCATTCATATATTCTTCACCACAATCGGAAGCTAATTTGAATTTTCTACTGCGATTCGATGAATAATTGAACATAGATTAAACAGATTTACATATTTTATGAGATGAGAAAATAATTATTTTTCATTAAATAAATCAGACTAATACATTTTTAAAATCAATGAAAGTAGTTAGGATAGCCAAAAAATACTTCCATTAGTTATTCCTGATGACGTCAATGAGTGTAAAGGCATTTTTGATAATAAGAACGGTCACCGTTGTGCTCTATATAATGCTCGATGTTGATTTGTGTGATATCCTAATACCTAAAAATTAGAAGACTTATGTTCATTGTTTCCAAACAGGTAATTTTATTTAATTTAATTTTATGCTACAATCATCATAATTATTTAATGCAAACTTCACTCATTTATACCAAGTTATATTTATCGACAATAGCATTATTCCGTTTTTTGCTAAATGGAGGGCAATGCTCTTATAAATTTAGAGATGTTCATCACTTAAAATAGTTTACATTTAAACTTTTTATGCACATGTACGAATAGATTTCCGTTTACAGAAATAGATATTGTGCTCGAAATCAATTTACAAAAGCGATTTTCTTAAGAAAAATGTTTCGTTCCACCTGATTTAAAAGCATTCGATGCAAAAAACGATGACCAAAATGAATGAGACGCACTCAAAAGAGAAAAAAGAACATCTTCCGCGCGAATGCGTATAATGAGGCAAAAAATTTGGGAACATTTGAAAACATCATAAAATCTCTTTCGTAAAAAAGAAGAAGAGAAAGCTTTCGAGAGTAATAAATATTGGAACGATTAGATATTCAGTTCGGAAACATTAAAGACAGTTATGAATCTCCCCTTATGCTAAGAGGGATGGAGGGTAAGGATATGAAGGCAATGAAAGGATCTGACGGAGGCACGTAGGAGGTTATTTATGGAGGAAAATTAACTTTTATTCATAGCTGTTAGATTGAAACTGAAATTTGTATTAATGTGAGCAATATTAAACGCAATTCAACATTATAATAACATGATATAAATTTCTATTTCCTATCATAAATTCTAAAGAGTTGTAAGGTATTGATATTCCTTGGCATTCTATTGCGAGAGCAGGAATTTGCACAAACTCCTCCACCGGCAGATGATCTGATATCGTTTAAAGAGAGCAGGTGTAGGTTAGTGGTTCATGATGTGCCGTACAGGAGAACATATCCTCAGTCAACTTAAAACGAAGACAAGTGTTACTCCATACGCCTACACAAATCCTGAAATACGATTTATGAAACTTTAAATATGGTGATATGTGATATAAAGATGTAATGATGCAATATCTAGAATTGACTCTTTTTAAATGATATTTATAAACTTAAGAAAATATAAAAATAATTGGCGGTAAGTATAAGATGAGGAAAACAGAAATTTTAGAATTATTAGATGAATCAGTAAAATGCCGTAAAATATTGAATCACAACAGATGAAGAGTTTAAATGATTCACAAAATGGAAAATCACTTGGTGAAATGCCTCCTTACATTTAACCCTTGCGGATAAGTAGAAAGGGATTTAAAGGGATAAGAATAAGGGATTGTGAGTCCCTAGGGTGTGTTTTCCGATCGGGACCGCTATCTTCTCTTGGGAGGATTCAATTCCAGCATTAAGGCCTCAGTATATGGTCATCCATCACTCAGACGAAGAAAGTAGAGAAAAATGGGAATTCCGTATGAGAAAGTAGAGAAAATGTAAACAGGTGAAAAGAATTGGAATCGGCACGATTAGATAAGAAATGATGAAGTGGAGAATAAAGAATTGTGGAGAAGGCGTATGAATATCGGAATCAGGAATCGGAGGAAGAATTGGTAAAAAGGGCCGAATGCCTCTCGAGTCATCAGGAAGCATTACACTTACGTCTTTTCACTAGGTTTCACTTAACGTTCATAGCGTCAGAAAAGATGAGAAATATAAAACTATTTCTAGTTGTGTTCATTTGTACATAATTCCTTTCAATTATATATCCTTTGGCACAAATATATCGACATCTCTAAATTAAACTAAAGATATTTATATTTTAGAGTTAAATAATTTGTTTCGAAAGAAGATACTACTTAAAAAAAGAATTGAAGTAAAGTGTAAATTGCTGTTATTATTGAGAAGATTTAGATAATTCTTAATTATGTGCATTCAAATGAGGTATTGATGGTTCTCATTTAAGTGTAACGAATCACAATTTATTTCAATTTGTAAGTGTACTGCCTCATTACATTTTTCACTTATGAAATGAAAAACTATCGATTCTATCATCGTTATAAAATATACATTTGGGGGTGTATTTTCCCTAATTTGTTGAAATACTGTAAAAAATTACATTCAAAATGTCGTAGAATATATAAGTGATGAAAAATCTTAAAGGTAGATGCCATTTAATGTTCACACATAAAACGGTGTTGCCGATTCTGTTGGAAATTAAAAGTGAATAGATAAAAAATAATTATTAAAATATATTAATAACGAAAGATAGTTCATAACTAAGAAATTAAAAATCGTTTGCGAATATTACTAAATAAAGATATAAAAGGTAATGTAGTAAAAAACAAAGCAGGATCAGATTTCAGAGTTTTTTCTTATTTTTTTGCTAGTATTCTGGGAGAGAAGAACTTTAATGTTTCATATTATAAAACCATAATTACATTGTTCAGAAAAAGTTCTGAGTACGGTTCAGAACAGAGATTACAGCTATCTCGCACAGAAACATTTGCTCAGTAAGCATTTGCGAGGAAAGCAGATGCTCTGTCCTCAAATACAACAAATACTTATTCTTCAGAAGGTAATCCAGTGATCGATTCATATGAAGAGGGAAAAAGATGCCAAAAGACTGAGCACATTATTAAAAGTACTTTTACTGGAATATTTGAAGTATTGGATTTCTTATTGGAGGTCATCTGAAAATAAATAGAGTGACGATGCTAAAAATCGTAGAGGTTAGTTGGTTCCTACAAATATCATTAATATATAAGACGTACCCTTTACATAGATTATCGCAATACTTGAGAAATGCACATTTGTAAGCAAATGCTTTTGACCGTTAACAGAATGTGTTGGGAATGCAGAGGGGGGCAGAAGAAGAGCGATGGGGGGTTTTCGAGGCATCTGCTGTGTGATTTACTTTTGGCTGATTGCTATTTCATTGCATCCCCTTATGGCGTTGCCATGGTGTCGCTACAGCCACACTCGGAAAAATTAACTGAGCTAAAGAAACAACTTTGGTTAAAATAATTCACGAGTTATTTCATCTATCACTACATTCGCTTGCAAAATAGAACGAAACTGTTCGATATTCTACGGATTATTTTCGTAGATTAATTTGTACGTTTTACAATACCCATATTATGTTTTGTACTTTTAAATATACTCGATGAAAAATGTAATCGGGGCATTAACAGGGAGGATAAACATTGTTTATTTGTATCATCATATTCATTTAGCGTATTTAAGCCTTAATGAGAGCATATTTATAAGGTGCATTTTATTATCCATCGGATTAACAACTTTTTGGGAGCTGAAACATTCGCTGAAAGTGGAACTACTAAAGTTTAAAGGTCAAATAATGAAAACAATATGAAAATAGCAATTCAAAATTATTTATAATATTCTAAAAACCCTTTCCACTTCTTTCATGCACCGAATAGATTAAACAAATTAAAATTATATACTATTATTGCATCGCATTAATTTATTATTTTATGTATTTTAATCTAGCGGTAATTGGAACTTTTATATATCTCAGAATACAATTCCACAAATAGTACTTTATGTGATAATTTTACAGCGCAAAACTGAAAAAATAGTATAATTTTTCTCTTATTTAAAATCCTATTATGATAAGGAAAATATTGCAGGAAACGAAACGAAGTTTGGAAGAACAGAAGATTGATAAAAAAGAGGAAAATTCCATATGGATTCAAATTAAATTGCTATTTTAATTTCCCAATCATTATAATAATATAGTTATGAGCGAAGGAAGCTTATTTCCTTCGCTGAACCAACAGCAGTCATCAACGTGTGAATACATATTATTTTCTATGAATCTGTGGATTTTCTATGAAGTGTGGATTCTAAGAATTAATAAAGATTTAATTTTTTGAGAACAAAGGATAAAAACAAAGAGAAAAATCATCTTTCTTGAAATAATTTCCTCCGTTTGCGATAATAGACTTTATAATCATAAGTATAATAGCCTAATTTCTGACTTTGATGTTTCTTTCTGAAAACCAAACAAAACATTCGGTAATCATAAAAATATTGATATAATAAATAAATCGGAGCCTATTTTGATGTGATTTTTTTATTTTTTTGGATGAACTATTTATTGAATTGAAGAACAATCTCAAAACTCCATAAATATCGGCATAATATTTAATATTAAATAGATAGAATACGTTTGAAGAAAGATCCTTGTTTGCCTCAGTTTTCACTACTTTTCCGTCCCTTTCTTCATTTTAAAGGACCTTCGGAGAGCCTTTGGAAAATGCCTCGTGTTAAAAAGAGATTAGATGAAGCTCCCTTCGCATATTCGCATTCGTTGCAATATATATTTCGCCACAGTGCGTGTGTGTTGCTAAAAAGTTGGAGAGGAAGATGTTGAAATGAGACAAAAGCAGATCGGTTTATAAAGAGTAATACGCATTGAAATGTAAACAATAATAAACGATAAATAAACATTTCTCAGGTAAATACACTTTTACGTGTATTTGTTGATACGGAAACTTTACCAAAACTTCTGTTTAATCACTTTTCTCGTTTTATAGGACTTATGATTTCAAACACATTAACGAAACTTTAAGTTTTACGATTTTTTTCAATAGAAAGCAATATTGGAAGAAACTCTGAAGCGCTATTTAATGTAATCGAAGTAAGTTCTATGAACGAATTAATTTCATGAATAGATTATTTTAGGGTTTTCAATAAAACTGATGATTTTCGCCGTTACATTAAAAGTTTGTAATTTCTCTAATAAATGAATTATGTTTTCATTTCTCATTGTGCACAAAATTCATAACGACAAGTAGAAGACGAGGAAACGGACTTTGTGTGTGTTGATCAAGTCAAACCTTAGGTATCGTTTTCCCTCCAGAATTACTCCCATGAAAAGGACAAAGGAGTGCGATCTGTTGAGGAGGACATCTTCCCGATACGAGATTCGATTTGTGAAATCTAATCATGTGCTACCTGTTGCCCAAATATCGTTTCTTTTAGAACACTTCCTGATGACTCAATCCATTAACGGCCAACGATTCGTCGCAATTACTCGTTTAATTCTATCAAAGGAATCGCTTATCTGTGAGGGTAATTAACTTCATCGAATTTCACGAAATGTATCCGATTAGCATCGGCAAAGAGCCGAACGAAACATAAATAAATACACTGAACAGAAAGATATCATAAAACCAATGTTCGTTGTAAAATGAATTTGGTGATTTTTCTGAAGAATAAAAAGGACAATCGTTTAAACTTCATAACTCGTGATTTGAACAAATTGCCAGCGAATAAGTTCGTCGAGAAATTTGCAAAATATAATATTCCCGATTATAATTACAACAGCATAAGAAGAGGATGGTGAAAAAATAAAATTTAAGCTTATCCTACTGATTAATAATAGAAATGGGTAAACTGATGTTAAAAAACGGCATATCAGGAAGGGGAACAAATATGTACTACAAAATCCTTTAATTTCCAAACTAAGACGCATCTGATTATTCAATAAGTAGAGTCAGCTAAAAAAGTGATATCTATATTAATCATAACACACACTCTTTCTTATGTTTCCACTTATCGAGTTCCGTAGATGATTCAAATGATCCAATTCAGAGACGGACTTTGTTTTCTTCTCTTGAATTCGGAGGCATTTTCGCAAAGAGTTGAACAATGGCTGCAATTGCGATTTGAGAGGACAAAAATAACAAGCAGCTGTCGTCATAAAGCAACTGCTTTTCTGAGGAACCAATATCCACTCGACCCCTGAGGACACAGCCTCGTCAAACACCGAATAAAATAGGCCAAATAGGAAAGATCTTTGGCTCGTCTACAGCATTCCCACACCTGGTGAATAATAAACGCGTTAATTTTTGCATCAATGAAAGCAGTTGAACGATGTCGAGATGTGGGCGTACGTGAACATGATAAAGGAGGCATTCGCAGGAGACCTTAATTTACTTCTCTACCTTCTGCTTCATTGTGCAAACAAGCGAAGATGGATTTTTCGGCTGAGACATGGCGAATTCAGAGCGAAACACATTTGAGGGCAATGTATTCTGGGAAAAGAGGGCATTTTGATTCCTCGAAGACTAGAATACACCAACTGAGCAATTAATTAAAATGCCTATTCCTTGAAAATGACTTTTGATACGTTTAATTTGCAATTAAATATATTCTTGTCTAAAACCATAAGAAAAATGAACTCGCAATTTTAATATGGATACGAAAATCTTACAAACATAAAAAATTTGAAGAGCAATTACCATTGAAAATCGTACATACATACATGAATACATCTATCATTAATATTTAAAAATTAAAAAAAAATAAATAAATCATATTACTTGGGCTAATGGAAGTTGAAATTTTTACCCTAAAAGATGATATTGTTTCTCTTTCTGAATGTGGGCAATTCAATATGAATATATATTATGATCAAATGTTCAATAAATCGTAAAATTCGTAATACTCAGTAATTGTTGCATATCATTCCAGAAAGAAATCCACGCATATATATTGAATAATTCAACTCTATGTAAAAATATGCATAACTCATTGATAAATTACACCTTTATATTAATTGGCGATTCGGGATGGGAGTTGATAAGTTGATAACTGAAAAAATAAGATGCATCGATCGAATTACTCATTTGCATAATTTATGAAATTTTGATATTTTTGGAATTGATCGCCGATTTGCATTTCACACGATTCGGGTGAAGAGGCGTTCACTTGCATTCCTCAAAGGACAATATTTAAAATGGTGACAATTACCGAAGCAATTCCGTAGAAAATGGCCTCGTAGTGGCTTCCCATTTCGTGTTCCCAGATTTAAGCGATGCGCCCGCCTGTTATCTCCCGAGAACAGAATTCTCGATGGCAGCATCAAATATATGTCGGGATCATTTTTCTCTTTCCCGGAGATTCGAATCAAGTATTATTTCCCGTCTTCATTCAGCCCTGGAGGGAAATTCGCTTCACAAGTAAGCTTTTTCGCGAAAACGAACTTCGCGATAGGAATTTTTTACGCCACATTTAAATGGAGTCTTAAATCAAGGGTTTTGTAAACGATTCATAGCCACTTCCCTCAACAACTACAGCAAAAAGTCTCTTCTGTTTTGAACGATGCTGGGAATTATGCCCCTTTGACGTTGAAATACTCTGTTTTCTTATGGATCTTGAGTTCTGCAATTTATTTCTTTTCTTGAGGCTATTTATAAATTATAATATTAATTCGAGGTTTGAGTTATTGCTCAAACGGAAGGGAAGAGAATATTCATGAAATGAGGGATTTCACGCATAAGAAAAATAGATAAGTTAAAATTGAAAGGAATAAATTACTGTTTATGCTCATTTATGTGAGAAGGTCTTTGAACTTAAGATTAACATCTACCAATAACAATATACAAGCAAGATATGGATTAATTACTTATAACTAATTATTAATAACTAATCATATTAGAATTAAGAATTTAATAATTCGCCTAGAAAAGCCTTTGAATTACAAATATAAAGAATCGAAAAGGAAAAGAATTTTTTTATAAAACCCTCAAAAGAAATGGTCGATAAAAAAGTTATACTTTGTCATTCGAACAGTTCCTTTATAAATATTATTTTGATGAATACTTTTCGAAGATAAAAAGGAATTCCTTATTAGCGTTTTATGAAGACATAACAATAGGTATTAAATTCGTTTAGTTTTTATTTTAATTACCATCATTTAAATACTTTGATAACAACAAAGTTATGGGGCTCCTTTCCATTTTCTATATTTTTACAATATTATTTTAATAGTTAAGTTTAAAGCAAAATTACGGAAGTATTTTGGAAAGAAGAGCCGTTACTAAATAAAATAACGTAAAATCCTAATTAGAATACATCAAACAAATTTAAGGCAAAGAGCGCCATAGCAATTATAAACAAATGAATAATAGATGTGTTATATCGATTAATATGAATTTAAACATCTGAACACTGATTAAACTAAAATGTTGAGTAAAATTTCGTTAAACACTTCCAAATTTACAGGAATGCATTGGAGCAAAGGGTGGGATGTGTCTGACAATTAGCTAATTTACTCAGTTATTCAAAGAGACTCTATGAAGGCGTATCGATCGAATAATCGATGCTTTCATCTGATGTACTTCATCGCATTTTTTCATCAAAGAAAAAAGAAGAAGAATGTTTGGAGCACAATATCTCCACTCGCAAATTCTTTTCCCTTAGATTCTATCCCGAATATTTATCCTTTCTTTTATGGCATTTTTAAGAAGAGTTAATTAATTTTTCTTTCGGAGAATGATTAAATACGAAATTTATCATCCGCAAAAAATGAGCGAAGAGAAAAAGTCTGTAATCCAATAGCTTTCGTATCTTGAAAATCCGTTCTTTTTTATGTTCCCTTAAAACCATAACAACGATGCCCCTCTTCCCTCTATCGGGTGCCTGAGGAACTGTGATACGCGTCTCTCTGCTCCTTAAGACTCATCTATCTTCTGCTGCTTCCCTATTAATTTTGGGAAGGGAATTTATAACTGGGAATTTATTCTTCTTACGAACTTAATCAGTATTTGAATTGAATGATATAAATGTACACATTCTATTTGACGTAAATTAAGAATCCAACTTAATAAATGTGTGAATCACAGATTAAAGAAGTCTAATTCAGAATAAAAAATTTTGCTTAAACTTCGGAAAGGTCGACAAAGGTACACAAAGCGAAACTTATACGTTATCGTTTATTGTATTATTTTTCCATAAACCCTTTTTTGGACAAATAACTGAATGAAAAAGTTCTCCTTAGGGAATTTACCTTACATGCGAATAGAAGGCATTATATATATGTGGTACCACAATAACATAATGAATTACTATTGGCCTGTTTCCATGCCTTTTGGCTTAATTTAACGCTCCTAGTTTATACTGAATAGTGTGGCTTAACCTTCAGTCATATTTCCAAGGGTATTTTTTTGGACAAATAGTTTTAAGCACCGATACAAATACCTTCACATAAAAGACGGGGGTTGATTTTTTGAGACCTAATTTAGAAGAAAAAGTGCGTCAAATACGGTAATTATAGTTAGGGTGTATTTTAGAGGTAATCTCCTTCCCGATGTCAAATATAATTATTCCGTTATCATAGACTGATAAAAATTAAGTAACTCCAAACTTCAAATTGCTAGTCAATGTAAGAGGCGATTATTCACTGGAAAAACGTAAATCCGAGGTAAATGAGTTCTTTATTTTATCCCTTAATTAGAGTCTCATGCAAAATTCATTTATATGCGTATTTAGACAATAATAAATTCTTCGGAAAATGAATCTCTCCTATAATATATTAGGGCTAAAAAAACCATTTACGGAGTTCTACTAAAATTTTTATTTGCAGAAAATTGGAAGAGAAGAAGCTTCGAAGCATATTTTTCCGCTGTAGGCAGTATTTCTCTATCTTCTTTATTTGCTCATAAAAAGAAATATTTCTCTCTAAATAATGTATATATAGCTTGGTTAATGAATCGCAGATTCGGTATTTTAATAAGTTTCCATATAAAAATTTAAAAAGGTTCCCTATCAAGTATTTGTTATTAGTTTTGTATAAATATAATAATAATTTTTGGGCGGTTTAATTTGCTCTTGTTTCTTTTCTTCATCTTGAACAGACTCCTGTTTTACTAGGGCTTCTAATATTCACCGCGGTTCGCCCCTTTTTCTTCCGTTGTTTAGAGGGCTTACGTAATTAGAAGAAGGCGTATCAAGAGATACTGTAAAACGAGTTCCGTAAGCATTTGCTATTCAAGTATTTTTAATAAAAAATAACTCATTTAATGCATATCTTATTTCTGCATCTTATTCATTTCTAGAAAATTTATTTTAGTGATGAACAAATCAGTTTACAGAGCGAGACGAGTTGAAATGTGCAAATAAAACTTACTAATATAAAACAAGTATTCAGAGGGCCCTGTTTATTCTTAACTAATGGCAAACATCGTTTTTATAATCACCCTGATTTGATGACCACCGAATTATAACTAATATATCGAATATAAATAAGGTAGAATAATTTAATAATAATAAGATGACTAATAATAAAAATGTAGCCTTGTTATCAAGTGAAGTTAGGATTGGCCTCCTCGCTATAAAACAAATACTTCATTTATTTATAAATATTATTCATTAAAGGTAGATAGATGATATTTAAAAACATAATTCTTACTTTAATTTCATTTCCTGAAAATTTTCATTTACAATTGTGTGACGCCTATCGACAAAAAAGATAACTAATTATTTATAATCACAATTACTAAAAAAGCTATAAAGTAATTGTTCAAAATTAAACCTCCGTTAGCTGTAATTTATCAAATAAGTACTCTCCACATTATTTAGCAATGAATAAAATAGGATGCCTCATTTACTAATCTACGAATACGTTATTTACGTATTGCGTTGATCTTCTTTTCTGGATATTCTGTGGAATTTTCCCGATTAAATTTCGCCAAATTTATATATTTCAGAAAGTGCATTGAAACGTACATTTCGGGAACACAGCTCAGGAAAAGCGATGTTTAAAGCATCCGAAATCAGAACCATCGGATAACGAGTGCACTTATCTCGAAGCAGTGTTCCGTTTCGAAATTGGATCATCTAATAAGAGTTGTTTTGCAAAATAGTGTATTAATATCCACGTAAAAAGCGTCTATAATTACGGATAATGGAGCCTAGGGTTTAATTGAAGCAATTGAAGTGGTCTATTTGGGTTTAATGCATTCGCTGTAACACGCCACCGCATCAAATTTACATAAGAAACTTCAAACGAAAGATACGTTGGGAATAAGCGTTTTCTGAGGCGCCTTTTGTGAATTCGGAGCATCTCTCCATTTGAAGGCGACATGCATCTGAAATCAAATAAAAGAGGAATTATTTAGATCGCTTCTTGAAATTCAGAGTGCCATTGATTAAGAGCCATTAAATTCGGTCATTAGAATGTCAACATTTAGAATTGAACCGGAAATGTAAATAAATCCATAGATAATAGCCCTCAGTCGAAAACAAAAACTTCGATGAGGAAAGTGACACTTTTATGAATAAAACGCTTACCTATAAAATTAATTTCAGTCCAAAGAAATACTCGTCTATTACCTGAAAAAGAGTCATTCAATTCAAATGCGCAATGCAATGCGTACAAGAGTTCAAACTCCAAAGAATAAAAGATCTCTCCATTATATTTCGGTAATTAGACAAAAGTCTCTCCACTTAACATCCGAGGACATTCTTAAGAGTGACCGAAAAAAAGAGATTTCATAAATAAATTATGGAATATGAGGAAATAAAAGAAAAATGAGCAATCTTCTGGAGAAATGATGGAAAAAGAATCTTCGCTTAACAGAAGAAGACGGAGTAGAGCGACTTATTCCGCTTTCATAAGTTATGCGTTGCTTCGAAGCAGTTTCAATTTCCAAAGTGAAGAGGTCTCATTTTAATAAAACGACTTTATCTCTTTCATTAAGTAAATTATTATGATCCTCCTCAACACTCTTTAGTGAAACGTTAGTGCAGAGATACTAGATTCTAATGAATAGAACGATTTTATAAATAGAATTTTATATTTTTTCACCTCATAAATTTAGGTTTCAAATTAACCCTTAAACATTGAACGTATTATTTATGAATCTATTCTTCTATAAGCTTAAAATGGATCTCACAGCACGAATGGAATTGAAATTACGCCCTTATAATCAATCGCTTCATATTAACTTACTCTAATAATTATTTACTCTAATTATTATAACAGCTTCTCCAGAAAATAATAATAGGTTCAGAAGGAGCCTTATGTAATAATTCTCCTTATATATTTTTTGTTTTTTTTAGAAGCTCGATAATACCTTTAGCTGACAACATCCTCTCTATGCTGATAAATCATTCAAAGAGCTAATCTAGTCTTCTGGAGCGGATGCTGTGCCAGAGACGCTATCATAGCTCCGCTGTCAAACTTGGAATCTCCTTTAACAAAACTGCCACTCTAACCATCTCTAGATCAGAGACTAATCCTGCTCCTCAAAGATCCCGAGTTGTGCATTGATATTCGAATCAGAGAACAACAAGCTTTCTTCGATATAAATCATCACGATTTCCAGCATACTTTCTCATATCTCAATGGAAACGATTGTTAAGAGTAATTTGAGAATGATATCGGTATTTCAATGATTCTCAATACCTTTTTTATATTTAAATTCGGCCAAGTTTATAAAGTCGAATATTTCGCAAGATATTGTAATACATCACGACCTATCCGTTCGAGGACTGCATTAACTGGTTTGCAATACTTGGCTGCGTTCGCTCCAATGCGATGCTGCAAATTGTGTCCGATATTGCACCAGAAATCGCTATGTAAATTAATAAACATCCGGTATACCAGTTGTTAGAAAAAGGAAAAAATATATTAGATGTATTAACCCTTGATAAAAAGGTCACAAGTATCAATTTATTATCAATAACGAAATCTCTCTATTAATGGTTATGGCTATTCTCCGCTTCACGTGAACGGAGTGCTCGACCTCCGGATGGTCACTCGTTGGAGGTGCTTCACTCGTTGTCAAATTGGAAAGAGGTAATCAGAGGAACTTTCTATTTGCGGTAAAAGTGGTCGTAAGACGAGAAATCAAAGGCGAATGCGATCGTAAAGATTATCTCGGTAACAGTAAAACTACACGAAGCTATGGCCTTCGGATAAAAAGCAGATGGATTCACGTCTTCAATTCAGAATTTATGTTCAAACAAATGTAGACGATCATTCAAACGGCAATCGCATGAGCAGAAGGTGTTTGTGCTCTGTCTTTTTTATGCAAACGGTTAGTAAAAAAGCGGTCGAGCGAACAGTTCGTGATTAAACTAAAGCATTTCTTTAAAATCGCATGTTACTTCCACAAATTCGCCGAATAAAATACCTTGACTTCATTTCAAAACTTTTCCCTCAAACCAAAAACATTTCCGCCAAAATTTCGCATTCACAAAACCGTAAAAAACGCAGAATTTTTTCGCTTTGAGTTTGCATTCGAAAAAGCACCTTTCTTTGAATGTGCGTCGGTGAGATTTTCGCGCATGAGGGCTCGCCTTCATTCGGTCGTGATTTCGTTAAGCGATGTACAACTTAATGGCCATTTTACGGTGAATTGCCGAATCTAAACGTAGGTCCGAAAACGCATCTGAATTTCCCTTCGGGTTGAATGTGGCATTTGTTTCCTCATTCATTTACACAATAATGGGAGTTTCAATCGAAAGACAATAGAATGAGTAGATAATACCTGCATCTAGTTGTGTGTGGGGGTAAAAAGAAGTCAGCCATGTTCAGAATTCAGACTGACGCTATTCTACATGGCAAAAAGGATGAATATTGGAAATACAATTTGTTTTAGTTAAGGAGGAGAGAAAATTTCATTTAATTCAAAAGATAAATATTTCATGTAGATTTTATTTTATGTTATTTGAATTTGAAGAAAATATTAACAGAAATTAGAAAAAAAAACCAAAGGATGCGCAGAATGAACGAATCAACTGCTGAAGTACACCATTCACTTTACGATCTGAAGGCATTTGAGGGGACAACGAAATGGATTCCCACTCAAGCGATAGTATCTTGTGGGAGGTGCAAATTACGTTTCTTTTATGGAATTCACTGATACATAAAAGTGTATGTGAAGGGCCAAACAGTTTATATGCCATTCTGAGTCATTGGGCAAATTGGGGCCAATTACCGCATAATAGGGTCCTTGGCGACCCGTAAAAGACAAAAAGGCCCTTATCTGTGGGCCATGAAGAATAAGGAAACTCTTGTGGAAACCAAGAGGACGTATTCTCAGATTCTCAATATTTGAGAAACGCTTTCACAGAACAACAGTCTATGGCAAAATCCTATGACATACACTAAATAACGGACTTGTATTCAGTTTTGCACCCGCTGATAAGCACTTTTCACTTTGGTTGGTTCGCTTTCCATCAAATATCTTAGTATAATACTTAATATATCAACACTTTTAAGTGCAGTTACAAGCAAATGTCGCAGGAATTATCATTGTTTAACCTTACATGTTCTCGGAAAAAAGAGTTTATATAAATTACTTAATTCCGTACTTTAAAATTATAAATTTCAGAATAGAAAGTAATATCGTTCAAATGTTTCTCGAAAAACAACTTCTTTTAATCTGTTACTCATATTAATCATCGAACCATGATACCGTGCTTGATAGATGCAGTTGCTATATTTTTAAAAGATTAAAAATAGAATTAAAAAGACAAAAAAAGAACGTGACAAAGTGGTTAAATACCCTGAAAAGAAAATCGAATGTAATCGTTTAAATGCATTAAAATATAATAAATATTCCGATTTTCTTTCCATTTCTTACATTTATTTCGATTTATTCATTATACGAAAATCCAGTTTAAAATGAAAATATAATGTTAATATAACACACCCTATTATTTATACTATTTTTTTGATATTTTCACACTAAATTACATAAAAAGAGTTAAGACTGTAGAATCATGTAGAATATAGACAATACATAAAAACAGTAATACAAATAAATCCCACAAAACTAAACTCAAACAAAATAAAAATGTAAGTTTACGTAGAATCGCAATCCAATAGCGTTTGAGATGCATAAGAATTTTAAACGATTTCACATTTAGAAAACTCTCATGACCAAATCTATCTTAATCAGATTAATACCTTTTTTATCGCCTCCAGTTTGAATTTCAAGACCTTCTCCGCCATTATTCGTTTTCAAACTATAATTTCCTCCCAAAGATTCGCTCCAGGAATTTTCATCTTCTCATATTACAAGTTTTCCCCGTAGACGCCCACAGCGAATTTTAATTCCCTTCTTCGTGTCACGGCTACTTCCGATTCTAACGAAAAGGGATCGTTTGCAGGATATTCGATAATGAGAACACTTCTCCTTTTAATTAATTCGATCGTTCTTATCAATTCTCCTTCAAATTTCTAGGAATTGAAATCGAACCACGAAAGACCGTCTTTTGTTCCATTGGCCCGAAATGGCCCCAAATCGCCTTCTGCGAATGTGTAATTCTTCATTTATACTATCTTACGAAATTTCTTTATCTTTGAAATTAATAACACTTAAAATAGTTTCTTCTATCATATCGAAATTTAGAATGGGTATTTATCCCTTAAATCTTGATAGGCTGAAATATTTACGATATCAATATCTAAAAATGTAATGATGCATTAAAGTTAAATTAAAAATTCCTTTATCTAAATAATTAAGAAATTGGTTATGTGTGTGATAAAACATATATTTTGCTGAAAATGGTGGAATCATAGTTAATTTTGCAAAACTAACAATTTTATAACCAAGGTAAAAAGTGAAGAATTAAAACATATTAATTAAATAAAGAAATAAATATCTTAATAGTATCTTTAACTGAGTAATTGAATCCTTTTCTAATGATTACTACATCAAATGGTCATTTTATTAACGGATGATAACCGCCGTTTATATTCCCATTCGTCACGGGAACTCATTATAATGAGACAGTTTAAAGAAAGCCTAATTATGGCCGAAAAAAGAAATTCAGATGAAAGGTAATCCACGGAATTCACTCATTAGATGAATCAAGTTTCAAGCACATAATTCATAGGATTAAAAATAGGATAATTAATTCATTATTTGCAAAGAAGAGAATTTAAATTAGAATAAATACAATGGTATTAGAGGATCATTTATCAAGTTAGTAATTATAAATTCAAGTAGGAATTTCGAATAGAACCTTTCTTTGGGGCGTATAATTCCTTAATTACTGTTTCCATGGTTACTAATCTTTGAAGTTTTAAATCGGAGATAAATCCTTCTTGATTGGCATTCGAGTAATCATTAGCTACCTACGCTACAGGTATTTCACCTCTAGAATCTATGTCCTCAGTCGCCTCTTAATTCTTTAAAGTAGACTCATTTATCCTTCAATTAAATCGCCCATTTCAATTACTGCGATACCTTCGCATTGAATTCGATATAAAAAAACCTTCGATACATCGACTGCTCTCTTTATCGCATTCATCTCTTGATTTTAATGAAAATCGGAGAAAAAGGGTCGGAAGTTCAATTCAATCCCTCTTTGTAAAAGAAGAGATAGAGAAATGTTTAAAAACGAGTCCCGACCATATGACCGACGATCATTTCCACGACGCTCTTTTAACCGACGCTCAACTGACCGACGGACAGCTCGCCCGACACCTCAATTTACCGATAAAAAACTGACCGACAACGCGCTGGAATAAAATTGTTAATGCGCCGAATGAGTAGACTTTGCATCTGCCTTTATATTCTGAGAAAGATTTAACAAGTTTAGAATAAAAAAAATTAATATTAAAGATGCTTATTATATATATTTATCTTTATTAACTTTATCGAAATATTAAATTAACAAAAGTTAATAAATTGAAAGACTATTGAAACATTAAATTAACATAATTCATTAGAGGTGTATGTAAGATATTTACTACACTTTTCAAGAAGATTATTATTTTCTCTTCTAATTTAAATCTTTATATTAAAGCATCAGACTTGCATTAATTGAGATAAACTTCCATTTCTACATCGAGTTGTTACATACACGAAAGCTATTACAGTTGTATATATATTGAAAATAAAAAAATAAATACTTAAACATTAATTTAAGTTAAATACAAGCCTAAAGAAATAAGTACAAGAAGTATAAATATATAATTTAATGTATTTTAAAATAAAATATTAATGTAATTGTACAAAATAAAGATTGTCCACAATTAAGAAACCAAAATAGTTTTGCAAAGATACTTCATGAAACTAAGAATTTCGTGAATAAGAAATTATAATTAGTATCTCTTAATCACCAAAAGTTACTATCAACTACAAAGTTATAATTTCACTGAGAGCTGTCCAACAGATTCTGATCTCCTCTGGCCATCAAATCCATTTCACCAAGTAATCAGTAAAGTTGCTTTATGTTTTTAACATCCGTTTCCCTTACGTTTCAGAGAACACATTCAAGGAGGATCGCGTTTAAGGAACGATATTGGAGGGTTGTTTCCTTCCAACGTGTTGGCAGATGATTCGATCTAGGTTGACCAAGGGGGAAAGCAGATGCGATGCAAGAAGAAGAATGAAAAATTGTAAAAACGATGTAGAATGTGGTTCTTTTTTAATAAACTTCATCTTAACATAAATTTTACCATCTCCTTTCACTTCCCGGCAATCAAGCAGTGATTTTTCAGTGAATATCCTCGAACTTTGAACGGATTTATCTCCTCTGGCCATCACATCCATTTCACGCTAAAATTAAACGGTTGCATAATCGTGACGCGGCAGATGTATCAAGCAGGTAGCGGGAAAAGAGAGTAGTCAAAATATTTAACCCATTCACGAGCATTAAGTGAAATGCTCTGTCAGTAGTCGAACTACATTGCTTTATGCATTCATGGAATATGGGGGCAAATACTTTCACTTTCCTGAGTTGAAACACCGAGTTCTATGATGGAGGGAAAATCATATTAAGAACAAAAAGGGAAATTCAAATCCAGAATGATCCGCTAGAAACGGAAGCCGCCTCTTTATTTCTCCCCGTCCGCTTTCGATACAAGTGGATGTTAGGACAGTAAAAGCTTCCAACGTCCATGAAAAGTGTCTACTGCTTTTCATTCGAGTCAATCATTATCATCTGCCGCGCAAAGTATTCCTCGCAATCTCTTTGAAGTCGTCGACATTTCATTTCGTTCCAATCTTCTCGATGGTGAGGAATCTTCTCAATAATAAGTCAACAGAAACATCATTTGGCTTAAAGTTAATCCGAAAAATCTTTCGCGAAAGAGTTGAGAATGTCCACGCATTACTTCGCTTCGTGAACATCGGCAGCGTAAAAGAGGAGAGTCGGAAATACAGCGACATTTATCGTTTCCTTGTCGCAGGGAAGAACTCCCAAACCGATAGAGGGCGACTCACGTGTTCCGCTGTTTCGCCTCAGTTGACGATTCCTTCTCGCGAGTTCTTTCTCGGATCACGTGAATCGAGCGGTCCGTATCTATATTTCGGCGTGCAACCCTTGACTATTCCTCCTGCATAAAGTGATCTTAAGTGGTTACGAGAGCACAAACAAGACGTTATGGATTTGGCAGTTCAGTTGAGTTGTGACATCGCCATGCGAGGTTGGGCAGATAAGGTGGAGCGAGGTTGAAAAGGAAGCATTCAGGTAAGAAACGAGTCCCATCAGAAAATATTTCCAACGCCCGTGTTTACAAAAGTTTGCCTCGCGAATGGGCATCGTTTCGAGCTGACGGATAGCCGAGATTGCCTTTCGTCGTCATGAGTCTTAATTATTAGCAATTAGCTTAGATGGAACAGAGCAAGCGCTAACTTTTCTCCGTTGCTTCATGCATACGGACTCGTCAAGTATTGTTGAAATGCTAGTAGAAACTAAGTACGAGGCGGTTTCTATTGACAGGACACGCCGTCGTCGCATAATGATTCGATCTGGAATGCTTGTTACGTCCGTCGTGTGTTATAAACATGAAATTTAGCTAAATTAAAAACCGGTGATGGGAGCGATGTGTGCACGGCGAGATGCAGGAGAGAAGTGACATATGCGTAACGCTGTTGGGAAGTGCGACCGTTACCGCCCGATTTCTAAAATTGCAATTAGATTTTTAAATCTAAAGGTAAGGCGTGTCGTAAACGATAAAAATTATATGAAGACTAGATTTTATTATGATTTTTTTCCTACTACGTGAGTCTTGCTGCACCAATTTACTATTTTCATAAGGGTCCGTCCTCTTATTCTACCGAATTCGAGCAAACCGCCATTACCAGTGGTCGAAGTAAAAGAAGAGAGAAATTTTAAAGGTATTCGATCGGTAACTAGATAAACAAACATTTGGCATATAATTATATTAAGACAGCGTTTGCACTGACAGCGGTGGTGTGTCCCTCAGCCAATCAGAATCAAGAAAAATGTTTAAGCGGGACGTTAAATTTTGTGAATTCATTCTGGTTTTTATTATTTTTATAAGTATCGGATTAAGGTCCTTCTTGCTAATTTGCGACTTCACGAAGTGAACGAAAATACAGTTAGCTCCCGACAGGTTGCAATTTCGTGTATATAAATTTGTTCTTATTAATATTAAAAGCTGTTGCATATGTCATCGCATGCTCTAATTCATGTTCTACCTTCAACTACTTTTGGGGAGTTTGACTTCAACGTTAATTCACATGCATCGTTATTTAATCAATGAAGTACGTTTGACATTGTGCATCGAGAATGCTATGCCCTCCATATTTGCATGTATTTTCAATGATAGATTTACTTTTAATTCCAGGATGCCTTTCGTTTCAAGATTGTACAAGCTCCTATGAATTGAAGAGAGTGGATTGCAACCCTAACTCCTTTCCTTTGGTGATTCAAGAAGTGAAAAAAACATTGGATCATGTGAGCATAAGTGACCTCCCAAGATATCCTGGCTTTTAAACTTTGGGCCATCAGAATATTTGATAGCATTTTCCTAGAACCAATGAGAACCTCAATCTCTGAACTATTTTCATTTATGCTTGTGATAAGAAAGGACAACAAGGAAAGCAGTTTAACAATGGATGGTGCACTGTTAGTGAAAATAAAAAAGACAGTGTTTGCATGGGAAATAGTGTTGGGGGTGATAAAAAAGACAAAGATGGAAAAGTTATCCAGGTATGTTTATGATCGTTCTCTGTCCATATAGATTTATTTACTCCCTTCTTTAGTTGAATTTGTTAAACCTTGTCATTTTCTTGAGGCAATTATGCTTCAAATGCTATTGTGTAAAATGCATTTAACCACTGAAGATTCACCTGCTTTTCTGAACTATGCTTAGTTCTGTTGCCTCCTGAAACGTTATTCTGTGCATCTCGCCACAACAATGTATTTCATCTCCATCGTTCCCAGAACCATCTTGTCTCGATGGGTGTTGTTTTTACAATTATTCTTTCAATTGGATGTGCTACTTCTTACAGTGATATTGTTCCTCAGGCCGTATCTGGGATTCGAACGATTGATTTTCTTCGAGCATGATTTCATGGAGCATTATGGTGGTATCCTGATTCTTCACCGCCCTTCTTCATACTCCTCGGTTATAGTTGCACCGACGGCCCATGTCATTATATTTCTAAGGTACTGGATTGAGTGCACTTGTTGCAGCACTCTTAATTTAAAACCCTTACACCTTTCCTCCACAATTCCTTCATGTTGCCTTTACTGCTCCATGACCATCCCTGCCTCCTTGCTCAGTGGTAAGAACTTTCAATCCTTACTGTTTAGAAACAGATCCTTCCTTAAACCATCTCTGCTTTCCACCTTCTTCTTCCCGGCATTCATTCGCGAAGTTTATGCACCTACGCCTGCAGAATTTTCTCCTCTTTTGAGGCTTCATGATCCGCCGATGACCTTCCCCAAACAAATCCTTTTCCGTATGTGGAAATTCAACCAAGTGTTTCTTACGTTACGATAATTTTAAAATATTCTCTCGCTTTCATTGTAGGTATTTGTGGGAGAGGTTCTGGAAGGGAGTTCGATTGCGGAATGAATGAGAACTCTACAATTTACCCGGATATTTTATGAGATGATTCATTCATTGATCTCATGGAACAACCAGCAGTGCGAGGAGGTACTGGAATCCATGCAGAAGGACTTCAATGGAATCTCCCAAAATAATGCAGTGTCTGGTACAGTTTAATTATGGGATATCCCTCAATGAATATAAAAATGAGATCTACCATCCACCATTCAAAATAGGAATCGTGGAGAGGACACTCCATGGTGCTCATTCACCCGGCATCTCACTTTAAATTTAAGCAGACATTTTCATCATCTTCATCTCTGCACAGGAATTCATGTTCATGGTTGATTAAACATCATTCGCAATCGGTGACTTTTCTTCCTGACCCATCTCCAATGCTCCTCTCAACATGCATGTTTCAAAGCCTTGAGCCTTTCCTTAGAATCATTTTTGATGTTCCATCGCCAATGTCTACAGGTTTCCACAGAACAGTCAAAAGTTTTACAGGCTTTATTTATTGATGTTCTTTCAGTTTCCTTGCTTATCATGAAGTATGGTATTGGCACCATAGGGTCGAGTTCACTCATACGTGGTTGCTTATAATTAATCACCCTGCTTCATGTTTTCATCAAACGCTCCGGCGACACTTAAAATGCCAGTTTAAGTCGGTGGTACTTTATTTATAACCTAGCTGTGGGCCTTCTTCAATCCCGGAGTTGTCGCTTGGCCATCTTCCATGCAGAAGTTGATAAATGTGAAATTTTCCACGGCGCCTCAAATCAGCGGTTCAGTATTCAATTTTACACGTATGCATTAATCCCTCCCGATTCTTATGTTACAGTAATTTTCACTCGGAGTCACTTTTTATCTCAGCTTTGTAGGAGATCCCGAAACGCTGGAGACATTCCCACCTTTAACTCTTTGGATAAGGTGCATTAACTCTAAAGGTCTACTTGGAATTCATCGTTCCTTCAAGGAAACGGTGAAAACCAAGTAATCAGTAAAGTCGCTTTATGTTTTTAACATCCGCTTCCCTTTCTTTTCAGAGAACACATTCAGGAGAGGACCGCGTTTAAGGAGCGATATTGGAGGGTTGTTTCCTTCCAACGTGTTGGCAGATGATTCGATCGAGGTTGACCAAGGGGGAAAGCAGATGCGATGCAAGAAGAAGAATGAAAAATTGTAAAAACGATGTAGAATGTGGTTCTTTTTTAATAAACTTCACCTTAACATAAACTTTACCGTCTCCTTTCACTTCCCGGCAATCAAGCAGTGATTTTTCAGTGAATATCCTCGAACTTTGAACGGATTTATCTCCTCTGGCCATCACATCCATTTCACGCTAAAATTAAACGAGCGCGTAGACGAGACGAAGCAGATGTATCAAGCGGGTAGCGGGAAAAGAGAGTAGTCAAAATATTTAACCCATTCACGAGCATTAAGTGAAATGCTCTGTCAGTAGTCGAACTACATTGCTTTATGCATTCATGGAATATGGGGGCAAATACTTTCACTTTCCTGAGTTGAAACACCGAGTTCTATGATGGAGGGAAAATCATATTAAGAACAAAAAGGGGAATTCAAATCCAGAATGATCCGCTAGAAACGGAAGCCGCCTCTTTATTTCTCCCCGTCCGCTTTCGATACAAGTGGATGTTAGGACAGTAAAAGCTTCCAACGTCCATGAAAAGTGTCTACTGCTTTTCATTCGAGTCAATCATTATCATCTGCCGCGCAAAGTATTCCTCGCAATCTCTTTGAAGTCGTCGACATTTCATTTCGTTCCAATCTTCTCGATGGTGAGGAATCTTCTCAATAATAAGTCAACAGAAACATCATTTGGCTTAAAGTTAATCCGAAAAATCTTTCGCGAAAGAGTTGAGAATGTCCACGCATTACTTCGCTTCGTGAACATCGGCAGCGTAAAAGAGGAGAGTCGGAAATACAGCGACATTTATCGTTTCCTTGTCGCAGGGAAGAACTCCCAAACCGATAGAGGGCGACTCACGTGTTCCGCTGTTTCGCCTCAGTTGACGATTCCTTCTCGCGAGTTCTTTCTCGGATCACGTGAATCGAGCGGTCCGTATCTATATTTCGGCGTGCAACCCTTGACTATTCCTCCTGCATAAAGTGATCTTAAGTGGTTACGAGAGCACAAACAAGACGTTATGGATTTGGCAGTTCAGTTGAGTTGTGACATCGCCATGCGAGGTTGGGCAGATAAGGTGGAGCGAGGTTGAAAAGGAAGCATTCAGGTAAGAAACGAGTCCCATCAGAAAATATTTCCAACGCCCGTGTTTACAAAAGTTTGCCTCGCGAATGGGCATCGTTTCGAGCTGACGGATAGCCGAGATTGCCTTTCGTCGTCATGAGTCTTAATCATTAGCAATGAGCTTAGATGGAACAGAGCAAGCGCTAACTTTTCTCCGTTGCTTCATGCATACGGACTCGTCAAGTATTGTTGAAATGCTAGTAGAAACTAAGTACGAGGCGGTTTCTATTGACAGGACACGCCGTCGTCGCATAATGATTCGATCTGGAATGCTTGTTACGTCCGTCGTGTGTTATAAACATGAAATTTAGCTAAATTAAAAACCGGTGATGGGAGCGATGTGTGCACGGCGAGATGCAGGAGAGAAGTGAGAAATGCGTAACGCTGTTGGGAAGTGCGACCGTTACCGCCCGATTTCTAAAATTGCAATTAGATTTTTAAATCTAAAGGTAAGGCGTGTCGTAAACGATAAAAATTATATGAAGACTAGATTTTATTATGATTTTTTTCCTACTACGTGAGTCTTGCTGCACCAATTTACTATTTTCATAAGGGTCCGTCCTCTTATTCTACCGAATTCGAGCAAACCGCCATTACCAGTGGTCGAAGTAAAAGAAGAGAGAAATTTTAAAGGTATTCGATCGGTAACTAGATAAACAAACATTTGGCATATAATTATATTAAGACAGCGTTTGCACTGACAGCGGTGGTGTGTCCCTCAGCCAATCAGAATCAAGAAAAATGTTTAAGCGGGACGTTAAATTTTGTGAATTCATTCTGGTTTTTATTATTTTTATAAGTATCGGATTAAGGTCCTTCTTGCTAATTTGCGACTTCACGAAGTGAACGAAAATACAGTTAGCTCCCGACAGGTTGCAATTTCGTGTATATAAATTTGTTCTTATTAATATTAAAAGCTGTTGCATATGTCATCGCATGCTCTAATTCATGTTCTACCTTCAACTACTTTTGGGGAGTTTGACTTCAACGTTAATTCACATGCATCGTTATTTAATCAATGAAGTACGTTTGACATTGTGCATCGAGAATGCTATGCCCTCCATATTTGCATGTATTTTCAATGATAGATTTACTTTTAATTCCAGGATGCCTTTCGTTTCAAGATTGTACAAGCTCCTATGAATTGAAGAGAGTGGATTGCAACCCTAACTCCTTTCCTTTGGTGATTCAAGAAGTGAAAAAAACATTGGATCATGTGAGCATAAGTGACCTCCCAAGATATCCTGGCTTTTAAACTTTGGGCCATCAGAATATTTGATAGCATTTTCCTAGAACCAATGAGAACCTCAATCTCTGAACTATTTTCATTTATGCTTGTGATAAGAAAGGACAACAAGGAAAGCAGTTTAACAATGGATGGTGCACTGTTAGTGAAAATAAAAAAGACAGTGTTTGCATGGGAAATAGTGTTGGGGGTGATAAAAAAGACAAAGATGGAAAAGTTATCCAGGTATGTTTATGATCGTTCTCTGTCCATATAGATTTATTTACTCCCTTCTTTAGTTGAATTTGTTAAACCTTGTCATTTTCTTGAGGCAATTATGCTTCAAATGCTATTGTGTAAAATGCATTTAACCACTGAAGATTCACCTGCTTTTCTGAACTATGCTTAGTTCTGTTGCCTCCTGAAACGTTATTCTGTGCATCTCGCCACAACAATGTATTTCATCTCCATCGTTCCCAGAACCATCTTGTCTCGATGGGTGTTGTTTTTACAATTATTCTTTCAATTGGATGTGCTACTTCTTACAGTGATATTGTTCCTCAGGCCGTATCTGGGATTCGAACGATTGATTTTCTTCGAGCATGATTTCATGGAGCATTATGGTGGTATCCTGATTCTTCACCGCCCTTCTTCATACTCCTCGGTTATAGTTGCACCGACGGCCCATGTCATTATATTTCTAAGGTACTGGATTGAGTGCACTTGTTGCAGCACTCTTAATTTAAAACCCTTACACCTTTCCTCCACAATTCCTTCATGTTGCCTTTACTGCTCCATGACCATCCCTGCCTCCTTGCTCAGTGGTAAGAACTTTCAATCCTTACTGTTTAGAAACAGATCCTTCCTTAAACCATCTCTGCTTTCCACCTTCTTCTTCCCGGCATTCATTCGCGAAGTTTATGCACCTACGCCTGCAGAATTTTCTCCTCTTTTGAGGCTTCATGATCCGCCGATGACCTTCCCCAAACAAATCCTTTTCCGTATGTGGAAATTCAACCAAGTGTTTCTTACGTTACGATAATTTTAAAATATTCTCTCGCTTTCATTGTAGGTATTTGTGGGAGAGGTTCTGGAAGGGAGTTCGATTGCGGAATGAATGAGAACTCTACAATTTACCCGGATATTTTATGAGATGATTCATTCATTGATCTCATGGAACAACCAGCAGTGCGAGGAGGTACTGGAATCCATGCAGAAGGACTTCAATGGAATCTCCCAAAATAATGCAGTGTCTGGTACAGTTTAATTATGGGATATCCCTCAATGAATATAAAAATGAGATCTACCATCCACCATTCAAAATAGGAATCGTGGAGAGGACACTCCATGGTGCTCATTCACCCGGCATCTCACTTTAAATTTAAGCAGACATTTTCATCATCTTCATCTCTGCACAGGAATTCATGTTCATGGTTGATTAAACATCATTCGCAATCGGTGACTTTTCTTCCTGACCCATCTCCAATGCTCCTCTCAACATGCATGTTTCAAAGCCTTGAGCCTTTCCTTAGAATCATTTTTGATGTTCCATCGCCAATGTCTACAGGTTTCCACAGAACAGTCAAAAGTTTTACAGGCTTTATTTATTGATGTTCTTTCAGTTTCCTTGCTTATCATGAAGTATGGTATTGGCACCATAGGGTCGAGTTCACTCATACGTGGTTGCTTATAATTAATCACCCTGCTTCATGTTTTCATCAAACGCTCCGGCGACACTTAAAATGCCAGTTTAAGTCGGTGGTACTTTATTTATAACCTAGCTGTGGGCCTTCTTCAATCCCGGAGTTGTCGCTTGGCCATCTTCCATGCAGAAGTTGATAAATGTGAAATTTTCCACGGCGCCTCAAATCAGCGGTTCAGTATTCAATTTTACACGTATGCATTAATCCCTCCCGATTCTTATGTTACAGTAATTTTCACTCGGAGTCACTTTTTATCTCAGCTTTGTAGGAGATCCCGAAACGCTGGAGACATTCCCACCTTTAACTCTTTGGATAAGGTGCATTAACTCTAAAGGTCTACTTGGAATTCATCGTTCCTTCAAGGAAACGGTGAAAACCAAGTAATCAGTAAAGTCGCTTTATGTTTTTAACATCCGCTTCCCTTTCTTTTCAGAGAACACATTCAGGAGAGGACCGCGTTTAAGGAGCGATATTGGAGGGTTGTTTCCTTCCAACGTGTTGGCAGATGATTCGATCGAGGTTGACCAAGGGGGAAAGCAGATGCGATGCAAGAAGAAGAATGAAAAATTGTAAAAACGATGTAGAATGTGGTTCTTTTTTAATAAACTTCACCTTAACATAAACTTTACCGTCTCCTTTCACTTCCCGGCAATCAAGCAGTGATTTTTCAGTGAATATCCTCGAACTTTGAACGGATTTATCTCCTCTGGCCATCACATCCATTTCACGCTAAAATTAAACGAGCGCGTAGACGAGACGAAGCAGATGTATCAAGCGGGTAGCGGGAAAAGAGAGTAGTCAAAATATTTAACCCATTCACGAGCATTAAGTGAAATGCTCTGTCAGTAGTCGAACTACATTGCTTTATGCATTCATGGAATATGGGGGCAAATACTTTCACTTTCCTGAGTTGAAACACCGAGTTCTATGATGGAGGGAAAATCATATTAAGAACAAAAAGGGGAATTCAAATCCAGAATGATCCGCTAGAAACGGAAGCCGCCTCTTTATTTCTCCCCGTCCGCTTTCGATACAAGTGGATGTTAGGACAGTAAAAGCTTCCAACGTCCATGAAAAGTGTCTACTGCTTTTCATTCGAGTCAATCATTATCATCTGCCGCGCAAAGTATTCCTCGCAATCTCTTTGAAGTCGTCGACATTTCATTTCGTTCCAATCTTCTCGATGGTGAGGAATCTTCTCAATAATAAGTCAACAGAAACATCATTTGGCTTAAAGTTAATCCGAAAAATCTTTCGCGAAAGAGTTGAGAATGTCCACGCATTACTTCGCTTCGTGAACATCGGCAGCGTAAAAGAGGAGAGTCGGAAATACAGCGACATTTATCGTTTCCTTGTCGCAGGGAAGAACTCCCAAACCGATAGAGGGCGACTCACGTGTTCCGCTGTTTCGCCTCAGTTGACGATTCCTTCTCGCGAGTTCTTTCTCGGATCACGTGAATCGAGCGGTCCGTATCTATATTTCGGCGTGCAACCCTTGACTATTCCTCCTGCATAAAGTGATCTTAAGTGGTTACGAGAGCACAAACAAGACGTTATGGATTTGGCAGTTCAGTTGAGTTGTGACATCGCCATGCGAGGTTGGGCAGATAAGGTGGAGCGAGGTTGAAAAGGAAGCATTCAGGTAAGAAACGAGTCCCATCAGAAAATATTTCCAACGCCCGTGTTTACAAAAGTTTGCCTCGCGAATGGGCATCGTTTCGAGCTGACGGATAGCCGAGATTGCCTTTCGTCGTCATGAGTCTTAATTATTAGCAATTAGCTTAGATGGAACAGAGCAAGCGCTAACTTTTCTCCGTTGCTTCATGCATACGGACTCGTCAAGTATTGTTGAAATGCTAGTAGAAACTAAGTACGAGGCGGTTTCTATTGACAGGACACGCCGTCGTCGCATAATGATTCGATCTGGAATGCTTGTTACGTCCGTCGTGTGTTATAAACATGAAATTTAGCTAAATTAAAAACCGGTGATGGGAGCGATGTGTGCACGGCGAGATGCAGGAGAGAAGTGAGAAATGCGTAACGCTGTTGGGAAGTGCGACCGTTACCGCCCGATTTCTAAAATTGCAATTAGATTTTTAAATCTAAAGGTAAGGCGTGTCGTAAACGATAAAAATTATATGAAGACTAGATTTTATTATGATTTTTTTCCTACTACGTGAGTCTTGCTGCACCAATTTACTATTTTCATAAGGGTCCGTCCTCTTATTCTACCGAATTCGAGCAAACCGCCATTACCAGTGGTCGAAGTAAAAGAAGAGAGAAATTTTAAAGGTATTCGATCGGTAACTAGATAAACAAACATTTGGCATATAATTATATTAAGACAGCGTTTGCACTGACAGCGGTGGTGTGTCCCTCAGCCAATCAGAATCAAGAAAAATGTTTAAGCGGGACGTTAAATTTTGTGAATTCATTCTGGTTTTTATTATTTTTATAAGTATCGGATTAAGGTCCTTCTTGCTAATTTGCGACTTCACGAAGTGAACGAAAATACAGTTAGCTCCCGACAGGTTGCAATTTCGTGTATATAAATTTGTTCTTATTAATATTAAAAGCTGTTGCATATGTCATCGCATGCTCTAATTCATGTTCTACCTTCAACTACTTTTGGGGAGTTTGACTTCAACGTTAATTCACATGCATCGTTATTTAATCAATGAAGTACGTTTGACATTGTGCATCGAGAATGCTATGCCCTCCATATTTGCATGTATTTTCAATGATAGATTTACTTTTAATTCCAGGATGCCTTTCGTTTCAAGATTGTACAAGCTCCTATGAATTGAAGAGAGTGGATTGCAACCCTAACTCCTTTCCTTTGGTGATTCAAGAAGTGAAAAAAACATTGGATCATGTGAGCATAAGTGACCTCCCAAGATATCCTGGCTTTTAAACTTTGGGCCATCAGAATATTTGATAGCATTTTCCTAGAACCAATGAGAACCTCAATCTCTGAACTATTTTCATTTATGCTTGTGATAAGAAAGGACAACAAGGAAAGCAGTTTAACAATGGATGGTGCACTGTTAGTGAAAATAAAAAAGACAGTGTTTGCATGGGAAATAGTGTTGGGGGTGATAAAAAAGACAAAGATGGAAAAGTTATCCAGGTATGTTTATGATCGTTCTCTGTCCATATAGATTTATTTACTCCCTTCTTTAGTTGAATTTGTTAAACCTTGTCATTTTCTTGAGGCAATTATGCTTCAAATGCTATTGTGTAAAATGCATTTAACCACTGAAGATTCACCTGCTTTTCTGAACTATGCTTAGTTCTGTTGCCTCCTGAAACGTTATTCTGTGCATCTCGCCACAACAATGTATTTCATCTCCATCGTTCCCAGAACCATCTTGTCTCGATGGGTGTTGTTTTTACAATTATTCTTTCAATTGGATGTGCTACTTCTTACAGTGATATTGTTCCTCAGGCCGTATCTGGGATTCGAACGATTGATTTTCTTCGAGCATGATTTCATGGAGCATTATGGTGGTATCCTGATTCTTCACCGCCCTTCTTCATACTCCTCGGTTATAGTTGCACCGACGGCCCATGTCATTATATTTCTAAGGTACTGGATTGAGTGCACTTGTTGCAGCACTCTTAATTTAAAACCCTTACACCTTTCCTCCACAATTCCTTCATGTTGCCTTTACTGCTCCATGACCATCCCTGCCTCCTTGCTCAGTGGTAAGAACTTTCAATCCTTACTGTTTAGAAACAGATCCTTCCTTAAACCATCTCTGCTTTCCACCTTCTTCTTCCCGGCATTCATTCGCGAAGTTTATGCACCTACGCCTGCAGAATTTTCTCCTCTTTTGAGGCTTCATGATCCGCCGATGACCTTCCCCAAACAAATCCTTTTCCGTATGTGGAAATTCAACCAAGTGTTTCTTACGTTACGATAATTTTAAAATATTCTCTCGCTTTCATTGTAGGTATTTGGGGGAGAGGTTCTGGAAGGGAGTTCGATTGCGGAATGAATGAGAACTCTACAATTTACCCGGATATTTTATGAGATGATTCATTCATTGATCTCATGGAACAACCAGCAGTGCGAGGAGGTACTGGAATCCATGCAGAAGGACTTCAATGGAATCTCCCAAAATAATGCAGTGTCTGGTACAGTTTAATTATGGGATATCCCTCAATGAATATAAAAATGAGATCTACCATCCACCATTCAAAATAGGAATCGTGGAGAGGACACTCCATGGTGCTCATTCACCCGGCATCTCACTTTAAATTTAAGCAGACATTTTCATCATCTTCATCTCTGCACAGGAATTCATGTTCATGGTTGATTAAACATCATTCGCAATCGGTGACTTTTCTTCCTGACCCATCTCCAATGCTCCTCTCAACATGCATGTTTCAAAGCCTTGAGCCTTTCCTTAGAATCATTTTTGATGTTCCATCGCCAATGTCTACAGGTTTCCACAGAACAGTCAAAAGTTTTACAGGCTTTATTTATTGATGTTCTTTCAGTTTCCTTGCTTATCATGAAGTATGGTATTGGCACCATAGGGTCGAGTTCACTCATACGTGGTTGCTTATAATTAATCACCCTGCTTCATGTTTTCATCAAACGCTCCGGCGACACTTAAAATGCCAGTTTAAGTCGGTGGTACTTTATTTATAACCTAGCTGTGGGCCTTCTTCAATCCCGGAGTTGTCGCTTGGCCATCTTCCATGCAGAAGTTGATAAATGTGAAATTTTCCACGGCGCCTCAAATCAGCGGTTCAGTATTCAATTTTACACGTATGCATTAATCCCTCCCGATTCTTATGTTACAGTAATTTTCACTCGGAGTCACTTTTTATCTCAGCTTTGTAGGAGATCCCGAAACGCTGGAGACATTCCCACCTTTAACTCTTTGGATAAGGTGCATTAACTCTAAAGGTCTACTTGGAATTCATCGTTCCTTCAAGGAAACGGTGAAAACCAAGTAATCAGTAAAGTCGCTTTATGTTTTTAACATCCGTTTCCCTTTCTTTTCAGAGAACACATTCAGGAGAGGACCGCGTTTAAGGAGCGATATTGGAGGGTTGTTTCCTTCCAACGTGTTGGCAGATGATTCGATCTAGGTTGACCAAGGGGGAAAGCAGATGCGATGCAAGAAGAAGAATGAAAAATTGTAAAAACGATGTAGAATGTGGTTCTTTTTTAATAAACTTCACCTTAACATAAACTTTACCGTCTCCTTTCACTTCCCGGCAATCAAGCAGTGATTTTTCAGCGAATATCCTCGAACTTTGAACGGATTTATCTCCTCTGGCCATCACATCCATTTCACGCTAAAATTAAACGAGCGCGTAGACGAGACGAAGCAGATGTATCAAGCGGGTAGCGGGAAAAGAGAGTAGTCAAAATATTTAACCCATTCAGTAGCATTAAGTGAAATGCTCTGTCAGTAGTCGAACTACATTGCTTAATGCATTCATGGAATATGGGGGCAAATACTTTCACTTTCCTGAGTTGAAACACCGAGTTCTATGATGGAGGGAAAATCATATTAAGAACAAAAAGGGGAATTCAAATCCAGAATGATCCGCTAGAAACGGAAGCCGCCTCTTTATTTCTCCCCGTCCGCTTTCGATACAAGTGGATGTTAGGACAGTAAAAGCTTCCAACGTCCATGAAAAGTGTCTGCTGCTTTTCATTCAAGTCAATCATTATCATCTGCCGCGCAAAGTATTCCTCGCAATCTCTTTGAAGTCGTCGCAATTTCATTTCGTTCCAAGCTCGCTGGTGAGGAATCTTCTCAATAATAAGTCAACAGAAACATCATTTGGCTGAAAGTTAATCCGAAAAATCTTTCGCAAAAGAGTTTAGAATGTCCACGCATTACTTCGCTTCGTGAACATCGGCAGCGTAAAAGAGGAGAGTCGGAAATACAGCGACATTCATCGTTTCCTTGTCGCAGGGAAGAACTCCCAAACCGATAGAGGGCGACTCTCGTGTTCCGCTGTTTCGCCTCAGTTGACGATTCCATCTCGCGAGTTAAGTTCTTTCTCGGATCACGTGAATCGAGCGGTCCGTATCTTAATTTCGGCGTGCAACCCTTGACGATTCCTCCTGCATAAAGTGATCTTAAGCGGTAACGATAGCACAAACAAGACGTAATGGATTTGGCAGTTCAGTTGAGTTGTGACATCGCCATGCGAGGTTGGGCAGATAAGGTGGAGCGAGGTTGAAAAGGAAGCATTCAGGTAAGAAACGAGTCCCATCAGAAAATATTTCCAACGCCCGTGTTTACAAAAGTTTGCCTCTGCCTGGGCATCGTTTCGAGCTGACGGGTAGCCGACATTGCCTTTCGTCGTCATGAGTCTTAATCATTAGCAATGAGCTTAGATGGAACAGAGCAAGCTTTTCTCCGTTGCTTCATGCATACGGACTCGTCGAGTATTGTTGAAGTGCTAGTAGAAACTAAGTACGAGGCGGTTTCTATTGACAGGACACGCCGTCGTCGCATAATGATTCGATCTGGAATGCTTGTTACGTCCGTCGGGTGTTATAAACATGAAATTTAGCTAAATTAAAAACCGGTGATGGGAGCGATGTGTGCACGGCGAGATGCAGGAGAGAAGTGAGAAATGCGTAACGCTGTTGGGAAGTGCGACCGTTACCGCCCGATTTCTAAAATTGCAATTAGATTTTTAAATCTAAAGGTAAGGCGTGTCGTAAACGATAAAAATTATATGAAGACTAGATTTTATTATGATTTTTTTCCTACTACGTGAGTCTTGCTGCACCAATTTACTATTTTCATAAGGGTCAGTCCTCTTATTCTACCGAATTCGAGCAAACCGCCATTACCAGTGGTCGAAGTAAAAGAAGAGAGAAATTTTAAAGGTATTCGATCGGTAACTAGATAATTAAACATTTGGCATATAATTATATTAAGACAGCGTTTGCACTGACAGCGGTGGTGTGTCCCTCAGCCAATCAGAATCAAGATAAATGTTTAAGCGGGACGTTAAATTTTGTGAATTCATTCTGGTTTTTATTATTTTTATAAGTATCGGATTAAGGTCCTTCTTGCTAATTTGCGACTTCACGAAGTGAACGAAAATACAGTTAGCTCCCGACAGGTTGCAATTTCGTGTATATAAATTTGTTCTTATTAATATTAAAAGCTGTTGCATGTGTCATCGCATGCTCTAATTCATGTTCTACCTTCAACTACTTTTGGGGAGTTTGACTTCAACGTTAATTCACACGCATCGTTATTTAATCAATGAAGTACGTTTGACATTGTGCATCGAGAATGCTATGCCCTCCATATTTGCATGTATTTTCAATGATAGATTTACTTTTAATTCCAGGATGCCTTTCGTTTCGAGATTGTACAAGCTCCTATGAATTGAAGAGAGTGGATTGCAACCCTAACTCCTTTCCTTTGGCGATTCAAGAAGTGAAAAAAACATTGGATCGTGTGAGCATAAGTGACCTCCCAAGATATCCTGGCTTTTAAACTTTGGGCCATCAGAATATTTGATAGCATTTTCTTAGAACCAATGAGAACCTCAATATCCGAACTATTTTCATTTATGCTTGTGATAAGAAAGGATGACAAGGAAAGCAGTTTAACAATGGATGGTGCACTGTTAGTGAAAATAAAAAAGACAGCGTTTGCATGGGAAATAGTGTTGGGGGTGAAAAAAAGACAGATGGAAAAGTTATCCAGGTATGTTTATGATCGTTCTCTGTCCATATAGATTTATTTACTCCCTTCTTTAGTTAAATATGTTAAACCTTGTCATTTTCTTGAGGCAATTATGCTTCAAATGTTATTGTGTAAAATGCATTTAACCACTGAAGATTCACCTGCTTTTCTGAACTATGCTTAGTTCTGTTGCCTCCTGAAACGTTATTCTGTGCATCTCGCCACAACAATGTATTTCATCTCCATCGTTCCCAGAACCATCTTGTCTCGATGGGTGGTGTTTTTACAATTATTCTTTCAATTGGATGTGCTACTTCTTACAGTGATATCGCTCCTCAGTCCGTATCTGGGATTCGAACGATTGATTTTCTTCGAGCATGATTTCATGGAGCATTATGGTGGTATCCTGATTCTTCACCGCCCTTCTTCATACTCCTCGATTATAGTTGCACCCACAGCCCATGTCATTATATTTCTAAGGTACTGGATTAAGTGCACTTGTTGCAGCACTCTTAATTTAAAACCCTTCCTCCACAATTCCTTCATGTTGCCTTTACTGCTCCATGACCATCCCTGCCTCCTTGCTCAGTGGTAAGAACTTTCAATCCTTACTGTTTAGAAACAGATCCTTCCTTAAACCATCTCTGCTTTCCACCTTCTTCTTCCCGGCATTCATTCGCGAAGTTTATGCACCTACGCCTGCAGAATTTTCTCCTCTTTTGAGGCTTCATGATCCGCCGATGACCTTCCCCAAACAAATCCTTTTCCGTATGTGGAAATTCAACCAAGTGTTTCTTACGTTACGATAATTTTAAAATATTCTCTCGCTTTCATTGTAGGTATTTGGGGGAGAGGTTCTGGAAGGGAGTTCGATTGCGGAATGAATGAGAACTCTACAATTTACCCGGATATTTTATGAGATGATTCATTCATTGATCTCATGGAACAACCAGCAGTGCGAGGAGGTACTGGAATCCATGCAGAAGGACTTCAATGGAATCTCCCAAAATAATGCAGTGTCTGGTACAGTTTAATTATGGGATATCCCTCAATGAATATAAAAATGAGATCTACCATCCACCATTCAAAATAGGAATCGTGGAAAGGACACTCCATGGTGCTCATTCACCCGGCATCTCACTTTAAATTTAAGCAGACATTTTCATCATCTTCATCTCTGCACAGGAATTCATGTTCATGGTTGATTAAACATCATTCGCAATCGGTGACTTTTCTTCCTGACCCATCTCCAATGCTCCTCTCAACATGCATGTTTCAAAGCCTTGAGCCTTTCCTTAGAATCATTTTTGATGTTCCATCGCCAATGTCTACAGGTTTCCACAGAACAGTCAAAAGTTTTACAGGCTTTATTTATTGATGTTCTTTCAGTTTCCTTGCTTATCATGAAGTATGGTATTGGCACCATAGGGTCGAGTTCACTCATACGTGGTTGCTTATAATTAATCACCCTGCTTCATGTTTTCATCAAACGCTCCGGGGACACTTAAAATGCCAGTTTAAGTCGGTGGTACTTTATTTATAACCTAGCTGTTGGCCTTCTTCAATCCCGGAGTTGTCGCTTGGCCATCTTCCATGCAGAAGTTTATAAATGTGAAATTTTCCACGGCGCCTCAAATCAGCGGTTCAGTATTCAATTTTACACGTATGCATTAATCCCTCCCGATTCTTATGTTACAGTAATTTTCACTCGGAGTCACTTTTTATCTCAGCTTTGTAGGAGATCCCGAAACGCTGGAGACATTCCCACCTTTAACTCTTTGGATAAGGTGCATTAACTCTAAAGGTCTACTTGGAATTCATCGTTCCTTCAAGGAAACGGTGAAAACCAAGTAATCAGTAAAGTCGCTTTATGTTTTTAACATCCGCTTCCCTTTCGTTTCAGAGAACACATTCAGGAGAGGACCGCGTTTAAGGAACGATATTGGAGGGTTGTTTCCTTCCAACGTGTTGGCAGATGATTCGATCGAGGTTGACCAAGGGGGAAAGCAGATGCGATGCAAGAAGAAGAATGAAAAATTGTAAAAACGATGTAGAATGTGGTTCTTTTTTAATAAACTTCACCTTAACATAAACTTTACCGTCTCCTTTCACTTCCCGGCAATCAAGCAGTGATTTTTCAGCGAATATCCTCGAACTTTGAACGGATTTATCTCCTCTGGCCATCACATCCATTTCACGCTAAAATTAAACGAGCGCGTAGACGAGACGAAGCAGATATATCCAGCAGGTAGCGGGAAAAGAGTGTGGTCAAAATATATGGCGCGACCTTTCACAACCACGAAGTCTAATGGTATGTCGTGAATGAGAGAAAGTGCCGTTTACATATGTGTCTTTGGCCTACACTCCTTCCCTCCTCGCCATTAGCCTTCGCCTACCGAACTTGTCCGTCTTCTAAGTACGACAATTTTTCTAAATAACTGTTTTTCTTGGTTTCATAATTTCTTTGTTTCATAATTTTGTTATACTTTTGTTAATTATACATGTTTCTTCGTTAGTTAAACACAATCCTTAATTTTTAATTTACAACTTTGTTGGGTAATTTTCTTTAGGTCCGAAACGGGTTTATGGAATGTTGGTAAAATGGTAAAAAATTCTTCGATATACGAGCAAGGTTTGTTACGAATTAAACCCGTATCTCGAGTTACCACTGTATGTGATTAATTCACTAGCATAAGTGCGCATAAGATTCATAAACAATACGTATTCGAGAATAATATTTTTGCATCGATTTAAGAATTTGCTTGAAAGAATCATTGCTCATTGGGTACATATATTTTTGTCACAGGAAACCTCTCCTAGTCATTCTGTGAATTATGAATGCTTACTACATATCCACGGATATATTTTTGTCCCTCATGAAATTATCGAAGAATGAATTTGAATATCTACCATAGCAATGCATTGTCTTTGGAAAAATCAATTATTTGAGAACTTATGCTGTCAAACCTAATATAAATACATAGTCCGTTGATTTAAGTAATTAAGGAATAAGGATTAAAGGAATTTGTTTTCATCGTTATTTACGAGCATTTGTTCCTCATAAAAGCCATATTTTCTTTTCAATAATCAAAGTGTACCAATTGTGGAATAGAAAGGTAATTAGTTACCTTTTTTTCAAGTTGCATTTGATTCGTACTCTAAATGCACTTACGTCGATTAAAAAAGATCTCCTTTAAGTTTTCTCATCTGAGGCAAAAATTCCAAACGATAAAGTTTTACCCGAAGCGAACTTTCCACGATAATTAAATTTCCTTTTTTTCCGTTCGACGAAATTGCGACATTTTTTGCCCAAACGTTCGCAAGTAATTCACCGAATGCAGTCGTGAAAAACTGTTGAAGAGGCTGAGAGAGATGTCTCCAAGACGTTCTCTTCGCCGGCGCATTGAGAAAGATGTTTCGACATTTCTATAACTTCATTATTTATATGTTTATAAATCAATGGAAATTTTGGAACTTTACGAGAGAAGTAAATTTTCGGGATTAATGTATTGTTCTATTTAAGATACATGAATGCGAAGGAATAGTGCAAACAATAATTTTTTATTGGTGTTATAATTCTCAGATATTTATCACGCTTTCAAGTTGATTTTGTCAGTATCAGAAAAATATTGAAAGCACATATTTTCGAACTTTGTACGGTTAAGTTTTCAGTTTTCAAAAAGTTGAACAGAAGATAAAATAGCGACATGAAAACGAAACGAATCCAGTCAATGCTGTCGCTGTTTTAAACTTCTGTTTAACTATCAGAATAATACAGCTGAGGAAAACTAACTGAGGAAAAATATAAAAAGTAAACTGAAAGAGCAGAATATATTTCGATGCAGGATGTCAATGAACTATCGATTGAAAATGGATAATCGCAATCCGTCTTCTGTTGTGATAAACGAGGAGAATGGCTAATCGATTGAAGGACAGGAGTCTCCTAATGCGCTAATGAGGGAGAACAAACAGCGGATGTGAAGGGATACTTCTTCTGAATGCTTCCTCAGCCATTTGGGTGTGTGAGGGCCTTTAGGAGGGAAACGGATAACAGAAGATCGCATTCATCTTCTATATTAACTTGTCCTCTCTTAAAATGGTGTTATTATATTCAATTATATTTCATCCATTCATAAGATAACCAAGCTATAAAAATTATAAGAAGATTTATATTTGAGTCGAAAATATCAGGGTTTTGAAATTTTTACTGAAAAATGAGTTTTCAGTAAAATGAAAATTTTCCTTCGGTTTCAATATTTTAACATACGACCAATGTTTAAATATGAACATTTTATTCCTCTCAGCAAATCAGTCCCTTCCAATAATAAACCGAGGCACGAAAAGGGATTGATAGGCCTTAGTAATAATGCAATCATTATTTAATTTTGCATATAAGTTCACCGGTATATCGTATATCGATTTTTGCATATTTTGTTAAAAAATTGTTAAGGACAGAGAATTATAGAGAATTCACTATTGATCACAATTAACAGAAAAATATAAACTCTTTGAAAATTATTCAGAGTGCTACGATATTTACATGTCATTCATTATATTTATTTAGATAGTATATATCAATCATTCAATTACTGCAATCGACTCCGGTGATTTTAAAAGGTTATACCAACGATCATTTCCACGACGCTCAACTGACCGACGGACCGCTCGTCCGACAGCTCACTCTACCGACAGCTAACTTTTACGTCGGATCGACAGTTCCATTGACCGCTTACATTGACGCTTGACTGACCGACAACTAGCTCGCAAAAACTTATTTATGAACTGAATGAATATGCGTCGTTGAAAAAACTATTTAACATCATTAAGATTATTTATTTATCATTAACATCATTTAACATTAGATTAAAGAATCAGTTGGAAGGCTGTGACATTATAAATCGGTACTTGACATTGACTTTTGGCGATTAAAATGTACTTATTATAGTTATTTATTCACGAAATTCAGAGTCTCATGAAATAACTGCACAAAAAATGTGGTTTCTTAATTCTAAAAAATCTTCATCTTGTAAAATTACATAAAAATTTATATTTTTTAAATGCATAAAATTAAACATTGAAACTTCTTGCACTAACTCCTTCTGCTCTGAATTGAACTTAAATTAATATTTAAAAATTTATTTTCTTTTTATATTCAATTTATATACAACTGTAATAATGTTCGTGTATGTAACAACTCGATGTAAAAATGTGAAAATGTATTCATTATCTCATGTGTAAGCATGATGCTTAAATATAAAGATTTAAATTAGAAGAGAAAATAAAATAACCTTACATGAATTAAATATTTAAATAGTCTTTCAATTTATAAACTTTTGATATTTTCATTATTCGATAAAGTTAATATAAGATAGTAAAATACTTTATAATTTGTTCTTCGGAACAAGGTAAAATCTTTACCCTTACTCAAAATATAAAGACAGATACGAAGTCCACTCATTCGGCACATAAATAATTTTATGCAAGCGAGTTGTCGGTCAGTTTCTTGTCGGTAAAGTGAGCTAACGGACGAGCAGTCCGTCGGTCAGTTGAGCGTCCGGGAAAAGAACGACATGGAAATGATCGTCGGTAATTTGGTCAGGACCATCTTCAAAGATATTGCAAGGAATACCGTGCGCGGCAGATGATAATGACTGACTTGAATGAAAAGCAGTAGACACTTTTCATGGACGTTGGAAGCTTTTACTGTCCTAACATCCACTTGTATCGAAAGCGGACGGGGAGAAATAAAGAGGCGGCTTCCGTTTCCAGCGGATCATTCTGGATTTGAATTCCCCTTTTTGTTCTTAGTATGATTTGCTCTCCATCATAGAACTCGGTGTTTCAACTCAGGAAAGTGAAAGTATTTGCCCCCATATTCCATGAATATGGGGGCAAATTATTAAATATTCCAGCATTTCGGGATCTCCTACAAAGCTGAGACAAGGATGATTTCGATCTAATTTATTTTATTGTAAGTATTTGTTAAGTGTTGCTGAAATGTATTTTATATCAAAATTTTTGTACCTTTTTCCTTATTTAATGTCTGAAATTTACCTATCAGCTCTACATTGCAAGCATCCAACCATTTGGTGAAGTATACGTTCGACTGAATAGTGATTTAGGAAATGGGGAAATAGTTATGAGTATTGAATTGTGTATTTAATTTTTAATTTTTAAATTTTAATTACTAAAATATCCTTCAATACTTTTCGTTTTGATCTAGGATTGTGAATCAATTCCTAATTTGGATTGTAATTAATCTTATAAAAACTATTTCTAAATACATCCTCCTTCCAATGTATAATAAATAAGATCATATCGTGGCAACTTTAATAGTGGAACACTTTAATGAGAGAAATAGAATATCGTTGTTTAAAAAGAAAGGATTAAATCCTTACCTGAAATAACTTTCTTTTATTTTTATAAACTTTTATATGTCTTTGATAATGACAGTCATACTAGTTTTCTAAATTTTCGCCATATGGTTTACTTATGGAATATATTTTGTGTAATGAAAATGATCAACATACGTTGCATGGAGATTCATACAAAATATACTGACTTTCAGATGAATTGATTCTCGAAACAGAACCTGAAAATAATTATAATGTTGAGAGTGAATTTACCGTATTGAAGAGATTATCTTTAAAACTCAACACTTTTTGGGAATCCAAACGTGGGGCCCATCGATCCTATTAACCCCTTCGCGGCCAGTGTACCCTTTGGGCCCATTGGATTATCCATGCGTTGTCCCGCCTCTAGAGAGGCCTCTAACGAACAGGAGACTTTAATGAGCGATAATCTCGTTCTCATAATGCGATTAATATTGATTGATAAAACGTCTCGACTTTCGGAGGAACAACGTAAAGATCAAACATTTTCTGATCTTAAAATAAATGAACGAAATACCTTTGGTGACAGTTGATGAAGAACCACAAAAGGACTCGATTACTGTTGGTCTCTTAACAGGTGATAAAGATGATTTCGTTAAGATTAGTTCTTTCTTATCTAAAAAAAATGATTTGATGTTTCCTTTTGATACAACGTATATAATTCTACGAAGAGGAGAGATATTCGCCCTTTTGATGATGATAAGAAGAAATATCTTTCCTTAAATGATTCCAAATGGAAAAACCTACTATTTATGCGTTAGAATTTCTAAATTAATCTTCTCCAGATACAATTTGAATGTATGACAACTATTCGACTAAATTTATTTAGAGTTTAACTCAAACTCATTTATTTTGTCCTATTTTTTATTATAAAATTATTATATTATGAAATTCACGTGAAACTATTTCATTCATGTTTCGAGAGAAATTCAATCCTTATAATGCATTATTATGCTGCATTTCAATGATTGTTTTGGGATTGAAGAAATAGGGCGTGGAATCTAGTGCAGATGGCGTGCAATGAATGCGATTAACTCTCTGAAATAAATTCGCAAACAAAATGGAATCCCTCGAGGCAACGCACGTGTAAAAAACGAGCGCAGTTCTCCATAAACAACGTCCGCATATGCTAAAGATGCATCGTAGTAATTATAAATTAATATTATTTTATCCGAAACGCCTATTCGATGAAATAATTATAGAGTCCGTAATAGAGTGATTTGTTCCAATTCCTTCGAAGAGAATTAAATTCCGTGTAAACATAAGTATTTCCCATTACACTCCACTAACTAAAAGACATTTTCTTTTTAATCAGCTCGAATTTTAACACATTTCGAAATCATCCGAATATTTAATTCTTTATTCGCAAATATAACAAATAAATTTTTGTTTTTTTTCATCCCTAAATTTAATAAATGCATCTTTCTGTCATCCATGCTGGATCAACAAAAGATCTTTATTGGTCCAAGGAATAAGAATCAATATGAAAAGACTTTTACCTAATTCTCAGCGTTTTTTCAAAAATATTCATGAAACTAATTATTTGCAGTAGGATTTTTCTCCTCCACAATTCCGATTTTCTGACCAAAGATTCAACGCAATCGATGAACAATAATGAAATAGCCAATTGAATAATGTGCACTGACTTCAAAAAAAGAAAGAAAATCTGTTTAGTTTAATTTAAAAACAGAGTATTTGGAATTTTTAATCCTCACCCAGGATGCAGATCAAAACATATATAACCGCAGGGTTCGAATAGATTGAATAATGGGAACACGATGTTTAACAGTGTCGCATTAAGGATTAAAAAGGATAATAGTGAGCACCATTAAGGTCATACAAACAGCAATCACATGTACATCGCGGCCATTCGTTCCCACAAAATACTTCATGCAACTGCTGATATCTCATTTACCTGCAAAATGAAACGATGTAAAACTAAATGAATTAAACGGGATCCCTATAAAGCCCTAGATATGGGTCTACGCTTTTAAAATGCTATGATTCGTAGATATATTCTTATTGTATGATAATTATTTTTGTAAAATCATAATTAACAGCCAATGCATCTAAAGAGGCTCGCATTATACACAAAAGGTATACAAAAGAGAAAACCATGTAATTAATACTTCGGGAAACTTTAAAAGAAATCTTTGTTACGCAAAAATAACTTAAAATGTTGTACACTCGACTGAAATATGAATTTCCACAAAAGTAGGAAATTTAGGTTAAATTACAAGTATATAGATGAGGAATAACTTCTATCCAGTTAATTATCTCATCTCTTCAGCAAGATTTACTATTTTTAAGTGAATAACGATTAGATCAATATAAGACTTCGTAAGTAAATATATGAACTTAAAATTAATATTGATAAAAAAGACAATAAGAGAATATTTAAAGTGGAGGAAGAAAGTATAAAAGAGAACATTAGAGCTAAAATATAATAAACTTAGAATTCCCTTGAAGCGATTAAGAAAGAAATTCTGCCTTCCATTTATCCTCATGATTTGAACTTTATGAGCAAATGGCTTATATGAGATGAAGCTGATAGTTATAAACAGAAAGGACTTTTTCGGGAAACCAGATAACTAAATCTGCTCTTTAAACTCTCTATATTCCTATTGCTACTTCATTTATCTATCCTATAATATAAGGTTTTGTGAAAATTTTTTATTTTTTCGTAGACATGAGAGGTTTTTTCAATAGAAAACGATTCCAGATTGCATCATATCTTCGAATTTATTTCAAAAGACTTTACATCTGTATTTCAGAACGAAGCTATAGATCCATCAACCTCAATCACATTCAACCTTTATAGCTAATATTTTCTAGTTTTATTTTTTCCCATTGAGCGACATTCATGAAAAGGACGTGAAGTAAAATTCGTAAGATTGATAAGCATTCTATGAAATTTCTTTGAAATTAAGGATTAAATCGTAAAATATTACTCAACTATAAATGGACGAGCAAGAATCATTCAATCAATCATTAGCAAAAATATGAAAAGTTAATGTTTCATTCATTTTCATTGTTTATGAATTCATGAGTCCGATCGTTCCATCGGTGAATGAATTTCGTACCCAAAATATATGGAGACTAATGGAACAATCGGCTATATAATCCACGGTAATACAATTATGTAAACACAGTTGCAACGGAAGATGTATTCCTAGAAATAGATAAATGAAAGTTATCGTAACAGTTTAGATTGGCAAAAATAGTAATGAATACTTTAACTTTACAATACCATAACGCAGTCTTAATCTAATTAGGATAGGATTGATTTCATTGTACTTCTTAACACGTTAAAATGTGCGCTTTTTCACAATGTTAAACAGAATGACCGACATGACTGGGACAGTCATGTCGGTATTTTTCACTTCTGTTTCACATTGCAGTCTTAATCTATTTCCAGCTGAGAAAAGTAAAATCTATGATAGTATTCGATTACTTTTGATAGGAGGTTACCATAGAAAATGCGTACAATTTCGAGAATTTTAAGAATTTGAGAGGGAATGTAAAAGAGGAAATGTCAAATTTGAGAAAGAAACCTTATGTGTGAAATGGGATTGTGAAAATAACAACAAAGGACGGAGCGAAAGACTGCAATGGACTAAGAGAGATGAACGCACTTGGGTTGGATCGATAAAATACGATCTGCGCTTGGAGACACGGAAGCCAATTGCTGATGACGGACTGAACGTAGTCCGCCCAGCATTTAGAATATCTATGACAACGGAAGAAGATTTACTTTTTGGCGCTACAAAACATTTCGTATATCGAATACGGATAGAATGTATACGTTCGGCAGCCATATTTATAATTAAATTTAATCTAAATGAATTACTGCACAATATTGATAATCATCTATAAATCAATCTCATACAACTTACCCATACAACTTTTATCAGATCTAAAGGACGGGCAATGCTCCGAAGCAAAGATACGTATTAAGTTCCGATGAGTTACAAAATATTTCCTTGTTTGTTGTATTTCTTTTCGTCTGATAATTTTTTTTAAAGTCGTACAACGTAAACTTATACCACAATATAAATCTAAAAACGAGGTATTTTTATCAAATTCATTTGTAAAATAAATCAAATTTATTTTTTCTAGTGTAAAACACAGTAATTCTCCAGATACGATGCACATTATTAATTCAAAGATTTTTTACAAGTGATATTGCAATATGTTCTTTAGATCTTGTAATTTTCAAGCAACAATCAGTATATTTTCATGTTTGATAAAATCTTATGATTGTAAAGAAAAATGTTTCCCTTTAATTCGATATAAGTTACGTTGAAGTGAAATTGGATTATAACATTGAAACATTAGCGTATGAATTAAATGAGAGCGTATAAATTAATAATGCACCACAGATTATAGAGATATCATAAAATAAGAAGATATGAAAGATAATAATTAAAACATATGAAAGATCGAAATTAGGAATGAAATGGTTAACGGAGAACAGGTCCGAAGAAGGAAAGGCCAAAGTAAATGCATATAAAAGGCGTTTTCAGATGAAAATCGTTTCAAAGGGAGGCTATTTCTCGTCCTAAAAGTAGAAGCGCCATTTGTGGCATTAGTTTTAATTTCGAGGAAGCGATGAACTTTATGGCTCAGAATGAGATGAATTTTTTAGGGCTTCAATAACCCAGAAATTTGGCAGCGATAAAATTGGGAATAGATGTTGCTCCATCTCAAAATCAATGGCATTCATTCCTCTATTATGGAAATAATCTTACATCGTTATTAGCGAGATACATTATTACTTGAATTTTGTTTAAAACATTGTCTATCATCGATTTGAAATAAAATTCTTGGATCTCTGTACTTGTACTGAATGCTATTTATTTCAAGAAAATATTAATTTTCATTTAATGTTGTATTTTTGCGTTGCATTTGTTGAATATCGTGCAAATATTATCGAATTATTTTAATAGAGTACTAATGGTAATTGATAAATAAGTATTAATGCTAACTCCCAAAGAACAAATCTTACAGACAAATTCCTCGTATACCAAAACGTTTTTCTGTACTTTCTTTACTTCTCAAGCTCGTGTTACATTCCCTGGAATCCTATTCTCTCAAACTCAGAATGGGACCTGACCAAGGTAAAGTTGCATCGCTCGTATACAATAAATAATTTCGCAACCAAGTAACGGACTAACAGTTTACTGAAGAAGGGACGGGTTGGTTTCGAATGGCTCTCTTACGGCTATGATTTTATAAATATTTTTAGGCGAATGCTTAATGCGTATAGGAAAAATGTAGTTCGAATCAGTTGATAAGGAGAAATTTGAAAATAGAAGCTGTTTCTCGAGGGAACGATGAATCCGAAAGTAAAAGCCGATGAAAAATGAAAAAATGGCAGAGATATTTATGTGAAAAGGAGAATAAAGGGATCTTATTTATGAAAAAAGGGTCCAAGAAATCGCTCTCTTTGGTTAAAGGAAATAAAGAACGCTTTGAAAACGAAACAGAGCGGTGTGAGATAATCCAGAGGAAGAGCAAGTGTTTTCGGAGATGCATTGAAAAAAGACGGGAATTTAAGACGCTTTTGTTCGTTTCTTTAATGAGGAGAGAAACAATGGAAGGTATCGGCAGATTAAAGAAAAGGGGTCCGCAAATTAAGAACTCTCGTTTTTTGAGTATTTCCGAATAAAATTGAATGGGATAAACCGATGGTCAGAAATTCTTTTGTCCGTGAATTCCAACGATTAAAATCCACGAAGAGAAAGGAATTTAGAAAAATGGTATTTTAGGATAATTTTCTTTTGATTAATGTTCGGATAATCCACCGGATTTTGATAACTTTTATCGAAGTTTCTCGACTTCTCTCGCGGACTATAGAGCAGATTGAAAAGTCATCTCTTCCACAATAAATATCGCTTAAGAAAGCTCTCTTTTTCGTCAGACATCTTCGGTTCATGAAAGAATATTTTCGCTTAGTTAAACGATTTCAAAATTATAGAGGAAAACTACGGCGTGTTTTCAATCGAATTTGTTCTCATCATCGTTGGTATTTTCTTATCTATTCAATTTACCGAGTTTATTTTGGGGTGCTACATTATAAGATAAATTTGAGCCAAACTTTCATTTATTGTACATGTATATGAAAGAGATACAAAGTTCATAGTATTAAAAATTAGCAAAATATAATTTCGCTTACATATGTGCATTTGATCTGTTTTTGGTGCATTGTTCCTATATTCTCTTCGCTGAAGAAGAATGTCTCTCCTCTAATGACACCTCTGGTGCCGATTTAGTAAACTATCTAAACTGAATGCGCCATTAATAAGCGATAATACCGAACTTCTGTGGAATTGATCGATGAAGAGAATTTATAAAAACCTCATTAAACTATTATTAGGTTACTGAATCAGTTTGGTAAAATAACTGACATTTACCTTTTACCATTATTATAAAAATATTTCGGACTAAATATTTATGATCACTGTTTAAACTATGAGAAAGAGTCATTCCTTTTTTCATCTGAATAGTTATCAGTAATTACTCTATTCTTATATAAACTGTTAATTGGTAAATAATCTAATTTTCTGTACATTTTCATTATATTTTCTTCTTTATCTGCATCATATTTATGTAGCTTTACAATTTTCCCATATAGTCAAACCAAAAATCTTATATATTTTGTTGGCTACTTTACGCAATTGACTACTTGTCTCTATACAATTTTAAACAGTTATTCCTGCTCAAGTATAATTAATATAATATATATCCCTTTTGATAATAAGTAAATATAAATTTAAGATTATCAATGACTATAATCCCAATATATTTATGGGAATAAAATAGTATAACCAACTGAAGTAACTAAGGTTAGAAATAAATTATAGGTCATAGGTAAAAATTTCAGGTCATAATTATGGTAATGTTTATTGTCGTAGGCGCTGTCCTCTTATTTGTCTTCAGTACGGGTTAAGCGAACATAAAAAAGGCAATGGCCGAAATACCTCGGAAATTAAAATGGATTTACGCAAAAATTTTGGGGATATTCAAAAAAATAGAAGGAATTTTCGAAGGACTCCATTATAAATAAATTATCTCAAGATTTTGGGGTCTTCACCTATAATGCTGAAAGGAAGAGCGCCACTGCGGCGAAACGTTCAATTATTATGTTCGTATTAATTGAGAGCGTTATTTCAGAAGGAATAATATCGCAGGGAACTCCGCTATAAAAAGGGGTTAAGAAAAGAAAGGGTTTTGAGCCACAAACGAAAGAAGGATATTAAGTGGCCCTAAAAATAAGGGTCTTGTTTCGAGAGACATTAAAAGAGAGCGGATTCGCTCTTTTCTTAATTTCTGTGCTCGAAAATCTGTTTCAAAATTAGAGAACTAATATTCCTAAGATTTTCTTATCTTCAAATATTTTGTGAATGGAAAATAATTAAAGTTACGGATGCAAAGTGGACAAATCACAATAGTATAATTCATTCTGAGAATTCGGGCAGGAACTTTAAAGCTAAAATACTATTTCGATAAATGATACCTTAAAGAGTGACTATTTAATTATACTTGGAGCGTAAATTTCGAAAATGATTTGCATTTCTCTAAATGTAAGTGATACTGTATTATTTTGCAAATTCTTTATGGTCTCTTTTAAGAATTACCCCTGAATTTTTATCGTACATTAAAAGAAATGTCTTTCATCCATTTTCATAAATTAAAATGTAATATAAAAGTTTCTAAAAATAGTAAAAAATCGATTAATCTTAAAAATATCATCCAAAAGATTTTGATTTATTATCAATTTACGAGAAAATTACTCTGTTCAAAATGAACTCTTTCAAACGATTCGACTCGAATTGATAACATTTATTCGATCTCTGGAAGAGAATCAAGACTCGTATGATATATAAGAGTATTTTTCTAAACTTCATTTCGAGTAGATTATTCATAAAAATATAGATCAAATTGCTTCCATTCACATCCGTAATAGAATCTCTTTCGTGAAAACACTAATCAAAATTCGATCACTAAACGGTTTATATTTAATTATAAAGATGAGGAAGCTTCTAAATAATACGGAAATTAAAAAAAGAGATAAACCTTTTCCTTCAAGTGAAATTCATATCGACACAGCAGCCATTAATGAATTTTATATATATATGACTTACAACGTCGTCATGGCCTCTTTAGTGGGAAAACCAAAAGGAAGTTCCACTCGGAAAGTTCCCTGAAAATAAGAGAAAAAAAGAGGAGGACCAATATGCTGTGGAAGTATTTGCAGAAAAAAAGGAGAGAATCGAAGAAAAAAGAAGGTCAAGGAATAACGGTTGAAAAGACCATATCGTCTCGTAGTTCTCGCAACCGCCTCGCAGGTCTTAAGGGCGCCACCGTTAACCACTTGGAGGTGCAGCATCCTTCCGAATGAGTGCCAAACAAAAAATCTCCTTTTGAGATCTCCATGGTTTTGGTTCAGAGGGAAAATACGATATATTGACGTTCTCGCATTTCGAGAGTAAAATCACGGAGTTGAAATATTTTAAATGGAACGAATTCCTTAAATATTCCAGTGGATAACCTCCGCAAACAACTCTAATTAGAGTACATTTTATCTAATAGAATTGTAAACCAGATTCCATTGGAGGAGAAACGATGCGAAATCACTATAAAACTATTCTATCACAAAATAAGTTGATGTGGAACATTTTGCAAAATAATTCTGAAATTCGTCTGAATCAATTTAATTGGATTTCGTAGTTTAAAGAGGAGTTGAAAGCAATCAATAAATAGGGATTAATATACATATTTATATATAAATAACTTTGGATGGTTATGCATAAGAAACATGCATTCAAGCTGGAATAAATCAAATAAAAATATTTCAACACTTATATCTCTCCATTTTTATACCATGGGAAGCAAACTAAACGTATAAAAAGAATATAAATTTAATTAACTTACGTTTAGGGCTACTTTACGTTAAGATCGCAATAACACTAGCTAATTTTGTTTCGTAAAATTTTCGCAAGAGTTATGTGATTGTGATTTAGATAATAGCATCATTTTTTACGTTTTGAGTCAGTTTAAGTGAAATTCAATAGCTCTAAAACGTTGAAGATTCACTTCAACTTCCTCATAATATATATCAAAAAGTCATTGATAATTTAATCATGTGAAATTTCGAGGGGATAATTTGATTCCTATATATCTAAGATGCATTCTTCAAATTCATTCTTTAATGTTACAAGAACTGAAAGAAGGCAAAGACAATATTTCAATAATAAGTCGTTCTCGATAATTTCACGTATTATCCACTGCTCAACCTTTCCATTTACGTCCAAATCTGTTTTATATCGAAACAGGAAATCGTACTTTCTGGAATAAGACAAAGATGAGGCCTTTATTATGAACAATATCGAATTTGTGCGGAATTTCCTATTTGAATCTCCATTATTCATTTCTATTCTTCCCCTTTGATGCATTCAATCTCCTCTTTGAAATATTTCGGCCTTTATTAATTTACCTCTATAGCTTTTTCCCGTCCTTTTATTCTGTTTATCTCAATTGTCCACTCGTCTCCACTTTCGAAATCCACTATTTTCGATTCATTTCTAAAATAAGTTCTTTTCACTATTTTCTGCTCATCTTTTGCAAGGAAAATATTTTTAAATTAACAGATTTAGTTATTTAAATTTATATTCCAAATTTGAAAAATTATTTGATATTATTTTAGGAAATGACATATTCATTATTTAAAGTGCTTTTTTAGAGGAAATACTTGGTGTATCGTCGCAGAAGAACAATTGCCTCTCTGAAGTTGCAGATATATACGGAGTGAAGACATTCTTGAATAAGAAAGATAAGAATTTGAGTGATTTATGCATAAGTTGAGTATATGAATTTATTTTAAAATACAAGTAATTTTAAAGTTTAATTTGATGATGATTATTTAAACTCCGAGCAATAATTTTTGAACAATTGAACTTCGCATTCCATTGAGAGTTAGTATGGAATGCCTTCGGAAAAGACATTTCGGAGGATTGTACACTTCGAAGGACATTGACAACATCCACGAATGCGTGTAGGAAAGTATATCCTCCTCAACTGAAAACGATAGAAAATTTCAAAAGTTGAGAAAATGCAATTACATCTTTGAAATGATAGGAAAATTTCACGTAAGTACCAAATTCTTCGTCATTCTGTGCAATTATAAGAAAGGTCGATAAAATATATGATATTGAGCACTTTAGTGGAAAACAAAGACTTCTTTAAGTGAGGGCACAATGACATAGTATTAGTGGAATCGTTCAAAAAGAATCACGAATTATAATTTCCGATGAGAATCAGTTTGCATTCGGCAGTTTCTGGAGCGCTTCTAGTAATTATGTTAAACAGAGCAAAAATCAAAGAAAGCATCCCCAAAACAGGATCCTCAAATATTCCTCTCTTAATCACTTCCTCCTTATTGGATCATTGGGCCTTCCTTGAGCCCCATTAGAGAGACTGAATCTTTGATCCAAGAGGGGGTCGATCACGGGAATTGACCGGGAAATTGCGTGTTTAGTGAGGTCAGAAATGCCATCGCCAATTCAACGGCCGTTGGAATAATCTCATCGACCACCTGGTTTTGCGTCAATGCGAATTGCTCTCAGAAATTCGCGAACAACCACCACGCTCGATTTAATGAGCTACAAAAGAGATGAATATGCGCCATTGCTCTCATTAGAGTGAACCATAAAAACCTCTTGAAATTGCAAACTGGCATCGTATGATCGCCCACGCGAATGCACTCGTTGTTTCCCATCCTCATTACAAAATAGATCAATTGCTATCGATGCATCCATAAACATTGATAATTGCGACTTCTCTTCCGCGTATTCGTGTCTTCATTAATTTTATTTGTACGAATTCTAAATCGAACTAAAAAAATCAAAAGTTAATTTACATTGAATTCGAAAACGAACTTCGTTTTCTAAAACAAATCAAAAACCATATTTTCGTCAAAATTATAATTTTCGTGTAGAATATTATTTAAAGAAGCCAAATCCTTATCAAAAAGATAACAACTATACTTACATCTCTCTAATTTAATAAACTAATTTTTCGGTTCAAATGAATCTACTATACCCACGTCTATTTCGTTGTATTTGCATTATTTGCTCAAATCAACGAAAATTCATCAGCGATTATTAATCCGAACATACATTTAAAGTATTTAACAAAATACAGGTCTGTAGATGTCTCATAAACAATTTATTAAGAAATAAAATGATCGTGAATTGCATTGATATCTTTCAAAATTTAAAACCCTACACATTTATCGCCTTTAAGCGATTCCATGGAAGGGCAGGTGAAAACGCAATGGCCTTTGTTTCGCATTCCATTACTTCTGAAAGATCTCCGTCGGAAGGGATCTTCGATATTTATAAAGTCGGATGAGAACAATATAGATTTTCTTCGGCAGCGGAACATGAAATGAATTAAAACCTACAAAAGGTACGTTTTTGCGATCGAATCTGGAATATTAATTGGAAAGAAGGCAGTGCACCGATGCTCTCATAGTTTTAAAACTCAACGGATATCTTTCATTTCTACGAATGAACTCCATACGAATAAAACTCCCTCTTGCGTGGTGAACCATTTCTACTCTATTCTTCATAAATTATCGAAATATTTTAAAATGTATTTGCTCCCCGAAAATTCGGAAATAGGTAAAGAATGCTCGAATCTACCCAAGTCATTCATCAAAAAGCCGCATTATAATCTAGAAAATTAATCCGTAGTTATTCATTCTTTTTCATTGAAGAGTTATCATCATAGTTGATCTTCTTTCCATAATTTTCTCTGATTTTTAGATAAATCCGTTTCGGATGATTTAACCGATGATAATATTAAATATTTTCCATCCACGAATATTAGACGAGCTTAGATGGAATTAAGAATAAAAGAGTAAGTTATGCCTGATTTTAAAAATTCACAAATTTCGCTGAGTTTCGATAATGAGAACGAGTGAATAAACTTAAAAAAGAATGACCTCTTATAAAAATATACGGATATCTCTTAGTTAAACTTTTTCTCTAAATATTCATACTTTAAAAGAATCAAGATGGTAATAAAGATAAATTAAAGGCGTATGTGTTCGAAATTAAAAGCAGCTGATCAATATTTGTTTGGATGAATTTTCATGTATATTTCAATATTGCACTAAATAGCAAATAATAATCACAAAACTTACCCAAGGGTTAAATTAACAAATTTTTAAATACTTAGTAACTTCATCATGCTTTCATTACAGAGCCATTATGAAATAGATTCCTGAAAATATTTCACGCGCTTAAATCTACTTCATATTTCAAAAATATTATTTTTTATATTTCTTAAAGTCCTCAGAAATATTGAAGTAAATTTACGGTTAATTTATACAATCACAATTTTACTCTAATAGAAGAAGGCGAAATATATGAAAGAATTCAAAGTCCTTGGAATTCAAAATTAAAACGTAAAAGCTACATCAAAATCCATTGCGATTATGCACCGCGAACGAAAAATGCCGCCAAAATAAATATTATTTGGAAGAATGTTTCGTAATCACCTAAATTTCAATTGACTCCACAATCGTAATACATTTTCCGTTCGATGTTTCATTTTTTCATTAAATCAAGAAATTCCTTCAAATTTTTCTTAAAGCCATCAACGAAGTACAGAAAATCCGCGATGAATAGAAAAATTAAATTCGTAAAAGTCTAAACTAAAACAGGTCTTTAACATACGTCTTTGTACATGTATCGTTGAAAATATTGAAATGATAAGTACGTTTCAATCAAAATTGAAACTATTGACATTGCTATTAATCTGAGCGAACGTCATATTTCAAAAATATCTTAGCATTACTTCGCATCGTCTTTTCGGGAGATGAGAAAGAATGCACTCGGCTGCGATGCCGTATTACACGAATCGATGTCGCCAGCAAAGGGATCGCTGGACCAAAGGAATGCTGCTTGAAGAAGATTTCGGTATCAGAGCAACCGGAATTCTTTTTATTCTGACATCGCTGGAATCACAAATATCAGTAGAAAAAGAGTCCATGTGGAATTCTTAGCGGAGGATTGTGATCCACCGGAAGTTAGATATTAAGGAGTCATGGAAATGAAGGTTGAAAGAGAGGAACCGGGAATCTTATGAAAAGTGAAATATAAGAGAAATATATATGAATAGATGGAGTCTCCGTTTGGACTTCGCCATACAAACTCATCAGCTGATAACTTTTCTAATAAAATTAATAGAATTATAATAAAAGAGAAAATAAAATAAAAGAGAAAAAACGAATTGGCGGAAAATGTTTATGATTAAAGATTAGTAATAAGATTTTACGAAATAAACAAGGCTTCAGATCTCAATAAATTAAAAATCGATATAACCGCCATCCATATAAAACGGTAATAATATCGAAAGATAGATTGCGATTTACATCGATCTCAAACTTTTTCATTTTTTAATAGGCAATAGGTGCTGCATACAATGTTCTAAAAAAGATCATAAAAAGATAACCTTTCTCATATTCTACGTAAATTAACGAATAATAAACTACTTTTTGTGTAAGAGAAATTAAAATATTTTAGAGGATAATTTAGTTAGACAAGAAAAATTGCGATACGATATTATTTATAACCGATTGAGGGTTTTTATTAATAAATAAGAGAATAACCGGCTCATATTTAACAATAAACTAAACGTTATTTTATCTTCTGTTTAACCATTCAGTCTTTTGAAATATTTTCTTTCAGAATCGTGTTAATAATAACTCTGTCATAAATTTTCCATCATATCTAGAAAAAAGCATGTTATAACGAGCATTGATATGTTTTAATTTACATTTTGCCATTATATTCTGTTATAAGGAAAGGATAATCTGCGTAAGGGAGAATTTATTTGAATTGTAGGCTGAATCCAGATTATATTATCATTATTAGAATTGTTTTTATAGAAATTTGCACAAAATAGGCAAAAACGTTATTTCTGAAATCTAGATTGCTCTAAACACCATGGACTAACATACACGTTCATTTATTTTCTTAGAGAATAAACAGCCTTATGCATGCCATTAAGTTCGTCTTGAGTGAATAGGATCCCAATTTTGAACTTCGGACCAGATTTTCATCAAAAAGTATTGATGGATGGATTAAATTCATCAAAACAAAATCGTAACGCTACGAGTTCGCTGACCCTAACATCAATTCCAATGTCACAAAGTACGAAGGGAATATCATTACAAAACCCCTCAACCTCACCTATAACTTCTAGAACAGCAGTTATGTCTCCCAATCGAGGGCATTCAATGTCGGACATGAATCATTCACGAGGACAATGAGTTTTGAATATGCGTATTAGAGCTGAGTCGATATGAAGAACACATCGATTGGAGCTCTTGAAATGTAATTCCCTTTATATGAGTTCGATGATTGGAAACACAATATCTTTAAAATATCCGGAATGCTTCGGCTATCTTATGACCTCAGAGCCCAAGAGTAAACAGGAGACAATGAAGTATAGGAGACGGCAGAGGCTGATATAAGATGTTCTTGTAAAAATACAAAAGTATGGCTTAGAGAGACAAAAGCAAGAGGATCAAGATAAAAACATGTTTTGGAACTCATTATTAATAAATTCTTCAAATTTTAAGCCATTCTCACATTTTAAGCGTCCAGAATAAAACATCAACTTCGTTTATTGAAATTATTTTAAGTCAGATTTGTATAAAACTCAAATAGTTTAAAAATAGAAAAAGACGTAAACGCTATCAGAGGAAAATAAAAAGGATTTCAGTATCTATATGAAAATTTAACCGAAATTTAGCATCAATATTCTCGTTGATATGCTGAATTGCATTATATCGATGAATTGGAATCGACTACAATCATAAATAATTATCTACAAAAAGTGACCATTTCAAATTCCAGGAATGGCTTTATAATAGAATATTTTTTGGTCAATAAATGGTGTAACCTCAGTAAAGGAGTAATAATACTACATTGAGTTTCCAAAAGACTATCGCTTATATTTATCACGTGAGCAGAGTAGAGCAATATTTTAAATCACAAAAGAGTTTTACAAGTGGTCAAAAACTTTCCAGCCTAAGGAAAGAATTGAGCTCTTTAATGAAGGAATAATTTATTAGCATAAAATATATTTCCAGTCGATTAGTTAATAAAACATCAGATATAACATAAGGTTTAGCATAAGGTTTAACGGTGCAAATGCGTAACTAAGTTAAAAAATTATAATTATTTCGTCATTTAAAAGTATTTATATGAAACAGCAAACAATGCAATGTTCGATTTTTTTCGACACTTTACCTACAAATCGTACAATCTGTCTTAAAATAGATAAGATTAGACATTGTCTTAGGATGCTTCACTCAGCGTCGATTAAATAAAAAGGAAAAATGCTCTTTCGAAACTTCCGATTCATCTTTTGCTCACACATGTCGCTATCACATATCATAGGGAGACATCTGGCGTCCATTATCTCCACATGTCCACACACAACTTGCGCCTCAAATTTCACGCTCATCTACCAAAAAACAGCTGAATTTGATGTTCTTTTCTACCTTCTGCGAATATTTAGAGCCGATTAATATTTATAGAAAACAGCAGGAATATTCCAATACATTCAAGAGTATATTTATTTCTTTACAATTCCAAAGTTTCCTGATTCCAAATAATTATTACTTCTTTCTATTAGTACATTTGAATTGATTATAACACTTCATTTAAGACAAATAGCCACTCATATTTAACGAACATATCATCTAGACATTCAACATTCTAAAAGTGTTTATCGCATAAATTTGCTCTATAGACATCATTCATTCTATGATGGACTTGTCAATGTTAAAAATTTCGTCTCTTATTAACTTATCACTTTAAGAAACACTTTTAAACACAAAAAATCCAACGATGAGAGCACAACGTTCGCAGGTCGTCAAGGATTTTGCTTCTGCTCTATCGTTACATTCGTCTATTTTTCACCTCTTCCCTGATTTTAATCTTGACTTCCCATTAAGAAAAGTAGAAGACATTCTGCGGCTTTCCGTCACTCATTTTGTCTTCGTATGAACAAAGGAATCCTTAAAAAGGAAGTCTAAATGAGGAAAGCTGTGCCATTCCGACTTTAAGTCGCAGATGTATCGTGTGAGAAAAAGGATTAAATGTCAACTAAAGCTTGAGATTTATTTTCCATTTAGCAACACGTCAATTACACACATTCAAAGGCATTGAAATTGCTTCACTTGTTTCTAAATTGCCAAATATCAATAATGAGCATTTTCGAAATGAATATAGTTCATGTTCTGCATTTTCTCTTAAATAAATGAACAGTGAAGTTACTCCTTACCTATTATAATTCATCAAATAGGCGTATTTAGAAATTGGACGAATTGATCGTCGGTTAGGTTAAAATCGCTAATGAAGGAAATATAATTGTATTGGGTAGCGTATGAATCAATTAATAGAACTCCTTTTGAGCAAAAACACTCCGTTAGAATTAAGTTACAGCATTTATTGATAACTTGTTCTTTTTTGTAACAACTTATTTGACTCCTTTATGAAATTGTTAATTTATTCCTAAAAATAATATGTAAAATGATTAGTAATTGAATCACAATCCAAATATCTAACCAGAAAGCAGAAATTATGAAGAACAAATCATCTAAGAAATAAAAAATTAAGTAATGAAAAGTCCTGATAACACATTCATCTACTTCACCTTTATAAGGCCACACATAATATGATGTATTTCACTTTTTACGTCCAGTGAAGTATAATTTTTGCATAAATGTGTTTTATTTGTCGTTGCTAAATTTGCAATAGTTTCAAATGTATCTTTTTATTTTTCAACTGAAACGCCCTCATTATGGCCTCGAAGGTAATCAGATGAACAAAGAATTAAGAAACAAACTCGTATCGGAATAACGGCATTCAAAGTGTTAAGGAGTCACTCTTCGGATGATAACAAATTGAACACACGATTGAGCAAATGAAGTGGTCAACAAGATTTTAAAGGAAAATTTGAAAACACGAGTGGAGATTAAAGTAATTTGTAATCGCCTATTCATTTTACTCTAAAATTGAGGTTTCTATTAATATACATACATTTCTTAGATAATTTTGAAGATAATAACAGTTGTGAAGTGAGTAAAGTCGTTAATGATGTTTAAAAATAGAAAAATTCAGCAAGATTAAAGTCCTCACTCGTAGAGCGAGTAAACAGAATCCCAAACTGAAGGACTAATACGGTAATGACTACAAAATGATATTTAGAGAAATGAAAAGGTCGACTAATTTCGGAAGAGAACGAAGAATAAAAGGTAATTGGGCCAAATTCGAAGCATCCCCTTTCATAAACAATGCACTCCATTAGAATTGCGCGGGAACACGTGTTTTGTAATGAGATGCATAAGCACCCGTAATTTCGGAGAGGTGCTTCAAATGAGGGAATGAAAATTCTGAAATGTAATCCTTCAATGAAAGGCCACTGAAACATAAGAGTCATTTTGATAAACACTCCTCTGAATTGACTTAATGACCTCCACAAGAACATGTGGCTCATCAAATATCTGATGAAATGAGCCAAAACTACGAATCGGCAGATTAAGCTATTTTCGAAACGCATTTCCAAACAGAAGAAGATGTAAATGTACCAGTTTTAACGCTGGAGTTCCATTATTTTTATGATTTCGTTGTGTACATACAAAACAATACAATACAAAACATACGGTACATACAAAAAGTATCTTATTGGAGAGAATTCCCAATTTCAAGAATAACACTCTGAGAAATTAGTTTTTGATTGCCTAGATGGAAATTTGTGTGGATTTTGAGAAATATTTAAAGGACTTAACATTCTTCAAGAGTTGGCAAAATGGAACACAATAATTCTTAATTACGTTATTCATAGCATGTGCACTTAAATATTAATTATATATAGCAAATAGTTTGTCAAACCCGAACGAATAGATTAAGCGTTCGTAATTAGTTCCGATTGATATAATTAAGAATATATCTTTGAATTTAAGATGGATTATTTTTGTAAATCAATTCGATATGAGTAATTTACAATGTAAACTAATCCTCGAAGCCAACGGAGTGCATCGTAATAAGCAATATCAATGGATGTCAACACTCGCCAAATGGGATTAAAATCGACTCCGTGGTTGACTCGGTTGACGTATTCTGATGAATCCAATTGCCCGGCAAAAAAAGACCTCCGGAAATACTGGAAAGACGTTCTGGAATCCTCGTGAAGATCGCATGTATATTTGCGGAAAAATATACTCGTTGAAATTCAGGTTGCATCGATGTCTTCCCGTTTACTCTCCTCAACTAATGGGAATAAAATCCTCTGCTCTCGCCTCCGCATATTGAGTTTATTCTGTTAGACTACTTCCCGATATTGCGTTTTCGAAGACATTTCAATTTGTTCAACGACCTCCGCCGCTTTGAACATGTTCCTCTGAGAAAATCAATACTTGGAATGATTTCGAAAAACCATCAGAAAAGCTTTGATAATCATCCACAGTTTTAAAATTTTAATACTTCATATCTAATCGCGCCTTTTATTTTTCGAAATTTCTCGGGTGATTAAAAAAGGGACAACGGCAAAATAAAATTACTTAAAAGAATTTATTGTTCCTAAATGTGTTCGTTTTTTCCTCATTTTTGCGGTTTTTACATTTTGGTTTTGGAGTAGATAAGTTCGTCTCTTGAATCTCCATTTTGTTAACTTCGTATATCTTTCTTCCATTTGAGGATCTTCATTTGCTTGTTTCTGTCATCGGTCGAAATACACGCTGCCATAACTCAAAAATTAAGCTATTTTTATTTTACTCTGGTCCTCGCTTTAGCAAATCAAATGAAACATGGCCAACCACTTTAGCATGGAAATTCAAACGTTCACAATTTATGTCGTGAGGTAACAGTACAATTTTCTAATTTCATCCCATAACTCTCACCAAATTTACAGAAAATGTATTTTAAGTACACTTTCTTCTATGTAAAATTTATACGAAAATAATGAATAATATTTATATTTTGAATGTATATAAATATATAATTAAAATTATCTTCATTAGTTTTATTAAATGGATTGAAACCATGGCAGTATATTACATAAAACTTGAACGATAAAAAAGAATTGTTATTCTATTTATCTTTGTAATCTTACGTTATTTCTACATAACGTATATTAAAGCCTTAACAAGGGTTTAAGCTGATAATACTCATGCAAAATTCCTGTTTAATCTAAATTTCAAGAGAAACTTATTTACTTTCCAAACTAAAAATAACTTCAATTAATCAATGCAAAAATTACCCATATCCATCTATCATTGCAACTATGCATATACTGATCTAATTTAAGGACAACTTTCATTAATTTCTTACTTTTATATAGTAAAATAAAGAAAAGCAAGAGTAACAAAATATCATATCTCTCTGAAGGCATTATATAAATTCTGGTCAGATTAACACCAAAGATGTTAAAATATTCGATATTTCCTAATGTGTAAGTACTTCTACTTATATACGTAAGATATACTTTCCAGATTTAATGCATGAAAGTATCAATATCGATGCAATGCAAGTATACACTTAAAATTTGGCTTTCAATTTCTTCGGAACACTTTTCATTTTTCTGATATAGAATGTGGACGAGAGAAATTAAATAAGAAATTGAAAATTTCCGTCGAAGAACAGTTTTGTCGAATAATCAATTCGAGAAACATATTAAAAGGTATCATGACCCTCATAACCTGATTTACCCCAGACTACCGATGTATTGGAAAAAGGGTTCGAGGGCCATGTCCCCGTTGTTGACATCCGATGTAGAAAATCCTGGAAATTAGTGACGGCCTTTATGGACGGGGATTTCCTTTCGACGTTAATCCCAAAATTGTGGACATAATCCACATGGAATAAAAAAAACGGGTCAATATTGGTCCGACGTGCAAACACAACCCTCTCAAACAAAATGCACTCCTCCATCGATTCTTCACTTGTCATGGAGAAGCGGTACAGAATAGTTTATAGGATTTACAATAAATTGAGGATAGAATAGACTATACGGAATCTGTTTACTATGCAATAGTGTACTGGATTTATACTAACATATTACCTGGATTGGGCTAAAATTTCCCTTTCGAATAAATTATGCCCTCAATGCTTACAAACTCAAAAATCTTTCTTAATGCACTTATACAAGTAATCGGTAATATGAGTTAATTGGGAAATTAAAAATGAAAGGATAAATCTATAAAATGGGAAAGTACGCGAAGTTTATTTCACAATCCAACGCATTTTTGTTATCGACGTTATACGAGGTATTTGACTATAAAAGTAAATGCATAAGAATTGGAAGAGAGACCATCTAGATCAAGGATTTCGGGAGATATTTTGGGAGGTAAATATTTGATTCCGTAATCTGCGATGACTGAGTGTAAAGGGAAACCGCAACCAAATAAATTTGAGCGGAACCATCAAAGTAAAACGACATGAGAAGTGTGAACCACCAAATGTGGAAGGGAGACATTTTGAAAAATGTTTCACTTATCTGCAAATAAGTTTTTTAAGGAAGAATCCGTCTTTGAATTGAAGTCTCAGAGATCGAATAAGAAGATGATAGATACTGATTGTTTGATCTTAAAAATTAAAAGATTTTGAAAAAGACCGATTACAATAAAAAGTTTACGAAAGATTTCATAAGTAAAATCAAGTTCTTGCAGATGTTTTTGAGGATGGCAATGAAGTAAAAAATCAGTATTACTCATAAAAACCGATAAATATATGTTCTAAGTTGAACACTTTAGAATTTGAATATTATATTTAGAAAGATAAGAATAATAATAAAACAACTTTGTAAATTTTCTGTGGAAATTTACAAAGTTGTTTTTATTACTATGGCATTCCACGAAGTCACGCTTTCTCACATTGATTTCAAGATAAGAATACTTAGAAAATTGATTTCTCTAATTCCCATAACAGCAGTTATTCTGATTCTTTCAGCTGTTCTTCTAATTTCTAAAATTATAATTATGAATAAGTGCTTTATCGATAACATACAACATAATAAAGTATTATTACCAATATTTTGCACTCTAATTTGAAACATTATACAGAAAATAAAACTGACTGAAATAAGAGAAAATGATCAATACTATCAAAGTGAAAACTCCACAGAAAACACCACTGCACCGATGTTAGCGAATATATATCCAACGCTTAAATATAATTCCGAATAACTAAATGATATATTTCAAAGTTTACCAAGTGTATTATAATATGTATACTATATCTACTTATACATAGTAAATCATCAATAATATTTTCGTTGATTTTTTGACAATTTAACTGCATTCCTTATCTATCGATTTAATGCACTTAATAAGCTCATAGTAACAAATATTAATAGAACTGTTTCCTAAGAATTTCACATTTCTCTGCATATAGAACAATGCAATAAGATCTTTATTCAAATAAATATCCAAGAATATTGAAGAGAGAATACAAACACGTCAAAGCTAGTTCCAAAGCAAACCGCTTTATTACGGCGCCACCTTCAACGACGATATTTCCCGCCATTTTCTCGGACGTCTGATTTAAAAACACGTATTTTTATCGCTCAGAGCGAGAAGATTATTCGCCTCGATGGAGACTGCGTCTGCAGTAAGATAGCGCGTTCCGAAATCCACTTTAGATTTGCATGACGCCTGAAATTTCGTCCTCAAAAGTTCTCCCGTTGCCGTGACAAAATCCGCGCGCTTCACTTGTTTCCAATTCCCGCTTGGAAATCTTCTACTTTACGAAGGCAGCGGAAACTTATGGACGACGTCTCTTCTCTAATAGGATATACCAATCTTAAGTCGTCCGCAGCTAAGACAGGATTTCAGCGATTCCTTTCTCTCGATAGAGCACAAAACCAACCTGAATCCAGCCATTTATGCCTTTTCCTGCATATTAAATGGATTCCCTCATCTGAAGATCCGTACTTACAAAGCTCAGTAAATTCTGACTTTTACTAGAAAAAATCTCTTTCCTCGAAAAGTTCATTTCTTCTCATTTTGTTTGTCAATATAATTTCGGCGTCTCTTACCGTAAGTTTTTCAAATGCACAATGTTTTGTAAAATAAACTTAAAATAATCTATGGGATTGAAATTTCTAAAAAAGATTAAACACGTATTTTCTTTGAATCCCTTTACTGTTTACACTTGATAATCGTCATTAATTTAAGAAATTACTACCGCCATTCTACTGAAAGTTCAAATTGAATTAAAATATTTACGAACGAAATAATAAACATTATTAAATCAGACATCCAAAGAAAAGTTACTTTCCTTCATGGATCACAATAACGTAATACGCCGCGATTAGTCTTGCCATAATATCGACGCACATTCGAAAACAGAATCAATGAAATTAACGAAATATGGGAAAATATCTTAAAATTGATTTACACTATAATCAAAAATCAAATTCCTAAACTGAGCTTCATATCGTACATTTATCCATTATCGTATATCCATGTTACTTTACTAAAAGCAGTGATTTAAATCAATTATTGTAAATATTGCTTAGGATTCAACCTAAGATATGAGGGATGCCAAAGAATATTAAAAGTTGCTTAAAAAAAAAAGGTAAAAAAATATTTTACGTTGGAAGAAAGGAAACATAATTCTAATGCGACAATTTTGGCGTTAATCAGAAAAAATTACATTTTTAGGCAATCTTATTAAGAAATCCATGCGATGATATGAACGTGAGGGCCTTCTGTGATAATATTGGGCTTTATTATGAAAATCCAACTCTTGATTCAGGGAAACTTGATGCTTGTCTCTATTAGCCTTTAATGGGGCAAACCGCGCATTGGAATCACTCGATTGCATTTTACGGTTTCAGATATTTATGATGTTAAGGATTTTGATTTGATAATCATGAAATAGACATTCGGAAAAAGTCTCGATACACCGAGCGGCGCCAGCCAATCAGCGACGTCGTTGAAACACGCTTATTAGCGCTATCTATCGGAATAAAATTGTGTGCGGTTAAAGGACCCGTGATAGCGTGTTATGCAGACGAAACCTAATCCCTAATTACGTCAAATTGTGAAAAGAGCGTCATAACCCTATGTTATTAGAATTCCGTCTGAAGCGCAATTAAGGCCGCAGAAGGGGCGATAAATGCTATCTCGCGTATTTATTGCTCACAAATCGGGAGATTACAAACATCCGACGGACAAATGGCGTTGCCGTTGACCACGAATGGATAAAACAAAGTCTTGCATAGAGGACATCTTAGCTTCAAAACCCTTTCATTCGGTGATCAAGAAAACTAATCTGAATGATCGAATTCCTTAGAATATGCAATTAGTACGAACATTCTTTTAAATTCCCTCAGAACATTTTTCTCTTACGAAAAAAGAGGTATTTAATGTTCTAATAGAAAAAAATACGTCTTTAAAATTAATTTTAAATAATGAAATACTAATAAGTTATAATTAATTCACACATACTTAAAGTTTATAATTATTCTAAATCAAATTAAAAATAGATCAATTTACTAAAGCGCTAAAAAGTAAAGTTTTTATATAAATTATTTGATTTACAAATATCTTAGTACTTCAAGAATTAAAGAACTTACATAAGCGTTAACTAATTTCTTTACCAATTATAATAATTGTCCTAGAATATCTATAATTCTTTTAATACTTATTGGCGCAGAACGCGCAGTTATTCAGGAACGAAAAGTACGTGTCATATATATATATATATATATATATATATATATATATATATAATAAAATATGTTATAACTATACGAAAGGAACTTTTTATGATAACTAAGGTTAGTAAACAAAATGGTAAAGTGAATAATATCTTCTTTATAATGGAAGCGATATTTCCGTTTATTTCATATCTTGCCATTTTACCTTTACTTATTCTATAACCTTTGATACTGTCTTCGGTGGCGGAGTAGCATCTTCTATTGCTAAGTGCCTTTCACGGTGTGGATGTTTGTGAACGTCCTCTTTTAAGTTCAGAACCACATTTTAAAATGTCCAGATGTGTGTGCGATTTTTGTTAAATATGTAAAAACTATGAGATTCGGAAATTTTAAAGGGAAAGAAGTGTTGGCAATAATCCCATCTTTCAATTGCATTCAACCTGATTTTTGATGGAATTCCTTTAAAATCCGTCCGACGAAATCTAATATCTGTTTTCGTAAAGGGTTTTATTACCCGAAACTCTAAATATTCATCTGCTACTCCAAACTCTTCAGAGAATTTGTGCTATAATGCCTCTTTCGCTTTAAAAGATTTCAAATAAAAAATGGTTAGAGAATAAAAAAACAGCAAAAGAATGAACAGTGAAGAGCTAATACAGAAAATATTACCAAAGGAAAATATCATTAGTTTATGAGATTTAATTTGAATTTAGTTCCCGCCATCTTGATTTGTGCTTTCTCACAAAGCATTCTTCGTTTCGAATAATTTCCAGAGAGTCGTTCCTTAGAGCAATCGCTGGATCGAAGGCGTGGTCAGTCCACAGATCATCCGCACAGCCTCCCAATCGGCACCAGGGAGCCTTTGATTTGTAGACGAAATCAACTCTTGAGCAGCTTCCAATCGCGGAACATTCTTCCTTTCTATCTTCAATCATCTTTCGCAAACCATTTAAAGAATGAAAATCCAAAGAACTATTCTATTAAACTAATCAAACCATGTTCTTCTGAAGAGAATAAGTAGAGGTCAGTGATCATTTTCAAAAGGTAGCTCCATGAGGTAAACCTATTCGAGTATTTAGCACCACGGGTATATAAATTTATAAAGAGTAGCTCACTATACAGGATTTCAGTTCCATTTCAAACAAAAAGATTTTAATGAATTCATTTGTTTACCAAAGGCCATTGTTGTCTCCATCACCAATTATTTCTTATTCACTACCAAAAGCAATTGATTAGTTTCATTTATATTGTTTAACTTCGATAAAGTTGATAAATGTAAAATTAGGATTATAATGCAATAATCAAAAAATATTTATTCCACCAAAGAAGACGAATTCGTGACACCGTTGAGTTACAACACAGAAGTTCTTTTGTACTTCATGCGCGTTTCATAGAACGAATCTTGACCAACTCAATTTGTAAAGATCGCGGCAGAAATTCGCTCGTCGACACGAGAAAGTATAGAAAAGGAACGACAGAAAGCGATGATTTAAAACTACGAATCTTTTTGCAAAAAGACTCTCTGTGCTGAGATAAAATCTGCAAGAAAACAGCTAATTCTCAAGTGAAAACGGCATAACAGTGCGGAGAGATATATATTCTCTCTTTTTGCTCATCTCTAAAACGCTTTTCTGCCGCAACGAAGACTAACAACATCAACAACAGTTCCCCTCAAAAATCGTATTTCTCTCCTTCGTCTGCCCCTTCAACTACAGGGGTCACACTCAACCACAGCGGTTCAAACACTTCCCCAACCACCGTTTCCTTCCTTTTTCCGAAAAAAATAAATAAGTTCCTTTTCCTCCACTGCGGACGACATCGCGCCCAAAATATTATGAATAATAAATTTTCGGAGCCCAACAATGGTCGAGCTACGCCGCGAGGGGGCTGCGCTGGTGCTGCCACCTAGCGTAGGTGTCCCTCGACCCAGAGTTATGACTCCCGCACGCCTTTACAAGAGCAGGTGGCCCAAAAGGATAATAATGTTGAGGAGAATGATTTGTTGTCGGGTTCAACCGTCGAACTAAGCGGGGTGAAGGGCCGTTTTGCATGGACTGTGGAGATTTCTAGACGTCAGCGGATGGCCGAATTTAAGCAATGCTACACCAATAGAGCTCCGCCTGTTGTCCTCTTCCATTGCTACATTAACATTTCAAAAAGCTGAAGAATGATTTCGTATCGAAGGAATTAAAAGCGTATTCGACTGATAACCCTTTTATAAAACGACGAAAGTGAAGGCATTTTCTCTATAATTCCATCGATAAAACCAATTGAACAGAACTAAATTTTTAAAAAAATTTACGACAACTATTGCTACAATATTTTTCGAAAAACCTTCAATTAAAAAATAATCATAATCCTGTGAACGATTAGAATGGAGTCATCCAATACAATACCCCATTTTCTTTAGTTTCCTTACCTTTGAACATTTGGAGGAGTCTCTGGTAATCGAATACCGGAACTCTAACCTCGACTTCTCTGCCACTTAACCGACCACAATGGCCGTAAAGTATCTCTCCATGTCTTTTTTTTAAGATTTTGCCATGATAGCTAGAACAACTGCTCGGTGAAAATCCAAACTCTAATCGCGATTCTGTCGGATATTTTGTTTCTCCTCTATATCTAAGCAAAATGTCATACCTCACAAATACCTCCTCATCTTGTATTCAAAATAATTATTCGCGGTTGTTGCCTCTATATTTAAAAATTCTTTCAAATTTCCAATAATAACTTTTTATACTTGATGAGGTTAATCTTCAGTACTAAAGTAAACCTTAATAAAGTTTTAATAATTGATATAATTGGAAACAAAAAATGTTGAGTTATTTGTACAAATATAAGTAAAACTAAAGAAAGAAATTAAAACTAGCATAACTTTCGACTATTTGTTTCAAATTTACTCCTGATCTTGAAAGTTCTGTCAAATGATCAACATGCGAAGGTGAACCTAACGGTAGAATCCGATAGTTCATCACCCAAATATTGAATTGTGCTGATTTTTGAATCACAAACTATTTTTGTCCTAATCATCATAAACATGGGCTCCATCTCTGAAGAAATAAGGATAAAGAGATTCTAAATGGAACAAAACGAAAAAGTTATCTCCATTCTAAAGGAGGGCGAATATTTTAATGAAATTAATCTTAACAGCATCTTTATTATTTCCATGATTGCATATCCTTATTTAATTGTCGAACTACGTTCAGAACAATCAATATAATATTTGTTTTCCAATTCTTTCCTTCGTGAAAGTTACAATGAAGCACTGAACATGATCGGCTGAGATATCCCACATAACAATTTTCAACGTTTGCAGGTATCGATAAACATCGTACGGTGAAAATAAAAGTCTCTAAAATCCCCGAATCCTAAATTATTGAGATTCCTTGAAGCAAACATCAACTTCTTTCATTATTTCATTAGTGTTCCTGGATCTGAGAACGACGCGTGTGTTCGAGAAAAGTTTTTGAATTTTCTCCGAGTGCACACTTCGAACGTATTTTCTCTCTCGTTTCCAGAAAAGCATTTATCGATGAAATTGGAAACGAGGAAACCGTTATGGTGAGGAAACTTTTGCTTCTCGATGGCGTTGCGTGTCACGGAAAATGTGGAGAAAATGGTGATATCATTTGTCAAAGCGAGATTGCTCTTTTTCCTTTCTCAGTCCCTTTCATGGTCAAAAAAGTTGCCCTTTAATTGCTATAATCATTACCGAAAAGAACGTGGCTCAATGTATTGTCTATTCTGAGTTAAGCGGAATTCGGTCCTATAATTGCATCGGGTGATCTCACGAAACTTGAAAATAGCTACATTGATGAGCAAAAGGAAGATTTCTCGATAAAAATAGATGGATATATATATACACTAGCTGTGCCTGCGACTCACAGGCGCACGTAATCTAATTAAAGACGACAAACAACATACATACGAGGTTTGTTGAAAAAGTATCGCGAATTTTGAATTTTCGCGGGCTACTCGTATATAAAGGAGTTTAATGCGGCAGAGAGAGACACAATGCAATCGAAAACCATATTTCATGACCAAAATAAGAAACTTTATTCAATTTCCCATCTTTAGGTGCTACTTAAAATCCATACGTGGGTTATTTCTAATTTAATTTTGCAAAAGAAAGGAAGCATGCAAGTGATAAAATCTAAGTTTATATGTATTTCTAACGAGAACACCGTAAACACCGGACACACACCAAACGAATTATATATATATATATATATATATATATATATATATATATATATATATATACACTCATATAGACCGTAAGACCGCTTGAGCTAATAGCTTTGAATTAAATAAATAATATATATTGACTATATTGACCTATATTGACCTGGACAGTTCGCAACAATGGACAGTGCCTCTGATCAGTGCCAGTGATCCAATCATTTCAGCGGCGTTACGTACGAATTCGCAATCCAACAAAATATGTAGAAGTCGTATTCAGCAAAAAAATATGTCGTTAATACCGCATGTACGTTCATATATTTCTATTTAGCTTATTAAAATTTTTAAATGTTGTTCGTAGCTTTAAGAAAGAAGTATTCTTTAACAATAAGAAATATTAGTATTTAATCTTCACTAGTTTAAATACGTGATAAACGTACCGACAAATCTGTGGAGGCGAATAAAAATTTTTGGGTGGGTTTTCCATGGGCAGTACTTTCCACAGTTCTTCCACTATTAAAGGTATGTTTTACCATTCAAAATGCAGCATAAAATTCAAACGTAAAATGAAGAACCACGGAGGTGAGCTATTGAATTTATAGGAAAAAAATGAACATCATCGCTTAAAAAATTATTTTGGAATGAATTTCAGATGCAATTAACTTGAAGAAACACTTTATATTAGACCGATTTTTCTCTATTATTCAACCAAGAATTATAATCATAAGGAAACATTTACTACTACAGAATACGATCCATCGGAAATAAAAATATTTAATTAACTGAACTATAAAACGGTGATGAATGATTATCTGAAATCGATCAATCATTAATCAAACGAAAGATTAACATTATGAAAAATAGTCATGAACTATAGTTCATAAATAATCAATATTTTATACGTTTGCTTCTGTAATTAACTAAGAAGGAACACATCTCAAGAAATGAAGAAGAATATTAACGTTTGCAATACAAATATAAAGAAAAGATATCCATGACAAATATTTGAAGGGAGATTTTGGGAAGGAAAATTATTTTATAACTAAATAGAAATTTCTTTGGTTCATTGATGAAATTTCTTAGAGGCCATAAACACGATCTGTCCAAAGAAATCTGGATCCAGCTCTAGTTCACTTTTTATCGAAGACCGCACAAACATCCATTTTCTGGACAGTTCAGTTCTAAACTTAACAACGGACGTTCACAAACATCAACAACCCGAGGAAAATTTCCCCATCAACCGGGATTAGAGTCTGCGTTTGATAAGAATACTAACACTCTTAAGAATCTAACCACTCTGCAACTCCTGCAAGAATTAAACAGTATTATATTATTCATTCGATCGTTTGCGGGATATCAGTGATGCCATATTTAATAATACCAAGCCAAATCTTATGAAGTAAGTTTCCCAAACAACATTATTTATCCACCAAAAAAATTTCAAGCTCCAATTTATTTATCAATCATAATTTACTGAGAATTTTTTATGAGATTTCAGAGTTTTCTGTTTTCCTTGAGATTTTAGAGGCTAATATTCAGAGATTATATATAATATTTTTGTATTATTTTCCAGAGAAAAGATATATATAACCAGGTTATCCAATGAAACTGATGACTACAACTCACTTTAGAAGTTACATATTACTTACATTAAAATATCATAATCATTAAATAATAACCCCATAATATAAGAGATTGGTTGTAAAAAATTACTAACACAATGGAAGGGATTAAAGAGGAAAATAATGCTTCCTCAGCATAACCTTTTCCTATGCTTTTCTGGTGCCCTATGCTCTTGGGTGCTGGAAATAATTTTCAGTTTTCAAATATATGTATGTTATAAATGAGAAATACAATACATTTTGTAATTCTTGATTTAACTAAGATTTAAGACCCAAAATAAATCAGAGCTTTCATTTGATTTTCACAAAAGAAAGCATTTTCAATAAGAATATGAATATGGTATGTCAGAACAAGAATTTCATAAATCAAAATTTACTTCTCTGAAGATTTCACAAAAAACATTTTGCAGTGAATTTGTATCAATTTCTTAAATTTTATGACTTTTCTCTAACAGTTGTTCTTTACATAAATTACTTAGCTGAAATGAAGGAAATAAAAAGAAAAATGTTTTGAGATTGATTTTGCTTCAAACCCTTCTTTTCTTATTCAGCTTCTTATCTTTATGCTGAAATACATTTTATTATCATTTTATAAAACATTATGTTTTCATTCCTTTCATTGACATATATTTTAAATATCAGCCACTATATAACTAGTTAAGATTTTGTAATAGTACCTTTTTTTAAAAAGATAAACCCAAATTAATCAAGAATATGAAATTTCTTCATGGAACATGGCTAAATAAACATTATTAGACAGGCAATTCCCTTCTACTACATAAGGTCTTAAAATATCACTGTAGTAGTAGTCTAAATTCCATATTCTTAATTCCAACTCTGAAAGACAACATGCTACAAAATTACTCTCCTTCAAGATTCATGTTTCATATGACAATTCAACCTCATTTATTTGAGACAATATACTAAATGTTAATGGAAAATAAAATATAGTAGAAAAAATAAAGAATTGTAATAATAATATAATGGATAGGATAGCTGAACACTACATTTTTCTACTAGGAATGATATTCTGAGATGACACAATTGTTAGGAAATAAATATTCCGTAATATGAAATAAAAAATTGGGACTTCAAAAAAGAAAGCAATATTTTTTAAGGAAGATGTTTAACGAATCTTATATATATTTAAGAATGATGTAATTTACATGTTATAATAACAGTAACATATAATTAAAGAATCTTCAAAAAAGAGTAATGCTTCATAATTATTACAAGAGTGGACATCTTCTAATAATATCTACATTAACAATTACCAGATGGTAATACGATGAGATTGCTTCCTGATACTAAGCCGTCATCGGAAACCTAATAAACAAAGAAAAAGTATTATATATTAATCAAATTTTATTTCTATTAAGTTAAATATGGGGATTATTTATGAGTGATTTAGTAGTTAAGAGAAACTTTCCAATAAAAACTCAAGATCTCCATATCATATTTTTAAGAAAGAATGAGTTTGAAGCAATTTAAAGTTACAGTATTACTTAATTCCTTATGTAAAAATATTTCATGGTGAAATTTATAAATTAATGGAATGTTTAATTAAAAAATATCAAAATTGATTGATTGGGATTATTCTTTACGTCTCTATATGCATAGAATAGTGTCAAACCATAAATGAATTATACCTGACAAAGACAATTTCATGACAATATTTTAATGCTTTGGTCAAAGAAAATTCTTGCAACTCTCCTAGCCATTGATATTTGGAAAATAAATAGAAGGAAAAGAATGCTTTTAAGAAATAGACAATTTAAAACATTTATAATGTAATGTGTATGTAAAATAAACCCAAACTAACATGTCCATTCGGGTATTCAAACAATTATAATTTAAATCAAAGTGCAGTCATGTTGTTGATGGGATGATTGATGAGCATTTTCTTCATAAAATTTACAGAAGAATTATTCTTAAAGATTATTATACTATCTTCTATTAATACTAAATTTTCTCTATTCTCTATTTTATAAAACATTTACCAATTTATACAATAATATATTGCCTTGGCTGTAAATTATTAATAGAATTCCATTTGCTTCAAAAATAGATATTACTTACACCAACCAAAGAATGTTTTACTCCTTATCACAATGATTTCAACTCAAGCATTCATCTTCTGTTGAAGATATAAAAATTGATGGCAATAAAAACATATTTCAGCATTAGCCATTCTCTATCTAATACTGGATATAAACCTACCCAAGCTCTTTCAAGTTTTCTTGAGCACCAAAGTTTTCCCTTCAGTTAGTTGTCTCTGTTTGGAGTTCTTCTTAGTGTCTTCACACTTATTGGTGTCTGACTCAGGGCTATTGACATCAATTGCATGTCCTTTCTCCTTGCAACATAACCTGACCCCATCCATTTAAGTGGTATCACCTTCTTGATGATGTCAGTAACTTGTATCATTTCTCTAACCAATGAGCTGTTTTTTGTTCTCAGAAATTCCTATCATAATCTTTGTGTTTTTAGCCCTTGTATTATTTACTCAATATCCAAGTTTAATTTCCATAGACCAGTGAAGGTTATCAACGTTTTCTGAAGTCCTTCCTCTCCATTTCTATAGGAATTTTAGATTTAACAATATTTGTGTAATTTCCAAAGACATTCCACCCAAACATGACTCTTGACATGAAACAAATTCAATATCTATAAAATTTCATAAAAAGAAACACTTTTCCATTATGGATTACCATAACAACTCACTTGATTCAGTGAAGTTTATGATCTATCTATTTACCTCATTAAATCTGTTGTTCTTTCCTGTTGTTACTATTTGACATAATATTCACCATTTAACCCTTCATTTCCAAAAGCTTCCACAACAAGAGATATGTCACCCAAGTCCGTAGGATTAAGCATTTACTACAAAGTATCTCATATTCATTTTTTCTGTGCATGGATGCAGTCCATAGCACTGATTATAGACTTATTACTCTTCAAGTCTTCTTTGCTACCAATATTGTACAGGAAAGCAATCCTAATATGATTCTAGTCCTTGTGGATCTTTCAAGCTTAATACAGTTTAAGAATAATTATACTAAAATGTACTTTATCAATCCATTTTCAAAGTATTCCATCACTGAGAGAGAGGCATAATAGGAGTTATTAGCCTGCTTCGGTTATTCCTCATCAACCTTCCTTGTGTTCCCATTAAAATTAGCAAAACACTCAGTAATCAAATTAATTATTGTTAGCCAATTTCTGATTGCTGTTCCATCTTATTTTTTATAAGACCGGCATCTGTTTACTTTCTACTGTTAGCTTTTATTTAGTCTTCTTCATGCTCCTTTTCCTCCCTATACATTACAATTTCTCCGTGAACTTACTGACATCTTCTTAAATTCATTGCCTGATGGTTTAAATTGCATCCTGTATTCAATGCCATCTTTAGGCAGGCCTGAGTTCTTAATTTTTATTTAACTTCAGATCATTTTCTAGGTTTTCTTCTAATGCTGGTTTCTTCCCTATCAAAATTCCATGACTTTTGCTTCAAAGTCTGTTTCCTTCCATACTTAGAACTTGTTGTAACAGAATATCTCTCCTTCTTTAAGATCTAACAGAACTGTTTTGTGATTTCCTTCCGACTTCAATTATGCATATTATATCCCATTTTCTCTTCTTCACTCCCATGATTCCAGAAGCTAACTTTCTCTCTTCGAATTACACCAATTTTACTTAGTGAGATGGAGTGCATTGGTTCTTCTCTTCATTATGAGCCTCTGTAGTAATATCTACCGCCAATGAGGCATTGAGCTGATGCCATTTGAGGAGAGTGCATATTCATATATTCCTGTTCAAACACTGAAAGCAGCTTTTGCCAAATGGCAGCAGTATAGCCCAGTGAATTATTATTCTTTAACCTCCAATCTTATAATTGAAGAGTTTTTAGTTTACCCAGAGTACTATGTTTAAAATTTCTTCACTGATGGACAACCATAAATGGGAAGGAATCATCAACCATCTTTCTGTCTTTCTATCATCACCAATTACCCTTACTATTACTTGTCATAGCCCTTGAACCTTCCCTACCTATGTATACATACTGCTATCGCTTTTCTTGACCTCACCCAATGATGACCCAATTTGAGTCTGAACCATTGCCAACCAACGAAATTTTTTAGTATAAGTACAAGTAACTTTCTTTGTTTTTTTCTTCTTCTTGTCCGTAATATATATATATATATATATATATATATATATATATATATATATATATATATATATATATATATATATATATATAAATATATTTTTTAGTTTCCTAACTTAAATTGGATGTATCATTTAAATTTGGAATACAATAATAATTACAAACAATAATTTATTAGTATTAATACAAAGAATTTAATCTCACTACCTTTTGAATGCTATTATTAAAAAAACTAAGTTAGATGTGACTTTCAAATTAGTATCAAACATTTAAATGCAGTTTACTTTGTGTCTGATGGAAGGTTCATTTATCATGAAGGTAGAAATTACCCAAGGCTAATCAAGAGATCAAGTGGCTACATAATTTTTTCAATGTTTAATCTAATTAAAAATGATTAACAACTCCATTCTAACCAAATATTGCTAAACATATCTTAAAACCATTTAGTGTGATTTTATCCTATTGCTAAATCTGCTTCACTTTTAATGGCTTAAATAAAATATACTTTATACAATAGCTATAATCTGTGACATAATAATCTTAAAATGAATAATCATTTTTGTCAGAACCTTAAGCTAATGCTTAATAGAATGCTAAAAGACAAGACATGATCAAAATAATTGCTGGCCTAAGTGCACTAGCAGCAAGCTTAGAGTCAGATCCAATTTTTCCAATCTGGGAAGCAATGAATGATGAATTATTTCTATTTCTTTTAGGTTAATCCATCGAGATTCAAGAAAATTAGGGCCATAAACTTTTAGAATAATTTTATATTTTAGAATTTGAACTAGACCATTAAACAGATATTTTGTTAAAGCAATTATAGAAGAAAAAACATTAAATTAAAGGATCCAAGTAAACATATGACTAAAAACAACTGAATAATTCATTTAGGGACTAGCAGACATGACATACACAACATTCATCACATCAACAAATAACTGATGTGTACATAATCCAACATTATGTGTGTGTATGTGTATATATCAAGAGCTGTCCTCTTATCTCATTATTAAATATGTATCATTGAATAAGTATCTCACAATTTCCTCTAAATTATAATGTTATAGAATTCTACATTTGTTCATCTTCTCATCATTAAGCAATCAGCCACACATATTAAACAAAATGTAATTAATTTTCCATAACATATTTTATGTGTATAATTCAACCTAAACTATTTGAAATTTAATATAATCTTAACAGATACATGGCTGCTACCTTCAACCATATTTATACTCAAGTTTATCACATTCTGTTAAAAATTATCCGGATGAACCTTGCAAAATATCACCCATAAATACATATAAATATTTCAATTAACTTACTAAATTCTCTTTAATCTTAACATAGGAATCTTAAATGCTCAAAATATCAACCAGGAAAAACTTTTTTAAATTATATGTACTCTGATTCAAAGAATTGATTTACCTAAAATAATTTATTATAGGAAGCCAATTATACATTCATGGTTGCTGAGTAATTATCACTGTGTACTAATTAATCAAAATTACATAATGATAATTATGAACAAATGATAAATTAATAAATTAATTCACTTGGCAGAGAATATTTAATGATAAGCTTTATTCTATTTCCATTCACCACTAATTTGACAAGCTGCAAAATTATTATATCCACATCACAATATTTCAGTTCAATTATTTGTGTTAAAATATTTTTTACCTCCTTTTCTGTATTTTTTCTTTTTACTTTTAATGGTAATTCCTCAGAATAGTAAAATTTTATAAAGCTCATAATAATCACGATTCAACCTCCCTCCTCAAAAAGGAAACACAGCAAATTAAATGAATTCCTTATTTTATTTATTTCATCACTAAAGCATTTTCTACTAATAAAACAAATTTTTCACTACCATATGGTAACATAGCCAGCAATATCACTTGTCTCAAGGTTAACTCGGTATACCTTGTATGGAATAAAAACAAACCAAATCATATTATTCTCACAAAAATAGCAAACAGGATGGGAATCATTTAAATCGTTTGTTATAAGAATGAGGGAAAGGTATCAATAACTGAACAAAGAAATATGTATCTAAACATCATATCAAATGGTTAAGAATTTCATTTTGAATTAGTGGGACATTTATTATTTAATGTAGTCTTTTGGGCAAAAGTAATCAAACAATCAAAACTCCTCCCATGCAATGTGAAACTTATCTAAAAAGGAATGCTCCTTTTACTGAATATCTTCTTAAGAATGAAACAATTTTAAACAAATTGCCTAATTATGTCTAATTTGTTCTATCCAGGCATTTAATTCTTTCAAAGTTTAAAGATTCTATTTAAAACATTGAGTTGTATGGGTAGCATACACACAGCTGTATGAATATCTTGGAATGAGCTTCGACATTTTCATGCAGGTTAAATGCAAGAAAAATTCCAAACAAATTGAAACATTTGTTGGAAAATTATCAATTGAAGAATATTAATGTATTCACAGGTAACATAAGTATTTAGTATATCATTGAATATGAAATATATCAGGGAAAATTAAATGAAGATTTCCAAAAAATACCATTGTTACCCATAAGTTGCACTGAAATAAAATACTTACTAACACCTTAGTATAATTTTTAATATAAAAATGATTCCCACTGAATGTTATTTTTATTTTCATTGTTAATAATAAAATTTATTTAATGCTAGATAACTCAATGGAATTTCTGATCGAACTTCATTTAAACAATTATCATTGTGAAATGGTTTTTGATACTGTGTCAGACTGAAGGTAGATTTGATTCAGTCAAAAGCCTTGACGAATACATGCCTATGCTAACAAAAAGGAAAAATAGACTGTTTGCTCTAACTAAATGTCCAACACTTTCTTGACATAAACAGAGCACCCTTCAATTATCCAATGACTTTTCATACTTACAACTATTTCATTCACTTCAGTAAAGCTGCCAATGAACTCAAATATTTTCTATGATGAAATTCATTGGAGAAAAGATCCTATTTGTGTTTTATAATATACCTCAAGTAAGCAAGAAGTTTCATATGAAACAAAAGTTCTGAAGTCATGAAAAGCAAGATGATGACTAGGTCAAGAGGTTGGAATGCTAGAAATATTTTACTTTCTTATACTTCATCAAGACAATTTCCCTCTCTTTGTGTCTGTGTCTTGTTCATCGAGATTCTCAACCACTTTCTTGATTCCTATGGAGCCTACATCATCCTCTGACTTATCAGACACACCCTTTTTAGGATCACTGATCAAATCACCTTTTTTCTTGCAGGCTTCCTCTAGCACCATTCGAATTGCTTTTAAAGGCCCCTGATTTTCAGAGCTGCGAAATTTACCTGAGGGAGAAAATTATGCAATGTAAGACATATATATTTTATAAAATTATTTTCAAAAATATAAATTTAATATAAAAATCATTGAGTAGAACAGGGAGATAAGATCTTTTAGTAAAAAGCCTTATTTAAGTTGGAATATTCACCTTATGATACACAAAATATTAAATATATGAAGGCTAGCCAATAATAAAGAAAGTGCTCACAATCCAAAGACAGTCTCTTGACCCAAGTTCAACAAATTCTTTTAAAATACAATCAATTTTTTGAAAAGTTAGAAACTTTGAAATTAAGTTTGAATTTTAACTTTCAATAAAAAGTAAAAATAATTTTTAACCAAATGCATCTCAATTTCCTAATATGTTCCTATTTAATCCATTTATGGATTGAGGATGTTTTAAAACACTATATATCTTTCAGAATATTATGCCCACATCTAAGATAATGAAATGAAGTACAATTATGATAAATATATAACTAAACAGATTCTAAAGTAAATAAATGACCACAATTAGGGTTTACATTCTTTTATTAAAACTAACAATTTCATTCATTGTAAAAGGATAGCAATATCATACAAATCCTACTCATAAAATAAAAAATTAACTTTAATTCACCAATAGTGTTGTAAACATATATCCAACCAAGAAGGAGATTTACAACTGCAAGGACTGAAATTTTATTACAATTCCACAGCATAGCATAATAACAAGATTAACTTTAAATAAAAGATACAAATGAAAACTTGTATTATAACAGACTGAGATGTGTAAAAGATATTCAAAAAGAAACATTCAGGAAGGCCTCACTATAAATTCCACTCCAGGATGAAGGCATATTTCTGTTGAACTTGATCACAGCAAAATACAATCCTACTTCCCTTTATTTTATTCTTACTACACTTGTTTCCTTGGCTTACAAATTCATATCTACCTTCACCTTAATATCTAGTTACATTTACCTTTTTCACTACATAATCTTCCTATTTCAAATTAACCAAATATGGCCTTTTTAATCTTAGTTAAAAGTCCTTCTTCGTTTTGTTTCGCTTGGGCCTCTGAGCCTGCCATTGGTCTATCTTTCATTTTTCCTACAGAAAATATGGAAATACCAGTTAGTTCATTCGCATCTTCCAGCCAATGACAACCTATACATTTTCATTGCTGTTTTAGGGATTTTTAAATTTACGTGAAATTTTCCATATAAAACACTATAAATTGAGGGATATAAAACTATGAAAAATTTCAATGAAATGTTTAATTACATTTAGACCAGCTTCAAACCAACATGATTCAACATCATGTCTAAGGATGAGGTTTCAGTGCATTTACAAATGGAAAATTGAATTAACCTATCTATAAGAATATAATTTACTTCACCGATCATTCTGAATAATTTCTCTATGAGTTCTATGAAATTCAATAAAAATCCAAGCGAAACAAGACTAGTGCTGCATTGGACTATCCTAAATAAGCTTAAATCAATTACTTCTAAATAATCAGTATATGTAATGAAAATTGGGCCAAAATATTTAAAATTAACATTTCTAAAAGAGAGAATGAGATACATACATCCCTAATTCTATTAAATAGAACCAAACATTGTACTTTTTCTACCTTCACTTCAAATCATATTAATATTTTCAAACTGATACACTCATATCATCACACCCCATTTGATTTCTAAAATAATAAAAATATGATAAGATTGATTAAACCATAAAATACTTAAATTTAAACACAGGATAGCCATAATCTTTCCAGATGTATACTTTTAGAAATATGATAATGGTTATTGATTCTGATGTTATATGCTACTGCTCACTTCATTTACTTTAATCTAAATTTTAAGATAACATAAGTGAAGTGAAGGAATTAATAATATATTACTAAATAATTGTAACTGATAACCTTAGCCATTACTTCTTTTCATTTATTAACGTCAATTCAAGAAGCTCTCTCTTGCATTGATGCAAAAAATAGTTTGATTTACTAATTCGAAAAAGCAGTATGTAGACCTACAATAAAATTGTTAATTGGTATGAATTTATAATTTGTTATAAACAAAATATTATTGAAAGTTACTCATTCATGAAATTAATATTACTGTAATTAAATATATATTTACATAATCATATTTAAATTAAATTTATATAATTAAAAAATAATTAAAGCTCAGAAGGTTGATTTCCATGTTTTTAATGCACGTATAGGTTTATTTATTTCTTCTCAAAAAAGAAAGTCAAATAAAAAAATATGACATTTTATGAACGAAATTTTTAAAATTATGTGTCAGGGAAGTGATTAAGGCCAAGAAACAGTCACAGAGACGAAAGTTATTTCTATGTCACACATATATACTATATATACATACATACAGAGGCTTTGAGAACAAATGGAGGAGCAAGAAAGGGAAGATCCTTGCTATACTGTCATTAAATTTTTTGATGAATCACTATAGATAAAAATTCCTCTGAATAGTATTGACAATTCCCATGGTATTGGCCAGTAGAGGCCCAATCAGAAGCGACAGCAAAACACAATGGTTAAATCTATTGCTAAGTCGGAATGTGTCACTTGTCGGAAAGTGAATCTTGGCTAAGACCCAACATAACATATCTCATAGTCAATATTCTGGACTTGAAGTTAATAGAAAAGACAGAATTGGAAATAATAATAATAAATGCCATCATTAAATCAGGGCGAAATTTATTCTAAATAGATCACTCTCATATTTAACCCCTACAGACGAACACAAATACATCCCATCCCAGATCATAAATTTTTCCAATCTACCAGGACTCGAACCTGGGACCTCAAGACTTTGAGCACTACTACTGCGCACCAGAAATTGGAGTCTGCACATATGCATTTATGATAATCTGAAATAAAAATTACTTTCCCTAATACATCCTAATTATTCATTTATATACACTTATTATATAAAATACATCCATTTAGAATATGCAACTATTAAAATTAAGCTCAATGATAATAAATTATTATCTGGCATTACTTTTAGACCTCCAAAAACTAGTTTCCTTTCTGATATAAAAGATGTACTGTCCAATTTCTTACATCTCTACGATTATATCATTATGTTGATTGACTTTCTCTTTTCCTTGACTCAAGGCTGAGTCACAGCAGTTTATTATTTAAAATTATTTTAAAAATGGCCCCATGCATTCTTACGGGGGAAAGTCGATTTTTGGGGCCTCCTAGAATCAAACACATGATAGGTAAGGTCAGTTTTCGTTTTTTTCCTAGGTGAAATTTAGTGGGCCATTACATAAAGAAAATGGACGACTCCGTGGCCACAGCGGTTTGGGCCTGACATTAATATCCTAAATATATATCCCCCCAAAGTGTCTATATATAATAGATAATAATAATATATATATATATATATATATATATATATATATATTGTTATGATACTTCAAAATCAATTACCATCAATGGCTGAAGACAATTCACTGATCTCAAGGTAAGAAAGAACTAAGATTCCAAGCCAGTGATCTTAGTAACATTATAGATGGAAAAAATAAGAATAAAATGCAATCAAAGTCTGTAATAAATTAAAGAAATGACAAAATTCATTAATTTCCACGCCATTTTTTCAAATTATTTTTTAATATTCCACCCTATTTGAATAGCGTGGAAGCAAACGAAGTTTGTCATTTCTCCAATGAATGCCTTATCACAAAATAACGCCTGAACATATAGATTTTATCTGTAAGAAAAGCAAGTAAAATCATCATTACTCAGCAGGTACTAGAAGGAGATGATAACCTAACCATTACACTATGTTACGGTAAACTGAGGTTTTCTGAAAGGAATATACCAACCATCCTCTGATTTATTTAGTCCATATATGGTCCCAGGAGTGCTATCTTCCAACTCGGCGAATGCTATCATCAAAGCCTTCTGTTTTTCATTCAGACGGCTAGGAATAGCTACACGGATGTGAACATAATGGTCTCCATGTCCATAAGTATTTACTTTCTTCATACCTTTACCAGTCAAGCGAATTCGTGCATGAGATGAAGTTCCAGGTGCAATCTGAGGATAGAAGTAATACACTTAATTTATACTTCCTCAAAATATCAATATAATTTCTTAAGCTATGAGCTTCTTGCATGTCCATAAAAATTGACTTTTTGGGTTTACTCTTCTCATGTATTTTATTATATTTAGTAATAACTTTGATAAACAAGAATGAGTTAGGTTACAAAATACCATCTTGGCAACCAAGGGAAATATCATAACAATAATTCTACACTTTTCAGATTCAAATATAGATTCAAAGAAATAGCATTCAAATATATAACACAATTCAACTAGGAAAATAACAACGATTAGTCTTTTCCATGTGGACGACAGAGAATAACTGTCCTCTTGGTTGAATTTTTCAATCATTTTGCTATTTCAACCAACACAAATATTATCCAATTGAAATAAAAGGGATCTTTAGAAAGTACCTTGGAATTTTCTAAGTTGATGGTATAACTGGGGTTTGTCATATATACAGAGGAGGAGATGAGAACAGCATCACTTCTGACCAGAAGAAGCCAGCAGCATTGCTAACAAAACGTCATCATATAAAAATGACCAACACTGCATTCCCGAAAACTAATTGCAAACCACTAAGTGCTGTTCCTTGCTTTCAAATGTTCCACACAGGTAATTAGACATTTTGATATACACTGATTAAAAGAGAGCAATAATAATTATTTGACTCAAACTCATCTTTTCTTCACTTTTTCGAGTATTAATTTAGTGGATTTTAAATTTATAATAATTAATATCTAAATGAGGAGCTTTCGTTTTCGTTGCACAGCTGTTGCACAAACCTGAATAGTGTGGTCCTCATAAATTCCTTGAATTCGAACAGCACCACCTAGCACAGCTTGTGAAAGGGATATTGTAGCATCTGTATGGACATCGGAACCATCCCTCCTGAAGTAATTAGACTTCTCAACTCTAAACGTGATGAAAACTTCTTTGTTGTTACCTATAGGCATTCTTACAGTCTGTCCATCTTCCACTCCTAACGAGAGAATCAAAATTGCAATTTCAATAATTATACTATAATTGTACTATAAGATCAACTTAAAATAATATCAGTACTAGATACATCCAAAGCATATACCTGCAGGCACAGGAACAGTAACTTTTTTCCTTTGTACAGTTTGACCCTTCCCATGACACTCATTACATGGATATTTAATAAACATGCGAGTACCATGGCAATATCTACAGGTGGAGCGCATTACGAATGGTCCTGATGGTAAAAAATTGAATAAATAACAGATAGCAACTACAGATGACTTAATTAAAATGTTTTCAGAAAACGTTTCTTAAAATTACATATTGAATGAACTTATTTCAAGAATCAAACTATGCAATAAGAAATTAATTTTTACGCTTATCTACATAAAATATTTTACTGCATAGCTTAACTCTTCTCTCCGGTTTGAATCCATATAAATTAAAGTATAGAACTAAGTTATGACTACGGCCCAACCAGGTACCTACTTGTAGATTTGACGGAAATATATTAATTACTTAAATTAAAATAAATTTCACATTTAAATCTGCGAAAAAAGTACAATCCCATTGAATTCTTTTGCGTACTAAAATTAAAATTAAATTCAACATAATTTAATTTTGTTTTCCCCACAAGTGACTGCCATCTGGCCCATTGCCTATCTGTGGTCATTAAAAATGAAATGAATTAATAACAGTTATTCCACCAAAATGTATCCCACTTGCCAATCCCTCAATGAATATTTCTTTAGACTAGTAAAAAATTTAATAAAGATTAGTTTTCTCAGAAAATGATAATATACATGAAGATTCCTTTCAAATTCATGCTTCAGTGCATCACTAATATTCTACTTCCATATTTAATGATATGCAATTTTATTTTTTCAGTAAATTGTGTACCACAAGGTTAGCATTATAATGTTGCTAATACATGGTAAACTAATTCCTTATCAGTTTTACTGACTACTGGTTTACTGAGTTTTTGGAAAAGTGACTTCTTTCTCAAGGTTACAATCAACCAAGAGCACCAACTTTCTAACTATAGGATGAGTATTTCTTTTGTTGAAGATGAAAATGCTTATAAGCTTAATCAAGTATCACAATTCTTAATATACTACTGTAACCTCACCTGTGCTAATTGTCTCCATTCCAGTTCCGTTACAATAGGTACATTTTACTGCTTTAGTTCCAAGCTCAGCTCTAGATCCTTGGCATTTTGGGCATGTATCAACTACATTCAATTGGATATCTTTATTCACACCCCTTGCAGCTTGAGCAAATGTCAAGTTCATAATCACCTGCAATTTATTATCACAACATTAGACAAAAAAAACAACAAGTCATCTAATGATGATAAAGGTAATCCTCCTATAACACAGTAGTTAGGTTCCTAGAAAAGGCAACGTCACTGAAACCGTGTTGTATGAGACCCAAAACAAGAACAAAAAGGGGAGTTACAATCCAAAAAATAGCTAAAAACCAATTAGTTTTTTCATACTACATGAAAACTCTTTTTTTATAATAACATAAATTTATGTATTACTCAAAACAAAAAATAATATTTTAATTTAACGCAACTTCAATAAATTTATTTGTATCATCACTGCTCAGTATAGCCAACTGAGAACTTTTTTTAATGGAGTGATAACATCTTCACTTTAAGAACATTTTTCTTCATTTTAAGTTCTTGCATTTTCTTCCATCTTTAAAAGATCTGTAATTTAACTTTTCTTGCTGGTTCTTACTAATTCATTGTAAATTTCTTCAAATAGAGTTATACAGTTTTGCAGCTCCGTTTTGAATTTTCAGCTTCTTTTGGCAGAAGGATCAGCATTTCAGAAAAATAACTTGAGATTTTCAAGCTTAAGCCTTCTTGTATTTTTTTTAAATATTAAATTACCAACTTCATCAGTGCTTGTGTCCACAGGACAAATTGATTGACAGACTCAAATGCCATTAAGTCAACTTCTTCCATCAATAAACCTGAAGTGTCCTCAGTAGACATCCTTAAAAAACTTTCACCTCCAACTATTTTAGCAACTTCTAACGTGCCACCAATTTCATTTTGAAATGAATGACTCACATTTTCCATTTCAATTTGATTGAGCCATGTCTTCTTCTAATATTCATTTAACTTTGATGTTTCTAACAGTTTTTTAAGTGACAGAGATATGATGTTGATACTGTGCTTGATTAAAAATTTATTCCAAGCTTCCATTACATTTTTTTTATTCTGAATCAGTTAAGTCTTAAATTTACTGTAATGCTTTCCTTATGTAATATTTTTAAGGTATAAATAATACCTTGATCCAATGTTTGGAGTAACTAAGTAGTATCAGGAGGGAGGAAGTTTTTTTTTTTAATGTTGGGATGATTCAAAGTTTGCGAGTTACTAGAGCATTATCTAAAAGTAATAATGTACTGAAGCTCAAATTTTCTACCTTCAGCATCCAATATTATAAAAAGCATTCAATGTTTTGTACTGAACTATTTAAACCAATAACACCAGTAAGAAAAAAACACTAATCTTACTAACACTAAACACGAACACTAAAAATTTCCAGCTATCCAAGCTCTTGGATTTGCTTTGCATGCCTTTCATTCCTTTCGAAAGACCATCTAAGATTTGTACATTACTTCAAAAGAAATAAATTTCTTCTTAAATGTTGTTTTTCCTTCTTTATCAGACATGGCTTCGGACTGAAACATAATGTCTTAACCATAAAAAAGTTATACTTTAACACACCATGGCATAGAGACTGCTGACAAGCATTATAAAACACTTTTACTTTCAGGCCATGGAAAGGAAAAGAATTACTTCCAGCAACACTGTATCTTTACGACAGCAAGCCTTTCTGTAAAAGTACAGAATTGTACAAGAGTTTTTGAAAGAAAACAGTGTTGTAGGTAGCTGTAGTGTAGGAAGGTTATCTCAAATTAATAGCGGTATATATATGAACAATATATACTCCATCTCACCTAAGAAAATAAGGGGACCGACCCTACCTATCATGAGTTCGATTTTAAGAATCCCCTAATGCAGACTTTCCCCCATAAGAACACGTGGGATCATTTTTTAACTTTTTTATAAATAATTCCCGATTACATAGAAGATTAAAATTTCACATGCCTATAGATGAGCTGTATCTTTATATTTAACTGTTTGTTGAAATTGGTCTTCAGTTTGATTCTATGGGGCGTTTCCTATCTTCCCATGATACATGGGAAAATCAGAACAGAACTATTTGAGACACTTCCTAATACAAACACTCCTTTATCTAGAAATTGTGTTTTTAAAGACCATGATACTCCTGCAAGCGATATACAATTTTGGTATAAATTGTCCTTGGTTAGGCGGGCGGGAAAAATACTGCAGTAAGAAATTCATGGGGTATCGAACACAAACTATGCTGATGCAATGACTCTAAATTTAGTTTAAGTAGCATATAAGCATAATAAAACTTTAGGATATTCTTTCATTAATTTGTCATTAGAAATATAAATTTCTTTTTTAAGCAAACTTTTACTCATAAATATATAATTCATATATTAGGAAAAGCATGTTATAAGATGTATGTAAGTGTTATAGGAGGGCTACCTGTGTTTGTTTTTAAAGTATTATGGCCAATGACAATCCCTATAAATATATGCAAATGGCACTGAATCTCAATTTTTCTAGGCTTAAATACACAATATTCTACATTTTAAACAAAATCATCCATATGTATTAAACACATAACTGAAATTCCAGGTGATTCCTCACATTTCATCGTGCACTCTCTCACTCCAAAAATGCTTAACTTACTAGATGCTGAATTCAGAGATCCATCAAATAATATATTATCAACATTAGAAAATTTCACAGATACAACTAGTTCAATAAAATCAAGCCCATGACTAATAATTATATATCACAGCTCCTTTTCAGCAAAAATAGTTTCATGAACCATAAAATTCATTATTGAGATATTATGTAATTCACCATAAGATTAATGGTGTAATTAATAAAATATATTAATTAATAAAAACAATGAAATCCAAACACACAAAATTAATAAATTTACTCTATAATAATGCATCATTTGCCTACAATGATGTATAAGTTCTTACCTCTTCAGCACCACCAAATCCAAATGTTGACTCTGCAAAGTCTTCAAATTCACCAAATCCTTGCTTGAAACCAGCATCTCCAAAAATCTTTCTAAACAGCTCTTCAGGATCAACTGAGGAATGGAACTGCCATGACTGAGCATTGAATCCTTGGCGAGGATCGCCTCCAGGCCTTCCACCACCCATGCCCATTTGCTCGGAAGTAGCACCCCATGCATCATACTGCTTCCTTTTATTTTCATCACTCAAAACCTGGAGGTTTATTATTTATATGGAGGTATATTATTTATTTTATGAGAAAAAGAAAATTTTTAATGATATTTTCAGGACTGTGAATACACAAATGTAAAAAATGGATTAATTATGGGCAATGAGGTTTTGTCCGACTAAGGGGTATATTTATTCCTTAGACTTATTTTGAGCCGCGATAGCAAAATTATCCTAATTGCAATATTTGTAATAAAAATTTAAAATTTAGCTAAATAGCCCGGTGAATGAATTAATGAATAATGAGTTTACTTTCACTTAAATCAGTTGACATGAACCCCTTAAAAAATTCTTACTTCAATTTATATTCTGTAACTTAAGTTTGATCACCCTAAGTTAATATCATCATAGATCGATACATTCATGTTTTAAGAAAAGATTTGATTCTTGAATATGAAGCAGAAGATGTTCTGTTTACCTCGGATTATATATTAAAGATGACAATATCGACTATACTAACCTCATATGCTTCCGAAACTTCTTGAAATTTCTTCACGGCGTTAGGATCACCTTTGTTTCTATCGGGATGATATTTTTTCGCTAATTGGAAGTATGCATTTTTGATTTCTTTAGGTGAAGCATTCCTTGCAACACTTAAAACGTCGTAGTAATCGCGTTTCTTTTCAAGCTTAGAAGAAGTTGTGTAGATTGATCTCACTAGGTTAGGCGTAGACAGCAAATCTGATTAGTTCCAAATCAGATATATCAGAGCCGGAATGTGAAGGATACACGAGAAGTAATATTAAAGCATATGCTGCTTTTAAATCCATACAACTTTCCTTAAATAACTGAAAAATATTTTCTCATCATGATACTACGCAACGCTTACCCAATTTTCCTTGCAGAAGTTTGCTAAGACCTGTTTTAACGTTAATGGTGCTGTACACCCTTCCACAGGAATTGCACTTATGATAGAGAAGATTTTGAAAGGTTTTAGGAGAATGCCATCCTGATATAATGATAGTTTTACTCCACGTTAATCTTGACATCCCCCTCGTGGTGGCCATTTCTTAGGGAAGCACTTGTCCGAGGCCGCAAAGCGTAGCGGTCGCAGACGATGAGAGAAGATCAAGGTTGAACAAATACGAACTCACAAGGAGTTTTATCTGTAAAAAGTGCGTACTATCGCCGCTATGTGCTTTCCTGGGCGTTGTACCAACACTTCTTTGTGATAAAATATATTGAAATAAACACTATAATTAATTTATTTATCCATAAAAATAATTTTAACGCCAATTTACTTGTTTAAATTTATTTATTTATAAATATAAAATATTATGAATATGTTTTTAAATTTTTGGAACGAATTAAGTGCGTTTTCTTGGATCTAAAAATACTACTCATTGGATAGCTTTCATAAATATGTTGGAATAAACTGAAACAATGTAGATATATTAAATTATGGTTCAATCCTGGTTGAAATAGATGCTAATCATTCAGAGACGACAGCGGAGAGCTTGCTATTGTAACTGTATTATTTTCTAGGTTCAATGCCTTATCTTTAAATTTATGAGATAAATACCTTTTGCTTATTTTTAAAAAAGTTGTGTATTTTGTTCCAAAGAATCAAATAATGTAATATGATGGTAATATATTTGTAAATAATTTTTCTAAAGCTCTTCCTCCTTGATCACCATAGCGAAATTGACTGATTGCGAGCAACTCTATTAATCCGTATTAAAGACTGGCTCTAACATCCCATCGACCCTAACTAAGCTATATAGATACACGCATTTACGGAGAGACAAATATTTTTCATTAAAAACAATATGAAAGAAGTGAGAATTCTACTTCAAAGGGTTTTATTTCTAACTCTATCGAATAACCAGTGTCATTACTTAAAAATTCGGATATGTAGAAGAAATATCAAATCAAAAATTCAAGCCTTTTCACTAACAAGTAAGTAAAGGCATTTACTTCCCGAAAGCCTTATATCTTGAAATGTAGCCGAATTTATTTCGCCTTCAAAGCGAAAATAACGATGGTTGAGATAAGTAGCCTAAAAAATTCTGATATCCGAAACATAAGTAATTATCTTAAAAACCTCCTTAAAATTAATTATTAAGATATTATCATACGATGTTCGCGCGCGCTTATCTGGGGAAAGGTATCGATAATGAACATAGCATTCGTTTGAATTTCAAAGGAAAGAATTGTTTGCTGAGGGCATCAAGGTAGCATTTCGTTGTTTGTTCAAACTTACAGAGCAAACACCTTTGCAGACTTTAGGTAAAACTAGAACGACTTCAGTTATGAGTTAAAAATAACCATAGTGCTATCATAATCAGATCATACTTTGGAAGAAGAAATTAAAGATTACACTTTGTCCTATTGGTAGCCTTGAAAAGACGAAACATATGATATACGATATTCGCTCAATATGTCGATAAGGTTGTTTGTAAACCGTGGACTTGGAGGTTTTAGTTTTCCAAGGTTGATGTACTTGAAGTTGATAGGTAGAGAATCGAATCGTCCGCTTTTTTATGCCAGAATTCCGTGTTTAGCAACCTGGGACTCGGGTATCAGCAGAACAGAGAACTTGAAAAAAGAAAGTACAGGACCTTCCAAAAGTGACAAAAAGAAAGCTGCTGGCCCTAAAATCACTTTAGTTGGACCAGGAGATGAATTAAGTATTGTAGGACTAGAAGAAGGACATAAAATAGCAAAGAGAAGGAATCTTAAACTCGTTAAAATGGTTGAATATGATACTAAAACCCAGCGGCCAGTGTATCGACTTATGACCATCGCACAGTATAACCAAGAATATATGAAGGAGAAAAAACTTTCCAAATCTTCGAACGTTAAACGGGAAAAGTTTCTAAACATTACAAGCCGAATTGAAAAGCACGACTTGGAATCAAAATTGAAAAATGTCGAAAAATGGTTGTCAAAAGATTTTGAGGTGCGGGTGATCTTAAGTGGAGATCAAAATGATATGAGCGCTGCGGTAAGTTGATGTTATTTCCTTTATTGTATTCAAAGTTATTTATGAATACATATGCACTGAGTGGTTATGTATAAACGCCTAAAAAATTTCAGGAAGCAGTCTACAAAAATTTGGAAGAGTACTTGAAGGGGAAGGCTCGGCTGCTTCAGAAAAGGACTATTCATTCAGAAATAAAATTTCACATTAAAAGTCTTCCTTCAGATCAAGTGAAATCTAAGTCCGAAGCAGTAGAAACTAAAGATTTGCAGGATTCTTAGCCGTACAATTCACAATTACGGGGAAAATGTACGTTTGTGACAATATGAGGATGTTATCATTGTACGCTGAATTTTCAATGAAATATAGTAGTCTCTGTTAAACAAATGCTTGGAGATGTACTGAAATAATGGTAAAAGAATTTACATGAGTACGATATCATCAAGATTAGTCATCTGTGACTCCACAATGATTCCAACTTGAACGTATCTAATCTTTCTCTTCAAAATGTTGTTTAGCCAATTCCAGTCGTCTTTGAAGAGGCTTGTATCATTTGGCAGCACTCTGAAAGCAGGATTTAGATGAGATTATTCTGTTACCATATATTACTCAGGGAATGTGATAAAAGTATTTTTAAAATCTGTAAATCCTCATTTATACCCACTTGAGAAGTACAATGGTAAAGATTACGAGCGAGGATGCAGTAGACATGGTAAAAGCACGCATGGGCGATATTCAAGGCGATGTTGGCATGGCTTCCCTAAAGGTCCTGGAGGCATGAGAAGGCTTCTTGTTCTCTGCTGTACTGCATTGGGTCCACAGGATTGAGAGCATGGAGACCATTGGCTCCATTCTCCCAGAATACAGTCAACAGCAACAGCTAGAATTTCAAAAGTGTAACATTCTGAGGCAATCATCATCTTTTTGTAACTTCTGTTAATAATTTCACTGCATGGCCATAATTACCAACTTTTTTACTGTAAATATACTGAAATCATCATTAATATACTGTTAGTAAATATATTTTCTCAAATGAAATTCTCCAGATAAACATTTAATGTTAAGATGCTAATTTTTTCTCTATCATATACCTCAAAATTATAGAGAAAAACATTCTTATGATATAATATGTAATTTTAAAATGCAGTTTAATTTTGATTGTGATGTTGATGTTATCCTATATTGTTAAAAGTATTTGTGCTGATGAAGTTATTTTGATTTTTGGTTACCAACGAAGGTGAATACCTACACACTTGTCTTCATCTAAGAGAATTTTTTCTTGAAGTGTGAAATGAATTTTGAATAACTTGACTTGTTGAAATAAAATAGAAAAAATATAGGGACATTTTTCAAGTTTTCCAAGGAGTTTTGTAATTCTCATTATTACTTATAATTAACACATACCTCTTGAGTTTCTTTTATTGGATATTCATTCTTCATTGAGCATATTAAAACATATAAATGAAAACATATCAACCAAACGAATTAGACCTATATGATTAGACTTTTCAATGTCATTTACATTGATATTGACATATTGATATGATAATTTAAAGTTCATTAACTGAGATGATAAACTAGAACTATGCCATGATTTCATTTTATTAATAGTACTCTTTTACATGAAATAAGCAAAAACATTTTTGTATAGTTTCATGTGGCTTAGTATTTGAACTGCTTCAGAGTAAGACAGAAACATGCCACAACTTTTTTTCAATAAAATTGTCCATTTTCATAGGATGGCATGATCTTCAAATAATTGTCAAGAATCAGCATTTTGGTAGTTATCATTATTATCATTGAAAATCTTGTTAGAAAAGCTTACATTTTTGAAATATTATGAAAGGCAACTTTTGATTATAAGAAAACATATGCTGCCTTGTTGCAAGAGTATTTTGTTATGCCTTAATAATAATGCAGAAATTTTAATCTTAATGACTTTTGAGTCTCACAAATTCATGATCTCTAACTACTTTCACAAAAATGCCTCTAGTAAAGGAACTCTACTCATCCTTGAATTAAGGAGTGTAAATATAAAAATTGCGTCAAATGTAATATATTTTTAATGTCATTTCTTTTTTAAAACTGTACTTCGTTATGGATGTATATTTTTATCCCTGGACTTTAGTGAAGCAAAAGTTTCTTCTGATGAATTTTACAATTTTCATTCAGGTTATCAACTTCAGAGACTTAACCTGTAAATTTAACCTAAGTATATAAAAAATTTCTTTTTTATTGATAAATTATTCATATACATTGATGATCAGTATAATAAATTAAAAATAATAAAACTAAATAAATATAATTTTGATCTCTTTATTATTGATTCATTTTAATGGCTCTTAGAATATTCTCCATAGCTATTTTTTCAGAAGGAAAAGTAACTTTCAAGATTAAAAAACCTGTCACCTGAATTCAACTTAAATCTTCAGAATGATGAAAAATTCTCTTTATTAATAAATTTGAAAATAATAGATAGTAATAGGTAATTAATGCAATAAATTTATTGAGGTGTTCAGTTAAATAGGTTTGTGATATGATTTTCAGTAAAATATCAAGTTCAATGAAGGTAGGAATTTTCAAATCCACTGATTTTCAAGACAAAGAAGTGCTTTAAATGAATTTACTTTTTGTCACTGTCACCACATTTTCTGCAATCATCCAGTGAAAAACAAAACTGCTCTTTACTTGTCCATTATCAATGCTAATGATAGCTTACCTCTATCTGTTCCATCAGGATCACCCCAAGTTGCATATAAGGCTCCTGAATAGTCCTCCCCTGATTCTGATTTGAAGAGGGGCAAAAGATATTACTTTCTTGTTTAAAATTGTTAGTTATTATTCATCTTATTTTATGAAGATCTTAATATCAATTTAAATTCTTTAAACACTAATAAATATATAAATAGAGTAGTTGCAACTATAAAATGCTCAGTAAACTTCATTCCGAAGATGGAACCTAAGAAAGGCTCAGAAATGTCCGCAGACATTGCGGCACTAACCCCACAGGAAACCCTAGAGAACTTCCTCTGTAAGCAAGCCTGAGTATTTTTTCTTGAAGTAGGTATATGTATAGCATAATATCCTTTCATTCAATGGTTAGTTTGAACTTTAAATCAGCTCTTGTCCTCCACATAATTTAATGCTTTAGCCATCAACGCTCTGTTTTTGACTTCCTATTTATCATTTGTTGCTTGCTTTTCCTTCATCAATGTTTAATCTCTTGAATGAAAATCTCTCTGTGCCATTTCCAGTGTTTTTTTCTTTATCTATGAACCAAACTAGCAAAATTTTAAGCCATACCTAGTCTTACCTTTATTTATCTTTTAATTTGTTAATGAGCTCAAATCCTTGCATATTACTGTTATATTTTTTTCCTTTTCCAATCACTATATTTTAATTGAAAATACAATAAAAATACTATTGAATTTGAGCCTTTTTGTTATCTTTTTTGTTTTGCTTATTATGAAAAAATAATCCTGTACCACTTTAATTACCAATTGAAAAGTACAATTAAATGACAATTAACATATTCAATGTTTATCCCAGCTGACAACCCTGGTACCTCATTATTTCAGTTGCACACTTATTATTGTGTTGATGTGAACCATACTTTAATAATATTTTAATAAGTCAACCAATAAACCATAATTCAAACAATATATTTAAACTAAGCCTGCTGTCTGTGAATTTGCAAGACGGGATTGTGTTCCTGTGAGAAATAATAAACTTTATTAGTGAGCATTTTATGTACTAAATTCATTTTGAATCCTATTTAATGCTACATTTTGAGCCAGAGACAGTTCTTACCGCTAAGAATGAAATTTTGGTTATAATATGATAATCAAACAAATAATTTTTCCAGTTTTATTAATTCTTTCAGTCTATATGTGCACAATGATTTGCACCCTTTTCCTTAGTAGAAGGCTAAATCTAATGATTTAAAAAATTAAGATTTTTTAATATAAGTATGTATATACCCAAATATTTACCCAACTGCTAAATTTTTAGTGTATATAAATCGTTACTTTAGTCTTTATGGTGTTAAAGAAAGATAAGTAACCTTGAATTTCAGTTTAAACCTTAAATACTAATTGTTTACGGTTCAAAAAAAATATTTCAATGAAAAATTAAGTAAAAGCAATAACCTAGCTATGCATAATCATTCTATTATAATGATAAATCCAATATTTTATCTTTCAAATCATTTCAATAAATAATTAATGAAGATCCTAGTAAAATTGTAATTAGTTACTATCAAAGCTATGAAGTATGAAAGATGACTTTATGTTCCCATTTTATTCCAGAAAAGCTACCAGCTTACAGTCATATGTATTTATACTGATTTCTATATAATCTTCTGCTTTTAACAATACTTTATTTTGCTGAAGTAATGGATTTGTATTCTCTTTAACTCTGAAAATAACTAGTCATCTTTCTTACTCAACATAATATTTACAAAATATAGAGGAAGCTGTACTACAAATATTAAGGTTCTAATAATAACTAAATGAACTTATTTTTTAGCCTCTTTGCAGAAATAATTAACTAAGGGAGGATGAGAAGAAGAATGCATTCACTTCAAGACTTGAATTTTACAGCCAAGGTCTCAACACATCATACTATTATGATGATATGTCAGGGTTTGAAGCTTATGCACTTGAAGTCTTGCAGTAATGTTTACCCTCATTCCTACTCCTTAATGATTATATTCAAGAGTCTTTAAAATCTACCATAAATTTGATTGTGAGTTCAAGAGAATTTTAATAGTAATTTATCTTTGCCATTCAAATCAAAATTAAAGTTTAATAATAATATAAGTTTTTACATAAAATATCCCATTGGACTATCAAAATTATTAGTAAAATTCAATAAGAGCTGGAGAGAGCTTTCTTAGGACACTTTATTAAATTATTTCAGATTCTGTATTATCATTTAATTATCAAGAGGTCAAATCTTAGAAAACCTTTCCTAAAAATAAATGCCTGCTTACTTGTACAGGAGAAAATTTAAAGAATGAATTTTAATTGAATTCTTACATTATATATAATTAATTTAATTGAATGATCATTATATATATGCTACATAAATTATTGTTTAAGATTCTTATCTTACGACTATGTACAGGCATACTTGTAAGTATACATTTTTTACGGAGCATGAAAAGGTGTTTAAATTAAACTTATCAATGCTAAAGGATTCTATCCAAAATTCCTACAGTCACTGACACTGAAATTTCTGTTATTCATACATAACTTTTTTATCAACTGTAGGAAAAGTACAGTTTAGAGATACAGCTAGTCATAAAATCTGCACCAATTCAATTTCAGAATGAGTTCTTGGATGCCTATGACCACCTTAGGTAGCCATCTACATGAAAAGAGTTCCCATAAATCTATTTGTGAGGATTTCCTCAATAATTCATATTCAATAGGAAAAGCAATTGGTCCATGGAATTATATAAATAATATAATTATACAAAATAATGTTTTAAAGTTCAAATGCAACTTTCAGACAAAAATCATTCAATAAAAAAATTTCTATTTTAAAATAGTGTCAAAATTTGAATTATATAAGTATCAGTCTAGGATTAACCTAACTATGATGAATAAGGTTAATATTGTAAAATTTTTGGAATACTAGGGAAATGAAGTTACACCTAGTCAGTCATAACAAAGAGATGAGAAATTTCAACTGATAAACCCCTAAATTATGATACTATAGTGGAAATTTGATTAGATACTATAGGAATCAGTGCCTTTGTGGGCTCCTTAAACTATATATCACATTCACTGAATTCTGGTAAAAAGGATTCATTAAATATATTTAGAGATTAAGAGCTATCTTCTTTTTACTTAAATATTTCTTGTATTCTCCCACAACTCAAGAAATTTTCATCTTCTTTAAAATAAATCTATAAAGCAATCAATGTTAAAAGCACCAATTTTAGTAATTGATAGTTCATCCAAGAGCATGGAAAATATCTGCCAAGTTTTTTATATTTATTTATAAATTTCTATTAAATATTGTAGAATATAATAATTTTCAAATTTATATATAGTTGACTACAAAGATTATGGATGATTTATTGAGAGATATAGAGATTATCTAGAAAGAGAGAGCTACTGTAATTGTAAGTTGCATAGATAAAGATATGTAGGAATGATAAAGAGCATTAGTTAATGAATTGAAGCAATTTTGATTGAGAATTTGTTTATTAGTTGATGGTTTTATAATGACTTGGGGCATCAATGAATAAGCCAAAATTGTTCATATGGATACCAATAGCATACATTTTCATCTAAATTAAATTTTATTTCTTTCCTTTGAAAAAGATGTACTTATAGTTTTTTTTACTATTGTTCTACAATAATGTCTATTTTATTAAATATAACATCATGTTCAAATAAAATAATTTTCTGTCAGATTTTTTAATTCTGACTGAAAGACTGATATTATTTAAAATGCCAATCACTAGTTAATGTTTACAATTAGGTACTCCTATCCTTATGAAACTGAGATAATTTGATAAAAAAACTCCATGTTCAAGAAACTTGGAATATATAATTTATGTAATATAAGAGTAATTTTGATAATTGGAACTTGAAATGCAACTAAAACATAAATAACACCCCATGACCCTTTATATATATCATGTAATAGAGTTGAAAAATTGTAATGATTATGCAACCTATTGAATCAGCTACACCCACAGAATTTTTTAAATGAAGTTGACAAAAAATTTTATAAATTCACAGTTCTCTAGTAAAAAAAGACAAAATTTTACATTTAAATTCATTTGGTGAAACATTACGTATGAATTAATACACACAACAACATTTATTACAAAACACTACTCTCAGGTACATATATTAGTAAACATTAAGCATTCTAGGTACAGTAAATATTGATTAAATGGACAAATATTACATAAGAGAGCTGTTAGTAATTACATAAAACTGATTCAAATATTTTGTTCAAATGACAATGGTACAAATATTATTATTAAAGAAAGAGAAACTGTCTTTAAAATCCATCCTGGAGCTGCAGTCAACACAGATAAGAACCTCAGTGATTCATGCAAAGACATCACATATGACACAACACCTTACAAAACTGTATCACATTCATGTACCTGCCTTATCCAACCAACCATCTCAAAATTCTAAGTTATATATCCATAAATACACTGATGTGCTAAGCTTGAGAGTAACTAATTGTTGACTCTTAATTCATTAACTAATAATATTTATAATGACCTGAAAAAATGAAATTTGCATAACTGAAAGATATTTCTAGATAAAATGAGTTAATAAATCCTCATGTTAAAAAAAATAATAAATTAATAAAATTCAGCAATATAATTAAAATAATTAAAAATCAAAATAATAAAGTTATCATAAAAAATGTCAGAAGAGGTTACCTTTTGAACATGTCAAAAAGTTTTCCAAAAAAATTAGCTATTCTTTAAAGGATCAAAATTAAAATATAATCAAAATATATATCAAATGAAAAAATTGAGAATGCATGCAATAATGTTTAGAAAAATCTGACTGTTAGTTCTTTGCTCCTAATTCTTGAAACACCATCACCTAATCACTCACCACAAGGAGGAAGTCTGCACTTCTTTCTCTTGAGAAGTTTCTTAGGACATCTCCGTCCCCCATTCTTAGGATTCACCTATAAATCAATGAAATAACTGAAATAATTAACATTATGGTAAAACACAATATAACTTTATCAAAGTTGAAACACAAACACTTCATCTAATTATTACCATTTTGTGGTCTTTCAGCAAGATTTTTAGCAGATAAGTTATCAATAACTCAACTCATGGAAGTAGTGAAAAATAGATGTCAGAAAGTGAATCTACACATAAATATACAAATTCCCCCTCTATTAACATAAACTTAAACTGAGCTTTAGCTCATTGCATTTAACTCCTTTTTCCTCAGATAGAAGATCATTATGAAAACAAACCAGAGAAATATTTATTTTCTTTATTGTTATAAATAACACTCTTCGTATCTTATAATAGATATTCTTCACAAAACTTAGCATGTAATTTGTGTTTGTTATAGTAAAAATAGTGCATTTTATCACATAAAGTTGGTAATTTAAGTATCCTCTTTTAACTAACAAGAAGTGATTCAATCATAAGTCCTAACTTGAATAATAATTTTAGAATAAATAGCATACCAAAATATCCCTCCACTTCTCTTTCCATGCATGTCCACAGGTGGCACTACATTCTGACCATTTACTCCATGGTGTGACCTTACAGTCTACAATAGGACCATCATTTGTTGTGAGAAAGAAGAAAGGAGTTGTTGAGGGAGTAGAGAGAGTGGGATAAAGATTGTTTTCTTTATGCATTGCTTTCTCTATTGGTTCCTGTAAATGATTGCCAGTCTTCAAACCTCCATACAACTCATCATCAGGTCTACCAGGAGCTGTTGATAGAGAGAAATACTATACATATATAATTTTCTTTAAATACAGATCAATGTTACATAACTTTATAATATGAATTTTTCAGGCAGAGAAAATATAGCATAAACTTTGTATATTAATTAAACAAGAATTTAATGAACATAACTTCAATAAATTTTTATTTATTGCCATTCTTACATCATTAGATCTGAAAAGTCATTAAGAACCTCTGATACATCATTTCAATAGCCATGGCTATCAAGTTTGTTTCAGCAAATGTTGAGCATAATCATGAGCAATGCTAAACACAGCAAATCTATTGTTCAATGTATAATTTAAATCCAAATAACTTTTTGAATAATATTAAGCTAATCAATACTATTGAAAGCATAAAGAAAACTTACAATAGATTGAAACATTCTAATGAATACATTAGCATACATTTTAACACAAAAATTCCTTCAACAAAAGCAATAATCAGATTCTTATTATGACATAAGCATAGTAAGAGTTGAATTTTAAATTATCATTTTGTAAGCTGAGGTGCAAAGGTTGTGAGGTGAAGTGCCCCATAATTAGCATTAATTACCAAATAATATAACAGGATGTATAAGTATGAAATAGGTGACATTTATTTCAAACAGAAGAAAATTAAATTCTACTTAGTAATACCTACAGATTCTACAAGTAGAGATAGTAATATCATCTATTTTGCAGATGAATAAGCTACATAATCTAAAGAAAATGTAAAAAAGGAAACACAAATATAAAAATGAATTTTCGAGCAGGGAGTAGTAGAAAAAATATCCAAGATAAACTCTCACAAAAAAATTCTTTGATAAGTTAATGAACTTTTTTGCATTAATTTTAACTGACAATCAATAGAAAAAGAAAGCAGCTATATTTTTAGGCAAGTACTAGAAGTTCTAGTTTATCCAATCCATAATGAAAAAGCATTTGGAAGATGAAAAACCGCTAAATCTGAGATATTTGAGGCTACATTTTGTGATGAATAACCAATAAAATCCTTTTATATACTCCATTAGCTGAATTCTGCAAAAACCCAAAACCCTGAGTTTGATTCAATATAACTTCATGTACCCCATGTTAGTGTGAGCAGATTATCACCGAACTTCTATCTGTTCAAAGTTTTCCATTAAATAAATAAATATATATATATATATATATATACACACACTCTACTTTTATCATACATGCACATATTATTGATATATATGAAAAATCAACAAAATATTTGATAATCTCTATAGTAAGAATAAAATTTTCAATCAAGCTTGTGAAATGAAAACAAATTAGTGAAAATGATAGTATCAAACTATTTAAGCAAAAAAACTATTTCATTATAGATGATAATATTTTCATTATACCACAAGTTGAATGGTGGCGATGATATGATCCATCCTTACTGTAGCCAGAGCTACGTGGAGCAGCATATAAAAGGGTACCTGAGACAGAAACTCCATATCGCTGCAAGCGAGCTGTTAGATTAGCACGTACTTCCTCTAAGAATGCAGCATGAGATAGAAATTTAATTGTGCTTTGATGGAAAATAATAACTAGCATGTATTCAGACATTCAAAATTAATGAATATAAACCATAACAACTAATTCAATTTTCTTCCCCTGCGTTAAATATCTTTCATGGCAAGTACTACAGTTGAGAATTAACTTTTAAATTCTATTATATTTTCAATTGAATGAGAAATGGAAAGAAACTTGTGACTTGAAACCAATTAATTTGACTTTCTATCACTAACTTATGAACTTAAAAGGTTTTTAAATCAAATCAGTCTAGATTAATGCAAGCATTTAGTTTTTGTAGTTTAAAATAGTATTAAAAGATTATTTTCTAAGAATTATACAACAAATCTCCAAATAAAGATAGAGGGCAAAGAACCTTTTGTCACCCTTCAACTGTTCTAACATGAGAATTCAGATGTAACTATATAAACAGAAGATGTGTTATTCAGTAGAGTTGTTTCGTAAGATGAATAAATCCTTCATAAAGTATTGAGGGTATTTCATTATAATTACTAAAGTATTTTATAGTTTCACAATGATTTATAAATTTAATTTTTTTCATAAAGCAGTATTGAAATCCATGAACCAAAAAAGCATTTTGAGTTATCAACATATACTTTTCAGGCACAAAAGGTTTTAGCTTACACATAATACCAGCATGCTTCAGGATTACTGAGTAAGAGTGAAAGGAATGTTTGTTAACTCTTCACTTACCTTTTAGAGCATCGCAAACACTCTCACATTCTGATCTGGTCATAAAGTTGTTTTTGTTTGGACGACATCCTCCAAAGATGAACTGCTGGCATGATCCAGAAATTTTATCAAAATACCATCTTGGAAAATATCCTCTACATGGTCCAACTAATTTCTCTTGAGAACATGCCTCTGATGAATATCAAAAAGAAAATTAAATTAGTTGCATCGAATGAGATGGAAGTTCTACTAATCTTTAGAAATATGAACTGAAATAATTGTTTTAAATAATAAGGATTTAAGGGTTTATTAGTTATTGCCTTGAGAAAGCTCTCAAATCTCTAATAGTCTTGTCCTTACTATTATTAAGGTATTCAATAATCTTTATTGTTTCAAAATATTTATTATTACTGTATACTTAAAATATAAGTAAAAACCAAACCATTGTTGAGAGGATTGCATATGTACTTATAATATTTTGCCACATATATTAATTCAAGCAGTTAATACATTTTCATAATAAAACATATGAGTAGAAGATTACTAATGATTGTTTCCATTTTCTAAAATTATAACATTCTTTATTCACAGAATTTCAATACTCAGATATGTTAAATTTCATTAATTTTCAAATATTACAGTAGTATTACATTAAAAGAATCAGAGAGAAGAATTATATGTCTATTTGAAGCAGTAAGAGCCTTATTCATTTGATGAATTCATATGATTTCTTATAATCTTCATGTGCATCCTTTTACAAGATCCTTTGTCATATTCACAATAAAAAGAGCAATTTTCTTCATAGTTTGAGTTAAAGTTTACTTATGATTAGAATCAGACCTATTATCTAAGTAGAATATTTATTAGTTTATATTTTTATTAAAAGATAATTTTTCTAATAAACTCACAAATAATAAATATGAAGTACTTGCAACAAGTAAAATTGGAAGTTATAAGGTTGGTTCTTATCATGTTATCTCTCTATAAAATTGGAAAAAATAAGTAATCTATACCTTCTGCTTGGTCTGGATCCATATCACAACTTGGCTCCTCCGCTTGACATTCCACCACTTGGTTTCTAAGAATTTTGGAGCATTCATCACCATCTTCATTCCCTTCACTGTCTTCATCTTCTTCCTATTGTTTGATATTTTTTGCAATATTCAATTCAATATATCTAATTTTTTGTACATAGATGAGTTTTTAAAATCATAGACATTTGAAAATATTACTCTATCTGTTAATTAATTTAAGAATAATCTGCCTCACAATTGACAATAAAATGAAGATAAATCAATAACTATTAAAATTTTACATCCAAATTTGTTAATTTATAATGAAAAATTAAGCATACATCATCATCATCGTCATCTTCATTATGATCATCATCATCTCCTTGATTGGGGATCTTATGAACTCTTCGTTCACGCTGCTTAACACCTGTGCCACAGGTGACGCTGCAAGGGCTCCAGTTACTCCAATGACCAACACGACAATTAGAAGGCACCCTCTCCTCGTCCTACCAATATAAATTTGCTAAATTACTAATTATACATACATACATATATATATATATATATATATATATATATATATATATATATATATATATATATATATATATATATATATATATATATATATATATATATATATATATATATATATATGAGATCTCTTAATAAGAGAAAACATCGTATTATTCATAGTCCATTGATAGTTTAAATCAGTGTATCTTTGTGGGAATCATTATATTCCATTCTAATAAAGTAAAATGATGCTGACAAAATTAATCAGTACCACCTTCATTTCATGGAACACAGATCTAACCACATTTAATAAAATACTTGGTAAATTCCACAATTTGTAATTATTTTCTAATGACCAGATTCAATAATGGACAATATAATCTTTATAGAGGCAAAGCCGTGAGAGTTTTTATATGTAAATTTTAAGTGTTTTATCCATTAACATGCTGTCCATGAAAATCAAACTTATTACAGGCGATAGTTTTCAAAATTACAAGATCAAATTTACTTAATGAGTTACAACTCCAGTTGACAACAAAAAACATTAATTATTTTAAATATAAAAATTCCTTCCCGGTCATAAGATGTGATAGTTGAAAGTAAACTCAAATATATATAATGCACCTTAACAGCATAGAGAATGAATTAAAGATTTATAATATATAATAGATAAATTGTAAAAAAAACGAACATCGTTTTGACATGGAGGCAAAGGCTGAGGACATGGTTGAGTTTCCGAAAGTGGAGGTGGAGATCTACACTTCTTTCTTCCCAAACGGCTCATCAGTCTACGAGACCGGGTTCGTTCCCCTCCTCGACCACACGTCGCTGAACAGCTGGACCATTCGCCCCAAGAGGAAACTGCACACCAAGGATCACCTGGATCTGCAGTGCTTTGTCCAGGCGGACTGCATAAGAGAGAAATTCTGTAAGAAACGCTAATTGCGCAACCATTTGGAGTGGAATAATATACTTTCCAATTGAATTTATTTTAAATCTAAATAAAATTTTGAATCTTAAAAATGTTAATGATCAAATTGAAAAACATCATCTTAAACGAATATAAAGTTAGATCCATTAACTGAAAATGAGATTTATAATGATTCTGCATTAAATACTCTCGAGAAAATGAGTATCATCCTTCGAAGGACTTTAAAAGAATCCATACTTCGCACTGGGAAGTTCAATTAAAGTAAAATTAAAAGTTAAAATAAGTAAAACACTAGGTGAGGAATTTTATTAATACAGAAAACTAGTAGTAGTAGAACCTTCAAAGTTTTCTAACTTAACACCGAGTTGAAGGGAATTTAGATCTGCGTCACACGACTTCCCTCGTTAACGTCACCTGTTGAGGTTAACGAGCCTCTCAGCCGTCGTACGTAATTAAACGCAGAAAGGAAAGCAAAACACACATCTTTGAATACGAGATGAAAATGTTTAAAAGGAACTTTTTAAGATATTTACTTATTTAGATGATTTATAACATTCCTACGATACAAATAATCGGTCTAAGGCGTAAAAATAAGTCATAATGATTTTAGTGACTATGTATTTACACGAAATTTGAATTATTTTTATACTCAAACAATTGACTTTCATATTCAAGATCAATCAGTGTAAATCGGACATGACTACCATAGATGTGCATTTAAATTTTTTTTGTCTACCTTTCCAATTGTAAGCCATATTTACTGTGATAAAAGAGGTTAAAAAACTTATTTTGATAATTATAATACAAACTGCAAATCATCATCTAATAATAGCTCATACGGAAATTATGCATTGTTGAAATAGTCGACTGTTTAGGAATTCAGTATCTTAGAGTGATTAGAATGAACAATATAAAACATCCTTCGTTGTTAACTCTTATTTTTATACATTAACTCCACAGTAAAGTTGTCTCTTCGAACTGGAAAATAACAATTTGAATTGACAATTATTGAATATTATGTAGTATATTCTAGAAAATTTTAAGCTTTGGGAACCGTATATTTGCACTCCATAATCTATCTATGTGTTGGGAAATGTGATTTATAAATGTCTCTACAGATTTACACACTGAGTTTTTCTTCTCTTTCTTATGATTCAATGCTGCGGTAAAAACTTAAAAATGTAATTGTTACATGAATTTGTGAAGAATAACAAATAACAACTAGTTCTCTCGATTCGATCGAAGCGTGTCAATCATTAATATTCTTTGGTCGATCTTTCCTATTTTGGGAATACACCATAATATTCTCGCCCTTATTAAGTTTCTGAGCGATACTATCCAAGACCATGAGAAAATCAATAATGTTCCCTTTCGTGAAATTTAATATGCATAGATTTTCTCTACTCACCAACATAGATAATTGATACGTTCCTCTGTTCAAATTGACGATAAAATTTTCCGATTTCAAAATCTCCACAAAACCTTTTTTTACGTAGTTCTGAAGTGGGCTTCACGTACAGTTAATTTTCACGTCTAACTTAGACTTCAAAATGGATGTCTTACTAACTCGCAGTGATGATCTTTCCCGAGGCACGCCATACTTTCGGACAGTTTCTGCTGACAATTTGCAACTTGGGCTTTGTGGACGTTCAAGAAGTAACGCTGTCGGTTGCGAGCTCCTCTTCCGCAAGACACCGAACACGGACTCCATTTGTTCCATTCGCCGACTGCACACTCCGCTGAAGACAAATAAAGCCAATTTTAGGGATCGAATTTGCTCCTATTAAATATAATTATGAATCCATAAATCGATGACTTACGTCGGTCGTCGTCCTCTATTCTTTGGGTTGGGCCGCACGTCTTCTCGTACAGCCTCTGTCGCGAGAGGTAGAGTCTCGCCAGAGGCTTCATCTCAGATCCACTGGCGTCGAAGAACGGAGATCTCTCATCGTTCGGAAAAGATGTGCTCAATTTGCGAATTGGTTCGCGAGGAACGGTTGGGGAATCCGGAGACTGCAAATAAGTTTTGGCAGAACATTATTGACGTTTCAAAATAGAAAGACTGCTGGTTATCAAAAGCGTCGTTAAAAATTTTATTCAATACGTAAATAACTAAGTCAATTATATAATAATAATATTATAAGAAATTGCGAATATTTTGAAAAAATACAATCCGTACAATTACAATGAAAAATTATTTCATCCATAATTTTTTATTTATATTCAGAATAACTGAAAATGTATTTGAATATATTCATAAAATTGTATAAACTACGAGGAAATCTTACTTAAATTTTCCAACAGAAACCTTCACGCATAGTTCAATAGCGAAGGTTAAGGGAATCGGCTACAGGAACAATAAGTGAAAAATTCTAGGTTTTGAACGGACGTGAAAAAGGACTCGAATCTCCCGATTGCCCTTCGATTGAGCAATTGCTAAACAATTTACACAGGTTGTCGAGGGATTCTTCGTAGGACTGCCCATATGAGCGGCGTCTGTGGCCACGATGATGCGGGGCTTGAATCCCGCTCAGACTTTTGTCTGTTAAAACATCGAATTATTCCAGGCACATGAGCGTTCCACAAAAAAATTACCGGCTACCTTTCTTTCAATGAATGGAAATGTAAATGAATGAAAAATTAGATTCTGCAATTTATTCTAATTTCTAAATTTCGCAATAAATATACGTAAAATAATACATCATTAGTGACAAAAGATAATCACTTTATCGGAACATTACTCTTCGTAATTCTGATTCTATACTAAATAATTCCTTTGTCGAATTATTACAAATAAAGCTGAATTTTCAATACCTAACCTTTTTTCCATATTCTACTTTCATTATCAAATACGTCAATTATTCACATTTAATTTTGAATTCAAACTGAAAACCCAATTTTATTTATCGATTATTTTACGATATCCTTTTCAGATTCTATTCGTCAAAAAGGAAAAGAGTATTCCGCATTTGCAACACAACAGTTTCTGTTTAAAGAAAACTGATTCTTCCTAAAAAAAATTCAGTACTCGATTCCTTGATTAAAGAAAGAATATTAAAGTCCATTAAAAATTTGCTCTAAGAATTCCATATAATGAGTGCAACATAAAAATTTTCTAAAGAAGCCTCGCGAGATTTGAAATGAATTCGAGCATTATTTAAGAGGACTTGTGAATCTGAGGAGGAAAGCAATTTTGAAAAGGAAGAGTTACTATGAGCCTTCAAACCTTTCCAAAAGGGAAAAATTCCATAAGAAAAGAATTTTGGAGGAAGAAATATCTCAGGAGAAAATGTATACACATTCCTCCGAATATGTGCGTGAAAAAGACTTAAATATCATAAGATGAGTTTCATGTGGACATTCTATTCGAATTAGAATTACGCATCCATTTACTCCGAACACATGATCAACATTTTAAAATAATTTGGAAATGAAAAGAGTTAAAAATCCATTTATACAATAGTATTTCAGAGTTCATTAATTGTCTAACACATGGGTCAGGTGATTGTGTGCGTGTAAATAATTAAGTGTTCTCTAAAAGTTGACTTCTCAAATAAATTCTGAGAATTGTAATCTCCTCATCCAACCAAATTTCCTTCAAAATTAAATGAAGATTATCTTAGAGAAAATACAAGCGATAAAAGATCCTAGGAGATTATAAGAGAGATATCCTCTTTAAAGAGGATACGATGAGTGAAAGAGCTTAGAATAAATGATTACGGGAAACCAAAGAGACAGACCACATTCCGTTCGAAAGACACAATTAATTTTTCATTCTCAAAGAAGAACTGTCTGTTAAATTGAAGGTTTTTGGAAGAAAAATAATACGTTTAAATAAAACCTTGAGGGAAAAAACACAATTTTTACTTAATTCGGAACAATTCCAGTACTTGTTACATTTAGAGTAGGCTCACTGGGTACATTTTCAGGGCTCCTCAGCATAAGTTACAAAACATTAATATGAAAAACTAGTTTTTCGCTAACTCTCCAATAAATATTTTTCCTACGGCAATGCCATTGTCCTCCAGACCTTTGATAATAAGTTCTAATATATTAATGTATAAATATACAGAGAGAAATATATATAAGAATATAAGATGGTTTTTTATTTTATCTCATAATTTTCGATGAAAGTTAAATCCACAAAGAAGTATAATATTCTTGGAATGTAAAAATGTGAAAGTAAACAATACGAAATCTGGTTTTTGCGATAGCAATTAAAATAAGTGTACCGAAATGTGCTTAGAATTTATTGTAAATAAACTGAACTTAGGAGATAAATGATTTTTTTCAAATAACCTTCTTTAACTATCCGAATTCCTTGCACTCTTTCAGCCATTTTTTTTCACCCTCCGGAAAACCGAGATATCCTCAACAACAACTCACCGCACGAGATATTCAGGGAATTCCTCAGATCTTATTAAAGTCCTCACGAGATCTTCAAAAGGAAAGCAGTTCGAAACATGCGAAGGGTAAAAGGCAATTGAATGCTTTGAATGGAAGCGCCTGGAATCCCTGCAACCCGGACGACTGAATGTGCTTCAGGTAGCTTCGTTCAGGCGACGCATGGCGCTGCGAGAGGGTGTAATTATGCCAAGAAAAGAATGCTTTAAAATCTATTCGCTAAATGGACTATCGCATTGTATATAACTACTTCCGGGAGATATATATATACGAATAATATACTGCATGTAAAGGCATTACATCGATGTTATGCGATTTAAGTACGATTTCTTATGGCAGCACTCTCCTTTCCTGGGCCTCGAACTCAGGACAATACCTAATTTGTTCATTGTTCACAATTCAATTTGTTCATAAGTGCGAATTTTTCTGTTTAATCAATTAAATAAAATTTTACCATAAAAGCTCTTTCAATTGAAAAGAATTCAAAATTCATTAATTAAAAAACCAGAATTAAATCATTGTATCAGTAACAGGGATAACCCTTCTCTAACAATAACCCTCCATCCGAAAAGGGTTTCTTTTATGTGTTTTTAAGTAATTTAGAGCAATGAGTGAGAATGAAAATGTTTCCCCTCGGCTTAAAAGGTATCTTTGCGTGAAAAGTTACGCGCACAAACTCAAACGAATGTGAAAAAAGGAGGGTCAGCACTTCTCTGTTTAATCAGAGCAAGGATACATTCAGCCGGACTACATAGACCATACATATGAAGATTCCCGTAGAAACGTATGGGCATGAGATAAACAACTGACCAACTATTGAGAGATTCGAGTCCTTTTAGGTTTTCGTACTTGGGTTTACGTAAGATAAACTGAGAAATAGGGAAATATCGTTCTTCCTTTGTCTCTTTGTACCTCAGAGGCCCAATAATTGGAGGCACGAAAGATCGTCAAGATGAAACTCGATGTTCGCATCCAAATCAATCGAAAGGCACTTCGGAGTGTGTTAAATTAAACCAAATGAAATCTGAAAGAATCGAAACTAAAAAATGAAGAAGATAAGGACGGAAAATTTGTCTTTAAAAAAATGAAGAAAGAATTAAATCTTAATTTATGATTCATATTTCAAAATATTAAAATACACAGTACCCACTATACAGTACCTTAGCATCCATTTAACCTTTCCATAAACATTTTAAGCAAAACATTTGAATTGCGTAAACTCTTCCATTACCTTTTACAATCCGTCTTAATGAATTATGAGTGCTAACTGCCATCGACACGATGCAAAAAATATATCGAAGAGGTAAAGAAGCAAAGATAATTGATTTTATTCATTATAAAAAATAATTGAAATTAAGTACTCACCAAATACGTCAATCCATTGTCCGTGCCAGCATCCCACGGGTAGAGATTAAATTTAAGAGATTCGACCCAACTACAGTTTCTAAGGCATAGCTCCAATCCAGACACACCCACAATCCAATCTGGTGAAGGGTCTAAGGAAATGAATTTTGTTATGTATTTAAGGTTTTATATAATTATTTTTATATAATTATCATTATGATTTAATGCGATGTATTTCAACGATTAATCGTATATTTAATTTCTATGTCAAGCTTCATAATATTAAATTATTCCTTTCTATAACACTGGAATATTCTCATGTTATAAAGGAAACATGTAATAGTAATTTTCAACTAAAATATGTTATTAAACTCTTTTTATATATAAAATATAAAGAAAAGTATCGCTTTTTGTCACAAGAAATAGACTGTTCTTCTTCTTATTACTCAAATGATGCATTCATTATAGATAAAATGCATTATTATTTAGATAATTTCTTAACTTTATTTTGAGAGTAAATTCATAGAACGATTAGAAAAGTGAACATAATAACATTTAAACAACATTTGACAGCAAATAATAATCAATGATATGACTATTTTCCCACCTAAAAGAATAAATTATGAAATCAATGTGAGAAGGCGTGACTTCGTGGAATGCCATAGTAATTAAAACAACTTTGTAAATTAAATAACTCACAAAAAATTACTTTGAATAATGGATATAAATGGACAGATAATTTGCTGATACAAGATAACCACAAATTGTATTCATTGGAGCTTATAAGGATCGCCACATAAGAGGATGAGTTTCAAAGGATAAACCAATTTGTCTATTCATCAACCCTCAATGCATTTTCAAATCATGCGCATATCCCTTCTAAAGAATCCACGGCTACGAATCCTCGCCCTTTGGATAAATTATGCAAATTTCCAAAGGATCACTTTCATATGAATGAAATTAACCTCTCTTTCCGCTAAAGACCCTCACCTTCTTTTGTGAACGATAATATTCAGCTTGTTCTACCCTTGTTTCGTATCCTCATGAAACAGTTATTAGTCTGCTCTCCTGACTTTGACTAAGGTAGATGAATATGATCGTGAAAATTGACGATACCTAAAAGATACTTTTTATAACTTTTGTTTCTTAAATGTTCACTTGGAGCAGATAATTTAATAGTGAAATACACAGGTGAAAGTGTTTCTTGAGTTCAAACCAAAAATGAAATGAGTATTGAAACTCAAATAAAAGCTATTGAGAAAAAGTAGCTAAAATCTTGAAAGTTAATATCTATTCCCTCGAGAAAATACAAGAAATGATATCCACGTCTTAATTAGAACATAATAGAAAAATTCACTTTCTATTTCCATCTGAAATTTTGCAGCCTCCTCAGTGTAGATATACTTTTTATGGAATGCGATTTAATAATATATAATAATGAAAATTGATTCAATAGATTCACCTGTTTCCATTACTTAAAACTCCAAAACTAAATAATGTAAATCTTTAATATAGACTATGGATGATCATTCGGTTCAACATCGTATGAATGAATAGAGCTAATAAGGGTTTTTGGCTGAAATTAATTTGTTAATTTCGCAAAATAGAAAAGATATAACGTGAAATTTGGATCCATTGTATCTTATCCTATGTTTTATCGACAAGAGTAATACATTTCGACCAATTTCCCAATGGAAAGTGCTCTCACCAAGCATAGACACCAGTGACATGAGATGGTGTTTGCTGTCCACTCTGAACACCGCAAACGTCTTCCCCGTGACGTTCGGATAGCTAATGCCTCTTGCCTTGATGATCGTGCGAATGTGCTCGCTCTGGAAAGACAACAGGGATCATCAATGTTGAAGCTCTGAAAACATTCACAGTATGTGACGATTCCATGTAGATCATAAATTTTAAATGACTGAAAACCGATTCATGAACTCAATCTACGGGAAAATAATTACTGTCATGTCTGTTTATATTTAATTTGCAACGATCGATTGCGTAAATTTGCATTTATGGACGAAAGAGCACTCGATTGCATTTTACCTTAGCCTTCAACTCTGATTCGAGCATTCTGGTGGATCCTTTCTCTGCGACGCTCTTCAAACCATCCGAAGCGACGCCTCCGTACTCCCAAAAGCGGTAGTCGACGCTGTGGGACGCCCCAATGACGTCGCTGAAGCGAGTCAACCAACTGTTGGATGGGAAGTCTTTTGGGTGCGTGTGTCGCGACCAAAGGCCTTCGAACACCACCTGCGATTGAAGTAGAATCCCCTCTTTAAACAGGTCAATTGTGCCATTCGGAATTATTCACGAAAATATGAAGTAGATTTCTGGTGAGTAATGTTCGAGTAAGAGATGAGATCTAAGCTAAACATTGTATCTTCGGAAAATAAGACCACACAAATTAATCGTACAAAAATTATTCGGAAACAGAAAGATATTAATTCTCAGGCGAAGATTCGATTATTTTACAAATACAAAAACTGGGGCTAATGTGACTCGAGATCCTTGGTTCGAATCCCGAAAAGCAAGTTCTGTTTCGGGAAACACAATTTAAAAAGAAAATCCTTTTGAATATCCCATTTTAATCATCACTCTTTTATTAGATTCTATTTTATTCAAATTCAATTCTTGATATAGGATTTTATATCATCAAAAGCTTTGATATACAACTCATTTTCCTCTTTATGTCTTTGTTTGAAAAAATCTAAGAAACATGTATAAAAAGTATATATATATATATGTATATGTATATGTATATATATATATATATATATATATATATATATATATATATATATATATATATATATATATAAATTTCTAGACCTGAAATAGAACAGATATTCTATCTTAGAGGAATTAGGAATTTTTCGTCGAATGACCTGAATAAAGCGTTGATGGATCAATTGTACGTTAATTAATTTCCTTATAAAATCATGATATCACTAATTGCAATAAATCAATTTCCAGAGTGACTGACCTCATACTTGGCTTCATCGCAAGCGCAGCATGGATCGACCACTTCGGGCTGCTCGTCTGGATTCTCTTGAACGGCTTCGCAAAGTTTCACAGTCAAAGAGCCCTCGTCCATGTACCACACATCTCTGTTTTCCACCACCGTTGCCCTGCAAACGAACACGTGTTCTATTTCTGCAATTTTCGATTCGTAGTTATTCGTGTATTGTATTTCACCATTTACTTTTGGAGAATATAACATAATTTGATGAATGAAAGGGAACAATGGTATTAAAAAATATAATTTTTGTTCAGTTGGAAGACAAACAAATCCAACTCTTAATAAAAGATAAAATTACGATTACTCGACGTATTACTCCAATTGATATTTCAACCACATGTGTTTGCGTGCAGACGTTAGTATATGTACTATGCGCAGACAAGAATGTGGTGTACATATAGCATAAAAGTAAGATAAACAAACTTATCTGATTAAATGAGTACGTGATCAACGAGAGAACATAGATTTGCATTGCAATTGAACTGCTATTCATTTAACAAAAGATTTTACATTTTATAAATAGAAAAATAAGATTTCAAAAACAGATCCACTGAAAACCTCTTCTCTCGACACACGAATTTTTCCTGTACAGTTTTGGAAATTTTTGCACCAAAAATTACTTACATTAATTCAGTGACAAAAGTATTCCATTATTCAAATTTATAATTGAAAAATAGGCCAACATATATTCTGCGATAATCATGCAAAATACCTGTCATAGACAATTGGATGATTCCTTATGCTTTTGCCACTTTTATGTATTCACTGGATATTTTGTCTTCGAAATCGGATATGCGTGCGTTATTCCGATGAACTCACAATCTTACACTCTTAACTTAACAACATTTGCATACGCAAAATAATTCTCGAAATCCAAAAAAGAGAGAATTAATAATTTTAAGCTTCTTAATAATGCACTTCTGTTCATTAAACGGTTTATCGCATTAATTAGTTATTCCACAGCCTAATTAATTATCGATATCGGGTGACAGTAACTTCTCAATAAGGCAAATCATCATGTCACTTCGCCTTTAGTAATTTTAAAGTGGAAACGATATTAACCTCTAAAATGAAGCATTTCCCGCATTTATCCAAGATAACGCCCTCATCTTTAGAATATCCATCGAGCAGCACGAGAATGGGCTCTTTGATACAATGAATTTCACAGAAATAAGTAAAACACTTCTGCAGTAACATCTCTTAACTAATAGCTCTTCGTCCGGGTGACGCCAATAAGTCACTGGAATTATCATAGAATTGGTGCTGGTCCCAGTCATCGCTTTATTTTTCACTTCTGTTTAATCCATGTGATGAAGTTTCACTACTTTTCGTTAATATCTATATTTTCTGATCCTAGTCATTAGCTTAAACATTTTTTTGTCTTACAATGTCCCTTTACTTTCTTTATACCGAAATTTCAAAGAGCTCGGTAATGCGATAAAAACGATATACACGCACTACTTCTCCAGAATAAGGATTTTCATTTTCTGTGGTCGAAATCTCTAACAGCAACTCATTAAGGAGCGATGTGAGAGTGCAATGCTATGTTTCCTAATTTATGGCTCAGAAAAATAAGAACTTTGAAGTTCTTGGGGTCGAATTTAATGGAGTCAGCGCATTAGAAGTTGGGTGAATTTTTTTTACCTACATCAGTTTCATGTTTCAAAATATATGACATTAACTAAAAGGCAAGAAATAAAATAAGCAATTGATTCCGCATTCATTGACATGGGTGCCCTGCAAGGCACCTTTAGGAATGTGGCAGGGGTTGCAAACACCTTTTAAGTGAAATGATATAAGCTAATGAAATATAAAACTTTTGCTAGCGAAAATACAGCTAGCATTTCTATTTTTATTATTTAAATCTTTAATTGGTGAAGAAATAATCGAATAACTGAAGGCCTAAACATTATAGTAGATAGCCAAATGCAAATAATAATATTAAAACAAGTTTCTATCAATTAAAAGGAAAATACTGTAAAATATTTTGTAAAAGAAGAAAGGGGAAATTTTTGATTAAAGACATGTAATTGTGCAATCATCTACATATATTTATAATAAACTATCTTAAGAAAGGTTTAACATGACTGAACGGTAAAGGATAAAAATAATTCTTCACATAATCATTAAAGGTAATTTTTGCGTATACTCCGCATAAAATATACAGTTATAACGAAAAAAGTCATTTTAAAGTATAACTATACACACATTCATAAAATACAAGAAGGAATTTCAAGGGAAATACACCCATTAAAATTAAATTATACATCAATAACTTTCATCTGTAAGATACGAACAGAATGACTATATCCTCAATCGGAATAAAAATATATTTAGTCCTCCGAATGCAGTTAAAAGAGATAGCTGAAAAGTATTTATTGGATGATCTAATTAATAGTTGCAGTGAAAAACAAACTGGATATTCAACAATCTAGAAGAAAGAGAGAAAGCGATTATTGATCGTGAATATCTTCTAAAAATGTTTGATTGCGTTAAAGGAACTCTAAATGGAGAAAGAAATCCATTTTGAAATCCGCAACAATAAGACCCACGACGCAAAGCAGAAACTAAACAAAAAAACAAAAGCGGAACGAAAAGCGAAATCCCCTTTCGAAGCGAAAGAAGAGCAACCGCATCGTTAGCGGGAGGGGATTTAACGAATTAAATGAACGAATTCAATTATCTGAGGTTTTTATTTTAAAAATAGTGGAATGAAAAACGGTAAACGGTCACGCCTCATGAGCTATAAATCCTCGTTTTCGACGTTCTTTCAGACGGAATTAAAACATTTCGCCTTTTCTTTGTGTGCGGGGGACAAAAAAAGACTCATGCATCAAACAAAAACCTCTGCCATTCCTTAATGACCCTAGGAGTAACAGCAGCTAAGGAGGTGGGATTTGAGAGGTCTGTTCCTGGCGTGGGAAGTGTTAAATGGGAGCCCCTTTAAAAGGCGATGGGGAGAAAGGGTTTTCGAATAAATACGCTCTTTAGAATCCATTTCTATAGGATCTGATCATTTCAATTATATATATTGCATACATATCTATATACACGTGGATAAAATCCGCAAATTTTATTTCGGAAGGATAAGAATTGGTAAAATTGAAGAAATACTACCGGAATTCATACTTTTAATCATCCAAAATGACTTACGACAATAGTGAAGGTAATTGAGGTTACGAAATTTAGTATGCTTCAACAATAATTAACTATTTCTAGAAATAATGTTCACACAGCTATCCATTAACATCATATTTCCCATGGTTTGATTTATATATAATTTAAAATAATAAAATAAATAACTATAATGTATTATTTAAAATGATATATTAATAATATAAATAATATATAATAAATAAAATGATATATCAATATTCTTCAAAATATCATTTTCGATAAGATTCGACACAAACATAATATCAAAATCACCTTCTCCCATACGAAGGCCCTGTCGATACACATCACGGGAGGGATATAACAGATATACAGCCTCAATGGACCAATAAATGAACATCTCGCTCCGTTAATATAGACTCGCTCGGCTTTAAACGGAGGCCACCAACGCCTGTTCTTTATGAGGCGAATAAACGATGCGTAATGAGAAAAGTTATCGGAGGAAATGACAACCTGTGCATCAACTGCTGTCTCATAAAACGGATGTATTTCGCTACAATTTTATAGACAAAATATGCGTAAATGTGAAATAATAATATATAACCAAATACGGTTCTTATCAAATATCACACATATCCATGTAAATTCATAGCACAGGTTGATTATCATTTAATAAAAGCGGATATATCTTTTAACTTCATATTAAACTGCCGAATTCAAAGAGTTATTCAATTTCAAGAGATGTCTCTATGTGAAAAATTCGGCAATTTCTACACAAATTATTATTAAATTATAAATTATTCTCACGAAAATGGCCCAATTATACGCTGAATTAGTTTTTAAATGAAATCGGAAAGATTTAAAAATATATAAAGAATTCAATTAAATCGAAATTAAATTTTATGTAGAGAGAGACATATATTCTCATAATCAATGAACTTTTTAAGGAAATATATTTCTTGCGAAGCATAATTTAGCTGAACATAGTAAGACATGAAATCATTTCCAACGAATTAATTCTGAGTTTCACATCTCTAATCCCACGTTTGTATGAATGCAACGAAAAGTTTTTCAAGTCTCTAAATTAATTGAATATAACCATATATGTCAGTCTTTATTAGAGTTAAATAAGCTTAACCCTACTACAACTGATTAATTAATTAATAAACACAGTATAAATTTAAAATCAATCGAAGGTATTTTCAGAGCGTTTTACTCTCATATTAGCAACGCTAACTCATATGAATTCATCCTATAAATTTTACTGAATGCAATGCAACTGAATACTATTCAAAACACTTGTAAACATCAAAATTACTTTAATGGAAAATACCTTTTCAGGATAATCAACCGCGATCCAAGCTTCCTTGATAAATATTTTTTTCTTTCATCTTTTGATGATAAGGATCCACTTTCCTTAAGGAAAGCACCTTAATGGATTTTACGAAGCAAACGGCTTACGAATCTTTCTACGGAAGGAAATACGAAACTTGATGTCTCTAAAGGAGCATTACGGTGAATCATGGTTGCAATGGAAAAAGACAGTTTCCTCTCGCTAATCTTGAATTCAATCCACAAGAATGACATTACCGGTCTCACACTTTTCCTTTGGCTTCCGTGGTAACGACTCATTGATAGCGACGGATGCAAACTGGAGTTACGATCCTTTTCAAAGACGAGCGGTAAAGCGCTTGATTTATTCAGAGAGGAATACTCTGAGAAATACATTGATTGTGAAAAGTTAGTTTAGTCACTATCTGTGAATTCAACTTACGGAGAAGTTACTTAATATTAAGTGACAATTCTGACTGAGTAGTGCAAAACTGTAAGGTGAGAGTGAAAAATGCTTTGAAATGAATGGCAATAATAAATACCTGAACGTAACACATCCACTGCCAGCAGCTGGTGCCGTCCACACCACTTGGATCTCGTTCTTGGGAAGGGAAGAGGTCTGAGTCACCATATTGGGGCATCGCTCGCTGAATTTAGTGAGTGCATCTCCGTACAGCTGAAAGGTCCCTGGAGGTGAGTACGATGATATACTACGGCCGCCAAAAGAATCGGATCCCAGGAAGGCGTCATCGTTGCCACCTGCTGACTCCACCACCAACATGAAGCCAGTGAACTTGTACTGGCCTTGCGGTGTTCGGGCGCCTTCCAGGCTCACTGCGACCACGAAAGCTTCTTAAAAACTCAACTCTTTAAGGTGAAGCGTAGTTAAACATATATATATATATATATATATATATATATATATATATATATATATATATATATATATATATATATATATATAACCCGATATAATATAAGTCCGATACTAAAATCGAATCCCTTGAGTAAAATACGACGCAATACATCGATTTAGGCGTGTCTTAAGTCAAGAATAATCAATTGTCTGAGGAAGAGAATGATTCATTCTTTTTTTGTTTGAGGAGAGCATATTCAGCGAAGTTTTCACGAGAGCGTTAAACGATTACGAGTTTATGGTAAATTTAAATTATATAACACAAAAATATATACTTACCTTTTATATTTTTCCAGCAAATTTACTGGATCAATCGAGTAGTAAATAATCTCTTAATATTCGGTTAATACTAAAATAATCGTAATATTCGCGTCTCCAATGCTGTAATGTTGGAAATAACTGTTCTTATTTTGATGAATTCCTTTTTCTAAATATATATTTAAAATTTTACACCTTGAGCCTCAATTAAAGGTGGAGGTAAATCATCCATCTACATGGACGATGAAGATCAAAAAAACGAGGAGCGAAAATTTTCAAAATTTCATTATCAATATGATTCACTTTGAGTTCTATTCGTGGCCCTGATTCCATCCAAGACAAAAGCTATTTGAAAAGCGAACCGATGCGTGGGCGGAAATTAGCCAACGAAATCGCGATGACATACGCTCATCGAAGTGATGCTTTGGAAATGCGCCGATGGAATCCAAAGCTTATGAGCGAAGCTGTTTTGCGCCTTCAATTGAAGTCATTATCAGCGAATGGGAGGGGACAAAATAATAGAACATCTCGCAGAAAATATGGATTTGATCTCGCTACAAATTTTTTCTATTAAAGTAGACATTTTAATACAATTCATCTATTGAATAAAATGAAACTTATAATGAAATAGAAGCAAGCACGTTCTTAATCTTCAAATAGAATCTTAAATATAAAATCTTAAATTTCCATTAAATATAGAATCTTCAATATAAATTGATATATTGAACGCTGATAACAATTGTGATGTTTAATAAAACACCCATAGAAAGAGAAACAATTTATTAGTCACAAGAATCGACGGATATTTTAAAATATTTATTGCGCATTTATGCACTTACAAACTTTGAAAAATATATTGAGTAGCTATGTGATGGCATTTTAGGGATCTAAGAAAAAAGATAAATAACATACTATTCACAATGCCATCCTGTTTGCTTCATAATCAACACAGCAAAGGATGTATTCGAGGCACAATTTCCTTTCCCTTCTCAAACTAATGTTTGAGCCTTTCTCCTCGGAAAGATATCAATTTTGAGGGTATTCACGGAGATTTCCCTTATTATGTTTGACTGTCAAACGTAGGAAATTATGAAAATTGAATATCGTTTCTGGGTTTACTTTACTAACAAATATTTTCCTTCTGCGAAAATGTTCCCGGAGTTTCATTGCTAAATTAAAGTGTTCACATAAGATATTAAGTTAAAACAAATGTTCTACCGCTATTTTGGATTAAATTAAATTTCCCAAAACACTCAATGATGTACAATAACAGTGCATCGCTAATATTTATGCCTTTAATTTATGATTAATATAGATATTTCTATTTACAGGAGAATTATAGCGTGAACGTTACATTGAGCAAGATTATTCCAAATAATTTTTAATTATTTTAGAACACCAAGTACCTCCTTCATTGATGATAGGCCTTTAAATAATTTGGAAAGAAACTATTTCTAATTTTTTCCACGTTTTGTGAAGAACCTGAGATACAGCGTTAAGCTAATCCATTCAAAAGTCCTAATTCAATTGACAAATGACTTGAAAGTCTTTCTCCTATATTTTTGTGTTTTCAAATTAAAATAAGTTGTTTGTTCATTTAGCGTACGCAAATCAATCATATATCTTGTCACCCAATTCATAGTTTCCGTAAATTTAAAAATTTACCTGAATTATAGTGTATTAATAATATTGAATTCACTTCAAACTATCGACAGTATACATGTTTTCATTGAAATATTTCTTTTTCTGTTTATTATAAAACGATTTCATTTTCGAGACTTAAGGTGCATTTGTAAAGTTTAAAATTCGGTAGATTATATTATTGAGATTATAAGTGTCAATATTTTTTTAAAACTGCGGTGAACCACTGAGGGTGAAGAACTATTTATGAAGCGTATGTTCACTTCAGAGCCCACAATCCCCTTAAGTGGACTTGCGAATAATGTATGCAGAATCCCTCAGACCGACAAAAATGCGAACTTCTGAGCGAAACTGAGAGACCCTCATCTCGACGCATCCCAAACTACGGAGTGTTTGTCTTATTTACGACCCATTATGGATCGTTTAGATGTCTACGCAACTTAGCGACGAAGTTGTGCCTGAGAATCCCTCACAAGAACTCAATCTCAAGCCGATTTTAACAGAAATTTAAACAATTTGGTAGATCTGCGTATTCGACTAGGGACTTTTATCTCGTCAGATCGTCAATTGAAGAACTTCTTGCCGAAATATTGCGAATGAGCCTTCTTGTTTCCCATCTTCCTTTTGTTCATAAGACACGTCTTGCGTTGTTTGATGAATTCACACTTGTCACATCGTGGGAATATACAGTTCCAAACACGCGACTAACCTTGAGATCTAGTAGATATTTCCCCCTCCTTCGACGTTATTTGTGGAGAATTCCAGTTCGTCAATCAGATGAGGATTGATCAATAAGTCAAAATAAGAACAGTTGCAATGTCAGATCGTGCCCATGCATGTCTGGAGTTAAAACGGTTGCATTATAATCGAGGAAATCCTTCGAAACTCTTTCCTATTACACAGTTGATTGAAAAGCTAAATATCTGATCGATAATGAAGTTTTTTGATGAATGGAATCCTCAACGAAAATAGTTCGTTTCATCAAATTATATCGGAAGAAGTACGTAGCACATCAGGAGTTCCTCAAGGTAGTATTCTAGGACTAATTTTATTTCTACTCTATATGAACGACATAATAGATGTTAAGAGAAAAGTATGAAACCATAATAAACGGAGAAATTATGCAAATGAAAATCACATAATCCTTCAGAACGGCAGGTTTTTAGAACATTTATTGTTAAGCAGATAAAAAAAGACACTTTACGCTCAAACTCTTTCACGATTTTTTTGTATCAAAAGTAAAATTATACGTTTGGTCAATTTAAATCCGATTATAAATCTAACCCAAAAACTAACCCAAAAACTTCCCTCGCCCAAGTTTATCCGAACTCAGTGAAATGTTTAGCAGTTGCCAGTTTTCAAGCCACGAACTTAATTACATTTTCTCGGATAACTTTAATTCTCTTCCAAATGATACCTCATTATAAATTGTACCGAAACATTTTGGTCAATCGTCGGTTGTGTCTTGTGCTGTGGGATTCGAATGGTGTCGAGTGCTAAAAATGTTTTGGGAGAGTTGCTAAGGCGATAAGGAAAAGAAAAGATTACGTTTGGGATATCCGAATGTGGGTCGGGCGGGACCATTCTAACAAACAATAGGGGGCAACGATTTATATGGAGAAGGCAAATATAGATGATTTCTAAAGATATGGCCTCACGAGCACCGAAGAGTCGAATTTAAATAAATATATACACCAGGTGGAATAAATACTAGTTTTTACATTTTTGAATATTCATATCAATATCGGAAAGCGTATTTCGTTACACAAATTAATCAACTTCGCTCAACCGTCTTCATTATCTACCATCGCCGTTTGTTGGATTTGGATTGTGAAGACTCATTTATTCATGGCAATCAATCATCCGGTGTTTTATCGCACGGCATTCAAATCTATCGCACTCAAATCTGAAGAGTTTTTTATAATCATAATCCCTGGAAGTGGTGAGGCTACACTTCGGCAGCACGTTTCCAAGGAAATCGCGGTAAAACTGTTCCATACACAATATTCCTTTTTCTCGTAATAATAAGCACTGCTCTGGAAATAAGTGTTTTTATTAGCGAGGGCTCTAATGCATCAGATAATACCACTTAAATCTTCTCTGGTTACTAACATCGCAACGATTCTAAAAGTGGAGGATATTTGGCTAAAGAAGTTTGGATCGAAGGCAAAACCGCACGTTTCCAAAAGGAAAATGCAAAACAGCAATTAAAACTGTGAGTCGAATGCTTCATCCTTTCTGAGATCTTTGATTGAATCAATGTCCTTAGCATCGTTAAACTCAAAACTAACAAATACTTAAGAACTAAAACATTGGACGATTTTAGATTTGAAGACGTTGGAATTTTAAACTGAGAGAGATTTCAGAGAAAGGACTAGAAAATAGTATTAAAGACGAAATTAAAGACCAGCTGATTAATCAAAGCGAAAGAATTCCATAATCATTCATTATTACTGTATATAAACATCGAATGTTTACGTAAACAAAAATTACCAAAAAGTATGATATGTTTTACAAGAGTAAAAATAAAAAGGAGATGGTGTATTTAAAAAATCAAATATACAGATAGTATATTCCAAGACAATTGGTATAAAATAGAATTTACAAATTGTTCTTAACTTATCTTAATAGAAGTATTATGCACGTTATTTAACTGCAAAAAAAGCTTTCACAATAATCCTCGCCTCCATTTCCGATAAAGCAATTTAGAGATATTTTACAAACTAAGGAGTAGTCCATAATTACGTTCAAACCTTTGTATCCTGATGAAAATATTCCAAATAAATTGTAAGAGAAATCGAAGATCGCATTCAAATGAACTCGAATCATTAGAAATGATTCAATCGTAAATTTTCTCTGAACATTTTTATCTTCTTCAATCAAATATTGATTGCTTACAATTCTTGAATCCCATTCAATTCTTGAAAGTCCCAATCAAAGTAATGGGCTCGTTTTGACATATATTTCATTCAACTCCATAATCTTTGAAAATAGGATAAATATCGTACTTACGAACGCAAATTTTATATATCAAAGATTATTAATTTCATTACCATACTTGCCGATATTTGCTGATGCATATGACATATTTTTATTCGTAAGATGAAGTTCAAATTCTTCTTATTATTATTGTATATAAAACGAATTTCAAGTCCGAAAAATTATTTATTATTTTTACGTTAAACCTCATAAAATAACTACAGAGTGATTGCACGAAAGCCGAGAAGTTCTAAATTTTAACCTTCATTGCTTCTATCGTAATAGAATTTATTAACCTGGAGAAGACATTCTCTCAAATACCTTTGGTTCGATGTGTGATGAGAATGAAGTAATCAATTAAATTCAATTACTTTCTATATATCTTCTCTAACTCCATTACAACATAGGAAATATACCAAAAAATTTAAACAAATGTAAAATATTTATTTAAAAATTAATTTCTAATCAAAAATTATTTTTTATTCGAAGTTTTATTTAATTATATTGTATTTTAAGTATAATACACATCCACTTAATTTGATCTTAAATCCTTTTAGAATATTTAATTTATTATACTAAAATTCTAAGTTCTATTTTATTATTTTTATATGGTCATTTATTCATTATAGCATTGAAGTACAATGGCCTCTATACTAATATCGGACATGTGTTTGGATTGAAATTCGACTTTGATCAAACGGAATACTTGGAGAGGCGTCTTAACCCTGAAATTCGTTCTTCTGAACCGAGTACCTTTTAATACTGAATTTCTAATACCATTAAGGCTTTAAGAGTGCCTTAATGTTTCGGATTCGGTACTTCCTTAATTGAAGGCATTGATTGGTGCAAAAGTAGACGTGGAAAGGTGTTTCAGGTGAGTCCATGTGTCGGGGAGGTCGCATCTTCCCACCGCATTCCACAGCTCCCGGGTCAAACGCTATTCTGAGCGACGGAGCGCCCTTTTCCAGATTGATGATCGCAAAAAATACGCCGAAAAAAATGCTCCATAATTGACGAATTTTACATGCAAATACATAAAGTCTCTAAAGAAGAAATCATGATTACGAATTAAATCAAAAGGACTACTGTTATGGTTGTATTTTATCGAAATACAATATATTTTCATACGTAAATGAAATTGCAAAAAAATTATCGAAAATTAAACTAAATTTTGATGCCTAAACTTGTTAAGTAATAGAAAATGCGGAGACTATGTGAATTTTAGGAGTGAACGAGGTATTCTCTTCAAATAATTAGTCTTCCAATATTGCTGAGTTGTAAACAAAATTTCTTTCTACGAAAGTGGCACATATTGCGGATTTTCCAAACCAAAAACTAAAGCCAATCTATTGCATAAAAAGATAAATAAACCTTCTAATATATATCATTGTGTTACTCAATGATCCCTTGCAGTCATTTCTTGGATTTTTACTGAATTTCCGGTACTTATACACTTTACGGCACTTGGATCATCTTCAAAAATTGCATCTATGCGTATCTTCCGGTTACTCTGATGAAAGAGCCGTTCAAAATATTCTAAAAATGGCGTGATTGTCATTTTTATCGCTGTGAAATAATATTGCGACGCGAAAACTGTAAACAACTCCCAACAAATACGAATGATATGACAGATGAATGACTTTTGACAGACAATCCCTCATTTAACAAGAGAATCGACTGCTAAACATATATAATTTACTTATTATATAATAAATCGGAATATAAATAAGTGGAAATACATAGGTCTAGGAATTGAAGATGAAATAGCTATCTTTGCAATTAATGCCTGAGATCAAGAGTTTAAGTTAAAAATGGGAAAATGGAAATGATTAAGCGGGAACCTTACAACGAAAAACGTGATAAATACTTTTATACAGCATTTGGTAAGAAGTTTTAGTTTATTTCTTTATTATAATCTATGTGTTAATATTCTTCCGTTCGGTCTCCTTTCATTACAAATTCCCTCGGAATTATCTTTTCAGAAGGTTGTTGACCGTTAATCATGTTATTAAATTGTATATCGTTTTTATTCAACACAAAGAGTGTAAAGTATTTGCATAGACTTACGTAGATTTCAATGTCATCTTTCGTTCAGATGCTTGAAGAGATCTCTTTCGAGTCGGCAATTTAGGAAAACTATTTTAAAACCCTATGAAAAGAGATAATGTTGCGTTGCCAAAGCATCTTAATATGCCTTCTTCACGATAATCTATCTAAAATTATGACGACGGAGATGTGACGTAGGTGCTGCTTCAAATTGCAAAATGCTTCGCAGATGATGCAATTCCATTCAAAGCCTTTCGTTGGAGCAAAAAACACAACTTGGAGAAAGAAATGATTTGGCAACTTCAGCCCCAAGAGACGCAAAATTGTGTCCTTTTCGCAACCTTCAGACGAATGATCGCGAACGTCATAAGCAAATAAACAATACGTACGTTCAATTGATTTCGTCACTGTTTTACCATCCAACACTTTTCAAACTGCTGATACTTTCATTCATTTGATGCACTCAAACGAGGATTGGGATGGATATTTAAAAAAGGTGAACTCACGATCGATTCAAATGTAAAATGAAAGATTCAAAAATGCGTTCCAGTTTAACAGCTTTCCCTAATCAAGTAAAAATTCTTGATTATAAGATAGAGAAATCAAATATCAAAAAATTACATTATTATTATAATTTGTAATAATTAATACTTCGGTAGTAATAACTACAAATATTATTTATATTTAGAATATTTTTTATACATACTAATAAAATATATATAGGAAAATCTACTTCTAAACTAGTCAGTTACAAATTAGTAGCAAAATATTTCGGTCCAAAATCATTTATAATTTTCCGAAATTTGAGTGATATTTCGAAAGATTTAACATATCGAGGTTAAATAAGAAGCTTTTATAGTGTTAAAGGTTATATTTTTTACAAATTCATGAGAAGATATCAGAAATCAGACAATTTGTATTCCATTAGAATCCTACGTTTTGCTATCTTTGGAGTTTGTTTCTTCTTATAAAAGCTAATTATTTCGAAGCGTTGGTTAACAATCTTCACTGGAGTTAATGAATAAAGGGTGTATTCGATTACTCTGTTGTAATAAATTATTATTCCTCGTAATTAACTGAAAACGTATATCTTAATCGTCCACTTAATGAGCAGTAATGCACATTTTAATACTAACATCATAATACGATTGAACGGTGACAAATGAGCTTGAATTGAAAATTTTGAAAACATAGTTTCGACGAAAGGATGTCTTAATAAATTTCTTAAATAAAATAAACCCGACTGGATACAAAGCAAACAGTAACATCATGAAAAATTGAAGATTAGAAAAGTAAATTTTGAGGACTGCGTCGCCTTCAAACTGTTCTTAAAAGCCCTTTAAACATTAAAAGTTTTGCTTCGGAAAAAAGTGAGAATCAAAATCAGAAAAGTTTTAGATGCAAAATGTCCACAGTTCGATCTTGAAACAAAATACAACTCATTTGGTTTTTTAAAATAATTATCGGTCGATTAGCTAAGAGTGAAGTAATGAATAACAATTTGCCTCGCGACTCTTCTGATCCTCGAAAGCACTTCCATCAAAGATCTGCTTTGATCGCCGTCACAAACCACTTAACTGCGGCAGAAAAATTTATGTGAAATATTCCCGAAAACACAATTGAAAGTCTGTTTACCATGAAAAGCCGATATTCTTCCATTTTCATCGAAAAACTGAGTTTTTAATCAAAGGATATTTTACTCAATCCGCAGTTTTCCTTCTCCACTTTGGACACATGGCGTAGCAAAAATTGACAACTTTATTATCCACTATCGACTGATTCATCTACAACGAAATCAAGGGCACATTTTGACCAAAGATTCGACAACTTTTATTTATTGGAATTGTTGGTGAATAAGTTTCGAATACGACAATTCCCATTTCCATCACAGATTTTCACCTCAAACTACTTTAGTTTATTTGTCAGTCACAATTTTCCCTCCTTTACTTTCGATCAGAATCTTGCAGCGTTTCCGTTTGATAATATTTCTTTTAACAAATCGCGATGCCACTTTTCCACATCTCGAGTTCTCAATTACCCGTTTCATCCGCCGGATTCCGTTTACTCGCCGTATATTTCGGATGATGCCCATGGGCCTCTATACTTAAAACACCTCAACTTCTGAAAAAGCCCCTATTCAGCTGAAATACAAAAGATATTTAATTACGAAGAGTGATATATTCAACTAGATCGCTCACTTCACTTCGTGGATATCTCTGACCCCTTTGAACCATTTCCTTATCACATCTTTGGATAGATTAGCGTTCTTCAACTGTCTTCAGAAGGTCTGAGTCATTTGCAAGGCCTTTTATCGAAGCCATCCCAACCAAAAGAAACTATTTACCAACTGATATTGTGAAGGAAAGATTTTTTTTAGCCGAAGACTTTTAAAACTGCTTCTATTATACGAGTAACCGAAGTTCAGGAACAAAAAGAGATCTGAAGTAAAAAAAGAAATTTAAGCCTCTACTCATCACTTCCACTGTTCTGCTATCGGAGCTGTTGTCCGAGATTGTCGATGATGAAGGAGAAATTGCCTCCTTTTACTTTCAGCTTATTCGCAAACATTAGCCTTCTAAATATCTCCGAAGAAATAATATAAAACTGAATTGGAATATCCTTTGGCGTTCAAAGTAAAATGGAATATTTTGATGCTTCGTTTGAAGGAAAAATCGCAGAAATTCGGTCGAGATATGGAAGCGTTGAAATTTGGAAATTGAAAGATGATAGATTTGACACGACATCTTGAGATGGAGATTTTCGGCCAATTTCGGACGAAATAACTCCAATTTCACAAATAAATGCTCAAATTCCGATTTTACGTTCCGAGAACTTATCCGAACCTTATTTCGATCGTCTCTTTTTTGTTGCCAAAAATACGTTATTCGCTTGTCAGGCCTAACATCCATCCGAGCCTAAGAATTTTACGATATTGAAATGAAGCTTAGAAAACCTTTGTTATATATTTTAGAAAAAATGACGATTGGAGTTAACGGAATAATATTAATTGGAAAAACAGCCATTTTGCTGAAAAAAGCAACTTTAGATTTTAAAGAACTGACGAATTTTTTAAATAATCGAATTAGAAAATGCGATATTAAATAGCTGCTAAAATTAAGTGTACTATATATCTATGAATGCGATGTCTAATTATAATGAGAGTGCTTTTTATCATTTTAATCATTTAATTTGGTTAATTGTGTTAAAACTGTGAAATGAGGAAATCAATTACTCTGATAGTATATAACGGTGATCTTAAATTACTCTTTTTTTCACTTTATAACAAAAGAAGCAATTTTTGCAGAAATCCTAAAATTTTTCAACTTTATATGCACATAAAATTTCGAGGATTGTTGACGCAACACATACTTATTGGAAATAGTGTTATTGGTGAAATAATTTAAAATCTGAAAAGGGATCTAAGTACATGCCGGGAAATGGTGGATCTAATTTGTTTAGATAGGTACTTATTCTTCTTTAAGATTTAATTTCACCGTCCAACCATAACTGTGTTATGATAGGCTAAATATTTCATCGGTGTCGCCCATGAGAAGGGAATAAGTGCACATTTCATTATATAAGCATCGATATTGAAATATTATTTCTGTTTTACGATTCATTGGTCTCCCCCAAATCCGAAACCTCCTTCGAATGTCGCAGATCAAATGATACACGCGAATGAAGAACGGGAATCGAAAATAAAATCGAACCACGTGGCGTCGAATGCACATCGAAGCGGGAGATATCGATTCTTCATTGCAGAAATCACGTCCTCCGATGAAACGGACAATAACAGACTAAAAGATATTATTCTAATAATAACGGAAAATCCCATACTTGATTATGAGAGAAAAATAATTATATTACAAAAAGTAATTTCCTGCAAAAGTCTTAAACTTGCCGATTTAATTGCAATAAATAACCTCCCTAACACAAGATAGAAAATAACCCAGTTGCTTTTTAATCTTACATACCTGAAGACAGGTTAATTTCCTCAAAAATTTCATCATTATTATTTAAGAAAAAGTGTTAAAAAATCATTAATGATCAACTATCGATCGAAAGGTAGATAAAATTTGAATTACATGTTTATTACTGTCGTATTTACAGAATATTAATGTTTATAGCAAATATTTGATAATGATATTTGGGTGATTGATGTTGATAGACAAAATTATAAGAATTGATATATTTAACTTACACTTATTGGTATACTGATAATAATTGTGGAATTGAATACGTACATATATACGTATATATTCAATACGTACAATTGAATCTTACGTACACCCGTTTAGCGCACACAATCAATGAGATATGTAATTTCAAAGTTATTACAGAGAGTTTAAAATTAAATGCTGTAGGACATAATGCATTATTCAAACGGTGTGTAGCGAGTGACTTATTTGACAAATTTTATCAATAAAGGCTTTAAAGAAGTGGAAATAATGTTACGCTATACAAGGCCTTAACTTTGCCTCAATTACATTTTTAACTCATTCAACGCACACCATAACCAGATCTGGTTACCCCAAATAAATTACTTTGATCTATCGTGACTTCAATCAGTAGTTATTCATTCAAATGATCGTTGTTTTCAAAATGGAGTATTTCCAACTTATTTGTACCTGTTTCATTGTTTCAAATATCCGTTGGAAACGACCGTTCGGATTCTCCAACTATGAAAAGTGGCGCCAAAAAGCCTCGAAGTTCTGAATAACGCTTTCCACTGGCCTCTGGAGCTATCTCAATCCAATTAGGCAATGCACTCCTGAATTTTCAGATTTTGTAGAGCTTCTCAGGTGCTCCGGATTCCTAAGTCACTCAAGTTTCGATTTTCAGTTTTCGATATTCGATTCTCGGTTGTTTGTCGAGTGCTCCCTCTGTCAAGCGTCAAACGAACTTTGATTAATGCAACTTACGGCCGATCGAAAATAATGTAATAATTATCAATAATAAATATGAATGAATATAATTTAATAATTATTAATAATAGTATTCCGGTAAAATCTTGAATTTTTTTATGGAGATTCGTATAAAAATAAAGTTAAGATATTCAGTTGAAAAAATATAACTATAGCGATGATTATTTTGAGCAAATGATGAATATGTAAAACCCGAGATTATTTATTAATCTCTCACTTCCAAATAAACGTGATTCACTACGTTTCATTTAATTCAATTGAATTAGAGTCACATTTGTTGAAATATTTTCGGCTTTATAGCAAAAGAAGTTGTGGAATCTCTGCAGAAACGTTGAAAGAAAAGCCATTATATTTTGGAGAATTTCATTAACAAAAGCTGATAGGAAAACCCAACTGTCAACAGAAATCTGTCAGTGGTAGAGAAGAAGAATAGAAATAAAATGAGAAAACGAGATCTGGATGTCATTGGGTCTCATGATAAAGAACTTCCAGAGATATCTTCGGAAACGGCAGAGGAAGGGAATATTCATTATAAACATAAAAATGTTTTTTGTTAAATATTCGTAAAAATATTATGCGTATTAGCTTATCAGTGTTTGGCAGGATTAAAGTGAGCATATACTGTATTTCATATGTATAATTTTCGAGATATATTGACCTTAATGAATCCTTTAAAACGTATTTTACGAAATCTGTAGCCTGCATCTCCAGAATATCCCGAACGCCATTCTTCAAACCATCATCTCTACCCAAGGACATTAATTTTTGATGCGAATAAAGAATAAATTGTTTCCTCGGAAATAAATTTTCGAATTTCCAAGAAAAGGAAGAATAAGACCTAAAAAAGAATTTCCTCTGTTTATCAAAAAATATTGCAATTAAAATAAAACTCATTACTTATCGTAATTAAGAGAAATGCCATCAAAATTTAACGAAATTAAATTTATTCCAGAAGAAGAGAGTAAAATTTTGACTTAAATTAATATTAAATTATTTAATTTGATATATTATTTAATATCTTCCATTTCCTGTTATTAAAGATTTAACCCAAACTTTCATACCCATTATTTACGTATGAATTGAAATTTTTCCTCAAAATTTGTTTACTTATGAAACTAAAATTGTTATTTATAAAGGTGGATATATCGGTCCTTTTATTTGTAAAGCTGGAAACAAGAAAATCCAAGTCCTGTCGCTATTTTTCACTTCAACACCGTATTTTCTGCGTTTTAGTGTCCAATAGAAAGTAAGTTCAGAAAACCTTCAGCTGTTTCTTTACTCACGATCCATAAAATTTCATTTGATGCACAATGGAAACTCCCAAAGTTCCTTTGATGAACTCGAAAAAGAAATAGAAATTACGAGGCTTTCTCAAAGGGAAAGTAAGTTACCAAGGGTTAAAACGATCCATAATCATCCATGCCTACTTCAATGAAATCAACTTTTCGCTTATCAAAGGACTTCCATGGAGAGTTGAGTTGCATTATTCGAAGATAAGAATTGGATCTCATTGTTTACTTTCATCTCCGAGGATGAGTTTAAGGTCACTTCGATCTTTACATCATGATTATTTGAAATCTCTCTCCAGGGCCACTGAGTGATACAAACATAAGTTACTCTATGCTATAGATCCTCTTTTGTAAACATTCACAATCATCTAAAGAACTAATCGACTGATAAAGTGATAATGAAAAGATGAGCGATACGCCTTCGGAATTTATTTTTGGATTTTCTGAATCGTAGATAGAAGAGAATCGATATCATAGCGATTAGTGAGGTGAATGGGAGTCATGATAATGCTCGATTACAGTACACCCAACCCTTAGACATAAACTTTATAATTATTATATATTTATATAGACAGTAAATAAATTAATGAAGTTTAATTGAATTAAAGTAATTTTGAAATGAAATTTCGCTGAGCGTAACATTTGCGAACGTATGAATTCTGATCCCTTATTTTGCAGAATCGACACAGACTCCTGCCAAATTCGTGTGAACAAATAAATATTTTGACGGTGATATTCTTACGGAGATTTGCGTCATATCTGTGATTTTTTCACTCGTTTCGATTAGAAGGAAGAGGAGGTATTTGCGTCGAGTGGCGTCAACAGATGACGATCGACGGACATGGAGCGGATGTGAACATTGACGAGGCGTTTGGTAATTGGCCCTTGTTTCTGTTAATGAGGGCTTTTATCAGGAAATATAATCGCTCACAGGCGCCATGCTCCGAATCATCGGAATTAATCGCCTTTCATTTGTTCCATTTCACACACGAACTGAAACACGTTCATACGTAGATTTATCCCATTTTAGACTTTCGATCTTATATGGAATTCGATTAATTGATTTTATTGGGAAATCGGCTCATAGTGTATTTAAAATTATTTTAAATACGAACGTTAAACTCAAGTTTCGTTTTTGTAAAAATTCACAGCAAAAATATTAGCGTATCTGAGTAAAGAAAGATTTTCATCGTCTCGATCTAAAAGACATCGCATAGAAGATATAAAAATGTAGAAAAATTCATTTAATCGAATTAAAATTGTTAAAATATACGAGTCTTTAAAATTCGTTACATATAATTATAATATAAATATATCACTATAACAATTCAACAACATAATCAATAAATTATAACTTTTAAAACTGTTAAGTTATATTCCTTTTAGTTCGCTAACTATTTTTATTTTTCTTCTATTTAAAATTTTGCTTTTATTTATTTTTTATAATTTTTATCGTAAAATGAGTTCTTTACCATGAATGCCATAGTATTTTTAGAAAAAATTGCCTTAATGAAGGAAATATTTTCCATTTATAAATTTGGCTCTTAATTGTAATAAACCATTCAATAGCAGATATTATAGATAATGGTATATGGATAAGATATGGGAATACGCTGAAACTGACATAAATGTATTAAGTTTTATATTAATCTTAGCATTCTTTTTGTAATAGAATTTAAGGGAATAAATCAATTAATTCCACATAAATCATCTCGAAATTTTAAATTGAATTCTAAAGTTCATAACTCTTCATGAATATCGGCTGAACCGAGATAAAGTTAATTAAATTTCGATACTTTATTCTTATGTTTAGTATATTTTAGTCTCATGGCTCAAAAAGTCACTGCAGTTTCTCTTTAAGAATTAGGAGGACTTTTGAGGATTAGTAAGCGACCCAAAGTTTTGACTTAAACGAAACGTTTTCCGCTGCCATTTCCCATTAAAGGGATTTCCATTCAAAAGTATTCTTATTATTTTGATTTCCATTTAAATATATGTTTGCAGTTTTCAAGGTTTGAATTTGTTCTAGATTATCTGATTCTCTGAGAATATGATTCAAATATGGGTTTGAGTTACAAGAGATAAAATCTCTTAATGTATAAAAAGTGTAATTTATATGAATATCATTTAAAGACTTACAGTTACAGTTCTATCATCTGCATGTGCCTAAATGTTAATAATATTTTATTATCAGGTTAAAATGAGTAAATAAATAGCCAAAAGAGTGTAACGGAAATATATTTCCGTCTAAAATTTATCGACCGCTGTCCTTCGAATGTGTCCATTGGATGTATCGAGGGTAACAACTGATCTCATCAATTGACTATAAATGCGCGAACTAGCGGTTCGACTATTGTATTTCCTCGAAACGGGTGTATAGGATATAATGCATCGGTAAAAGATGAAAATTTCATTCCCCTACTTTCAATCTCATGACCCTTGATACTGATAAAATTATTTCCACCAAAACAAAATTTAAAACTGTCAAAACAAATTGAAAACTAAGGAAAAACATATTCAATGTTAAAATACAATTTCCGCTTTTTCGTGCGCTTTAATATCCGTCTCCGACAAAAGAATAGATCTCTTTTCTTGAAATAATGAAATTGTTCAGACGCTCAAAGAGGATGAGAATATAAAGCTCATCGGATCAATGGACATTTTTCCCTCAAATATTCCCTATTCTTTTCGGCCAACAATCCGAAATGTAGTTCCTCTCTTTGCCGCAATAATGGAAGGGCGCCTTTCTCGAATCCTCGAAGAATTCGCGGTAACAATGGCTGAAACCTTTTTTCCTCTCCGGACGGTCTCAGATTTGTGGAGTTACTCATTTTTCCCTCCGCGTCCTACACAGTCCACACAAAAAATGGCAGGTAATAGAGGCAGAAATCCTCTTAAACTCTGGGAAAAGGGTTCGAGAAGGGTGTGTTAGCAACCACTTGGACACAAAAAGATATTTCCGATGGCCGATGGAATGCCAAAGTCACGATTTTCGCTAAGAATTGGCTGAGGTAATTTCAAAGTGGTTAAAGAGCACCTAATCGACCTACATTGGAGACGGAAATGAAAAGGCTAACGATATTCTTTCCGCGAAATACTTTCCAATGCAGAGCAAAATTATCTTTTGTACGCCATAAGACAAAAGATAATAACAATATATCACCGATTTGTTTTACTGCTTAATAACTAGATATGGACGAATCATTGAAATGAATTGATCCAGTGAAATCGTATCGATTCGTTCCAAAGATCCCTTAGCTCGAATTGATCGTTTAAAAACGAAAGTGAGTGCTGTACAACAAGAAAGTGCTGAAATTAAGTCGGTATTGTACTCGCATTGAAACTGAAACGAATAGAAAACGAATTCCCGCAATTCTGAATCGAATGATTCCAAATGATATCCCGCATCTCAGTTACTCATGCAATTCAAATGTGTGTTTATTCTTCAGTTTTACGAAAATTAACTTTTCTATACTCTCAAGAAAACGGACTGTTCTATTGCTTAGGATATATCTAATGTGTGATCTTCTTCTTTCGAGAAATGTTGCCCGTGTGCGATGTTCTCTCGCCTTAGTTTTTAATCGAAAAACAAGTTGATTCGGTATTACGAAAATGATACTTAAAATATCATTTCCTGCAAAAAAATACATTTCTTCCAGTTTTAATTATTAGCTGATTCAATTTTTCGAGTTTTGAAACTACGTAATCGATTTACTCTTCGTAACAAGTTCGATATTTCGTTCAACAATGGTTGTAAAAAGACGCGATTCGACAATTAGTTGAATCAAAAAAAATGAGGAACATAAGCCGTGAAGGAGGAGTGGAATCCATAGAACAAGTACAGTTTGGATCCACGGATTTTGTATTTTTTGTTGATGACGCAGATAATATCCCACAAATGTGTTACCACTAATTTAATGCAATAGTTGGGGAAATTATATTAGCATCTGCTCTCAGCAAATACGTGGGGATAATATTATCTTGAACTGAAAACAGATCTAAAATTGGTGGATGGATTTAGGACATACGGAAAATAATAGATATTAAAAACAAAATATTCAATTTATTTTGTAATTTTAATTGTAATTCACACTTTTTTTAACTTTTATCGAAGAATTCAAAAAAGTATAACTATATTTTATGGTTCCTTAAAATGCGAAGAATATTGTTCTTTGTCTAAAATTAGTGATTATTATAAATTATATAATATCTTTTTCCGAATACGGCCATAAAACCAGGATGATTCATTGTTTTGAGATTATAAAGGTTCATAATTTTGTTCTACTCACCTGTATGAATAGAAAACGGATTTAGAATCAATTTAAAGTATATAAAGTCCTTATTATTTTAATATCGTTACCGCCCTTCAACGACAAACTATTTGAACAAAGAAATGTACAAAAAAATATCGAATAAAAGAAATAAAAAACATGATATCTCTTCTTAAGTTCATTATAAGTATTTAGAAAAATATTATTTCGAAATCGGGGTCATGAAGTCGACTAAAATATCGTCGTAAACAAAGATTTCCTCCAAAATTCATTCTCCTTGAATTGATTGGAATAAATTGGGTCAAAATCGCATGACAATGAAGATAAATTAGGTCAAAGTGACCTTAAGATAATGAGCCGCAGAATTCAAACGATTTATTAAATCAGAGATTACGGCCCAATATATCAGTGAAGACTTTCTATAACATCAGCTACTTACTTTATGAATGGCCTTTAATGTCTATGAATTGGAATCTGTGGCCTTCATTTTATAATTCTTTTTAGTAAGCTTTTAATTTAAACGAAACTTCAATTTGATAGAAATTGGACAAAATAAGCATTGAACGAGCCTTAGTAGATTGTACGTTTTAGTAAAGCTTTTAATTTCTTTAATGATATTTACAGAAAATTCAGTTCTAAAAAGTATAGGAGTTCGAAATTCTTTTAATATCTTCCTCGGTTGCTGAATGTTCGTAGACTGGAAAGAGAGAGAATCACTCTAAGTGAACGATAGGGTCTCCAATTCTCAAACATAGCTGTATGGATAATGTTTTAATTGACCCAAATGGATGATCAATGTAAGAACCTTTCAATCGATTAGTGACATTCTTTCGGTCGACGTGTTTACAATTCAAGGATGGATTTGCTAATCAAACCTTTCGATTCACCCCAAAAACTTTTTAATGGCCAAAGAGTACACAATTTGCTTTTAAAGAACATCGATGGATGACAAAGGTTCGCTTCATCGGGAGTAAGTCGACGGCCAAAATAAATGTATTTTGTTCGTGAGATGCATTTCTGTGTACAATTAAACAAGCAAATTGTAAAAAAGTCAATCAACTCATGAGAAATTTCAATTCTAAAGCCAATTTTGTTCATTTCACACAAGTTTCCCCCAATGCTGTGTATATTTCATTATTTCTTTATTTGATGGCTTTTAGCGTTTAAAATTTGCTAATTATATCATTCAGTGCTTATGTCTGAATGTATGAATGAAGAACTCTTTGAAGTGAGTGACTCCAAAATTAGCCTCTCTTATCTGCTCTAGAAATATTTTTGTTTCGATGACCTTTTGCAGAAAACGATGATTAATTCCCAACTTCGTCATATCTTGTTCCCCATTTGAACTAATAATTTTTTTAAATCTATAAATATATAATTTTAAAACCAATTTTCCTGTCATTAAATTAATATGTAAACCAGAATGCACTTCACGATTTACTGGAGCACAAGAAAGTATTTATCGCTGCTTCTTTCAACTAATTCAGTGAATGCATTCACTTGAAAACACAGCAAAATCTTGTGAATAAAATATTATTCCGTGTCTTTTATTACAAAGAATTTAATTAAATAATACAGGTTACAGTGTTGATTAATTACAACTACGCCAAATTAGATATAATGAATAAAGATTAATTTATGATAAAGAGTCTAGAAGCGCGGAATTCTGTACGTAAACCATACAACTTCGTATTAACGAGAATATTGTTTGGAATTTGAATGGATTCAAAGAAAATTGCTGAAATATGATGAACAATTCGAAAGTTTTGAGGAGTCAAATGACGAAAAATAATTGATGTTATTAATGAAATGGGGAAAGGAAACCTTATGCATGAGGAACACCTTATAAGTTCCATTTGTGGTCTGAAGGGGAAAAGAACAAGTTTCTACGAATAATAAACAATTGGTACGAAACAGGATGTGTTATAAATTGTATGAATATAATAAACTTAGAATGATAATTATTTGATTACTACATTGAATTGAACAATGGTCTGTAAAAATAAAATACAATGTACATAAAGGTTTCAAAATATTTATTTTTTGATGATTTGATTGTAATTGAAAGTAAAATAAGTGTGGTAATGAATGAAAATGCCCTTTTAGTGATTCATCACCGATATGAATGACAAATAAAAGTATTTGTATGGAATTTTAGTTTCATTATAATGAACTTCCCCAAAGTAACGCCAATATTTATATATAATGAGTATATGAATATAACTTTTTCAACGACAAGTAATACTAATTATCTTTAATTAATATAATTATATATTCTTGGAATTCAGCTCTGCATTTAATTATTTTAGAGATTTTAAGTTGAATTTTAATCACTTCTGTTCAATTTCCGTGTTCAACGAAATATTTCAAAGTGTTTAAATATTTTATAAACTCTTCTTTCAGATGATTATAATCGTCTAAAGAGAGAACGCACTCCAAAATGCGCTTCTTTTTGCTTTAGATAAATAAAACTCTCCTCTAAAAAGTCATCAAGTGGGATGAACGACAGTTTCCGTTGTGAATAAAAGAAAAAATAAGTTTTATGTCACTGTAAACGATCCAAACGAGATAGAATTGGAATGAACCGGAAAGGTCAAGTGAGGACGGCAACAAAACACTGCCGTATATTCGTTGCAATAGGACAGAAGCATTTCACAAGAGTTGATAAGGAAATGCCATGGAAACATGCGCTCCTATTCAACATTTGGATTTCCTTCCATCTTCGATAACCAATATTTTATCGAATGCAATTCATTTTATTACAGCTACTTGCAGTTTCTGTTTATTTTATATAGCATTTTAATCATTCTCGTTAAATAAACAGATTTTACGCATCAATTATTTTGAGTTTAAATCGTAATCCTCATTAAACATTTCACAATGATTATAAAATGAGGTTAAATTAAAGTGTGATAATACATCATCATATTATCCTTTCTTCCTTTAAGGTTAAAATTAAATTATATTTAACTGCAGTTGTTTTAACTATTTCGGATAAACGACCGCGTCTCACCAAATCCAATACAAATTGTTTCCATTAACTATTTATTACCAATAAATCAATTTTCGATAATAATTCCAACACCGAAAGAAGAAACTAATGTGATTAAAATCCATCTATCCAGTCATATTAATTACAAATAAATGAGATTTAATTATTTTGTAATTGGGATATAATATTATTCAAATTCTTGGTACAAGATTTTTTGATAAGTATATTCACAACGAGGAAATGAGAGGGAAAAGTCCAAATCTAAAGAAGGAAATGCGATGACAAAAAACGAAGTCCATTTGACGTTATTAAAGACCAGAAGAATGTTTTAGGAACACTCATTATTTGGATAAATTACATTAGTATAGAAGAGTTTGATTTACTCAGTGGAGTTCCCTTTTTTTAGCTTCACAACAATTTATAACAACGAGTAATCTATTTCTGAATGAAATCCAAATAGAAATCAACTGGATTCGTTAAAAGGTATTAATTGGTGCACACTTTACGAAAAAAATAATTACCATCTTAGGGCCAAAAGTAATTTGTTTTGCTTAATGTTTATTAAAGATGGATATCTTAAGAAAGCAATCAAATTCGAGTCTTTAACCTACTGAGGAGTCACATTCGTTTACTTCTTTGGCAATCGATCGAAAGGCACTAAAAGCAGAAATAGAATGCAAACGATTCCTAAAGTCCATTTTTAAGGCTGATTTGAGAAATTGAGCCTTCGAAGATGGTTATAATTTGGTCATTTTTTGTGTAAATTTGAGAGAAAACAGTCTCTTTGGAATATGGCGATTGACTAAAAGAATAAAGATCAAAAAAAATTTCTCATATATCACAATTAATCGTGTAACTCATATAAAAAAAAGAAAAATCTAATATGTAAATAAATATTCAAAAAGTTTCCGAATTTCAAAACTTAAACTTTTCGTCAATACACAATTGATAAATTATTTATTAAATTTCAATTAACAAATTTATTATGACTTATTTGTGACTTATGTCTTTAACCCAATTATAAATTCTCACAAATTCAGAAAGTGAATCGATTATTATTTCGCCATTAAATCGCTTATTTTCTCATCCGAATCATTATTTTCCTAATCTGGTGATTAATTAAAATGAAACTATAACTTGATAAAATTCAATTGAATTTTTAATCATTCTTTCTAATTTGTTTGATTATATTTAAACGATTTAATTTCAATAAAACGCAGAAAACAAGTATCATAATAATAACCTCCTTTCGCTCGGAAGCGAACATTACTAAATGTTATTTTATATTTTTGGATCCTAAATCATTAAACTCTTTATTAATGGACGTAAACTTGTTTTTATATAATTTTTAAATTCATAATAATTTTATCTATAATACTATCGTCATTTAGACTCACAATTGCGTCAAATTTCAATGAGAGAAAAGCCGACACTTCGCTTGGACAGTCTTTATTCTCTTTAATCTCAATATCGTAAATAATGGAAAGAGAAACGAATACCGGATTCGTATTTCAAACGGAGAGAATTTGGAGGAATTATCACTCAAAATAAAGTATCTCAATTGATATTTGAATTTTAGGTGTAAGTTATTTTTTATTGAATATACATCGTGCATAATTTTATGTTAATTGTATTATAAACTAATTTCCATTGCGTTGCAATACAGTGTTGACAGAATGTGGTCTAACATTTTGAGTAAAATATTTATTGATCTTTTATTTAAATATAATCAATAGAATTTTTAAAATTGATCTTTTAATTTTTTCTGACAATCGTAATCAATTATTTTTAGTTACGTATAATTTAGAAGTTTTAAATTTCATACTAGGAAAATGAATAGCACCCTTATATATGAAATTGAATATTAAAATTATATTCCAAAGATTAGTCCCTGTAAGATACGTGAAAAATAAAAATTTGACAAAAAAACTTTCTCATTAGAAATCAAAAAATTTCAAGAATTTTTATATTAAAAACTGTCATTTTTGTAATTTGAAATGATTTCTGAAATTGATCACTGCTCTATTATTCAGCCGCTTTTATAAAATGTTGAAAAGCTTCTCGCAATTATAATTCTCAATTCGTCTCTTATAATAATTTATCGGTTTTCATATTAAATTTCTATATTCAATTTCAAGAATCTGACACTTATAAGGTCTTTGAGAACAACATTTTGAGTTTTTCGTCGCGACAATGAAATATCGATCCGTTACTATATTCATTCGATGTCACGGATATGAGCAAATATATTAGTCCTTCGCACGAGAGCTTCCATGGTAACTGTTTAACCAGAGTATCTTGATTATCCACGATCGTATTGCATTCTCTCTTGTGAAGGGCAGGAGTAGTAAAACAGGATACAAACGAATTTTATTCGAGTGGATATGAGTATGTAATAAGCATTTCCAATGAATCATTGTACTAATTTTAATGCCAAACTCATCAATTAGTTCGCTTTATTAAATCATGAAAACAAATTCATTATAGTCAATGTAAAAGAACGAAACTCACAAAGTGTACTCATGACTCCGACGGTAATTTTGCTCGCAACTGCGGGTTTTCCCATCTCTAATAAAACAATCGATATTCACGAAATAAATGACATCGAATCTGATAAATTATCTTTGAATTGAGAAGAGTATTCTTCCAAGAAATCATTCCGCAGTCTAATCACTAATGTATCCAACAGGATATTAATGAAGAATCATAAAAATATGCCGTCCAAAATAGTCATATGTCATAGGCAAAGAATTAAAAATATGAATTGAAATATTTATCGGCCCAAAATATAATTCACGGATTGTTTAAGATTAAATTTTTACTCGAATATTTTTCTTTTACATAACTGATGAATAAAAGATAAATATCAAAGATTTATTTGACTTGATATTTAATCAAATAGAGAAATTAAAAATGAAATAACACAGGTGAAATTCGAAACAGATATTCGCGTCGTCTGACGTCCTTTCGTCTGAACGAAAGAAAAGGGCTTCCGTTGGTGTCCTTTGAGCGACCGTTTCCGTGGAAACCACTTCCGAAAAACTGAAAGAAGGCTTTTTGAAAGGCACGAGCATCATAATAGACAATCATCTACTATTATGTGAGACGTAAAGGTAAATAAATTCAAAGCGAATTGAAACCTAATATCTGGTGCATGAAACATTCCTTCCGTTTGAAGGAGCATAAGAGGTTTTGGATGTGTAAATCAGACTAAAGCATCAAATGAGAGTCTAAATTGAACTGAATTTCGTAATTCAAATACATAGAGACGCATTTAATTCGGTTGATCTCGGCAAATTGACTAACAAATGAAAACCGAATTGAGGACGTAATGATTTAGATCAATTTCCGAACGTTCTAAATTTCATGAGCGAGTTTCACTCCTTTTCAGTTGAATTCAGACCATCTTTAGAAGCCTTTTATTTAAAAAATTGTAGATTTCAAACTGAGATTCCCAGAAAATTTGACGCTATCGAATTGTGATTTCTGTTCTGCATGTTCTAGAAAACAATAATGCCAATCTTTTTCGACCAGGACTTATTTATTTGATAAATTTGAGGAGTATTGAGAAATTTATTTATTTAAAAATTGAGAACAAAGAAGTCTTGTATGTGACTATTCACTCGAAATGATTCAATCCAGTTTTGTGGTTGAAACAGAACATCGACACCGAGTATGTGACAAATAATCAAACCACATGAAACAAGAAAAAGTTTTTCAGTTTTTGAAATGCTGCGGGTGCTAAATTTAATTAAAATGTTCCATCGTTTCAAATTTATTATACTTTGCCCAACTGCTTCTTCGGTGGGAAACCGCAGACGGGTAACTGTCGGCACTTCATCCAATGGGTAGCGATTATCGGTCTCCTAAAAATGAACCTCTTTGAAAAGGCTGCGATGGGACGACAATCAAAACATTTCTGAAATTTCGCTTCGTCGCACTTCTTGAAATGGTTGAGCAAAACCAGTGTCTCACTTTTGAAAAGACGTTCAGAGCAGTTGAACTTGATGTCGAGCATTTTTCTTTTGTGCAGATTTTTCGAGCAAAACGTGAAAAATTGTTTATTTTTTATTTTTTGGTCGATTTTTATGCAAATTAAACGCAAGATTTAGAGAAGATGTAAATGCACGATTATTACAATTAGAATTTCTTTACTTGGGAAAGTGTAACTCTTTGGAAAGTTGTAGTAGAATTTAATAACGCTTCGTAGATTCAAAACTCAGGATATTTACATATATCTTATTTCTATAAATAATTAAGCTTAGATACTACTATACATTATTGAATTCTTTACGTTTAGTAAATTAGTGAGTAATTGTGAATATTTTGGGAGAAATTCGAGAGTAAAGAACTTACATACTTTCAACATATTACCTCTAATTGTTCCGAAGTATATAAATGTATCGATAGTAATGTAAAAAATTAACTACTTTAAAAGTTAATAATCTCTTTAAAATACGCTTTCAAAGCCTCTATGTCCATAGAATCAATCACCCGTAATTTTACTTTGGTCTTTATATCTTTTGTGATATCTCTTTTCTCGCATAATTCACCCATTTTTCATATTTTTCTCAGTTAACTACCGAATAGCGACGGAAAATTATGCTGTGAAAGCCTTTGAGAATTTTTCAGAAACTGTAAAAGAGGCGTCAAATATGAAAAATAGCACCAAGTCGGTATTGCCATGTGATGAGATTGTTCAAAAGATGTTGAAAGTTGAATCTTCTACAATCCTTTGTTTATAGGGAATCATTTTAGCTGAAGTGTCGATCGCTCTTACGATAGCAACTGAATTTGCGGTCCATCGAAGGGAAGGGAACTCATAATGAATGAACACTGACGTCTTAAAGAAGATCTTTAAAGCATTTCTTTAAGATATAAAGCAATAAATCACTGGAATAAAAATTTTATCCGAGTTTCGATATATTTTGAGTTAATAAACGAAATTTTCTCGAAAGTTCGTATTAAACTTGAGCAACATGATGTTAACAATACCACCATAAGGCAAAATAACATAACCTTGTAGTGAAAAAACACATCGAGTTTTGTGTAAATTTAATCTCCGTCATAATAAATTGGACTGATTCTCATTTTCTTACTTGCAAATGTTTTAAGATTCTCATATTTCGAATTTTATATAGTCTATTTGGATTCTTTCCTTTTAACCTCTTTTCGAAACTTGAAGTAATTTTCTTGTGCCTATTAGTTATGAAATTGAGAGCTATTTCGTCTTATTAATCGACCGCTAACGTCAGAATAATACCGCGTCTTTCGACAAATCAATAAATTATCTGTCCATAATCAACTTTCTTCAATTTCGACTACAGTGACAAAATACTTTGTGATCGATGTTTAAAGAAACTTCATTCGAATGTTTTCAAACAATCTGTACAAACAATTCTCAAATCCCATTGAAGAATATCGTTTCATTTACACATTGTTTGCGTTACACTCAAATTCGCTGAATATAGAATGTTCAATATTCAATTTATGTTAAGAGAATGCACCCTACAAATATATGAAAAATAATTTTGAGGAAATTAATATAGACTCTTTAAACCAGCGATCTTTGTAAGCGATATCCTTGCAAACATTCGAATCGTTTTTTTCCCAAATCATCATAAAATAATTGGTTTGCTGCCGTATTCTGATGATAACTCCACCGGAAACCAACCTCTGGACATATCCATCCCTTCTTTCAAACTTCTGCTGACCTGGCATTATCGATTCCCGATGCCAAAGAATAAATTCGCATAAAATGTTTCCATGCGAAAAACGAAATGGGTAGACTGCTGCTCTTTGATGGCACAGCGAAGACGCTTCTAGACGACGCACTGCGCGTGTCAAGGTTACAATTCGTGATGTTTCCTAGCAACGCCTTCTTAGAACACGTCTCCATAGCGCGTGAATGCGTCCACAGATTCATCGCCTCTTTCGGATTAAGTCTCAGATTTTTCCAATCGACCATTCGTTATCTAAATTAAGAGCTACTTTCCCCTAAATTGTACGGAATATTTGTGGCTCTAATTTTCAGCCTATTTTTTATATAGAAGGGGTCTATTATTATTATTAATTTTACTTAATTTATTTGGAAATGTGTAAATGCTACTTTTCTGATTCTGGATGGAATAGTTCAAATTCGGCGCGTAATACACAAGCGTGTTGATATCGATCGATAACGCTTCCCAAACTCACTATTTCCCATTTTAGAAAGCACACGAGAAATATGTACTACGAGAGAAGATTTTGTACCGCTTTTAAAAACATAATCTCTGACTTACATTAATCAATAAATATTTCGAATTTATTCTGAAATTTTGCATAGTATTCAGGAAGAATAATTGCAAAACATTTAATCGCACATTCGGAATACTTTATTGTCTCTAAGTAATTATTCTTAGAGTGATACGTCTATTCTAAGCGTGATGTAGTTTATGACTGTTAAATTCCGATGCACGTTATCCAATCGATCTCACCATCATCTGCAATAACTTAGAAAGTAATCACTTCCGTTCATCATCCTTAGAGATAAGTGGTAAAGGAAGGTCCAAAACTGGCGAAGACCCAAAGCAGAAGATACATTACACAGACTTATCGGCCCATGTGTTACCACGAAGATGTGCCACGTGTTGAGGTTTGCCCTTTCATTCTTTCGGATATTTCCCTTCTCCGCTCTATAGAAATCCCCCAATTCAGCTTGGAAATGCTCGGATCCCATTGATTCAAAGCGAAAGGAAACGCTCAAATTACTATCCATAAAAGACCAACTCCTTTTACCTCTGTTTGCCATTTGAGATGTACTCTGGACATCTTTTTATTACTTACTACAGCAATATCGCATCAAGAGCGGCAAAGCATCCAAGTTTCACGTAAGATCTCGTAAATTATCAACAATTTTCGCCCATTATGTTTGAATGTGATATTGTTACTTTTTAAGTCGCCAACTTAAAAGTATTTTATTTGGTAAAAATTATGGATACACAAACAACTCCAGGTTAAATTAGTTACAAAGACGAATTCTTATCTCGTTAATAGCGAATCAAATTCATAGAAATATTTTTGGAAGAAATAATCTTATTTTGAAGTTAGAACGTGAATATCTGTGTCTAAGTATGTATACATAAGAATCAAAAATTTATTGTAAATATTTAAACAAATTTGTAAAATATTAGTATATAAAATCAGGGTATATGTATAGAAATGGAAAAAGAGAAATAAATATATTAACGTGTAGTAACTGGGACAATTTTGGACTTACTAATTAATAATTGCAATATCCTTTGGATAGCTTTAACGCAACTTAGAGGTTAAAATATAAGATTTACAGTTTTAAAAAAGGCTACAGAGTAGGATTGCGGTGAAAATACACCTTTAAATTGTATAAAAATCACTAAAACGTCATATTTATGTTAATTCTGAAACATTATCTAACGTTTCAAATTAATAGCGAATAAAAGTGTTCATAAAGTTTAAGGAAGTTTGTTATTTTTGGACTCCAATAGAAACAGCTATTGAAAAGTGAAAGTGCTTGCCTCGGGCCGTTCATTCATTATTTGAAGAAATTAATGGAAGACATTAAGGAAAATTAATGAGGACTGATTTTATACGATGAATAATTGGATACAAAATGTTTCGAATGCCTGAAAAGGTCAATATCGGACGGTAATACTTTTAAAGCTATTAAAATTATTGCGAACAGGAGTTCGCTACAGTAATTAAAAAATTAATCCAAATTAATTTAGTAAAAGGAATGGATAGGTTTGTAACTTTACAAGGCAAAGCCGTTTTTCACTATTTTAAACGAATGTGAATAATAACAACATGACTGGGACTCGAATCTAGGTTCCCCACTTGCCGGGAAGGTATGCTATCCATTGATATGCCTCTTCAGTTCCACTTCTATTTTTAATTTCAATTAACTATTTAAAGTTCATCATACTATTATTCCAATTCCAATCCAAACTCCAATATTTGGCTATATACTCTAGGGCGGTATAGTAAGACTATACTTTGCTACATGGATACACAGGATCTAAAATAATTAACTACATTATTGCAAATATTACAATAAGAATGAAACGTTTTTAAATACTGTTAATTATAGAAATCATATCAAGAATCAAATTATAAATACACTCCCCAAAATGTTGATCTTTTGTTTTATTATTTACTGTTTCTATTTTAGTCTTATTGGATCGAATTTGATAGAGGGATCTCTCGTTTTTTAATATCTCGTCTTATTTGCGAATTTTTCACGACGAATATGCATTTGAAGATAAAAGAAGGTTGATTGGAGAGTGGTAAATTCCCCACTCTAAACATCCGTGAATCGGCCGCCAGATGTGGAATTCGATGGAATCGCTGTAGTAATTGTGACACACTCTGGCAAAAAAACAAGGTGTTTGCCTTTGATATACGACCAAAAAAGGAAATCTGCGTAATTAAGATGTAACATGCGAGATTTTTCACAAAAAGGGACGGCCTCAATTATTCACGTCAGAAAAAGCAAATTCCACACATTTATCACGGGAAAAGGGTTAAAAATTATCCAAAGAAATTTTAAACAAAAAACTTCGACTCTGAACTTTTGAAACATAAATTGCGGGATTAAAAAAGGAAATAGCCCTTTTCCCAAAATACTTTGGCGTAAACAATCAAAAGTTCAAATATAATTTGATATCTCAAACGGTAAATCTATATAAGCAATTAATGTCTAAATCCAGGAGATACATGACTGGAAGAATATAAGAAATTTTTCCTTCTTGTATTTTACGTTTTCCTTCGATAATTATCAGAAATTCTATTAATTTTATTATATTAACTTTTATATTTCCTAATACTTCAATAATAATGATTATTCGTAAACATAAGTCTGTCTTTGAAGATTGAAATTTGAAAACTTAATACATCACCTGATTATTTGGTGCAAGATGTATGTCGTTTAAATGTAAAAGTTCTGTTCGTATAAATGTAAAATTGCAATAATTAGGAATGCGAAGGAGAAAATCTCGGGAGTAAAACAGAAACAAATTTCAGAGGAATCGGAAGGGTGCATCTATTCTCAGAAAGACAACCACTGGAGCGAACCTAAAAACTATTGCAAGAAAACATATTTCAGAGGAAAAATATATGACTTATATTCCTGTCATCATCGATAAATACGTTGCCTCGACATGGATAACGTTAAGCTATTAGAAAACAGAACATTATTCATGATTTCATAACGATCGATTCATAGCCTCATTCTAGTTTTGAACTACTTTAACTAAGATCCTTGACCTCTTTTCTAAAGAACTTTGATGTTGCAATAGTCGTTGTATTCTGAGAGACGAACGACGTTTCTCCAATTGTTTTTAGCATTCTAAATGTCCCATGACCTTCATTGGCTTAAACACTTTCATTAGCATATATTAATTCAGGCAATTAATAATTTATTTTCGAGATATTTAAAAATATTTCCATATGCACGAATGCATTTATATGTAATAGTCGTAATACATAAATATTCCAAATGGCGGACTTACAAAGAACATTTTTAAAGATGAAAGCTTTATACATTAACAAGATAAATAGATGATTTGAAAATATGAACCGTTAAACATCGCAATTAAATTAACAATGTAAGAAATATTCTAAAGCTTTTGATGTTCTTGAAACAAGAAATTCTATAATTATATATTTAAATAGCCGAAGAATTATCACCAAACGTGGATGATTTGAACATCTTTCAAAAAGGAATACGTAAAAATAACATCATGAATCAAACCAACGTGCTAAAAATAGAATAAACCTTTACTTGAGTCTGAAAACTGAGGTAACACAAGAAAGTGGAATTCGCAAAGAAAATATTTTTCCTTATTTAGACTCCTTTCTAATTAGTTAGGTACAAAGAGAGTCCTCGTTGGCATTTCTTACATTAGGATCGTACGCCGCAGCGCTGCACTTTTAGTAGTACTTCACAACTTTATTATTTTTTGCATTGACATTTACGTAGATAAGATGAAATTGGATTTGGGACAATAGCACCTAATACTTGTTCTTGTAAATTCTACTAATTAAAATTATAATTTTCAAAAATAATCAAATTTTCAACTATATAAAACAAATGAATAAGTGCACTTTTGATATTTGCAACATTTTTTTAGGCACAAAATGTTTTAGCTTACACATAATACCAGCATTATAATATTATTATATTAATAGTTTTTTTTAATAGTTGAATATTTGGGTCTGTTAATTTTCCTCCTGAATTATCTGTATTTAAAACTTTCAAACTTCAGAACCAATAAGTATGCAATCCACTGAGGCGTAAATATCCTGCACTTTATGGTAACTGTAATGTTACAGCCCCACAGTTTGAAGAAGAAAACGTGACCATGAATCCGTAGCATCGATCATTGAGACAAACGAGTATAATAGTTAATTCATTGGGTTTGTGGTTTCTTTAAATGCTAACAATAATTCGAGAAACCCTAATTCACTCCTAAATACTTATTGGAAAGTTTGTTCTGTTTTATAATTAAATTATCAGTTAATTTATTAAATCTTTCATTGAAAATACTACCCATCAAAAATCCGTCAAAATACTAAACGGAGGAAATAATATATCAACATCCTTAATATTACTCCAATGTTCTTGAATACTCCTTAATAACTAAAAAATATGGATAAAATTTGAAATTTCATTAGTCTTAATATTGTGCTTTAGACTTAAAAAGATAGCAATAAAACGAATATTTTCAGAGTAAATCTTCCACAAAATGGGATGAAACATTACTTCCGGTTCATCTGAAGCCCCCTTTGGACCAATTAAAAATGGCTTCTGAAAATTAAGAACTTACTTCCAAACTTCTATGACTTTCCACAAGAATTAACGAAGTAACTTCGATGGGTAAATTCTAATCATTTTTGGGAAAGTTGCATCGGAAATTTAATTACAATTCTTTGAGTAATAAAAGGAACTTCCATGTCAAAATGTGAATCTGAGAAAAATGGGCGATAGTTCGATATCGGATGGAAATGAACGACATTAATCATCGTAATCATATAAAATAGTTCTGCAATAAATAGAAAACTATCCGATTCAAAGTTCTGATCAAAATCTTTAAACATCTAATTGTAAATTACGTCTGAGATTTATTCTTAGAATACCCAGATTAATTTCAGCATTGGATGAAAATGTTTTTAAAACGCTCAGAAGTAAAGCGGTAATTACATAAAGCGGTGAGATAATTTAGCTCACTAGGGCACTGCAAAGATTCATCTTCCATTTCATAAATATGGTGTTATTTCTCCCAACGCTAATTTTCATCCTTGTCTAATCGCTGTGTTCCAACACGATATTGCCAAATAGAATTTCAAACTGCATCGCTTGAACATTAACGAAAGTGAGTTATAATGCAACTCAGAAAAACCTTTTCAAACCCTGAAAACTAGTAATTCTGAAGATGAAAAGTATTTCTTTATTTGTAATTTAACTTTTGGTGGATCTTAAAACTCATAATATTTTCAAGAAAATTGTCACTCGAGATGCAAAATTACACAACCCTGTTTGATACATCATTATTAAAGATTTTAGCGCATAAATGCGAACGAATTTCAGGGGAATGAGGAAAAGTGCACCGACAAACCCTGAGGACAACCACCGACTGAATTTCAGCCTAGTTACCATTGAACGGAGCCCAATTTAATGCGGAATAATGGACCAAAGTACACGTTCTGCGAAGGTATTCCGAGGCCCTCATTAGCAGAGTATGAAATCTTCCACCAGATGTCGCCAAAGTGGCGCACCTAATGGTTACATTCATACGTGAAAAGCGGAAATCGACTCTTTCCCATTCGTGAATCGAGGTATCTGCAGTGGAAAATTACTTTCCAAATGATTACTCCTCTTTCATTTTGGTTTGAAATTTCGGAACTAAAGACGCCACCTTTTTCGAAATGATAGTTGCATATTTCGGACGATAGTTACAAAAAGGCTTTCATTTTATGATCGAAACGGAAATAAAACGATAATCAGAAGTGGCGATATTTTTCATATAAAGTATTTACCTTCGCCTTTCACAAGTATTTGAACCGAAATGATGGTCGCAATTATTTTTTTTCTTCAATTTTATAATGAGACGAATTTAAACCTGATAAAAAATGACAATCGCTTCTCGCAAACTCCATCAAACTTCGAATAAGCAAAGAAAAGAAACGATAGCAAAGTCATGAGAATGAAAGTAATGAGATTGTAACATTGCGTTATAGAGTTACGTTATGAAAACTTGAAATATTATAGGCGAATACTGTTGATAGAAATATCTGCCCCAAATGCACTTTAATCTTGAAAAGACTAATTTTATCTGTGCAAACAGTTACCAGCAATAGTTCAACTAATAATTTGAAACATCTGTCTAATGTCTTTGCCTTCAATGATAGTAAAGAGATGTAGTGAAGAATCGTTTTTTAACCGTCATTTCGCCGAAAAGCGTAATAACTTTCATTATTTGGTTCAAATTGCTGATCGACTTTTCATAATTCTTTTTGTTTCTGAAAATGATATGATAATCTTAATGTTACAAAGAAAATTGTAAAAGACTAAAACAATCATAGGATTATAATATCCTCCAGATGAATTCAAACGTTTTAGACAAGTTTGGAGGACGAAGACATAAGATTGATAAATGCATTGAATTATCGATTGCAATCTTATCGATTGGTATAGGAGAGAGAGCAATCATTAGCAGGAGCAACCATGCACGATAGATTAGGAATTTTCCTTTTTTTAGAGAATTAAAAATTGAACAATGACAAATTGAAAACAAAAAATCATCGAAGCTGTATGATTCAATTAACTGATAATTTTCTTTGGCAGAAAAAGTCAGAATTTTCTTTTCCTCGATATTAAATATACTGCCATATCAGTTTATTATTACATGCCTACGTATCTGCAAGAAACTTCAGAAAAATATTACTTAACTATATAGCAGAAAATATCATAAGAAACATTAGTGCCTGAAAATCATATTTTATATTAATCTCATTCAGATTTATAATTTTTTAAATTTTTTATATCTTTGATTTAAATTAGATCTTAAAACACTTCCATAGTATTAACCGATCGTGCAAAATAAGGAATTAAATTGAAAGATTACGTAATACGCTTTTTACTACTGGAAACAGTCAAATCCTCTAAATTATCATTTAATTGGACATTCAAACTTCTCGTTTCCAATATGTCATTTGGGTTTATAGTCGAGGCAATTCAGTTGCGAGTGACAGCATGTAACTCTATTGCATTCGAACCTAAATGGTTCGAATGAGGGAAACCTGTGTTTGATGGATTTCCTTTATACGAATCGAATTTCCATTTAACCTCCGTAACGAGTCGTAATAATCATGTACGAACGATAAAGTTCTCTAATTCAGTTACCAATGTCTGTGCTCACAAAGTATATAAATGTTAATGCAAAGTTTAAATGCTAAATTAATTTAATTAATTAATAATAATCGGTTAAATATTTTTAATAAATTAATCATTAATAATTAAACAAGTAATAGGATATAAATCCTTAAAACTACAAAAATACTTATTAAAAACTGCAAATATTTTTATTCGCTGAGTACTAATTCGCAAAATGTAACAATTTCTGAAAATTTGACTTATTAGTTCTTTAATTTGATATAAGATCGAAAAGGATTCTTCAGTTATTAAGAATTTTTAAATTTTTGCTATTTTCTAAGATATATAAGACCTTCCGATTGCATTTATTTAATATTCATCCTAATATGTCGTTCGCATACTTTGCGAATTATCTCCCTTTCGAATTGGACCATAATTACTTTTAATTTTACTTTATTTATTAAATTAACTTTAAATGATTAAAATTTCCGATGCTATTATCAACAAATAATTGGCATAATATTTCCCTTTGTTGTCATTAAATATAATTCCAGTAGTTCAATGAAGTATTTCACGTTAGCCAGTGATGTGGTTAATTGTATAATTTCGCTTTAAAATCATGAAATTTCTTCCAACCGATTACTATAACAAAATATCTCAAATCTGATCAAAAGAACGAAAGAGAGCAATAATTAGTAAATAAGAAAATTTCAAAAATTCAGCTCTAACATTGATGGGCAGTCAATCGAAGGAACTTTCAATCAATATTTCTGATTGATTTTTGCTATCCTTATATAATTTCAAAAGTTTATAAATTCACAAAATACGGAAACGAAAGAAGCAAAACCGCTCCAGCCGCACCAGACGAGCAATTGAAATGCGGAGAGTAAATTTAGAATGAGTTTCATTACATGATTCACGAAGAAGATTTCCAAAATATTCGGATAACGTGTTCAGATGCCAAAAGCAGCAGTTTCCCGTGTCTTTAACGTGAGACATCCTGACCCCAAAATCAAAGAAAATGTGAACTAATATTATACTGTAAACTCTTTTTTGACTTTATAAAACTTACTCAGCATATACTTATAACAAAATAGTTACATTACTTTCCTTTTCATTTAAAAATTTGGTTAAATTCCATGGATTCCACAATAATAAAATATACAGGCTCCAAGTTATTTGGTTAAATTAATTCGCTTTTCATTATAATGTTAACTTCTCATTCATAAGTTCTTTACTTCTAGTTCATAAAATAAATTAGAAGCAATACTGTTCCGTTAATGATACTTTTTATTTAAGAAGAACGATAAAATAAATTCAGAATACGGATAATCAGAGGGATTTTATGGAGAATCCAAGAGTTTCTTATTCTGATAGAGAAAATTTACTAGAATCGCTCATGATGAATGTAACTTTGGAATCAAGAAATATAATGGTTGTGAAATAAACAAATATATATATATATATATATATATTTTGTTCTTGTGTCATATAATTTAAAAATTTTTCTAAAACCACTCGTAATATTCGCTTTTGTAAGTATGATGTATTGCAATAGCTTACCAATGAAAAAATTTATTGAGAAAGATCTTGGCAAGTCAGCTACAACTCTCACCTCTTTAACATAAATATGTAATAATAATGTATAACTGACTACCTCTGTTATAAAGGAAGAATGAATGAAAAGTTCCAATTAAGATAGGGAACGAGTCCAGGAAAATATTTTAAACAGAAATACTTCGCGGTAAATCTTTTAAGACTTTGGTTATCCGAATTCGAGACTGTAACGAACCATTTCCCTCTAATCTGGCAGAAATTCAAGGTATATGACGTGTTTTCGTGCAGTAGACACACAACTCCAATAGAATACTTGTGAGTAAAGTCCGTCTGCCTTCGATCCATACCAAAAAGAACCTTATTCAACCATTGATGTTTATGTGCTAATAAAGCGCCACTGAAAATATACAAGTATTATTACTCATGGGAAATATTATTGGCGAATATGTTGTTGAAAATCGCAAGTAAGGACCTCTGCTAAATGAGCACTGAGAACACAAATCACCGGAAAGTAACCGAATCAAGGGTTTATCGGCAATTTAGGAAATTTACTGCTGTGTCAAATGAGATCTTTAGCAACAAACAAAAAATTTGCCCGAATCTTAAGTATTTATGACTCCAAATAAACGAAACGGAAGAACTTTAAGCAAAACATTGCTTGACCCAATATAGTGAATACCGAATTTTTGTTAAAAATGAAATTTGCATGAATGTAAAATTGGAGAGGATATCACAAATCCTAAACTAAAGATAGAACTACAGACAACTGTCCGTGGTCAAGACCTTTCTCTTCTTGGCTTTTGAGAGGAAACATGGTGAGTTCTGGCGCCTGATATATTTTAAGGACCCATTCATTCATCTCGTGATTTGGACGTATTCCACTAGACAGCGCTGAATTCTTAAAAGATGATCGACGGAGTCATTCTAGAGTCCAGAGCTCTCAAACGGAGCAGCTTTTCCGGAATATTCGCCAAAGATCGGAATATCCATGCATCGGATGCAAATTTTTCCGAAACGATTATAAATAATACTAACTACTTAAGATTGGCGAGGATTTTTATTTCTGATATTATTCAATTTGCCGAAACCCGTCATTTATTTGTTTTTTTTCCAAACCTTTTGATTTGATAAACATCTATTGATGGAATAGATGGAAGCGGTATTCAGAATTAGACAACAAAAATAATGGAATTTCAAAATAAAAATTGCTCATTACTACAAAAACCTTTCAGTATCCGGATGAAATAATCCATTCTTGTTCATTCAAATCCTGTTTGGGTTCAATCGCAATTCATTCCAAATTTTAGAGGAAGAAACAAATCTCATTGCCTACGGTGACGATATAGCAGTGTGTGACCTCAGTCACCTCAGTCGATCTGAAAAGTTATTCCAACTGATCTTAAGGGGCATTTTATTTAAGTTACCGAAATATAAATTTGTCACTTAGAAAGAGCTTTTTTTTAGTAGAGTTTTTGTTTATTTTCGTTTCCTAGGTTTCATTTGAACATCGATAAAAATTTTGAACCAAATTTAGTTTCCAAGGCTTTCTTTTGTATTCGATTAATAATAACGAGAACCTCTAATTACATTCGCCGTTTCACTTTTAACGCAATCACAAACAAGAAAATCTTATAGCACTTCATTCCTTAATTTCATAAATATTACAATCAACTTTTTCATCTTTTCTTTTTATATATAATTTGTTTCTTCTGCATTATGTTTCGCTTTTAAACATTTGTTTTCTAAAACTCTTTCAGGGTTTCACATAATATGATGAGATGCTCAATGTTTATTAATTAAGATGATTTCTAGATTTGATGTCATTGGGCAGAAATTAAATATTTTTCGATATGTTTGTTACTCTACACTATCGATTCTATCAACTGAACAACTGCAAGTTTAAGAATTATTTATATACAGATGTTCACTAATCTTTTCTAGCTAACAAAAGCTGTAAACATTATCATGAAAGTACTTACCCGTGTATTTTTCTTCGGGAACATACTTGTCTGGATTTCCACTGATCCGTATGTTGAATCTTCCATCTGCAGGTGTTCTTTGGGTGGACCTTGCCTCCTCAGGTTCTCTATTGCAGCGATGGCCCAGGGCCGACACCGTCGTGCATAAAAGCAGCAAATACATCGCCCTCCCTGTTAATTGTTTTAAACCACCCGCCATAGCGGTTGGTTTTTTCCTATCCAAAAAGAATGATGTCCGAATTACTTTCATATACACTCCTCATGTTAAGTAAAGGAGCTATTGATTAGATACCATCTATCATTAGTTTAAGGATTTGAACACTTAATAATTGGAAATAAAAGCATTGAAAGCAAGACCATCCGAAGGAAGGTGTTTCTGCGAACAATGTCATTGAGAGTTCGATGATTTTTATAAATCTCCTTAAAAACCTTTTCATGTTTTAATTGCGCTGTAATAATCGCGAATTGAACAAATAATTATATACTAATTAATTTCTCTCCTTAAAAAATCAGCAGTATATGCTTATATATTATGAGACGTTATATCAGAAATTTATAAAAATTGCTTTAATTTTTTAAACAGGCTCCTTGCTAGTTCATGATGTTACGTTTTTGTTAGTAAAAAATTATAAATTACACAAAATATATTAAAATTCTCTTTTCTCTCAGATAAAAGTAAATAGAAAGTTAAAATTGCTTCTACTATGATTGTTTACCAGTTTCCTTCCTATTTTAAACCAAATGATTTCGAGACATGCATACAAAAAGTTTATTGAAAATGAAAAGGATTGACAAATTTCGAGAGAAATATGAAATCCTAATGCATTGGCCCACCGAAAAAATCCATCATCGCTCTATTTTTTTCTGCAAGAACATCCAGGAAAATGGTAAAAATATATAATTTTCTTATAAAATATTCACCATTAGGCACGCGGCGTTAAATATGATAGCTTAAATGAATAAATCCAGAAAGAACTTTCTTAATATATATTATAACTTTCTTAATATATATTATAACTTTCTTAATATATATCATCAACGCACACTGCGTATTCATTACCGAAAACTTATCTTTTATGAGGAAGTAAAATTCTACCGAAGAAATTATTCTGAAATGAGTAAAGCTTTATCTAATGTTTACTTTTCTAAAAATCAAGACGGAGCAACTATTCTACTCGACTGAATATTTTAAGTTATTTTCGCATTTCGTTTACTTGACTCTTTTTTTTCTATCAAGTAGTAGTAAGTAGAAAGCCATCTTCGAAAGCAGATGACAGATGTGAGAGGCGGAAAACGAGAACTGTGGGAATTGTCTCTTCCATACGTCTTGGAGGCAAACATTTGAGCTGCTTCGGTTACTGAAATCTGGCACCACCCCCTTTGTAACTATTTGAATTGCATTTTTTCTGCTGAAACATATACTACGAAAGGAACTAATCCTTAGCTGAGTTCCTTCGTAGCCTCTGAAGACCGACGAAACACAAATATTGTTTGCTTTTGGGCTACGCGTGCGTCGCAAAGACTGAATCGTAGAAAATCCAAAGTTGCTTATGTTTAGTATATCGCTGTTAACGACGAAATAAGGAGAAATGACTCCGATTAAAACTACCGAATATCAATTTAAAGAAGGAATTATCTTGAGAAAAGTAATTACTTCAGACGCGTCCAATGATAAGGTGAATAAACGTTTGTTTTGAAAAATTCGAATCCGAGTTGAAACTCCAAAAATGATAAATCCATAAAAATGGATTCAGAGGAAAATATATTGACCTTGAATTCATTTGGGCAATTGAATGCCTCACGAATGAGAAGAAGGGAATTCATTACGTCTTACGATTATGAAATACAATAAAATACTGTTATACAGATACAGATTATGAAAACGGAATTTCCTTTAAAATGGGCGGAATCTTTAATTAGTAGGATTTTCAACTTTCAGGAAAATTGACGTTTAGAAATCGTTTATGAGAAAATATTTTTTAGAGTCCAATCACTCAAAAGATTTCCAGAGGACACAAGAGTTATTATTAATTTCTTCAAGGAGCATTTCTTTCTCAACATCATTTAAAATCTTCGGTATTGCTGATCATTTTGTGATCATCTATAATTCAAGAGAGAAACATTCACACTACTTTTCACAAACTCCCATAGCCAATTTACCAAATTCAACCCATATTAAATTAACTCTATTCCCATGATGAAGGATTCAATCACGCAAATATTTTTGCAATATTCTGATTAATCAGAAGCTCTGATTCACACCTCGTGAATGGGTGTGTTCGCATATACGCCTTAAGATAAACAGGGAAACCGTCCAACTCTTGCGAAATAGATAGACATTTTGGTTGGAAGTGTCGAATTTAAAACTAATTTTCGTAGGAGGTCCTCAGAGGAAGGGTGATTCGATATACTATTGGAATGAAGTTATTTATCAATCCTTAGAATTAATCCACAATAATTTTCAAAATTAGCTCTCATCGCACTAAAAATTTTATCGATTTAACGTAAAAAACAGCATGCCCTCATAATTTGAATCACTTCCTGAAAATAAAAAAATAGTATTCGAAAAGCAGCTTTTACCGTACTATAACCTCTTAACTGCTTCTATAAAGTATTTGAACGCTAAATTATTCTCATATTCAAATATTTACCGACCACATCGGCATTGGATACCTTTCAAGATTCGTTTGTTTGTAATCAGCAACACACGTGCTTTTGCCCCCCAACCCCTCAACGGATAGTGGTTTAGCCGAACAAAGTTATTCTCGTCGTACCCCACTAAACTTCCTTCTTCAAATCTCCCACAGAGTTGAGCAGTTGCTATGGACCGAAAAATTACTCTGAAATCAGTTTCTCTGACTATAGTCGAGTAGTCGTTGATATTACGATTCGAACATTGAGGATTAGGTCAATTACCAAAAACATAAAGTCTCTTATCCGATAATCTACGTATGATCGATCAATTTAATCATTCACTGATAACATAAAATGAGTACTTAATTTTCCTTTCGCGAGTTTAATATAAATTGGCGATTAAGTAAAGCGAACGTAAGAAATTCACCATAGAACTAAATTCCAAAACTTCCCCACGATTTAAATGGTAATTAAAATTTCGATCCCTTATTCTCCCATAAAAAATCAATGATTTTCAAAAAGAATCTTTGGTTGTAATTCGATGCAGTCATTATTCATTCTCAAAATAAAAACTTAGATGGTAGATTATTATAAGAAATGCTATCTCTACTCGGAGTAGTTTCAAAATGAAAAATAGGTGAAGTACTAAAATAAAATCTTAGGGTTTCAAACGATACCGACAAGTATCAGCGATTGGAATATTTCTTTTTTCAGGTATTATTGAAATTATGTATAGAAATCTAAGAATCGATTGCAGAGGATGTTGAATTCAAATTTCAATACTAATAGAACATCCTCTAGAATAAAATGAATAAATCCAGCATTTTTAATGATGAGTCGCAACTTGGTTGTAAACTCACACATGATATTGTTACAGAAAAACGTATTTTCCCTTCTGCTTTCGATAATAAAAATGAAGGAATACGGAATTGTAAATTTCACTATTTTTTGGTGTACTTTCTTAGGATTTCTTTCAATAAAGTTTCTCTCATTATGTTTTAATTTATGAATTCTTCAATTACTACATTAGTGAAATATAAATCATCTTCAAAATTTTAATTCGAATTAAAGTAATTAATGAGACTCGTTTATAAAAAGCTTCTTTTACGAAAACTTATGAAAATGAACTTAAAAAGTTACTTTCCTTTATTGAGAAATTTAAAGGGTATACCTCACTTTAAATAGGCATACTTTAATTTCATGCATTTTATTTTTATTCCATTAATTTTCATCGTTTCACAATTTTAAATCATTAATAAATCCTTTCCAATAAATCAAGAATTTCATTGATGATTATTATCTATCAGTATAATGGAAATTATATTATTATTTTTGATGATATTTCTCAATTATTTAACACGAATGATTACATTTGCAGTGTTTTATTTTAAGATTTGAATTTTCATGATTCTCTCGATATTCGTTATTTTTATAAATCGGTATTTCCATCATAGATAACGTTGCGCTTTAAATTGATCATTATTCACAATAATTTAATTATACAGATTTATGATTAATAGCATAATTGCTTTGGATAAAAATGAATGCTTTGGTTCCATTATTATTTATATTTTTAGATATCTTACATTTACTTATTATCAACAAGTAGACGGAAAATTATACTAATAGAGTAAAAATAACAGGTGATAATTAAGAAATTGGCTGAAGATAATATCATTTCCCAGAGGTCAATTAGTACTGTCTTTGTCAATATCGAATGCGATTTCAATAAATCGAAAAGCATTTAAATTGTAGTGCACTTATTGACGACTTTGAAGAAACTTTTTGCAATATTGTTGAGCAAGTACGGATGACTATGAAACCCAGAAGCTTTAACTTCGAGACGCACACTTTGATTTGCTGATTTTGTATCATTTTGATTTATTATAGACAATCTAGGAAACAAAGGCTATTTTATTCGTTGTAGCCGCATTTCGGTTGTATGTATCTGAGCTTCAATGATCCACAGCAAACTTTTACTCGTAAAGTTTGTGAGTCCGAATATGTAAATAATCTGCATTGATCATTAGAAAAAGATCTAGAATCCATCTATTTTGTCCTCTTTACAGTACTATCATGCTCAAATATTCGCTATCAAAAATGGTTGCTTTTAAAACACAAAATGTAAGCGATCTCTCACGCTCATATTTAGTTTCTTAAGCATCTTATTTTGGCGATAATTACGTCAATGTTCGATAATCCTTCGAAAAATTTACATTTTTATGGAATTTGAGAAGTATAAATCCCTAAAAGTATGGTCGGTAATGGATGAAGTTCCGGTGTATGGCTAACGAAATTTGAACAACTACCAGTTATGCGTTTGTAATGAATTGAGCGCTAATTTCTAAAGTCACCCAAAAAATCATATATTCACTTCTATAGAAGGAATGCCGTGAAGTGGAGTGGCACATAATTTGATAATGGAAGTTCATTTTCATCAAGAAGGCAAAAATGTTAAAAGATTTTAGAATGACTTGTAAATGTAATGTTTTTTGTGCTGCATACTCTTCACAAGATTACAATTATAGGAATTTTGGTTAAATTTTCAAAATTATATTATGCGTTTTAACGCCTTTATTGATGATAGGAATTGTACATTTACATAAACTTATATGAACAGATAAAATTTTATTCATTTCGCTCATCGTAACTGAACCGAAAGAATGGAAAGCGAAATTAACTGAAGAAAATTAACCTCATAATTTATTAAAGGATGCTTTTAAATTAATAACTGAATCAGTCGTGTACAGTTTACTTATGCACCACGATTATCAGCTCTTAAAGATATTTACAGACGCTATGGTACCATTTGAAAGAAAATTGTTGCAAATAACTTTTGTGTTATTTATAATTACAGGTCGGAAGGAGAGACAAGGTAACATGCATTGACATTATTTATTATTATCGAAAAACTACGATCAGATACTAATGATGACTTTTGCTAAAAATCGGATGTTTATATAAAATATTTTTGTGGATATTACCAAATTTCTTTCTACCAGTATGATTTCCCAAGTTCGACCAAATATTCTAGGATTAAATGTGAATTTTTATTACATCACGATCTTCGTATTTCGTGTTGAATTGCGATTTAATTTAATGGCGCGATGTCAAAAAAGTTTGCATTCAAATTAGAATAATTAGCAACGCTTAATAAATTAATATCGCTGTCGAACTGATTTATTCGGTCAATTCTTATTAGCGAAAAAAAATGAAACATTTCACCTTCTTCCTCAAAGCGGAGTATTTGAGCGTAAAAATTGCGATTCCATCGAGTAAACAAATTCTATTTTCGACACATCTTATAATTCTACAGATAATTCACCGGATTTACCTAAATTTAGCTATACAGCACAACATTTTTAAGGGAATATCGTATATTTGTTATTTGTAACTATAAAAATTACACCTACCTTAGAGGAAATCAAATTATCTTCTTTATTTTCCACAGAACACAGAACGAACTTCAATTGCGTCTACGTAACAGTTCGACACTACCGTAACTGATTTAAAAGGCTCGAATTCTGAGATAGGAAGATCAAGTGTTTCATTCTGCCGCTTGTGGGATGGCGGTAGGGTGCAAGGAATAGAAGCGCCTCTTCTGGTCAATTTTAGTACCGCTTTCACCGCGCTACGAGCTGAAATCGATGAAGAAATTACTCGATTCAAAATCCGAAGTTTCAATTTTTACTCTACATTTGAATACATCTCTTCATACTTATTCTAGTAAATTGGTATACTTTTAAATGATACTTCTTTTATGTCACATTTTGTTGAAGATTAATGTCAGTATCCTTAAATAAGGAAAATGGATGTAAATTCCACGCATTAAACTTAAAATTCATTGTATTCCAAGATGTTGAGAAATTGTAAAATACTTCCTTCCTTGGGCCAATAAAAATATTGACAAAGAACTGAGAAACGAAACGAAAAATTTTCGGAACAGGAGTTTAGAGAAACCAGCGATAGAGAGAAAATTTATAAAATATGCTATATATACCACAGAACATAGATACACAAATACCAAAAGTGTTAGACGATATGAATAAAATTAATGTCGAAATGTATGTCGTAAAAATAAAACAAATAAATTATATCAAAATAATACATCTTTAAGTAATAAAAGATAAATAATATCATCAAATAAAAATAATAAATGTACGAATTTTTACTAAATGGGCAATGTACGTTAATATCAAAATTTTAATTCTAGATGAAGTTCGTTTTTGTTTTAGAAATGGTTCTTTTTATTGGAATGGGTGATGTAACTCTAAGAAATTGTACCATAACTGTGGACAAGTGTTGCGAGAAAAATTATGTTCCAACCCCATTTAAAAAATATATTCACTAATGAACAATCTCAAAAAATTGCTATTTGTTCTATGAACACTATGTCGAAGATAAAGATTTTCCTTTTACTTCAGAAATAACTACCGAAAACTAGGCGCTAACATTGATTACAACGGTTCTGCATAGATAGTTAATAATTTACGCAGAATTCTGAAAACTAAAGAACGCTTTCACGATGAAATTGAATTGAAAGAGAGGCATAAAAATTTCCTCTAAAGATATCGATATAAATTTACAACCCATAAGATCTTAGACCAACCCTATCTTGAAGTTGCAAAAACAGTATTAACTTCCTTAAGCTAAAAACTGAAAGATGGAACAGCATTTCCTTGAGAGTAAATAATATGATGTGAAAATGTGAGAATAAGATAAAGTTGGATACGTACTTAGAGTTTATTCAACAGTAGTGATTTCATTGAGTTATTCCAATAAAAACAAATAATAAATATATTTCTACCATTGAAAGAATTAGATTCAGTAAAAGCTAATTAGATTCACGCCCGTTTTTAAAAATGGATTAAAGAGGACCCAAGTTTTATAAAATTATAGGCCCATCTCATTAACTTCACTGAACGGAAAAGTAATGGAGCGCACCATTGTTAGCTCACTAATGAAATTTTTAGATAGAGTTAAATATTTCGGTATGAACTAACATGGCTTCAGAAAATCTAGATCATGAACTCGGCTAGCAATATTCGAACACGATACCCTGAAATCAGCCGAGAATTTGAACCAAGAAGATGCTATCTTCCTCGATTTTAAGAGTTGTTGTTGTAGTTGTACAAGTTGTACCTGATGGCGTGACTTCAAAGCCATAGTTAGCTCGGGCGTTCCACAGGGCAGTGTAATTGGGCCTCTTCTATTCTTAATATATATGAACAACTTGAGCCTCGATATTGAAAGAAAGATAAGAATATTTGCAGATGACACGGTGATTTATAGAGGAATAACCACCGAGGATGAACGTGTTTCTTTATCAAGGAATTTAATTCGTATTCAATGTTGGTGCGAAAAATGGCAACTTTACTTTGACGTTAGTAAGTGCCCCGAAGTAAATTTCTTCGAAAGAAAACAGTTGCGTAAGAGTATAGCGTACCAAGTGAACGAATCGGATGTAAAAGTAGTAGACTCGGTTAAGTATCTCGGGATTACTCTCACTAATGGTATGAATTGGAGCAAGCGCATACGAAATATACGCGGTAAAGCAAGTAGAAAACTCGGCTTCATTAGGCTTGGTAGAAGTGACGGAAAAGTGAGAGAACGATGCACTTCGCGTTAGTTAAACCTAAGTAAAATACGCATCTAGTATCTGCGGACAAAATTAGTACCCGCGAACTCGAAAAGGTACAACGTAAAGCTATATTTGTAAAGAATTGCTACGATAAAAAGGCGAGAATAACCAAAATATTATCAGACGCAGCTTGGGGACATTAGCAGAAAGAAGATTTGCAGCTAAATTGCGTTTATTAGATAAGTTAAGAGAAAGTATGTTTCCGGAAGACATGATTAAAATTAAGCGACCACCCTGCTACCAAGGCCGATCTGATAATACGCGAAATAGATGCTAAGACGGATTTAAGAATTCCTTCCCGCGCACGACATGCGATAGGCCAAAATACGATACGCGATAATATAAAATAGGTGTTTACACCACCACACGCCGAAAGGCGGCTTACAGGGTACTACTCTAGATTTAGATTAGATCTTGAAAATTATATTATTGGCACATTAAAATTTTATAGAAATTAACAGCATAAGAGAAAAGAAATTCACTTCCGACTTAATACTTTCATGCCAAAAATATTACAAATCAGCAAGCAGTATTTCAATGAATGAAACAAAACATTTCATAAACTCGTATGGTTTTCCTTCTCTGCTATATAATCACTAAACTAAACTATTTCTTCTGAGTACGTATTGATAAAGGAAAGGAACGTCTTCTGGCAGTTTTTTCACTCCTCAAATTGAGACTTGAACTCAATTCTTTCTATGCTAAGTTTCGTGTTATCCATGGAAAATAAGCACTAAATATTATTTTCTTTGCTAGATATTAGTAAGAGTTTAGGAATCTTAAAGGGAGAGAGGGATAATAGCTTTTAACCACAAGATTCTCTGTAAATTCAACATAGTAAGGGGCTTGTATAAAGCCATTAAAATTAAAAAACCTGAAGTGCCAATCCACAAAGATTCTGTTGAAGATTACTTAAGCTTATTTCAGTCTGTGCAAAACCAAAGCTAGTGTGCAAAATTCTTTGCAAAAGTAAAATAAAAATCTTTGCTAAACATACGAAAATGAATGGGGAAAATTCTTAGTCTTTGTTGGATTGGATTATCTAATTTTATAGATAAATTTTCCTAAAAGCTAGCAGCTTATATAAAGATCGTAAGGTTAATTTCAAGAAATTTTCCTAATTGAATTAGGAAATAAACTCAGTACCTTGAGACAGAAATATTGATACACTTAAAGTTTATAATTGATATCCAAATAATATTTATGCACTTGAACTTTGATATTCAAATTTCATTTTCATACAGGAAAGAATGTATATTTAAAATGAGATAAGAATATTATTTGTAATTATTAATTGTCTCTAAAATTTTGCAAATTATTAACTTCTTAATTTGAAGAACTTGACAATTTACCTTTTTGAACAATATTTTTCTATTTTTACCTCAATTAGTTCATGTGTAGAAAGAACATCTTTCCTTACTGACTTTCTAGAAAATAAGGTTTTTCTGATATAGTTTGAGAAAAAAGGATGATTCAACAATTTCCACATATTTCATCTACTTATCTTAATAGCAGATGATCACCGGAATATACATTTTACCAGTTCCCAGCAAGTTGAGGAATAAAGGTATTTATCCAATATCTCAAAACATGATCCCTCAGAAATTTCTAAACAGTAGATTATTATTTACCAATGGCACTTTCCTCACAACCCATGTATTTTCTTCATTCTAAACTTCACCTCTATTTTCAATCAGTAATAATAATCCCTTATCACTCTTTAGAAATTTTAAAAAGCAAAATGAAAATTTCAGAAAAGTTATTAATGATATTGTTATTAAATGAATTAAAACATTCTTTACATCTAAGTTCATCATTTTAAGGGCTCTATATTTCAAAGCATCTTGTAAAAATAAAGCCTATTTCACAAAAGGTCATACTGATTATAGTGACATTTGAATATAACAAATAGCATGACTATGAATCCCCTCTTATCCATTAACATTCTTTATATATACGACTTTGAAATATATCAATTACCATCCCATTGCATTATTTCCTTTGGTACTAGCAATTATACAATGACCTTTTACCTGAAGCAGCTGAAGATTCTCTATCAACAATCACTATTCTTTATTATTAGGTATATGATGAAGAGAGAGAAATGAAGGAAAATCCCTCAATTAATAAATCAATTACTAATCTTTTAAGAGATATTTGCAATTACAAGCTTTGATTCGTATGAATGAGTAGTTGATTTAATATAAAATATCAACAATAATCTTATAAAGTTCTAATGAAACCAAAATCAAAGAAAACCTCAGACAAATGACTTTCATTTCAACAGTATGTTACACTTTTTTCAAATCTTTCAAAGTATTTAGCATACACGCAAGAAATCTGGATGGCATTGGTATTCCATACATCATTTACAGAAGTTAATTAGGCAACTTCATCTAATTGAGTATTAACAATCTTACACTGATGATACTGCAATATTAAATAGCACCAGCAAAAAGAAAACTGCCCTTTTGAAGAGATTAGTCCTTTGTACTGGATACAATACAACACCTTGGCATCTACTATATCACTTTTGTCAATCCTCAAGTAGAAATATACATGATTATACATACATTTGTTGTTATATCAATGAATAGGTGAATTGAAAAACTCTTTCACCCCCTACTTTATAAGTTTATTAACAAAAGAGAATAGCTCATAGCTAAAAGTTAGTATAAGTTAAAGTTCAGTTCCTGCATATCTTTATACTGCAGATAGCTTTCTCTTCAAATGCCAAGATTACACACATTGCTAAGTCAATTACACACCGTAGAGACACATACAGGCACTGCTTCCAACAATGAGCTGGAACAAGAAAAGAACTGAAGACAGAGGCAAAAGTACCTAATAGTTCACTGAATTGAGAGCAAAACCACATGCTATGGAGGGGAACAGACTCCCTCCAGTCAGCTGAGGTTTTAAGATGCCATCATTTCCTCTGCGCTGGAGGAACATACATCTGCCGTGGCGGAAGGCGACTGACACCTCTCCTGCCATTACCTACAGCATCTCTGTTGCCTACAACACCATTCCCACTGCCTAATCCTTCAACACCCCTCGATTCACCTTCTCTACAATCAGCCCAGACTTTACTTTGCCGCAAGTTGCTTTCTCCTCCAATTTCTAGGCCTCGACCCAGCTCCCTCTTCTGGAAGTCAAGCATCCCTGGGGGAAGGGGAGGAAATGTATTCAGTGCAATTCCTACCTGTAAAAGGCTGTAACAAACCCAACAAACTGTCAAACATTTTTATTTCCTAAAGTCTGAAAATAAAACAAACTCCTGTGATGAAAATATTTCATTATTGAAAAATAATGATGTTAAGAAAAGATATTGTGGAAAAAATTTATTCTTCCCTGTTAAGTAATATGAATGAATTCCTCACAGTTTTTCAACAGGAAAATTAAGGTATTTACCACAAATGTTTCACCCATCCACAATCTGCACAAGGTATCAAGGTAAAGTTTATTCACCTTTATAAACTTTTATATATTGTATACTTTATTATATATAATAATTATATGGCCTAGGTAATATTCTAATTTTTGGTAAGGTACATTCTAAATGCTTAATTGGTAAAGCTCTCCTTACTCAAACTTAGGATAAGGTCAAGTAAATCAGGACAAGATATGTTAACAAAAAGTAAAAGGTGCCCACTCCAAGCAAATATAAAAATGTGTAAACCAAAAACTTGACAACCTAAGTCTTCAACTGAAATGTCAATGGAAAACACCTTCATTACCTAACAGCTGACAACAGATGAGGAATTCATTTATAATACCTCTACCTGTGTGTAATATAATAATGCATAAAAATAACACAACTTAGAAGCTGTTTGCCTAACAATATCGATAAGTAAGAATAAATCACATTGGATTCATGAATCATCATACTTATCACAATGCAGTGTTGTTTCCACAAAGCATTTTAATGTTAACTTTCAAAACAGAACAAGTAAGCAACAATCTGTAAACAAAATTTAATTTAATAGAGTATTATTACACAATTAAATATTAAAAGATTACTCCATTACTGCAGGTAAGGAAATGTGATTCTAAGATTAATTGTAAGGAAGAACACCGCTGGAAGATGTATAATCTGTAAACATAAAGAATCATAAATTTTTCATGAAAATAAGAAATGCAACAGATACGTTTATTCATTAATGAACACTCCCTATCAATTAAATGCCACATAAATAATTCAAGATTACAAATCTCCCTGTTAGCATTTATTCTTGTGAATAAATTACCCTAAAAGTTCTTAAAGTATTTCCAATGCTTACCATACTAAACCATAAAATTGTCAATACTACTTTCCAAAATATAATACATAAATGGTCTCCAATTCACTTACCAGAAAATTGGTTTGATGTAAAAGAAGAAGGAGGCAAGTCTGTGACAGAGTTGATGAAGGCACTGGAAGACTGAATGGCAGGACCAAAATCACCCTTAAATTGTCCAAGAATTGATTCATTATTTGAACAACAAATATTATGAATAACTAGAATGAACTATGGAAGATAAATGCAGGAAAAGTAAAAAAATTTGGAGGAATAATAATATTACAGAATTTAGAAAAATTGGTGTAACAGGAAAATTGATCATTTAAGAAAAATAGATAAATATAAAATATTAAAACGATTAAGAGGAAGGAAAAATAAATAGCATAACATATATATGTCTAAAAATAAGTCAGTTTACACGCAAGCATTTCCAAAGTATGCATGAAATTATAAACCAATACTTAATTTTGCTGATATACTCAAAAATTAAACCAAAAAACCATCTTCCATCAAAATAGAAACAATTTAAACTGATTCACTTCTGAAGACTAGATTCCTCAAATTGATTTATTCCTCAAACCCAAGTCAAGTTGTTGATTATATGATGACTATCCAACCTATATAACACATTCAACAACTTCAGTAAACATCTCCTTTCACCTCTGTCTTAACTTAAATGTCTCTCTATGAAATGGTAGATAATGGAAATGTAAAAGCTATTACACTCCTTGATTCAGTTAAATTGATTTATCTTGCAGATTGGGTATATGAGTATTCACATCCATAAAATATCTCATACTCTCCTTGAATGAGCTAAGCCTAGAAGATAAATTAATTTGATCAAATGACTTAGAGAAAATAATGGAATGGTGTTATGATTGGCAGCTGAAGTTGAATGCAAAAAATATTCTGCATAACTTCTTTGAAAGAATATCTAGAACTATTGATCATTTTCATAGACTCCAGGGGGTGGATATAATATCATTAGAATCAGTAAAATACCTTATTATCACCCTCACAAATAAATTAATATGGGGTGCCTATATCATGCATGCAGCTTATGGGACTCTACCAGTAAGAATTGCATATGAGAAATCGAAAGAGTTCAGCAAATGACAATAGATTTCATAAGGAATCATAATGACAAATCAATGAGTCTTAGTCATAACCTTAAGAAAGGAGATTAGGATTTTCTACAAAATAGAAGATTTAAGCAAAGGATTATGCTGCTTCATAAATTCTGTAAAAGCAAGTTCTTAGAAAACGTAGCTGATATAATGGGTCCTCTCTGACACATGGGCCATTTGAATAAGGGAGATGAATGCTAGGACGAGTCACTTTAAATTTTTCCTTATTCCCACAAACAATACATAAAAAGTAATAAATTGCGTGAATAGAGTTATGGTGATTTCACCCCCTGCCACACTCTAATAGGCAGCTTGGAGGGTTGTAACATAGATATGGGCAGAGGTTCTTTTACTCATGAGAGCCATTCTATGGGTTTCATCACCGTTTTAAATTTAATTTCTGTAGGAAAGGATATTTCATCTTTTAGGAAAGTTATATCCTGTCGTTCACAACCAATCCAGAAAATTAATCAGTCATTAATCAGAGAAAACTCAAACAGAGAAAAATTTAAAAAAGCAATACACATTAAGCAGATAAAATGAATAAGATCATTTACATGAGAAAGCAAGCACAATCACTAGTGAAAATTATGACTAACAAGTATTTATAAATAATTATGGTAATGATCGGGGAATATGATTTTAAATTATATTTATTTATTAAATTAAAAATCATATTCCCTTATGCAATATCTTAAAATAAGTTACAAATATATACCTCAGATAATGGGAGGCAATCTTCTTGAAGAACCTCTTCATAATTTCCATATTCTGTAAAACGAACTACTACTGTTCTGTCAGAAACACCCGTAACTTCAGCATTATAGTACTAGAATAAGACGAGAAACTTTTTAATCACTGATTAAAAATATTACAACTTGGAATTGGACAAATATTAAACTTGGACTTTTAAAATTCAAAAAAAGTAATAATAATACTTACTGTGTTATCTTCCCAATATTTGGCCAAGCACTTATCACCCATTTTCCATCGCCAGACTTTAGCGTTGGGTCCAAATGGATCCTCACTGCTGTGGGAAGTAGTGGATGCCACATTACCAAATCCAGCACTTGGAAGAGATCTGTACATTTCTCCAGGTAAACCAAGGGTCACAGACGAAGGATCGCCAGGAGCTTTCATCTCTCCACTTCTAGCTGCATTTCCTTGGAAACCATCAGAAGGTCCAGAAGAAGAGCTGAAGAAGTGGCTGATTCCACTGGTGAATGGAGCAGGTTGCTGTGATTGAGAGTTGCACACTGGGGTCCTGCCACTCCGCCCCCCATCATTAAGCACTGATTTCCCATCCTTCCACCTATCCACGGGTCTTCCACCAATTCGTCCAATATTGTTCTCATTTGAACGATTCTGCATTTCCTGAAGAGGTTGATGGTATAGGCTGTTTGAATTTTGACTTCCATAGTTTTGATCAGAAACATGGTAAGTCCCAGATACAAATCCAAGCACTCCACCACCAACAACACTCCCTTGCTCTCCAGGCCATGTCTGGTACCAGGGGTCACAGAAACATTCCAATATATTAATAGCAGTTAACATGCACTACATTCTAAGAGCTATACCAACATGATTCCTACTTCCAGAAAGGTTACAATACGGTGAACATCCAAGCTACTTCAACATGCATCACCAAGAGTCTATCTAATTGTTTTCACCTACATTTGTCAGAAAAAGGTTTTTAATATAAACTGATACATAATGCGCTAAACTGATCTAATTTAAATGCCGTAGAGTGGCCTTTATCTTTGATAATTGACCTATTGATGTAATATATGCAATATAAAACCTTAAATTCATGTGAGTGGTAATTATTTTAATCAACTTATTTATTGAACTAAATTTGTTGACTATAAAAAAGGGATACTTATTTCCATTTAAATCAGACAAATACAATTTGAATCTAAAATAGGGCATTTATTGTTTAATTAATTATTTTGAAGAATGTTTATTTAGAAAATTTTTTTTCTCAGGATTAAGTAATAATTTAAAATTACTAAGTTGCACAAAGAAGATAATGACTTAAAAATCATCTTGGGATACTCATCTGCAACTTAACTTAGTTTAATATCAATTATACCTACATCAGTCTTGTTGATGTATTACGTACATGACAGAGGGTATTTCAAGCCCTGTTTTAGACAGTTTCTGTTAATTTTGGAAAGCATCAACAGCTCCTAATAAATCTTAATTCAAAAACTAAAAGTGAACATATAAGGAAAGTATAAGCTACAAGTATATGTAATCTATCATCTTCTAAAGCTAGTGAAATAACAGCTAGAGCTTGATTGAATTAATCAAATAAAAAGCAATTTATATAAGCAAGCAAAAAAAAAAGTTGCATGTCTCATGCAACCTATGAAATTATATCTCTGAAAAAGTACTTCCTATCTTGTAAGGAGTGCCATTTTTCAGTTTCAAAGAGTTATGGAATGTGAAGGCAACAGCCAGCTAACTCAATGCTGGGTTAATCTTTGAGATCTCACAAAATATTACAATTAAGAGTTCTAATTATTATCCAATTATTAATAATACATAACCTACCAATTAAAAATTTAAAAGAGATTACATTGTATTTGGGCAGATATTTCATTAATATATTCAATTACTATATTTTTAATCACATCACAACTAGCTTTTGATCAAGTATAATCCACTGCTCCTTAACAAAGTTGAGGATCATTCATTTACAGAATTTCATATCTACATCCTATGACACTGCAGAATGTATATATTATTCAACAGAAATGTCGGATAAAAAAGTTTAATCAATAAGTCACCCTATGAATTGCAGAAAATGTATTAATAAGTTAATTGATTCTAAATATTTGTTTATTTGAAACTATTACTTTTCCATGCATCATCATAAAACGGCAATATCTTTCATTCATATAAAATATATGCAAGAATATGACTTGCAAATTAACAGTACAGATATCAATTGAGTACTTTCAAATCCGCCACTGAAGTAGCATCTTCTAGTGACGAAGATGCTACTTTGGTGCCAAAATTGGTCGTATTAAAATTAAACAGTGGAAAATTTACAAAGTAATTTCTTTAATCCATATAAATAGTTTTTAGCCCAATATATATTAAGTCATCATAAATTATTTTAGTATAACATTGAACACCACACCAATCATGCCAGGACAAAACACAGCCTAGCTGTTTGGCTTTTATATTACTGTTTCATTAAGAAAATAATTAAATGTCTATATTCTAAAAACAATAAAACTAAAACCAAGATCTCATTCTGTTTCTATACCTCTATCCATTAACACAATAAAAATCAAACCCATAAAATTTTTCTCTGAATCGCTAGGTCCATGATGCAAATAATAATATGATTATCGTGAAAGATTTCAATTTGATGAGTTGTGATCCCTGAGCATTAGTAAAGATACATGGGCCTTAAAGCTGAATCCTCATAAACTACAGCCTCAATAAACAATGAGCCAGTATCATAAGCACTGATGCTGGCATAGGAATTAATGGTTTCCATGATTAAGAGTACACTAAAACTTGACCTCTAAGAGTATTATTATGAGAAATATCAAACAATTTGTTTCTTACTAAAATTTAACTTGATCGTATACTAGAGGACTTGATTAATTTAATAACTACCCCTGAAATTTGACCATGAAGCTCATACCATACTTTCAAAGAAAATATCTGAAAATCATGCATGAAGTATAAAACAAACTTAATTTACCATCACCAAGTTAACCAAAATTTATAATTTTAAGATACTAAAAAATATTAATTAAATCTGAAAATAAAAATCTACAATTTAATATCTACTTTACCTCCTTTAAAAAATACAAGTTTCATAACATTTGGATTTTATTAATAAATTACATAACTACACATTACTGTACAGATGTGCAGTTGTGCATTCAATTTTATCAATAAATAATTTTTAGACATATAATATTGGTATATATTAAAATTATAATGAAATTATTTTTTTACTTCATTAAGGTTTATACCAATCAACAAAAATTCTTCCTCAAAGAATAACTGGGTGACTATGTTATTGTGACTTGGCTACATAGGATGAATGGAAGCAAGAATAGTGACTGACAAAAAAAACCACAAAAAGTAAGACGACTGGGTTAAAGTTAGATTCATGTCACACTTTCCCTTCCATTCAACCTTTCTAAATTTTTCCCCTTTCACTTAACTAAAATTTAATTGACACACTTACTCTTCTAACCTTTAACCTGAGCCACCTCCCTGAATGAGAAATGCAGAAACGATTCTACCGAAATCTATGTGCAATTTTTAAATTGATCATGCTTAACTGAGAGACAATAAATTATTATTTTATTGATTATAATTTTTATGGATATTATTCATAAACTCCTTAAAAGTAGTGAAATACATAACTTTTTATCAGCCTTTATATATATCCATCACAGACAGTTGCTCATTAGCTTAGGGACATCTCCTTTATTCTAGGTCTTTTTATCTAACATCTATGTTGGACCACACAAATATACTCCTTTAGTGAATTGAATAAGCCTAATAATGATAAGGCCTCTGCCACACAGAGAGGTGGCTCGCAGGGTATCTACATAGACATAGATCAATATAAAGAGAATTGCCAGCATTAATTTCTCAGGGAGCAAACATTAAGCTTGTAAGAATGATAAAAATATCAAATTTATAACAAAGCAATGCCTTTCAAATTGAAATAAAATTATAAAAAGTTATTACATTAAGGAGAGAATGTACATCTTTAACTAGGAGAAAACAGGGACCATAAATATAAATGATATAAGCTATTACAACTTTAAAATTTGACTATTTGAGCCTATATATCAGCTCCTAGCACTTTCCACATAAGTATCAAAAGTCTATATGCAGGCTGGGTGCACTTAGAGGCTTGGGTCAAATGAATGAGAATTCTAAGTCTAAAAATATCTCACCTGGTAATTTTGGTTGCTGTTGACCCCTTGATTCTGTTGTTGATAATTTTGGTGTTGCTGGTAACCATGGTTCTGCTGATAATTTTGCTGCTGAGATCGTTGCTGGTTCTGAAAACGTGGTGGCTTCTGTTGTTGGGACTGATTTGATGGTACCAAACCAGTTCTTGAGCCTATCCTTCCTTCTGATCTATTTCCACTACCACCCCCTTCTCTTTGTCCAGAATGATTTCCCTGTGAGCGACTTTGAGAAGAAGTATTGCTTCCAGACCATTCTCCACCCCAATGATTGTTGGAAGAAGAGGACTGAGCATTGCTATTGACAGTTGAAGAATTATTTGTTCGTCCACCACCCCTAGCCCCTTCCTTCTCTCGGCTCCACTTCCCATTATTCTCACCACGATCTGTATTGCGAGGTTTCCGTTCCCCAACATTTACCTTCTTCTCAATTTCTTTCTCTGGTAATCAAAAAAAGAAATCATTAACTTATCATTAATAAAGAATAACTTGTATAGTAATTTGTTTTGATAATTAACAATAAATATCAAATTCCTTGCTTGCAAACATTTAATATTTAATCATTAATGAAAGAATAACAATAAAAGAAGCAATGAAATAGAGTAATAAATAAATATTTAATAATGCATAGTTCATTTCATTCAAGGTGGCTCAAGTTTTTCAAGTTATACCCCTTCCACATGTATCATGGCAGTAACCAAACAGAGACCAAAATATCATATAGAGAGAAGCTAAAAAGTAAAGTTCTATTCACACGTAATAAGATCTGTACTCACTATCCATCAACAATCTTAAAATCCTAAATTTAGACACAATTTTAATTAACCTCTGAATAAATATCTAAAAGAATCAGTTTCCCAAGAATAGAAAATCAGATTAAAATTTTTTAAACAAACAATTATTATTTTTAATTTACAAATAACATCTACATAATTTGTTAACATTTATATGAAATAAACTGGAAATAATATTATGCATTGAATTTGAATCTAAATTCAGATATACACACAGAAGAACTTTAGCACTAAATAATAAGGATAAAGATCATGATGGAGCACAAGAAAACTATACCTCTACTTTATATTAATAGTAACACAGCCTTTGAGTAAATAAATACAGGTATACTTCTAGTCATATTGAGAACATTAAACCTCTCCCTCTCTATTTTAACATAAATTTCAACATATTTTTCCAAATAAGATTTCTTATTGAGAAATAGCCTGAGACTGCAAAATAAAAACCAATATTATTACTCTACATATCCATGCTCAGGTCTAACCTCCTCAAAATATACTAATGAGAATAAACAAACATAGTTCCATATCATTCCTAAGTCAAATTCATACATGCCTAATCATTTTTCATGCAAAATTTTTAGTTACTAATGTATCAATAGTGAAATTTATGAAAAACTTGCATACCAATTGTAATACACAATAAAAACATAACTCATCCAGTCTGTTTATCTATGTTACAAGGAATACAGAGAGAATCTTTCACTATTTTTCATGTTCTTTATTAAGGTGCTAAGTCCAATCTATCCCATCCTTTATTAAAATTTTATTAATAGCCATAATCTCTATTTTTAATAATTAATCTAGTCTAATATTCCTATTTAAAACTGATCTGAGTGTGTTTTTATCCTGTATGAGATGGAGAAATAATTATTGTTATTATTATCTTTATAACAATAAATATGTATGGAAAGTTATTTTTCAGGAGATACTAAAAAAAACAGATACACAACAGAGAAGGCAGAGATAGCCATAGGCACAACAAACAAGGTACTTGGAAGATTAAGATTAAAGTTCTGGTCATACCACTACTATTTTCATTTGTCATTCCTCAGCAGATTACAAGTTAGACGAATTTTGATCATACAACTCAAGGAAAGATTTTAAAAGCTATTCTCTGAAGAGTCTTTTAAATAAAATGACTTACTTCTGTGTAAAATATGATTCAGTTGATTAACTCTTACATCTTACTTTTGAGATTCTAATTTTTAAAAAAGGTTGCATCAAAACTTCCATAAATTTTACGTACAAAAGTATTTTTCTCTATTTTTTAAGTAGAAGTATTTTTCTCTTCACATGTACAGCAATCCAAATAAATTTTACCAGTAAACTATTGAGGAAATAATAAATATCCTGGAGGAAAAACTTTTGAACACCCCATCAAGTAAATGAGATAAGATAATAATTCATCACACAATTATTCTTATACATTAACATTATAATGAAAGTCTTAAACTATGATAGGAAAGCAATATATTAAAGGCATTAATAAATATTAAACTTCAAAATTCCTTTACCCATTATTATTAAAAACCTGTAATAAGTAAAATAATAAAAAGAAATTAATCAAACCATTTGGAATGGGCAGCTTGTCCTCAAGGAAGTCAAAAAGAGATAAGTTGCCAGAGGGCTTGGAAAGTCCTTCTTCTTCCCTATCACCACCTCTACGTCTCCTACCACCTCTTTCCTCTCTACCACCTTCATCCTTCCCTTTGTTTGCTTCCTTCCCTTTCTGCTGCTCCTCAGCTCGCCTCTAATATAGAAAAGGACATAATTATTCTTCGTTCTTATTCAGTAATCAGCAGAGATGAATGCTCGATAAAACTGTGATCGTAAGTATTTCCAAAATCAAATAGAACTCATAGACACAAGATTTTGGAAAAACTTTGTCCAAGAGTGGGCATAAGAAAATTTTTTAATTCAGTTCCAATTGTAAACCTAATGCTAATCTCTTTCATAGGTGATAATCAACCAGCCAAAGATTTCAAAATGGTATTAATACTTGAACATTGAAATGGAGTACATCAATGCCTCCCATATTTATAATATAACAACCCTAGTATCTTAATAAAGCAATCACACATTCCTTGTAAGATTCTATAAAGGTAAAAAAGAAACAAACAAAAAGCAGGATATTTGGATTCAAGTCATGGTCCTTAACACATTCCACCAATCTGTGGAAAAAAGAACAATTTACTTGTTTATTGAGGATTGAGTTCCACAGAACTACGCCTTCTCTGTGGAATTTATTATGAGTGAATCAAGTTGTGAGGTTTACTTCAAAATATTTCGTCAAAATTAAACTTAAATTATTTATGATTTTCTCCAACTTTCTGATTATAGACAATATTAAAAGGCTATCAAGATTAAGTATTACCTGCAAAGCTCTTAATGCTCTATCAACATTATTTTTATTTTGACGTAAAGCATATTCTGCTTGAGAAACTGTAAATCCCATGTCCACAATCTGCTGTACATTATGATCTAGCATCTGCAAAAAGTTAAAATAATATATATAATTAAGGTTCTTTAAGTGTTTCCTTTACTACTCATACATAAACAGAGTATCTTCTCAATATACCTGCTTATTTCCACCACCAAACACTTTTTTACAACCTGCTTTTGCAGCTTCAGCTATAGCATCCTTTCTTTGAGCTTCAAACTCCGGATTTTCTTTGTTTTCTTTATTGCCAATGTCCAGAGACTGAAAAATATTGATTAAATTAAAGATTGACATTGAAGTTTTAAGACTGAGTTTCACTACCTTTTATTCTTGTAACTACGTTTTTAAATTGTTCATAGTTTTCTGCTTTTGATTTTGTGAATAATAATATTACTGGAATACATTTATTCGTATTTCTCCATCTTCTATTATCTAATCACTACACTATATTCTAGGCTATTCCTTGGATTCCATTTTCTCTGCCTCACATTTTGCTCCACTCAATACAAAAAAGACAATAGTGGACAACTGAGTCACACAACATCCAAAATTTTATACCTCACAGATGATGGCACTTATTTAGTAAACACTGCAGTAGTTGCACATGGTTTTTTGTTCCAACCAAGCTCTCATCAACACTCAGCTGCATAAGTGGAGTATAATGGTGTCTGAGTTATAAGCATGATCAATGAGGGCTTTTGGCACATATGCTATATCTAGGTTCATCAGGTCGAGCAAGATTTTTTGTATCAGCTATTTGGAAAAATTTTAAGATCATCTGGAACTGTTTCTTGAAAACATTTTATGGAACTATGGAAGCCATTGGATTTATGAAAAAACCACTATGAGGCTATTTGTTGGCCACCTATTTATACCCATATTTATAATGCAGGCAATGGAACCTTTCAGTTCACACGTTATATTTGCCCATTTAACTGAAGTGATGTGAATGTGCAAGTGAACTTGATCTTGAGACAGGGAACTCGGGAAGAATGATATTCTTATTTTCTTTGCCAAGGTAATTCTTCCAGGACAAAAAATTGAAACATCACTATCTGATGACTGAAAATCTTCATCATCAGTGTCCAATGAAAATAGGCTGCCATTTTCAGATGATTCCAAAAGCATCCTTACTATATCCTCACTGTTTGAATGCTTAATATAGGTGAATAGGTGACCAAAATATTAATGATTGATCACCTGAGTGATCTGAGTAAATAGGTGTAATTTAAAACTTTTCTTTCTTTAGATAAATAGGAAGAAATATACATAGACTGTGATCTCTATCTTAATTAAAACAGTACACATCCTATTAGAAGATATAATTTAATATCTATGAGCATAAATAAAATAAATATTTAAATAATGACATCAAGATTGAATGAGGAAATCTGACAGAAAAATTGTTTACTATATCCTGTAATATAAAACTCTGTTGGATAAATCATCAAAAAGTATTCTTTCATTTTCATCATCACAGAACAGATTTTGTAAACATCAATTAAATGGAGGTAATTTGAATGTGTTCTAGGTCCAAATACTATTTTTGAACAGGACTAAATGAAATTTGTTTAGGAACTCAGGAAATTTTCAGTAAAAACTAAAACAATAATTTAAAAATAATTTGCAGCTTATTTATAATTATTTTAGTTCATGATAACTCTACTCTAAATAACACTTTGCTTATTTCATGAAATGTCACTTAATAAATATTGGTAAAAAATATGTATAAATAAACATAACTCATTTATTAATTCACTCAAGACAAAAATATTTCATATTATTGGTTAAATTAACAAAATATGCCCCTAATGACACAATAATTACATGCTAATTTCATGCAAACAGAATTAGTTATCAAATTTGAAATACTAGCTGCACACTAGAAAAATAAAATAAGAGCAATGGACTAAAAATATAAAAATTTATCCAAAAAAAACATTTAGCTACCTTGAAGTTCCTGTCTTGAGGATTTGCCCTGAGTATTTTTTGGCCAAAAGGTATCCACGGAGGTGCTGCACCTTCTTCAGTAGGCCAATTTCTTGAATGCTTAGCAAGGCTCTGTATTATAAAGGCAGAAAAAACAACTTAAAACTGAAACAATGGGCTAAAAGGTATTTAAATTTTACATTAATCTCATACAGTCTCAACAATCTACAAATAATAGAAAACAGAATCTAAGTAAGATACAGATGGCATCAAAAAAAAGCAAAAATTGAACAACAAAAAGTTAATAAAAACTAAAACAATGGTAAATGTACATTCTTTAACAGTTGTTAGATCAAACAATCCAATAGGTCTGTACATATCTGTTATATTCATAAGGACATCTATCTCAATGAAAACTTTGTGACTTAATCCACATCTACATAATGATAATAATAACATGTTTATAGAAAAAATAAACTAAAATACACAATTCAATAAGCAAAAAATTGTAGCACAATATATGCCACAACAATTGAATAATGGCTTCAAACATGGAAACTACCACCAAAACATGTAAAAGTGGAATTTCTATTTGAGAAAGAGAAATTTCAAAATGGAAAATCAATTTGAACATAACAAGCATGAATCAAAACTATTTTCAATAAACAATGTTCCCTTAAAACAAACCAATAGCGATACAGTTTGGGCTTTTTTCTTATTAATCTTTTCTAGTATTTTTGAAAAAATGTAGAACTAGAGATCTAAATGAATATAACAAGATGAAAAACAAGAATAATCCAAAATTGCTTCAGAAAGATAAAAGGAAAGCACACATTATCTATTAGTAGAAAAATAGAAGAAATGGATACAGACAATAGGATTAAAATTTATTAATTAATAGATCCTAGCATGTTAAGTATCTAGGTAAAATGTTGTCGGAAAGATTAAAATAAATTCAGGAGTACCCCAGCTATGCACAGCTGGGCCTTTGCTATTCCTTATATTTATAAATGATTTGGCAAAGGAAATGAAATCAAAAATCAAGCTTTTTGCTGAGAATTGTAAAATTTATTACATAATAACTAGTGGGGAAGATACTAAAATATTGCATTATGGCATTCTTAGAGTATAAAAGTGGGATGGAATAATGATAAGCACAAAGAAAAGAAATCATATTACATTTACAAATAAAAGGAAAGAGAACGATTAGTTACAAACTGAAATCTGGAAAAATTAAAAAAGTAAATAAATGTAGATGTTTAAAAGTTATATTATATAACAAAATATTTATAATGGAGTGTTCATACAAATGAAATTATTTCAAAAGCATTTAAAAATATGGGGTATAATAAAAATATAATTAGTAGTATAGATACATAAATACAAACAAAAAAAATAAAATTCATTAGGCAGAATTGGGACTGAGAAGTTCATTATTTATGAATCCAAGACATCAAATGGAATTAAGAAAACATGCATGCATAGAATAACCATATATCTGTAAATGCTGGTAAAAACTTTGGTTGTTCTAAATATTAAACACATAAATATATGAATAGTAAAAGTATATTGAGTCTTAAAACAACTAAAAACATCTTCTATTCACTCAGACTAAACTAATAGAAATCAAAGTCATACTGAGTAGAGGGCAGACAGTTTTTATATACTCTTATGTTTGTATTGAACATAACATAAGTTGGAGAATCTTTTTCTTTGTTACAAGATATAAAATACCGAAAAAGAAGACAACAGTGTAATGTGATACCATTAACTCAATTAACAACTTACCCTGTTGAGCTCCCATTTTTCAACAAGAGTAGTAACTCGACCACCTAAAACCTCTAGATGATGAGGTCTCAACAAAAGGAGACCATGCATAATTGGAATAACACTTCCTTTGAGCAGAATTTTGGTACCAGGAGGAGTATTGAGGCTGTAAGAAGTTATAACATAAATAGGATAGCAACTTAACAGTTATATTTATCATGATATAATTATTCATAGTGATAGACAGCAATATTTTTATGCTTTCATTCTCGTTTATACTTAACACAAGAATTCTAATTGGGAATCTTGAGCTGAACACTATGACCTGCTATATCATTGGAGAAATACTGAATTATTCTTTTAACAGTTACAATTACTTTGAATCGATATCATTTATATCTATCTTCAATACTGATCTCTCTAAATACAGCTTTAACCTCTCAAATCAATGAAAAAATTAAAATTCCAAAAAAATTAAGGGCACTAAGAGCAAAGAATGCAGTACATCCAACTTTTCGATCCCATTACTTATCTTCTTTTCTATCAGTTTAAAAATAATAGAATCAGTTTAAAAATAATAGAATCAGTTTAAAAATAATAGACGAGAAAATGTACATTAATGAATCACAATGTATTACAGAATCACAAGTGTCTATACATTTTTGAATAATGTACTTAAAAACCTCATTTTTCTTAAATAAATCGATTCCTTTGATTGATCAGATATTTGAGAATAAAAATACCAGTAAAAGAAGCTAACTATTAGATACAAGGCCGAAACATGATAAACATTAGATGTATGATCTCTAATAGCTCTATCACTGCAATTAAAACACAGAAAAGACAGAATTCACGAATTAAATCATTAACACACCTTAGCGATGGTATATTTTCGTACTCGATAGCTTGGCAGGTTAGTTGTCCATCTGACAACGTAAATTTCAGCATTCGTGGTGCTCCTCGGGATTCCTCATTAGCTTTAGGTGCAGAAACATTCCTGACTTTTTGTACCTGAATGACCATCTTGCCGGAAATCTATTCGAAAAATATAAAAGTTCTTGGTACTATATGTATATATGTATGTATATCTATATAAATTTATGAAACAAAATAATTTTAATGGATAGAATCTTTATAAACATGAAGCCAGAAATTTGAAGAAACTCTGCTGTACATAGAGATGTTCGAAATGATATCCATACGAAAATATCATTTCTACAAAATGACCATTGAACAGAACAATTACTTATAATATTATAATTACTAATTGTACTTCTGTTAAAGATACGTTGCTTGTAAAACGCTAAATAATATTCCATAAGGAAAACGACTATTGAACATATTCAAGATAGAATAACCATAATAAAAATGTTGCTCATAAAACCTCAGAATTATTTCAAAGGTAATCTGTTTGCATTGATCACCGAAGAAGGATAGTTACTTACATTTTCCAACTTTCCATCGGTAACGTTTTCGGGAAAGCATCCTGCACCAATTTCACGTAAGTCAAACTGTTAAATATTATGAAGATATATTATTACATTTTTTACGATGGATGAAAGCATATGATCTTAACGTATAGAAATACATACCAAAATATTGGTCATTAATACTTACGTCAAGTGCTTTACGAATTATATTTTTGACATCACAACTACTTTCGCCATCGGTTAAATGTTTTAGACCCTCTTGTGAAATATACCTAAACAAAAAATTTAAAGAAATGCTGAGTAAAAATCTTATTTTACAGGACAAGCGGCAAAATTGTTAACATACGTGGTGGAAGTATACTGAGTGAATTACTCTTTGGAATAGCTCTAAATAATTTTTAAATACTATTATTCATGAAATTAGTCCAATATAAACACTATCACTTGCAGGGGTATTTATGTAAAATCTTACCATCCTATTTCCTTCAACTTTTCAAGTACGGCCATCTTTGAGTAGCATCATACCAGAGGTCGATAGGCAGCTATCGAAAACTTCGTGCTTCGGTTTACTTCAAGTTAAAACTTTCGGTAGAACTTACCTTAGTGGCGAGTGCCTCTGATCTCGGGAATTCATTAATAGAGATCGAGAGTAAAATTTAACAATTTATCTCGAATTATTGTCACCATTGCGCAGTTCTACAGTCACATTGTGCTGGTACAGATCCCCTTTGCTAAATTACAAATTATCATTACCATCATTGCATTTGTTACATTATTTCCGTGTCCTCAGTTAGGTAAAGTTAAACGGTGACAATGATAAGAATTCAGCAGTACAGTGAAGAAATGGAATTAGTGGAGGAAAAGAAGAAAGTTCGAGAAGCTGTATTAGGAAATGTAGCAACCTTCGTGTTCCTTGTTGGCTTAATAAGAGCGGGTAAATATTTAATCACATTTCGTCCCAGTAGAACGGCTAATATCACTAACACAGAATAATATAATTAAATTAACGTTCAGAAATAATTTAAGCCTTGTTATGTATCATATTTAGATAAAAAACTGGAAGTTAACTTTGTGTAAATTCTCATCTCATTTCAGTTCCGTACGTGATGCAGCAATTGAAGAGTTAGTTTTTATGAAGCATTTAAGATCGACCAAGGAATTTAATATTTTCTCATCCATCGATCCTGTCGATTTATCTTCTAGGCATTGTTGAAAATTATAATTTCATTGTTCCTGATGACGTTCTTTCATTAATATACCATTGGGAATGTAATTCGAGAAAAATAAAGTTCTGAAAGAATATTTTGTCAAGATTTATTATAAAATCATCAAATGCTCTTGACCATATACTCCAGAAGACAGAAATATCCAAATTTGCACCGACTTTTGATATTTTTACATAAATCAGAATTTTTTTCATTGGGGGAGTTCTAAAATGCCATCCAGATTATTTAATAATTAGAAATAACTCCGCAATATTCAGATATTACTGTATTCTGTAGTTATGTACAAACTGAAGTAACACTTTACACTGTACATTGAGCGTTTCAAATATTTATCACTACACTAAACATGCTACCATCCATAATAAATAAGGAAATATTAGGTATTGCACAGGTGGGCAGACACGGGAATCACAGTGCAATCCAAACCAACAGGTCAAACTGCACAGCACTACACACCCTTTACAGGTGTAGGAAACACTTTGGTGGAATGTAATGGTGAAGTTTTTTTTGTCATTTTATAAAAAAAAATATACATATATAATTAAAGGAAAAGGGGTACGTTCCATAACAACCTGATGGGTTATGGGTGCCGAACAGTTTGAATCCCCTAGTATCAACAGCAGCCATAAGAAAGTTCCTTTAAGCCAATTAGGCTCAGAATGCAAGTCTTCCCAGATAACCACCTGTATTTTTCTTTCTTCTTCACAACCACCAACTCTCAAAATTACAGTGATTTCCTTCACTTTATCTCCTTCACAACATCAAGAATCTGAGATCTTTTATTTAATAAACATCTTAAAAATGTTACAGACATGATTCATGATACCTGGCACTTCTATGAAAAAATGAAGTTTATTCCTGATGCTGAAATCACTTAAAATCTTGAGGGCACTGCAATTTCTCATCAAGACAAAAAATACCGTTTCCACACATTATTTGTATTTTTCCGTGCCATATAAAGTTTCCGTGTGCAAATTAAAGCACCACACAACTGTCAAGGGAGCAATACTTGCTAATGAGTAGAAGACATAAGAAAGTGTCCGTCCCAACTCAGCACCCCCATTTCTCATTCACACCAAATAACTACCACCACAAGCTGAATTGTTCCGTTCTGGCTTCTTTTTTACAGCAAAAATTAAGTCTTCGTGGGGAGGTGATGAATGAATGGGTAATGATAGCAGCTACCTAAAAAAATTCTCTAGGGAGCAAGATCAGTCGAGGCCTTGTTGAAAACAAGAAAACTAATATCTTGAGGGGTTCAACTATTTTTGTGACTGCATTTCAAGGTTCCATAATAACTAGCTATACAAATGTGTTAATTCTTACAATAATGTAAACAAGACTTACTTAGAAAAACACACACTTGAGTTTCATCAACTTCCATAATATTAAGACAACATGTTTGCAGTTGCACTTTCTTCTTCAGACATGTGCTTGCAAAGGTTATAAAATAAACAAACAGCACATTTTCTTTTTCAAATTTGTTCGCAATCTTTCTTAATTCAGCACTAACACAGCCTCAAGTAGCCAAATACTTTTTAAATCTTCCAAATACTCCACCTCAGGAATAACAAATCACACAATATGTACACTTCCACACTCTTAAATTTATGTGATTATCCACACAGCCCAGAAAGACAACTCCCCAGGAGGAACAAGGGCTCACAGAAATTAAATCCTCATCATCAGAGCATAGCTTAATTTACTGTTCTTGGAGTGATGCACCTGAACACAATTTGTTTTCAATACGAAAATGATGGTCGGCTATTTTTTCAATAGAGTATGGTGGGTACTACAATTGTTCAACAAATTTTGACAGTTGGTCCTGAGGTGTCATAGGAGTCATGTCCCCTTCTCCACCAACACCAGGTCCAGGACCTGGTCCACCCAAACCTAATTGTCCTGGGCCAGCTGGAGATTGATGAGGCATTCCTACACCACCACCACTTCCCCCTCCATGTCCACCACCTCCCAACAATGAGAGCATCATTTCACTACTACCTAAGCCTCCACCATCAGGTCCACTTCCAGGGGCAGGCATACCAGGGTGAGGAGAATGAGTGGGGGTGGGTGTGTGATGATGAGGTGAAGGTACAGGTTGAGAACGAGGGGATGGAATAGGTTGATTTCTAGGTGATGGAATCATGCCACCCTGGCCTTGACCTACCACCATGCCACCTCCAGCACCCCGAGGAGAGGGATTTGGCTGAGGTGAGCGTACTGCTTGGGAAAGTGTAGGGGGAGGGGAACGCACCTGCTGCATAAGCTGTTGCTGCTGCTGCTGTTGCACCTGGGAGGGATTAGGAGGACCCATCATCCCCTGACTTGGAGACATGGGAGGAGGAGTAGGCTTAAGGCCCTGCTGCTGCTGTGCAGATGCAACAGCTTGTTGTTGTTGCTGCTGCTGTAGAAGCATTGCTGCCTGAGAATTAGCCTGCTGCTGGAATTGTGGAAGACCTTGAGGTCCACCACCATACCCATCAGGACCTCCACCAGGACCCTGTTGGAACCCACTATGCTGCTGCTGCGCAAAAGCCATAGATGCTGGATGTGGTTGTCTAGGCGGCCGCTGGCCATATGGTGGTGTAGGGGGTTGCTGAAAACCACCTTGCTGTTGCTGCTGTTGGTGCTGTTGCTGTGCTTGTTGATGCCTCTGCATAGCCATTAATTGGTGCTTATACCATGGCTGTTGAGCCATCATGGCTGATTGTCCTCCAACCATCCCCACCTGCTGTTGTTGCTGCATTCCACCAGGTCCAACTTGAACTGCATTACCTTGGCTCACCATCATACTCGGAAGTGGAGGACCACCTTGCATCTGCATACCTGCACCCATCTGCATCCTTGGCTGCATTCCTACACCTTGCATACCAGCCTGCATCTGCTGTTGTTGTTGCTGCTGTTGCTGTTGTTGTTGTTGTTGTTGCTGCTGCTGCTGTTGTTGCTGCTGCTGTTGCTGTTGAAGCATCTGCTGCTGTTGCTGCTGCTGAGTGAGCATAGGCTGTTGGTGCTGCTGTTGCTGTTGTGACTGCATTCCATGATGATGCTGATTATGGAGATGCCTCTGCTTGAGGAAGGCAGCCATTAATGGAGGATTCTTTTTCAGAATCTGCAAAATCTGATTTTGCTGTTCAGGTGTATTAGGTTTCTTGAGGATGTGTAACAGATGACTAAGACCTTGTTTATTGATAACTGGCTGAGGTGCTACACCATGTCCACCAGGAGGAACATCTGGTCCTCCAGGAGACTGATGTCCTCCCATTCCAACATTTAACAAATTTCCTTGCACCTGCTGCTGCTGAATCAATTGATTTGGAGCAGGCTGCCTAACACCAGAGTTCTGCTGCATACTACCAGGATTTCCATACCTATATAAGTGAGGAGAGACATTTAGCATGGAAATGGCAAAACATGACCTTCAATATACAAGCCAATACCCCAATTTACATACTATAGATGCATGTAAGTATTTGACAACGCATTGATGAGGCCCAAACTTCTATAAATCAAATAACCATAAATCACTCAATTGGCAGGAAAGGACTGAAGGCTTTATTTCAATAATAAATATATTAAAAACTTTATGACATCTCAAAGAAAATTAAATGCAATTATTGAACACGAAAAAATACATTGATATTAAAGAGATAAAACTAGAAAATGTAACTAACCTTGATGTCCAGTCAATACTAGGGAGTACAGGACCTGGTCCACCAGGTCCAACCATTTGGCTGCCCATAGGTCTTTGCATAGCAGGAGGTGGCATTACTGGTGAAACTCCAACAATTGGAGGGTTCATCTTCCCATAATGAGGAGCCTGTTGTCTTGCAGCTTCTTCTTGAACCTAAGTAAATATGAGCAAATCATACTATAAGTGTTCAAGCAGAAAAAATAGAACAGTGTGAAACCCATATAAAATATATAACACTAAAATAAAAATCATTAAAAGTCAATTATTATGTTATCTTTAACTTTTGCATTCAAAATTATTTAAATTACTTAATACATAAAAATTGGATAAAATGTCACTTCTACATAAATTTGAGGATCAAATTATCTATAATTATTATTTATAATTGTTAAATAACTAATATTTCTTTTAATTTTTACTTAGGTATTAACATTTTAATTGTGATGCAACAAAACATTTAATTTAAAATTAATTCACCAATGACAGACAGGACCAACATAATGTATCAGGAATCTAAATATTTTTTTATAATATAGATGGACAAAGGATATATATTACTTCACTTGTCTTATCTTACTTCATTGTCTTAATATCTTACTTGTTTGACAACTTCCAGAACATTCTCAGGAAGTTGCTGAGTTCCAGGTTTCAATCCAGTACCACTCTGATGAGGATGAGAAGCACATTGGTGCATTCCTCCAGAAGGCCCTCCACTGCCCACGCCTCCAAGCATTCCTCCTGCTTGCATCCCTGCTGCAGCTATAGCACTATGTATTCCTGATACCACCTGAGGCAAATGAGGTCCACCCCCCACACCAGCATTTGTAGGCATCATGGACCCAGGAGCTCCTGGTCCACCTGGAGCACCTGCCACTGGAGCTGGTCTTGAATTTTGTGTTGTCATAGCCATCCTCCGCCTAAGGAGTTGTGCCTGTTGCAGGCGCTGCTGAAGTTGCTGCTGTTTTAGTTTATGTTTGATGTTCAAACAGAATGGTACTGGGCACTTGGTTTCCTAAAAATAAATCATCATATTAGTAATTCAATTTATACTCAGTCCATAGGAAGTTAATTTATTAATACTAGCATACTTTGACAAGCAAACAGATATAAAAATATACATATATTATGGAATTCTGGATCAAGATTTTTTTCACATAGTTAGACCAATGCAAGTGTTAAAAATATAAATGAATAGTCGCTAATTACTTTTATTTGCACAATCACCTTCATAGAATAAAAGAATGAGTATAAATTTAAGTGGCCTCATGAAAAGAATTACATAGTATTACCAGACCAGGAAACACCACACCTTTTATAACTGAGGACTCCTAAATTATTTTAATTTCAACTGAAACAGGTAAAAGGGTACTAAGTAAAGTACCTGGCAGTGCTTGGCATGATAACAACATAATGCTATCAACTGCTTGCAGATAGGGCATCCACCATTTGTTTTCCTTTTGCATATCTTTGTGTGCTGCACAACTCTCTTCATCTTCTGACAGCTGAATAGTCTGCAGTTGGCATCTCTGCACTGACAAGCATGTACTAATGATTGTATACACCTCTGGATTGAATGTTTTCTTGCCTCCTAGACAGAATCCAGATTGTTAGCTACTGCACATACAACTCATAATAAATTTGCAAAGTATCTTTAAAATATTTGAGGCTGCCACTGATCAAACTACAATTACCTGTGGATTAGCCTGCTTCTGATCAGCAGGAGATGAACCATCATCAAGATCGAGTCCAAGTTTTTCCATTTTATGCGGATGACCATCCTTATCATAACAAGTAACACACAAGTCAAAGTCCTGAAACAAATGTTAATTTAAATTGAGTAGGTAATTCCACATCTCTAACACAAATCAACAAACATTTTAGCAATAACAAAATTAAACTTAAATCAACTTTTATGAACTGACATGAAGGAATTGATATTATTTGTGTTACAAGATTTTGATGTTACAGATAACAAAAAGTATATGAAGCATTATTCATTAGATATTACCTCATCAAATGTAAAGCAATATAAAATTTAATAAGAAAAATGATAGACTATATAAAATTCTTAAATTCAATACACTGTTATAATACTCAATACTCACATCACAAATTGTACAATGATATCGCGTTTCAACATGTGTTTTACAGCTATTACAAGTATACACGAAACGATCTTGTCCCTGATTATGAAGCTCATAAAGCATGGACATTGATGAATACTTTGCACGACGTAGAGAGGAAAATTCATAGTGTCTTTCGCGAGCCATGGTCAGGAATGCATCCCGCCCATCCATCAGGTCACAATTTATAAAAGGGTCTGGATCTTGGATAGGCTGAAAAATACAACATAAAATTTTATAACCTCAATTAGATTCAAAACGACTGAATATAAATGGAGACAAAGAGAGTGGATATCAAACAATATATCATAAGTATTGCTAAAAGTAAGAGCAAATATTTATTATAATTTATTTATTTACCGTATTTCCCCATATATAAGCACCCCCTTTGTATAAGCCACCCCCCCATCTTTTGACTGTGAAATTTTGGAAAAAATATTTTACTAGAGAAACAGGTTACAAAAAACAACAATTAACAAGAGGTATGCTGTTTGTTGTTTTTTAATTTAATATCGCCGGACATCATCGTCTTGTAATATTCAGGTGTGGGGTCAAGAATATCATTTCGTAATAGTACTATCACTTACAATTGTTTACAAAAAAGAGCAACATACGGCTGAAAAAGCATTTTTCACGCATAAAATTTTTACCTGCATTGTATATGCCACCCCCTACTTTTTGGGCTTGCAAATTTTGGAAAAAAAGGGGTGGCTTATACATGGGGAAATACAATATTTAACAAAGACTGCACAAACATTTCTGGAACATTGCAGTGTGATACCAAACTCAACAACTGACTTTCACAATCATCCACTTACTGAGAGGAAAATTTCCTCCTCAGTCAGGACTTGAACCTGGAACTAACATCCATAAAAAGGCTATATTACAATATATTACTTCTATTCGTTATCTATGGTTGGTCATGAGTTTGATGCCAGGTGGATAATATTTCTTAAATATCATATTTTCATAAATTGAAATAAAAACATTTTCAAGACCTCTATTATAGGTGAAACTTAGTAGCTTCCTAGGCTCATGGAGTGTTCTGTTCTGAAAAAAATTCATTCAATTCAGGTCTATACCTAATATTGGATTCAATTCTAGAGAGCCACGAAAATTTTTCAAATAAGAATACCTGGGCCAAAATTTCAGATTTATAGACCACTTTAAAGAAAGGAAAACAATTAAAAATGGATGAACATATAGAGGGGGGGTCGCTTTAAAAATAGTAATTTTCCAGAAATCTTATGGTAAGTTCTTGAATACGATCCTAAGGTAATTTGAAATTGTTTTATTGAAAATACATGAGAGCCAACTTTGAATTTTCATATAAGGGGACATACCTGTGAAATGGACAGATATAAATTGTATATAGTATAGCAAATATAATCAACTTTTATATGATAAATATATATACTTTTGCAGAAGGTTATGAATTTTATTCTAGGGGCCTTTTACTTCATCTCCATAAGGAAGACAGAAAAATCAAAATATGTTTTGAGCCACTTCCTAATGTCCTTTAATTTCATAGCCATCCTAAAACGCTTATACTACTCGTAAATTTATTTTACTTTTAACAGACACACAGTTATTATTGTATATCTATTATATATAGTAAAGGGGATATATACATATATACATACACACGAGTAAAAATGTGCTTGTTAACAGCAAGCAATGCTATAATACATTTTTAATAAATAAGATTTTTCAGTAGATTCATCTGCTTACTCATTGCTGGGCATGAACTAAAAAGAACATTTTTGGAGCATACATTGCTTTGATATCCCATGCATTTCTTACGGCAGAATTATTCCTGCTGCGTCAAACCAAGGCCATCCTACAAAACCATCCTACAAAAATCACTGTCATCTTTTGCTAATGTATGATTATCTTTATAAACACTCCAAATTTCAAATGGAAATACCTTAAGAAAGTACCTCAAAATGGGTCCTTAATTCCCTATGCATTTCTTATGAAGTTATAGTTAACGCCCCCTAGAATCGAACCAACGACCATTTACAACAATCTTGGGATTGCTTTTATATGAGAATGATCCCTTTTATGGCTATTTGAAATTTTGAACCTCTGCACGGTTGGGAAGTGTCATAAAACATTCTCGGAAATATGGTCAATGCTTTCCTTATGGGAAAAATCGTGATTAAGGGTCGCTCTGGAATAATAGATAATAAATGTTTTAAGTATGACAGCTAAAAATGCATTCAAATCTCTCAGTCAATATGGTAATCTAATTTATATTGCAATTTTTACTTATCTAGAATATGAAAATTGAAAAGTACTTATATCTTAGGATTAGAGTTAAACAAAAAATGGACAACTAAATGGAAATAATGTATCAAATAGATTCATTGCAAATTAATAACATAACTTTACATCAATCTAATGATGCTTCGTTAAATTATTAGCACTAATTTAGCCACTTCTTTTCGATATATTCATTTATCACAGCTAAAGATTTGCAATAGTTCTAATTTACCAATCATCAGGGTACTTACATTTCCGAGGTCCTACCCACAGTGAATATATCAAATTGAGCATTGGCCATTTTATGAGCTTCAGTAAATTCATAATATAATACAATGAAATATGGTATTTCTCGTTTTTCATTGAAAATATATATTTAAAAAAGTTTGAATTGATTTGTTTTTGTAGTAGTTACCAATTCTTTGTCATGATGTCTATAAACATCATACTACAATGAGTAGTTACCAATCACACTTAGTGGATAAAATTTGATAATCATATATATCAAGAACTCTGTTGCTATGGCATAAAATTTAAAATTCAGAAGAATAAGTTCCTACTGAATGGCTAATGATATTTAAGAAAATGATTTTTAGAAATAAATCATCTTGATATAGGTTTACATTGGCAGATTACCAAAAAAAGTAATTTTATATAAATTAAGAGGTAATATAATTTATACATCGAAATGTTAATAATAAACCCACCTGGCAATCTCTTATTTCAAACAGTAAAGGAAATAAAGATAAAATGTAAGATAATGGTAATAGTATTTTGAACCATTATGGTATATAACTCACAGTAAGGCTAGCAGCAGATTGTGCAGAATGCAATCTTATCACAAAGAACACCTCCTTATGCTTCTCCATTGTGGCAAAAATCTTAGCAGATAGATCGTTTCCAGTTTGAGGAGTATTTGACTTTTTACTGTTCTTCCGTTGGTTGGCTTTGGACTTGTTAGACTTCTTAGCTTTCTTTTGCCCTTTCTTCTTACCATCCACTCCAGTGTCACTATCCTCCTGTAATTCACATAAATCCACACTTGTGATTGTGGCTCTTCTCTGAGGTTTTATATGGGAGAAATAGAACATCTGTTATTTCGAATATCTATCTGGGACAAAATAGGACACTGACATAGCTCACTAAAGTACAATAACTGACAGTAAACCTTATTAATTTGACAGGTAAAAGAACAAACAGATAAAATAAAACCAACAGTATAGGACAAAACAATGCTATGTAAAAAAGTGAAAAATTACTGTTTCCATCTTCAATTTCGCTAATTTATTAATGGTCTAGGACTATTTTTAAGATTAACTGTAATTTATTATCTGAATGAAATTACTTGAGGTTAAATATTTGCAAATCAGTGGAATGTTGCTATACATTTTCTAAGACTAGCATTAATTTGTAGACTGTTAATTAGATTTACAAACATGGATCAAAAGTATTTACATTTTATAAATACTTTTAAAAAAGCTGAAATAATTCTTAGTATTTTTTCACACAACAATTATGATTTGGTATCAGGTTGAGTGAAATAAAACCTACTGCAAAAGAAAATTTCAATTCCTTCATTAAATTTAACAGATAAATATGAACTAAAACAAATAACCAAATAAAATTGTACAGCAATGATGGAACAGAGAAAATTTTCTAATAAAAGGAAAATTATAAATATTACCTAATATATTACAGATAATAAAAACAAAGTAATACAAAAAATTAATCAACTAGGGTTTTCTAAAATTCAGGATAGCAAATAGCAGTGTGAAACTGAAAAATCTCATCTGTAAGTGAAAATCTGATCTGTATAAACTGAATTTCATGAATTTATAAATATAAAATAAGAAAAGGTAAAACTTTTTTCAAAGAAACAACCCAATTTTGTAAAACTGTATCATCCAAATTAATCATAAATTATAGTCAACTATAAATTATCTAATCCTAGTTTTCTGAGGTCTGTTCAACCCTCCTAGTTAGCATCAAAGATCAGATAGCTAATAAACAATAAGTGAATAGTTTCTCCATTTCTCATCTACCAAGATGATAAAAGCTATAAATAAATTATTTCAGGATCACCCATAGTAATTGTTCATTTCAAGAGCCCATTTTTTATAACTCAATGAAAACTCGCATAAAAAATACATAAACAACCATACATCATAAAAAATTGAGAAAGCTCAGATGGCTTTTCATGTGTTCATTGCTGAGATATTGTATTTCCCTGTGAAAATATTTCAATGTATACACTGAAGAACTGAATGCCTTCCTTTGTGAGTAATCATGTAAATGGTATTTTTCAATAAGCTAAAGAAATTTTCAAATTTATCACTCAAATACAACACATTTTCCTTAGAGGAAAATTAAAACCAATTAGGATGTAAAATAAGCTGATAGTTCTGATAATTTAATACAGTAAGACCCAACTTAATGCTGCCCCGCTTAACACTGTTACAGAATAACGCGTTTTTTTTATACTTGTTTTTGATACTTTTATATGTGGGCAAAGGAAATGGCCATGAACCAACCAAAAGTGGTGCACTTTATAGTGACAGTGATACTTAGATACACTATGTATTTTTTTCAATGCTCTTTCATTAATCTGTCCAGAGAAAAGGTTCCAACTGTATTCTGCTAAGTTGCAATCCCAGTACAAACGCAGCTTTCCTGCATCACAATTGATTTATTTGTTCTCATCCAGGTTATTATGTGTATAAATATATAAACAATATTTTATTTTACTGTGAAAAATTTGGCAATAACTGATAAATTTTCTTATTCTTTGTTCTTTTCCCTGATCCCCATTACATATTTACATATATACGTGTTATGTTGCCTCATTTAACGCTGTTTTGTAAAGCACTCAAAGTTATTGGAACATATCCCCCACATTCAGCGGAGTCTTACTGCAACAGGATTTAGAAAAAACAAGCTCTAAAAAAAGTGAAGCAAGAATGATCAAAATCATGATAGGATAACCATTTTACATAAACTTCTACTTACAGCATTAGCAGCTGCTGCTGCTGCCTCAGCAGCTTCAGCTTGCTTACGCTTTTCTTCCTCTTCTTGATCCAACTCCTTAATACTTTCCTCAAGGACATTTGGCCAAAAATCTCCCTCAAAATATGGAAGTTCTGCTGCTGAAATTAGCTTATCTTCCATTGCCTGCTTTAATATATCCTGTTTAAATAATAAAAGATTAAGTTACTAATGGAAATTTTAACTAAAAAGTTCAATTGACAAGATGAAATCAAACACATTGATTTAACTTGCTGACAATTCCAACAAATAGCATCAATATTTAGTAATTAGTGAACATTAACAATAATACAGCTATAAATAGGCAATAAATTTAGTTATTTTGTAACAATTTCAAACTTCAGCAACACAAGAATGATTTACATCATAAGTTAAGAATGCTTATTTTTCTGATTTCTAGCATGTATGAATAAATACTGTTAAACCACATGAACATCAAGTTAGATTATGTAAGAAAATATAACTGATTGAAATAAATATTATAATGAACTACTTTGTAGTGACAGTATTACTCTTAGCATTCATACTTAGTATTATATAATTAATCAAAGATGATTTTCAAAATATAAGTATGAAATTTACAGAAAGCCAATTTATTGCAAAATTATATCTTAACCGATTCATTAAATATTTTATTTTATCATAACATGGCTTAAAATGTAGAGAAAGCACAATTCATCCTCCTCTCCAGCTATTACCATGTATTATTTACATACATACATAAATGCCAAACTTAAGTTGGTAAACTTAACTTATACTGATGATAATTTTTTCATAGATAAGGTATTTACTTTAGGTCTTACCTTGTAATCAAGCACAATCCTCTCTATAATACCTCTATCTAGCATTTTCTTGTACCATTCTTGTAATCTTTTTGGTTTTGGTATCTTTTGTTCTGGAGGATGACAATGGAATATATAGTCGTCTCCTTCAGATGGAGGACATGCCCAAATATGAGCCATTGTATACCTGAAATACAAGAAAATAAAGCTTTCCAATTGCTACCAGAAATTACAGTTGAGATAATTGATCATATTACAATAAATAACCAAAGGTTAAGATATAAAATTGTCATTAACTCACCCTAGTTGCTTAACATAATCAAGATAACCAAGAAGAATTTCATGATAAACAGCAGTACGAAACTGGCGAGGTCTAAAGAAATGAACTGAGTCCAAGTAAGCTATGTACACTCTTCTTGTATTGGGTGAAGGACACTCAGAACCATACTCTTGAACATGCATTCCAAAAAAGCAAACATCAGTACCATCGATATCTTCAAAGGCAAATAGAGCTTTGGCCCGATATGGGAACTGATCTGGAAGGTCTCCATTATCTACAAATCTGAAACAAGTAATTGATATTTTCATGATAGAATAAAAAATGTAATTGCCAATTTGCCAATATAAAAAATAACTCTACTATACCAATAATCCTCAAGGTATAAAAAAGAGATACTTTTCTAATTAAAATAACATTAACTCACTTGGTCCTCATTCCAGCTTTCACTTCCACAATCTTGTCAGAACTTGAGACCACTCTAATTGCTACTTCTCCAGCTCCAGCTTCTTTTTTCTTAAGGAAATTATTAACTCTATTTTCAATATATAGACCTAATTTTGTAGGAGGCAGCCTCTTAGCCGTGAACTTGTTTTCTTTTCTTTTCATCATCTTCTTCTTCAAGCAATTATCACAAACAAATCTGAAAATAATAAACAAATGTCAGTTTTAGATTCAATATATTAATAAAATGATACTGCCAGAAATATTTACATACCCCTGAGGCCAAATAGCATCTAAGTGAAGGACACATATTTGATGAAGCTTTCTTCCACAATCTTGACATTCCACAAAAGGCTCTAATTCCAAGTTGTCATTCTTTAGTTCCACAAACTGATCCTTCTTAATGGCCCTGAAATTAGAGAAGATGGTTAATAAAGCCACTCCTCAAGAAACATTCCTCTTCCGAATATTAGTCTGAAAACTTACGTCTGTGTCTGGGTTGGGTCATCACCAAGAGTGACAGAGTCTCCAGGTATGTCATTAAAACACTTTTGACAAAATGTGTACCTATTTGATATAATTCCATACTGCTTAAGGCTGCAAAATAAACAATACAGGTTAAAAACAATGAATATTGAAAATAAGTTTTATAATTAGAATAATTAAGCAATCAAACAAATAATATAATGTGTGATAGAATTTGTCCACAAAACCTATCCCCAAAAAAATTACGCCATCAGATTAAACACCATTTTATTACATACTAAATATTCCAGAATTAGTCCTCAAATTGGGAGTTAATTAAACTAAGTATCTAACACAATCTTCTAATTGACAACTAGATTTAAGTTCCGCTGTTATTTTCAGAGATATAATGGTGTTACTTTACCTGTTTTGGTAACTATAGTACTTTGCATCCCTCGGGATAGTGCAGAGTTGTTTTCCATAACAACATAATACTTGAGGATTAAAGGTATATTTTCTGCCACAACAATATCCAAGTGCCTGCATCACAGGATCAATTTCCGCTTCAAAGACTTCTGAGAGCTATAAAATTAAAATGCATTAAATAAATCAGTTTTATGTAAATTTAATTAAAAAAAGATCATTCCATCTCAAAACCCATTTGCAGTATTCACTCATATTTTATTGGTACTTTACCTTAGTGCAATATCTATAAACACGAGATGTTTTCCTGTTATACAGCCAAGCATTGTCAAACATAAGCCAGACATCATCCACATATTCCCAAGGATCAGTGTATTGTCCAGTATCAAGTTTACGCTTAACAGTTGATAAATCCATAGGTTTCTTAATAATATCAAAGTAGTCAGGAATTCCAAGAGCCTGAGGATCTACTGGCTGTCTAAAAGGCAAAGACTCAGGATCTTGACGATAAAGCTTCTCCAAGGTTGGCATAAGGGCTTGACGAAGTTCATCAGGTTTAAACACTAATAAAGAGAGTATATTTGAATTAAAATTTCAATAGAAAAACTAACATGTTATGATTTGGAACACATAAAATTGGGTAAAATTATATTTTATGAAAGTCAATGAAATAAGCAAAATTGAAAATAGAAAAATGAACTAAAATTTTAAATAAGCAATTATTCACACCATATGTTTAAGGTGAATAAATATTCATAACAAAAAGCTAGTTACATTATCTAGTGAATGTATTAAGTTACATTTACTTTATCACAGTGCTGACCAACAATGTGATCTACATAATACTTACAGCACTTCTTTTTCTTTTCAGGAACTTGTGCACCAGCAGCAGGTGGTGTCTCAACTACAGGAGGCTTGGCATCTACAGTAGAAGTATTATCTCCACCACTAGAAGCTGACATTGGGGTCACTGGAGCTTCCTTGATAGGAGTTATTTCTTCTGCAATAATTTTTTTCAGAACATCAGTATGCAGGTTTTAGTATAAAATAAAAACCATTACTTAAACATCTTTATAAGTCAAGTAGAACCCTAAATAATTTTGATAGGATGGCAAACATAATTTTAACTTTGGAAAATGAATTAAGTCCTTAACAACTCTATTTATCTTTAGTAAACAAAACATTGTTTATAAAATTATCTCATAACAACAATTCAATCAAAATATATTGAAGGTGATAAGAAAGAGTAAGCATAACGATTATTCACAGGTTAATTCTATGATTGATATTAGAAACAGATATATCTGAAGTCGATAATACAATCAATATTTTTTAGGATTGTTCATGTATTAAGATGACCTTTACAATTATATTTAAGTTCAATACATTTTGAAATTTCATATATTGAAAATAATTTATAAAAAATGGCACAGACTGCATGATTTTTCATTAGAATGGTCTTCATTTACCCAGAAGAGGCAAGCAAAGTTAAATAATTTAAGAGAGGTCAGAATTATATACAGCACACTATTAATTACTTTTATTCTTAAAGCAAAAAGTATAACATCATCTTCAGTTATTGCCCTCTACATCAACTGATTATAATGAAATTTAATTCATTAATTGATTTCACCTAGTCAAATGTCCATAGACTATTAGAATCCTCTTGACCACTCTCAATACTTCCCATACAAAAAACACTTCAATTACAATATGATCAAAATAAATACCTTTTACTGTGACAGGTGTGTCTGATGTGGCATTACATTCACTCATCGGTTCAGTTTTTATTTCCGTTTTCATATTCTCTTCCGATTTCCCATCCTGACTTGTATTGTTCACTTGTGCCATGGATATATCAGGCTTTATGTCCATAGGACTACTAGGTTCTTGTTTGAGTTCCAGCTTGATATCTGGTTTAATGTCTTGAGTAGTACTTGATGGAGTAGCTGCATCAGTTAAAGGCCCCTATAAAAATGTATAATAAGGAAAAGTTTTTAACTACAGGCAATAAATTAAAATTTTAATCATTAAATAATTTTTCATTTTTTAATTCGCAATTGTGAATTTTAGCATCAAAAAGGAGGGATTGTTTGATTAACTTGCAATATTAAACAGAATAAATTTAAATTCAGTACTGGAAATATAATAACGGATATAATATAATAATAATATAAGGGAAACCAAAAGGCTTTTCAACAATCTCTGGATATGTACATTAAATAAGAAACACTCACTCCATGAGTCATAGAGGCTGTCATTCCCCCAGAAGCCTGACTCTGAGTAAGTCCACCATTGGTAAAACACTGCTCTGAGGATGATGCAGGAATTCCAGATATCTGGTTTTGAGATGTTTGTTGCTGTGGCATCTGCTGATTTTGCTGCTGGAGCAATGCCACGTTTGGTGGCGCAACATTTTGAGCCTGTAAAAGGCTTGCATTTTGCGATGATGATTGCTGTTGTTGCTGCTGCTGGGCTTGTTGCTGCAGCTGTAAACTGGCAGCAGAAACAGGACCAAGAGTTGGCAACCCTGGGACGGAAGAGGCTGAAGAAGATGGAGGTGGTGGAGTAGTCACAGAAGGAGCAACAGTTGGCACTGAAGTAGAGAGTGTCATGCCTCCAGCTTCTGAAACTCCCCTTGATGCAAACTGCTGCTTAGGCATAGTCCCAAATGGAGGAGGAGCTCCTCCAGATCCAGAATTTGGAGTAGACCCGCCAGATAGCCTGGGCTTTATCAGGTCAGAGAACTGTCCCTGTTGGGCAACATGCTGTTGAGTTTGCTGTTGCTGGGCATTTTGCATTCCTGATACAATTGAACTAGGACCAGTTCCAGAGGAGTTTGCGACAGAAGTATTGACAAACTGTCCAGGAACTACTCCCACCACGCCGCCTGTTGTACTTGAACCACCAGCTGAACCCGCAACTGTGGTCATCGTAGGCTGTGTCTGAGTCATCCCCATGCTGCTGAATGGTGACATGCCACTAGCAACTACATTAACGCCTATGGTTGAAACTGGTGGAGTCATAACCATTCCTTGACTGACTGCAGATGCTGCAACAGCGTTGGGTCCACCTAGATGTGATGGAAACTGCATCCTTGTCTGTGCCAATCCTGGGAGAACAGATCCTGGTCCACCAACATGACTCATTCCTATGATTTGATAGATAACAAAGATTATGATATTTTGTAATTAGTAATTATATAAAAACTTTATACCTTAACCAGAAACTTAATAAAAATTATTTCAACTTCATAGAAGAATCACTTATCACTGTACCAATCAAGTGATTAAAACTAATATTTTATAAAAACTTTGATAGTTTGAAGATACTTTTTATTTGTGAAATTAAATACTTTAACTAACTTTTCAACAACCTGCTCTATTACAGAGAAGGTTTCCAAGGGGTAGATCACAAGAACAGTACAATTTTTTGATAAAAATTTCATCTCAGTATATCCAAAAAGATGCACTATTCCAGTCTATTCTATCCCCAGAAACACTAACACCTAACTAATCTAACTAACCAATTATCCCAAACACTAACCTGGAGAATGGCTTCTTAAAGTGACTCCAACTGGGCCTTGCATTCCAGCTACTCCAACAGCTCTAGCAGCAACTGCAGCACCAGGGGCTCCTGGCCTTATACCCGTTTGCTGCTGCTGTTGTTGTTGTTGCAATTGCTGCTCTTTACGTTTCTGCCTCTTTTCTTCTAGCTCCTTCTGAATTTTATATATCTTTTCCGCCAGTAGATGATAGTACTCAGACTGATTGAGAAAGGAGAAATTACATATCTGTGATAAACTTATGAATTTTTTACCACAAAATATACCCAGTTATATTTAAAGATTGGAGGTGTAAGTTAACAGAGATTCCACTTCAAGATTTAGACACAATTGTGTTAGAAATGAACATAACAAAATGAATACAAAATAAGTTCTTTTCTAGGGAGTGATTTTATCATCCTAAACTTTTTCTTCTCTACAATGTTGAGCAACATACTTGAAACTGTTATTAGAATGAATAGCTGCCATAATAGAATAAAATTAGTATTCAACGGCAAAGAGTATGAATCCTTTATATTCATATCATAAAATGAAAGCTTCAATTTACTTAAAATCAAAATAAGGCTTTTTTTAAAAAAAAGGCTTCAATTCAATGATAATGCTTTCCCAAATAATCTTACCCTTGAATTTGCCATTTCATACATGTCTCCTTCAACTTTGCGAGCATAGGCCACAAGATTATGCATTCTTTTATCTAGCATAGCTTGAGGATCAGGTGTAGGAAAGATGGCTTGAACCCTGAAGTACAAAAATTTAACAGCAATAAGATACATGGTATTTTACCTTTCAAATACCAAATAGTGAACAATTGAATAAAATTTTTAAGATGATTTAAGTAATTAAATATTCTATAATAAATGTGATCTAATATGTACAGCCTATTTTATTAACTAACCATAACTTAAATAATATCAGAATATAGTTAATTTATTTATAAATTTACACAAAAATATCTCCCCTTTCATTCTTCTAATATTTGTCATCTTTTTATGAATAGATATCTATTAGAGAGTGTGGAAAATATTTGACAAACTTTGAGTGTTTTCCAAATCAAACTAATTTAAAATAACTATTACAAAAAAATTAAAACATTTTCAGTGGTAGATAACATAAGGTTTGAAAAAATTTCTACATACATTTTCTTAGATATTTAAGCATTATTCACTATTTTTAAGATTTTGAAACAGATATTCAATAATTTTCTAATAATGATAAATTTAGTAATAGCATGTTGAATAGCATGAAATTGAATATCAGGCTACAATTTCCAACAATCTTTGCTATGATATCACTATCTTCATCCATTTTGAGCATTAGATGAGGCTCTCTTTTCCCAAGAACTAAAATCAATTAAGTTCTACTCAGTGTAAGAAATACCAATTAATATTTAAGAAGGGTTTTGGAAAATTTAGTCAATGCTGTTGACCTTATGAATGTGTTAAAATTACTTTAGCTTTACAACTATTTGTTTAGGGAAAACTAAATTTATAATGGAAATAGTGTTAAAGGAGTTAAACAAGATCAATAGGGTTTAGTAACATGAATAGAGGTAAATATGTACTTAGAACAAGTGAAATTAGAGATCAATGATAAACTTTAACTTATAACTGAAACTAACTTAGAAGAAAGAAAAAATTCAAATTACTAAAAATTTTCTCACGTCATAATGATTTAATGTTCAACCTTCATACTAAGTTACACCTACGTAATGCTAAGCAGGGGATAATTAGGAATAATATTGCCAGTATTTCAATAAGCATCATTGAAGATATAATAGGTATATAAAATGATTATAGCAAATGAGAGCAGCTTGAGTGCTTCGGAGACAGAGAAGAATGCATAAAGCTAGTCCAGAAAGAAAACTTCATCAAATGTGAATCAATGAAGATGCTTCTGCTGCAGAAGAATATTCATTGGTCCCTGGGCTGATTAATTTATATGAGTTAATATTTATTTATAATCTATCCACAGGAATCGTAGAATATTCTTTCTGAATTTTTTTTTTCCAAACTCAAAGAATGGTTATCTCATGATCTGCAGATCAAACTAAATAAAACTATAATACTTTCAATCATATACTTCAAATAAAAAATACTCTGAATATTACATTATACAAATATTGATAGTTTGCGATGAAGCTATTTTTATATTACTAAAAAAGTGAAATTTATTAGCAATAATAGCATATAAAACTGGTAAAGCCCTTGCTCAGAAATTTCCAATAAAGTTCTGAATTTTTTTGAAATTATGAAGTAGATAAAACTACTAATATCAAAAGGAATGATTCTGGCCATCTCACTCTGGATCAACCATCATTATATCTCACTGAATATATCTCGTGGATTAAACTGTTTGCCAAAATTTTAAAGGTACATTTCAATCAATTTAAATTGCCCTGCATTTTCATCAAGTACTTCATTCAAAAGGGGAAAGAATTAACTCTAACATGATAGACAAAAAAAACTTTCTCATCGACTCAAAAAACACATTAACAACTCCTTTTACCCAAAGAGTAGAAAAACAATAAATACAGTTACTCAGGTTGCTATTGGAATACATATAGCATGGCATATATTTTGTTTTTCATCTTTATCTTGCTGGCTCAATAGAATTATTTAAAATACAAAGTATGTAGGTGAAAGTAATAACTGACTGCTTTCTTTAAGCTTTATGAGAAATTATATCTATAAAGAATACCCTGCAAGTTGCTCTTCAATAATTATAAAAGGGTGAAAACGCTGGGCATACATACAATTTTCTTAACCAATCCTTACCGAATATAGTAAAAAATAATGACAATTTAAATGGAACCTGAACTCTATCCTTTAAGTCAATCTATCCAAAGTAGCAGTACAGGTGCATAATATCAACAACAGTTTCTGCAAATTTATCTTCCCAACACAATCTCACTCCTATTCAGCATTTGTTTCAGTATTCCTAATACTTACGAGTAAAAGTTTGCTTGCTAACAGCAAGCAGGTAATTAATATATCCAAGAATGAATGAAGCAATACTTTACATGATTCCAATATAAAACTAAAGTGTCTGTATATTTTAGAACATTCAATCTTCTACACCAACGGAAAGTCCCTTTAAAAATGTTTCGAAAATCTAGCATGAGTTCTTACAATCAAGATTACAAGTGTCTCTGGAATCAAACCCACGACATGTAGACAACTCTGGATTTTTTTCAAGGTTGATTATGAACATATCAATTAGTTTAAGAAGTTTAATTAATCTATATATTATTTCAAGCTAGAAAACAATGTTTGAATTTGAAAATATTTCACCAATGACCATTTGTTTATGTAAAGTATTATGTTTATTTTGTGTTGAAACGAACAGTACCTAAGGCCTAGGGAAATTTTATTGTTCTATATTCTCAGGAAGTTCTTTTGCAGGCAGTCATACAAAATAATAAGCGAGCCTGAGGCCCCAATAGTTTAGGCCTGACATTTGTATCCTATACACAAATAAAAGTTTGCTTGCTGTAAGCAAGGAATAGGTTTTGTTTCTAACTATGCATTAACTATATTTTGCTATATAATTATATAATAAGTATTTTAATGCTCCTTTAACTACATGTCATGTCATTGTGTCCATAATTTATGAAGAAACTTTGACTTCCCATATATTTCCTATGGCAGCATTTTTCCAGTCCGCGGGTCAAACTAAGGACAACCTGCACCAAGGCAACCTATCATTAGCTTAAGATTCATGTTTTTTAATTGAATATAAGCCTCCTAAGTTTCAAGATTAAATATAGAGTGGAAGTATCTCAAAATGTGTTGTAATTTTCTCATGAACTCCTTACAGAGAATATTTGAATGTCCCTTAGAATCGAACTCATGACCTCCTCTATTTATGGATTACTCTAATCATGCAAACTTACAGCTAACCATCTGCAAGATAGATAAGGAAAAAAAATATTTGAATTTGCCTACCATGTATTTTAAATGGGGGAATTTCAAATGAGCCTGACCTTGAACCAATGCTACGTACAATAGATTGCAGAAATACACAAAATGATGCATAACTAAATATTTGTGATTTTTGAGACTTCTATGATACCAGAAAGTATTTTCTTTAATTGTCAAAAATCGACCCCATGTATTTTGATAGGGGTAAACCTGATTTAAGGGCCTCCTAGAATCAAACCCATGATAGGTTTGGTCCTAGCTGAGGTCCTATTTCTTCATAAGTGAGAATCAGTGGACTAGGTGACATCAGTGGATCATTATGGATAAATATCTGCGAAACTGTTGACACCACAGTTTGGACATTCATATCCCATATATATATATATCCCCAAAGCAGCTATATATAATAAGTGAGAGCATTTAAGTAGTTTCTGTATAGTAGAACCTTGTAACAAACCATACTGCTTTCTGTAGTACTTTAACAAGTTGATAAATGCACATTCAGATAATAATACACTTAAGCATATTCCTGATGAAGCCTTTCAGGATATATTCTCCATAATTCTCCAACTTTTTGGTCTTACATTAGCATAGCCTTTGTGCAAATTTTTAAGAGACGAACCCTCCAGTTCATATTTTAAGTGAAAAAGACTAACATTCAACAATTTTTATTTGTTACAAAATTCTGAACAATTTAATCTACCACAATTTTCTCCTCACTAATATATATACTACCAAGTATTTACTTGCATTGAAGCATTCAGGATATTTTAGCAACTCATGTATTTTACATTGCATATCAAAAACCTACAAAAACTATCCATATGTGGTTGACGCAATAGGTCAATTGAGATTTTAATGAAACCCTTTGAATATTAAAATGTTAAGAAAATAAATTAAATAGCTATTTTTTAAAATATAATATTTATTACTAGTTGTCACCTTTCACCTTGTTACACAAGCATTTACCAACAGAAAGTCCTTATTTTCTTTATGCAATCTTATAGATTGTTAAATTCCTTTAAAATGTTAAATTCTTGTTAAAATCTTTTACTCAAGTACTCAATTTTCCAGCCATGCCATTATACTCAAATATGCATTGATTCAAATGGAAGGGAATATACCACTCTCTAAGCTATCCTATAAAACAAAGTAGGAAACAAGCATTGGTCTAAATATGGATGAGGAGCTATGATTTTTCCCTACATACAAATCTTTATTTCATACAATAAGAATTGATTTTTAATAGTCAGATCCAATTATTTTGAGGAATCCTAGTAAAGATGAGCTTCTGTATTAATAAAATCAAAAATTACTTATAAACTGCATAAAATTTAGATTTGATTCCAAAATTCAACATGTTCCACAATCAAAAAATACAAAACCTTCAAAAACATAAATTACTAAAGATGAAAAAGAGATAAACAGATCTTAATAACAATTACTAAAAGTATAAATTTAGAGGGAAGTAAATCACTTCAGTTTTTCTATCAGATTGATTGATGGATTCCAGTAAATTGAATGATTCTACTAAAATTATTCATTTCATTTAACTACTCACACGAAAAATATCTTATAAATATAAATGGAAGTAATAGCAATAAATAAATTGAGTAAATTATGGACGTAGAATCATTTAAGAAATAGCAATATAATTTATAGCTAATCAAGAAGTAGTTCTGAACATTTAACACATTAAAGGCAGGAGTCTCAGTAATACAATCTATAGTTTAGTTCAATTAACTTTTTAAGTATAATTTTTTATGATTAAGCAAAATCACTCACAGTCAGAAAATGATGAAAGGGCAGTCACAGCATTACCTAGCATACTTTCATCAACATCCCCTGCCTTTAATGTGTTAATATGAGGAAATTACATATGACAAAATTTATTACCAACAAAATTTGGACAATGAAAACACTTTTTCAGAGTAATTTTATTTTCACCTGTAATTTTTACTAAAATTTTCCTATTAATTGAGCTTTAGGTAGTCACAGCAAATAACATGACAAAAAATAGTGCCATATTACAATATTTTACCTCGTAATTTCACACATTCCTATGTATTTCATACAGTTGCTTTTTACTGCCTGGCGTCTAACTAAGGGCAATCTATACAATTTTTTTCGTGTTGAGCATAATGGTCTTTAAAAACACCAAAGATAATACAATATCTAGAAATGCCTCAAAATGTGTTTTAATTTTCCCAAATATTTCTAATGGAGATAAAGTGAATGCCCCCTAGAACTGAACTCACAACCAATTGTAGTACGAACCATTTCTTGAACAAAAGTAAATTATAATTACTGTCTATACACAAAGAAACTATTGTCAATCTCTACAAAAATACCTCAAAAAATTATTCAAATTTGTCTCCCATACATCTAAAAGGGGAAATGTTAAAGAGACTGGCATCAAATCTATGACCACTAGTAGAAAATAAGAGCGGCATATCTACACATCAGTGAAATTTAATATTTCTATGCACTCTGGAAGTAATTTTATTAAATTACAAAAAATCGACCCCATAGATTCTTACAGGACTGTCTGATTTTGGGGCCTCCTAGAATTAAATCGTTGATAGATAGGGTTAGTTTTCAATTTTTACCCAGGTGAGGTGGAATGAAAAAATATCAATGAACTCTGCTGGACATTCATATCCTATAAGAGTAAAGGTGTGCTTGATTACAGCAAATCAAACCCATGATACGTAGAATTAGTAACTCATTTTTCCCAGATAAGATTAAGATGGCTTTCACGCAAAAAAACCAACGAGTCTAAAGCACTAGCAGTTAAGGCCTGACATTTGTATCCACCTAAATATATATATATACAAGAATAAAGGTGCGCTTGCTAATAGCAAGCAATCAGAAAATATATCTTTTAATAAAAACTTAAGTATTTTCAAAAGACTTTATTCGGATAAGCCATACTAACTAAAGAACATTTTTGCAGTGTACCTTGCATTGAATTTGATTTCATAAGCTTTTCTTATGGCAGGATTATTACTGCCATGGTGTCGAACCAAGGCCACCCTATGAAAAAAACTGCATTATTTGCTTGGGTATGATTAACTTTATAGACACTTGGAATTTCAAAAGGAAATTCATTCACGAAGTACTTAAAATGCGTTCTTATTTCCCTATGCATTTCTTATGAAGATATAGTTAACACCCCTAGCAACAACCATTTACGACCATCTTAGGGACGCTTTTAGGTGAGAATGGTCCCTTTTATGGCTGTGTGAAATTTTGAACCTCGGCGCGGTCGGGGTGTACCCTAAAAAGTTTTCAGAAATATGGTCAATGTATTTCTTATGAGAAAAATCGAGATTACAGATCGCTCTGGAATCGAACCCATGGCACATAGGCAAGTGCTGATTTTTTCCAAAGAACATTATGTACATTATGATCATTCAAACTTACTACATGTATAGATACTTACATAATGTACTTTGAAAAAATTGACACTTGCTTATGTGTTACGGGTTTTATCCCAGAGTATCCCGTAATCTCGACTTTACTCATAAGGAATACAACAGTCATATTTCCATAAGCTTTTTATGACACTTCCCAACGGCGCAGAGGTTCAGAATTTTACACACACATATATATATATACACACATCCCTCAAAATCAGCTATATATAATAGATATTTGAAAATATTTTAAATTGATAAGATGATTAACAACTAAACTTAACTACTCAAAGATCTATTCCTTAATCAAAAGTTTTTCTATTTTCATAACTGGATTTTAATTGAAAATTTTATTCCACAAACACATCAGAAACCACATCATTATACACATATAGAAATAATATAATTTTGAGAAAAAATTACTTTTTGTACCCCATAAAGTAAGACAACAATAATAATCTTTCAACAAGAAACTTTGCTCTAACGATAGATGTTCATAGGCACAAAATCAGTTGAAAGAATTTTTGTCTGAACTTTGTTACTTGATGGATTAAGTGAGAAAATATTTTTTGTATAAATAAATTTTAAGAAGATAAACACTACCATAAACATATTACTTACAGCTTATGAACAAGGTGATTTCTAAGATCTGGGGTTACAGACTGATGCCATTCTTTGGTCCCTTGCACTGGTGTGGCAGTAACTTGACCCGGCTGCAGTCCAGCAGGTAACTGTAGGCTAGCTATACGAGCATCAGCTGATGGACCTGCTGCATTCCCCATCTGCTGAAATGACAAGAACTAATAACATCACTTCAATGAGTCAGTTTTCCATATTATGAATCTCTTAGGTAAAAACAGCAAAAAAATATAAAGAATTCCATCCTTCCATAAATGGGTAAAAATAAAAAACTGGAATAAAATTTCATTTCATAAACTCACATTTCCAGCTTGATTTTGCTGCTGGTCTGGGCCTCCAAAAAGGGTATTCTGCATATTACCAACTTGAATACAAGAAGAAGCCTGCTGCTGACTTGTAGTCTCAACTACTCCAGCTCCACTAGTTGGTACACCTCCACCAATTGACATGGTCACATTAGGAGCAGGCAAAGAGGAAGGACCACTTGATGGTGGTGGAATGACACGTATTCCTCCAGCCGCTCCAGGCATATTAGGAACACTGCCAGGAGGCACTCCACTGACCCCAGGAGCAACTGGAGGCCCCACCATTCTTGTACGAGGGACATTTCCCAGTAAATTGGGAGCAGGACACTGGATTCCAAGAGCATCATAAGCTCTTCTCATATCTGATGGTGAGGGGTTGGGTTGATTACTAGGAGGCTGACTTGAAACAACTTTAAGAAAAAATTACGTTAGGAAAAAAAATTAAAATTACAATAATATCCATCAACATAATTTGAATAATACAAACCATTAGGATTATTTCTGTTCTTATCAGCCTGTTTCAATGGTAAACAAACTGGACAATCTGAACGTGTGCAGTGCTTCCAATGAGAAATTATTTGCCTAGATGATGAACAATGTGGTACAGAGCATGCTTTTCCAGCCTGACAAGTAGTCATATGGTTTAATACATTCTTCATTGTTTTACAATGAGGTAGGGTACACTGCAAAAACAAATAAAGCAGTTAGATGTGCATAGATTAATATGTTTTTATTTTTAAGATAAAAACCAACCTGCCAGACCTCTCCATTAGCCTGATTTTCTCTGCGTTGACATTTATGAGCATGAAGCAAGAGAACCAGTTGTTGTTGAATTAACTTTCTTTTCTCAGGATCAGCTGTTGGTGTTGTACCTTGACTTGGAGGGTTCCCAGGACCACCAGCTGGTGTACCTGCTCCTGCTTGAGAAGGAGGTCCAGTGGGACCCTGCTGATTAGGGGCACCACCAGCTCCTGAAGGGACGGACATCTGTGATTGGGCAGGTGAAGGAGCTGATGGTGGAGGTGGTCCACTTGAAACTTGAGGACCACCCGGCTGAGACTGTGCTCCACCAACAACCATGGGAGAATCCACAGAACCTGGTCCCCCAAAACGAGTTCCTATAGAAATATTGGGTGCCACATTTCTTTGGGGTTGCATTCCTCCACCAGGTGGAGGTGGAACATTTCCAGGAGAATTGTATCCATATGGGCTAGCTGAGCCAACTCCGGCACCCATTTGGTTCATTCCTTGCATATTTGGGGCCTGGAATTAGAAAATATTAATAATTTGTGTTGATTGTAGTTTACAATGTTTATATCTTCAAAGAGCAGCGAATATAAAGGATATTAAAATGAAGCTAACCTGCATCCGAGGGCCAGAAACACCTAGACCAGGATGCACGACTCCACCAGGATGACCAGGAGGTACATGAGACTGAGAAGTAGGACCTCGCAAATGACCCTGACCCATGGCCGTAGCAGTTACAGTTCTCGTCATTACGTGGCCAGCATTAGACATGAGAGGCCCATTCTGAAGATGGTGGAGAGCATTAGGGGGTAATACTGAAGGAGGACCACCGCCACCCATCCCAGTACTTCCCCCTCCACCATGCATTATGCCACCAACACCTCCAACTGGTTGCTGTTTAGCTACATTACTTGTGAGGTTTCCCATGCTCCCTGAAGAATTAGGAGCATGGCTAGCTAACGAATTGGTCACTATCCCACCACCCATGCTGTTTGGAACACTTGTAAGACCTGCTGCAGCAGCTACAGCTGCCATAGTCATGGCCATCCCAGATGCCACAGAAGAAATTGCCATACTGGTAGGGGTAGCCATGCTACTAGCCATACTATTAGCCAGTCCAGCCATGTTACCCATGGAGTCCTTGTCCATTCCAGGAGGTTGGGGAGCAGAAGAAGCTGATGCAGAGGGACCTCCACCAAGACCACTTGCCTTACTTACAGATACATTGGGAGGAGATTGAAGACTGTTCCCAGCGCTATGAGGACTCTTGGCTCCTCCAAGAGATGGAGTAGAAGCCATACCAGGACTTGGCCCACCAACACTTGCAATGGAATTTGCTAATGAATGAGGAGGTCCACCAGGTACCTTTCCTTGCTGTTGTTGTTGCATTAATAGCGCTAATGTATGCCTTTGGTTTTGACCACTTTGGCCACCCACTGGCATTGAACCTTCTGGTGTAGATCCTTGCCCAGGACCAACCACAAGCACTGGGGTAGTAGAATCCACTGCACCATTCTGCATTCCTTTACCACCACCACCACTTGCCACAGAACCAGGGCCTGGACCAGTTGCAGGCGGCTTAGATGACTCAGTGCTTCCCCAGGACCCGGATGACATAAGCTCATCAGGCAGATCATTTTCCAGATCAAACATATCCGTATTGGTGAACAAGTCTGTATGAACATGAATAGGAAAAAGTAATTTCAGTTAGAATGAATAAAAGTATGCTTGTATTAAAATAGACCATATACACAAAAGTGTAGAAAATTAATGTCCCACATAATTTTAAAAGTTATATTGAATTTGATGAGTTGAATATAAAATCTTCGATACCAATAATTATGACAGAGTTTTCTAAGGGTGATACTATCTAAAACAATGAGCAGAGACAATAAAATAATCAGGTTTTGACTTGTTACAAAGGTTTTTTCACAACTTAAATTTTTATCACTTTACTTGCAAAAAATTAGTACTTAAGATTTCAGAAAAGCAAAGAATTGAAAAATGACCGTGAAAAGAACATATAATACAGTTAAAATAAAATATTATTTCATTAAAACACATTACATCTCCAAATAAATAACTAACAACAATATCACAGACTAAAGATGTAATATATTAAGGCACAATAGAATTCAAACATTCTAACCAAGATAATATTAATGAACAAGTTTAAAAATTTCCTAAAAAAATGACCAAGGAATTCCAACCCATTAAATGGGATAGCCAAAACGACTCTTTTCACCAAGACAAATGAAGATACATAATAATAATAATGACAGCAACACTTAACAACAGTAATTTACTTTGATAAGAGCAATCGTCTATGCATGCACAGAAACTGTTACTCCATAAAATTATCAAGTCCTTAGGATGCAAGAATAATCATTTTGAAAGAGATTTAATAAATACATCTAACAATATTCATAATGATCAAATTTAAGTCACTCCCTCAAGAATTAGGTTATAACCATTAAATTTTGAAACAAAAATATATAAACTTGAATATTATCGATGCAAGCAACACTTGTGAACTTGAAAGCAAATAATAATAAACTGCCACAATAAAGTAAAAGAAGCAAACAGAGAAACTATTAGTACTTTGCATCCACCATACCATAAGAAGTAAATGAAAAGACATACAGAGAATGATCATTATACAGATGAGTCACAGATGAACCTTACCCATAACATACACGCACACACCTCTGGGGAAAATAACAAAGTAAACTATTCATATTAAACATGTTGTGAGTCAACTAAAAATCAGTTTCCATGTACTTAGGCCACGCGACAGAGTGGTGTGCTATTTTATGGTTTACATATTTGAAATTACTTCTCTTAGGCAACATCCACTGCTGCTGTAGCTTAGGACCTCCCTCATTGTTTCCCAGAGTGGTCGACAACCCGAAGTTGAAAGGTTGATGCATCAATAAAGGTGAGATGGGCACTGTGGATGGTATACAATATTTGTATCCAAACTCTCAAACAGTACCAGAGAGAATACCCTAAAAATGGCAACACATTGCGAACGTCGATAATGAATGAGAACCTCGAATTGTCAGTTATTAGGTGAAAAATTATAAGGAAGAAAACCGCGAGTTACGCAAAACCTGAGAGGATGCTTTCCTCTGTCGCGGCATGGGATGCAGTAAGTAAACAATGGAGATTTATTCTTGAGACAAACCCTTACCCTAAAGTTCCGCGAATTGAAATCCTTTAAATAGATAAACGATGTCGTAACCACAACTTCTCCACGGTGTCTTCAACTTCAGTTAAAATAAATGAAAAAATTTACCGACAAGATGTATTGCACTTAGAAATTTTAGAGAAAAAAATGCAATTTTCGTAAATGCTTAAAACAATATCTACTTCTACAGAACTAAAAAATTCATAATAGGCAACATAATTTACAGTTATAAATATAAATTATATACGACGGATATTTTCACGAATATATTGACTAATGTTATCTTCGGAAAATTTATTCAAACCTGTGCGTTCAACAGAGTACTGGAACAAAATTTTCGTGTTAAAAACTTCCTGTGTACAACGAGAAATAAAATTACTGTTGAAGTTTAAAATATAAAATAATTCTTGACAGCCGCATGCTAGCAAGGAATTCGCTAATTCAATAACTAAAGCAAGTCCCTTCACCATGCAGGAAAAGTTATCAAAGAAGAGGACAAATATATGTAAGCTTCATATGAGATCCTCATAACCATCAATGACAAAAGAGTAAACCGAACTTACTACATGCAAATCATGCGAAATATTAGCGTTAAGCTATCAATTAAAATTACTAAAACTAAAAAAAATTGTATTTAAATATAATTTCATTTATCATTAATAAAAATTTAATTCACCCAACTTCTAAACTTCGTAACTGATTATCGAACTTTTAAAGTGCAAATAATACAAAAAAGTGTTACAGCTGCGATAAAACATTATTTGTAATTTATTTTAATTTTAAATCCAACTAAAATTAAACAGTAGTAATAAATCCCGATTTAACATTAACATTGTGTACATATATAACACCTGGTCGTAACGTCATACGAGAAGGAACGCCTTCTTAATTCTACGCTTCGAAACTATTAACAACATATTTTTATTAATTGTGCACTTTTTTCCCGCTATGATTAACTCACCTGATGAATCTGATGTGCCCTGAAACGGGTCTGCTAATTTTTGCCGCTTGTTTGGCGGCCCATCGACGAGATGATCAGCCATATCTCCCTGTTTACCAAGCCGTGCCTGCTACACAATATCCCATTTAGTACGATATGAATCAGCCACACATGGCTTTTTTAAGATCTCACGGCATAACCGACGCCTTAGTTTTGATGTGCCGAAAGTTCGGTGTTTATTACACCTTACAAGGCACATATTAGAAATACACCTTCAACCATGGGGCATAGCGAAGCCTAAAACTGGCCGATGAGCTTACACGGTACCCCGCACCATCTCTCCGAGCAAGGAACTCCAACAATGATACCAATCCAAATCGATCACGATTTTTTCCTTTAAATTGCTTTTTTAAAACACAGCGACCATCTAGAATAGCACAATACACTTTAGGTCACTAATAAGAACGGAAACTTCGCGCACGAAAAGGAAGAGAAAGGATAATTTCACGAATTAAATCCAAATTTCCACCGAGTCCGAGTTAGTCAAAATGGCGGCTGTTGATGAAAAGTTTTTCTACGCTTGTCAGAAAATTTCCGACTATTAATGAGCCTTGCGCCCTCTCATTGGCTGACGTTGGACATGTGACTTACAAACCATAGCCTATTGGCTACTTGGGTTTCCGAAGACTTTTCCTGACGTCATATATATCTACGAAGATTCACGAAGTGTAATTGCTCCAGTGGAAGGAATATTGAAGATGTTAGAGTAAGTTTCGTGGTAAATGTGATAGGGCATATAGGACAGTTTGACGCATTCTACGTAAAAGTAAGTATAGTTTTTGCATAGCATGATGTTAAGATGCTGAGAATACTTGCTAATAAGGTTGAATGTAAATAACTATCTTGAACGTACGGTTTTTCGTTGGAAAGAATAATGATGAAGAATGCAACCCTCAAATAGTGTCAGAATAATTTTACTAGTAAATAGACGACTATGTAGTTACACTGAGCTCTTAGGAAGATTATTTTCGATCATCTTATGAGCGATAATTTAAATATGTAGGATTCTAACACAATTCCAATGCTTTAGTGATATTTTCTGTTTAAAGCCCATGATTTGCTTTTCTTTTCAGAAGTTTGTTTGACCATTTAAAGTAATAAATGTTTTTTTTGTGAGATAAATAGCTATAGTTCATTTCGTTGACTTTGTCACTACTCTCTACTTGTTGCTTCATTGCCCACATGTTCGGCGGAAAATCAGCTGAATTCGTACGTATGGCATCCAATTGTTTAATATTGATTATCATTTGCTGGTGTATGGAAATATGTTGATTCTCAAGCTAATTTTGAAATGGATATTAGTCTAATTTTGTCAGCGCCGTCCTCTCATCTGTTTGCTGTTTTAATGTATATCCCATTAATTGTTGACGCTCTGATATCCATTAACGCTCTAGTATGCCGTAACTTGAAATTGGCTTATTACTAATGTCTATCCTTGTAATACCGTGTTATACCTCATCTGGAGAAGAAAGTTCGTTATTTAGTACCTAGGTCTCATTGTGTGAGAACGTGAGTATCTCTGATTACCTGCTCTTTCCGGACTTGAATTGTCTTTGACGCATTATTGTTTCACTTGATTCACATTCGTTGTCTTAGATTCTATGTTTGTGACCGGGGATCATTGGCCGTCTAACGTTTGACAACATGCCGCTCCAAGTCTCTCACGTGTTTTCCGCGCGCGCGAAGTAAGTAAGGTCAGGGTCAAGCTCGCTGCAACGCCACTCCTCGGTATGCATGAGAACGAGATGGAAATATTGACAGAACTTAGTGATGGTCCATGCAAACTATTAAGTAATTTTGAAATTATGCGCTGGAAAATCATGTGGCTAATGAATTAGTTTCAGATATATTTATTTCTATCCTCTTTCTTTTACTTCCGTTCTCTATTTAAGATGTATGAGGAGAATAATCGCATATAATCCAATGATGTTACGTGATAAATTAACGTGTCAATATGGCGTGAATTTGGATACGATTGATTTTGAATACCTGTAGATATGATATGAGTAAGAAAGAGCTTGATCAATGGAACCTGTTCGGAAGTAATTATTATCGTTACGGAGGAACTACGTTTCCGTCTGAAAGACGTCCCAAGTTTTTGCGGTAAAATTTTTCTCGTTATCATCGCGTTGCCGTAGAGACTGGATTGTCGTTGAATTACCTGTATTTAATCTCTTGGATCCCTGAGCGCTTTAGGGATAAGTATACAACTTGCATAGGATATGATCCGCATTCTTTAAAATTAGTATATGTCCATTCAGGCACGGCGAATCATTTTACGATGTAATCATTCTTAAATTGTGAAATTATTTGGTGATTGTGTGGATCAGATCGTGTTCCTTCCCGTGAAAGAATTTTTATTAGCTATTTAGCACCCATTCTTGCTCAAAATATTCTCTGCGATATTCTTCGAACTCGTGAAAATGCAAAATGTTACTGCTTCTGAATTGTGCTAAACCCGATTTTCCCGATTATGGCCCTAATATTGTTTGAAATTGATTTGATTGCTTGTAGTTTTTTATTTATTTTATATAAGTTATGCTAATTATACCATAGCATCTGAGTTACTACTCCGTTAAGTATTTTCTGTCCGCCAGTATTTATGGATTGATATTATCTGCATATCGTGGTTATCCTGTCACTTTATTGGTAAAATTTTGATACAGTTTTGTTCGGTTTGGAGTACATTACATTTTATTATACACACAAAGAATATCATAATTTATATTTATAAATAATATTACACTTAGACCTCATCTTCATATAAAAGGAGAGGATAGAAATTTAATTTGCCAAAACAGGTGTTATGATTGAAATATTTGCAGCATTGTGGCAAATTGATTACCATTAAAAATTAAAAACGGTTGTATTTCAGTATGGTTTGATAAATAAAGAAGCTTGAACATAAATAAGTAAGTTGTTATTCTTGCTTTTTTCTACAAATTTACTTTGATTATTCAGATAGCTATGAATACACCTGAGGAGAGAAGGCACATGTTCATTGTAATTTGCAGGCATATCATTGGTAATGAAAAATGTTTAACTAAAGTGTTAAGACATACTTCTGTTGGTCTGTTTTCCTTCTGAACCGTGTTCCTTCCCTCTTTATGACCAATATCCTCTTCAGATACAGTTTATTATGGTATCACATTTGTGCTTAGTTGCTAACATCTGTTAGTGATAAGTTTTATGTGGAACCATAAATATATCTTATCCATATAGGAAGCTCTTAGAATGAAGTAGATCATTATGACAAAAAAATAGTAGAGGGTTTTTCATATGTTTTTGGAAACATGATAAATTTTGTATGGTAATTATGATCGAGTAAATTTGTTACTTATCTCAAATTTTAAAATGAAGCCTTATTGAAGATGTTAAGTAAGGTAAAATGACTAGACTTCATTATTTTTTGTCTCTACAAGAATTATCCCTTGCCTTAGAACAAAATTATTTTTTACCGCATTGAAAAACTACTTTTTCAGAAAGTGTAGGAATTGTGGGGAGAAAATGTTTCGTTGATCATGGAGCACTAGATTTGGGGCATTATGGCTTTACTGAAAGCAACTCTGTCTTTATCAACTCCAAAACAGTTCTCCATATTTTCAGCTTTATTTACCAATATAGTCACCATATGTTTTGTTTCCTTATAGTGTTTAGTAAATTAATAAAAAGGTTAGTTCAATTTACAAGCCGACATCACATTCAGCTGCTAGATCAACAATGAACATCAGGGCCAAAAAATTGCTAATGTAAATGATGAAAAAATTTTGTTTTATATTAATATAACGCATCATTTTTCAAGTATTGTTAAGTTGAGCATGATCAACAACAGCATGTACCACTCAGATGCATATTTGAGATTACAAGCAGGAACTAAAAAATGTAAACAATCTTAACTTATGCTTAGTTGTTTGATTGAAACATTTTACCATAAAATCATCAGTACTGTTACTAACAGTAACATAAGTTTGTAAGTCTGACCATCCATTGATACGACAATCTATAAAGAAAGTACAGATAAATTGTAGCATCAGGATACTGTGCTTTAGAAATGAAAAAGGTTAACCTACTCTCCTGTATCTGCAAGGCTGAAATCTCTATTTTTCTTAACACATGGCATTTAATTATTATGGCTAAAATATCAATAAATTATTGCTCTATATATCAGTGGAAAATATCAAATAAGGCTTCAATTATAGGAACATTCATTGTATTAGTAAACAGTGACTAAGATGAAGCAACCAATTATGAATGTGTTTGAAAGGCCACATATGATTATTTACTGAGGAATGTACTCCAAATGAGTTTTTTGATCCAGAAATGAGACATAGATCTACTTCTGAAAGTAATAGAAAATGATACCTGGCTGTAAATAACCAGAGAAACAAAGCCTCAAGTTCAGTAAGTTTGTTTTGTATTGAGTTTTAACAATGTCAAGTACTATTGTGTAACCCAAAAGTTTTTTATCAACTCTATTCACACTAAAATATAAATAGTACTAGCAGTACTTCAGTTTAAATATGTGGAATAATGTTCACTATCGACATGTTCTGATACCTAGTATAAAACTACTTCTCCATGAGTAGAAAACTCACAAAGGAGTATTCCAATGCACTTAATTTGTGATGTGATGATAAAACAACATTCTAATTTAACAAAACATATAATTAAATTAATTGTATAATAACTGCAATTAAATATATAGTCTACACATAACTTAGTAAACATAAACCATAATATCACAAGAAAAATATTTCTGGAATTATCCTTACATTTGGAGGAATGGTGTATAATCCTTAATTTTGTATGACATAAGAAGACAATTTATTTACTAAAAAAATTAAAAGTCAATAATGGAAGGAATGTATATTAGACCTTTCATAAATTATAACCTTTCTCATTTGATATAGAATTAGGAATTAAATGTAAACAGACTTATACTTTCAGATAAAGGAATTCATACTCATGATCGCTGCTTAATATTAATTCCTTTATGCTGGCTAATTTCTTGCTCCTACAAGTCACTATATGAAAGGCCAACATTTCTTTTCCAAAAAGCACTTTTTGCAAGTTGTGGTAATATATATAAGAAAACGTAAATAGTACATCTCGATGGTAAAAGACTTAAAAATGAAAGATATGCAAGGAAAAGATGAAAACTGTATAGCACCTTACTATGAGGAACATTAAAATTTTAAGAAAACTATCATACCTTGACATTCAATAGTAATGTGAATAATTAGGCCAAATTTACTTATACAGTTTAGGAATCGCAGTTGTTTCCTGATGTCAAAGGACCCTTAAGCAAATAAACATTCATATGGTCCTTTCCTTTTACATAAACTGATCCTCTTGGTTCAAATTCATATAGGGTTGAGAGAATGGGAAGGCATGCCTCTCCAACCTGAATCCTCCCATTCACGCCTGTAGAGTCCATTCGACTTGCAACATTGACTGCATCGCCCCAGATGTCATAGTAGAGCTTAGATGTTCCTATTACACCAGCAGTCACATCTCCATGGTTGTAACTGATATCAATGTGAAATGATTTTTGTATAGAATACTTAGAAAACAACTCTAAATTAAATTTTTAAATTCCAACCTTATAGAGATTACTTAAGAAACTTTACCTAACAAAGCTCAACCAGTATATATTCTGATAATATTTACCAAAGAAACGTGACAGAATAAATTCATATAATACTCAATAAGTAGGTAGAAAGGGAAAACAAGCAACTTTAAAATTTCAAAAAAGAGGTACTTATTACCCCGAATGAATATAAAGTAATGCAAGAATTAAAATGCTATTACTAATTTTAAATATATTTAGTACTGAATAAATGAAAAAAAATGTATTGAAACTGTTGTACAAGAATAGATTCTTGCGACAAATTTATTTCAATAGGATAGGACATTTTTTGTGATTCAAAATTTTCAATGTTTCTCCTTTTTTCCTTTTATGAACTAATTGGATTTTTAATCTTCAATTATAATCGCTTTAAGATTTCCACACTTGAAACTAGTGCTTTCATTAATGTCACCACCTTCAATGACCAAGAATATTTCAGTATAGCAGAGGAGTATCTCAGTATTGTCCAAAAATAATAAATAGTTAACGTTTTAATTACATTAACTTCAAACAAAGTACTGACAAATGTCCATTAAATTTTAATCATAAACATTCATTATTAATTGTACCTAGACATAAGTGAGCAACAAAATAATTAAAAAAGCAAGAACGATATCTAAATTGACTGAAAGGAACAAATACAGTCAAGTCATGTAAGATAAGGCTGATGAAAAATAAAAGAATTTTAATGAGGATTAATTCTAACGCAGCTCTGTTTGAACAGTTCTCACTTAGGCACTTTAATAACAGTTATATGTCATCTCTCTCTCAAGATGCTGTTCATCTTGGTACATTCTTTACAAAACTTAATTTAACTTTAATATTAAAAATCAGTTAAAGCTCTTGATGGTGGAGAATTAATGTGATTGGATTAGGGTGTTGTAATCAGAGAATATGCAATTTTCTTTGAGATTATCATGAAGAAGGAGGATATTCACAAAAATATTTGAGAACCTCAAAACTGTTTTACGGGTGATGTTTGAAGAAGTTACATATAAACATGGAGGCAAAAATTTCCAAAGTTAATTACCATTGACTATTAGAAAACTTACTAGAGATGATGTAGCGTGTCACTATAAAGAAACCTCAACATTGTTTACATGACTAGATAGAAGTAATTTTAGCCAGTGATTTCATTTGGAATAACTAAAATTAAGTTTACATAAAATAACAATCATTCAGAGGAAGGAGGGATATCAGTGTCAATAAATAAAGTAAATGCAGACAAAATTAAACACTTACCCAACACGAAGGATTAGGTCAAACTCAAGAAGATCCCTGTTGAACTGAGCAACCACCTCCTGCATGGCTCGGGCAAATTCAATCAACTGAAAGAGGTGACGGTGTGGCTGAGATTGGGATCTTTTTATTGGGTTTAATCCAGAAGCTGCCATAAAAGTGCTGCCAATGGTCTTTATCTTCTCTACCTCTGAGAATTCCATTCTTTGTAATAACTCATCAAAATCTCCAACTAATTCATTAAGGACACGCAAGTATTCTCTACCTCCACAATATGTTTCATCATACATATCTCCAAAGTTCACAATACTGGCAAAGATTACTCCTACATCCCTGTGATTTTCAGAATAGTGTGCAGTGGTCTTAAGCTGCTCTGCAACATGCCTAGGAATTATGTTATGCAGTAACCAGTCAGCTTGATCCCTCATACTTTGTACACGAGCTTTATCTCTTGCTGCTACCCAAGAGCCATGAAATCCCAAACGATAGGAAACTTCAAATTCTCTGTCCACAAACCACACTAACCCCAAGAGTAACAATACATCAGGTAAGACCTCCCATGGAAAATTCATCACCCAAGGAACTGAAACACTGGAATTGTTTGTTTGTGGGTGTCTATCACAACCACCAAAGGCTGCTAAGCATATATAAACCAGCCCCACCAATGTAGCAAGAACACTTCGTAACCAACAACTTAACTGAGTGAAATTGCAAAAGTGTACTATGGAAACAAACAATAGGCGAGATAAATTTCCAGCTTGGAACTGAGAAACTAGATTTTCACAAGTTAAATTGGCTAAAATTGACATAGCTGGTAAAGCTAAAATGATAGCCCCACAAATATGCCAATAATACCATGTAGTAAGTCTTGTAAGAAAATTTACCCACCTCCCTCCATAAATTACACTGAAATGGTCAAAGTCATCCTTCCATGATCTCAGCATACAAACCAATAAAACTACCAAAAGTAACAATGACCCAACAACAGTAAATACTATCCAAGGGGCACTTGGGCCTGACAAAGGAAGGAGTAGCTGACCAACAATGACCAACAGCCAAACAGAAGCAGCCACAGCCACATCAAGGCAAGTATTGAAGCGGGATGATGCCAAAGTAGGAGGACTATCTGTATCCTCCTCTCTAAGGTGGGCATGGGCTCTGAATTCACACTCCATTTCTGGCTATAAAATAAATGGAAAGAGAAACCAGTAAAATATATACTCCAAAAAAGAAGTAAAATTGAGCAAAAACTACAAAATTTGATTGAATTTGACTTCTCTTCTTACTCCTTGAAGTGCTTTTCTTTTTATTGCATAACATTTTTAGTAATTTATTTCCTTGGTAAGAATTCAACCCTGTTGCTGAATGAACTACAAAGATTCAGAGGTTACTTCATGGTGTTGAAAAGCACTATTAAGATCTATAGGAAAATAAGAGGAAAACATCTTATTAAACCACAGAAATGTTAAAAATGAATTCTAGTTCTATCTAATCAGGTCCAAACCTTAAAAATTCATTAGTGATGTTTAAATACCCAGTAGATATTCTCAAGAGCAATGGAGTTTACCGTTTAAATTTTAGCATGTGTGATAGTTTTTGTTGAAAAATTGCTAGATGTTTTCAGACCAGGAAACTAGAACACCAATTCGCTTTTGTTGAGCATAACCCCTTGACTGCTCATGTCAGCAAACGTCTATTGGAGGAGGGAAATGACAGTAATTTTGAAATGACAAAAGTAATCTAATTGAAACTAAAGATGTTGGAAATATTGAAATGTTCTTCTTTGAATATTGTCAATGAATATTAATTTCCAACCTCTCTCCCACTTTTAAACTATTGTTCCCCACCTTAATCCCTCTTTCTACTTATTTGATGCTTTTTCCATTTACCCCCTTCTTTCTTTTACCTATTGTTAGCCTTTTAACCATTAACCTTATTTTGTATCTTGTTTCTCTCCCACCCACCTAGATTTTTCAGTTGCTACCTGTTCTTTGTATATAACCTAAATTGTATGCCTCTATGTCACCTGATGATGCAGCTTTGCTACAAAACCATGTATGTGCTTTTGTGTGGTTTATTAAAAACATTTCCTCAGCATGGATTATAATCCTGTTATTGAATGTTATCTTGAACTCACATATGAGTCATATTCTAAACCATACATGTATCAATTAAATATGACATTCTAATGAGGTATATTTCAGTATATTATTTTAAATTCCCTTGGTCCTTTTCCCACTAGATTTATCTCTGTACCTTTTGTCATGTTTACCTTAACAAATGGTGAATTTTAAACTTAGTGATTCTTCAACCATTAAAAAATGACAATCAAAACTCTCTTATTAAAGAATTTTCTAGTAGTGAGAGATATTAAATATTAATTGGAAATATTAAAATTGAAATAATTAAAATGAGTAAGTTCCAGTAAAAAAGAAAAAACCAAAAATTATTTTCTAATTAAAATCTCACATTTTCAATGAAACTCATATAGGCTTAACACTCTTTTAAGCTAGATGATTATAAATGTACCAGATACTTCTGTTCCAGATTATATAAAATGGAATATCACATATACCTTAAACTCTTCTTATTTTTCTCTTAGTTCCACATATATGACACAAGCTACATACCTGCTTGAAGAAAAGAGTGAACTGACAGAGGGGTGGAGTAGAAAAATATGATCTGTGTGATGATACGTCTCTCACACATCGTATCAACTGGAGATCAGATTGCTTGCGAAGAGAATGAAAACATGGTAGATTATCCCTAAAATGAGACTGCCTGCAAGTTCCAAGTCTTTCAACCTCTTCCATCTGGTTACTTCTAATATCCGAGTCATGGACTGTAACAATAAGACTTAACTTTAAATAATACTTTTCAAGGTTTAACTTTCAATAATTGATTAAGAAAGCAAAATACAATAGTATATGAAAGACATATATAATGATACACATTATGAAAAATGAAAGGCATTAATAAGAACATACTATTAAGTTTCTAAGAATGATAAGCAAACAGCCAATCAGATATAAATATCTAATAAGTATAAATATACCGAACTAAAAATACATGTCATGAAATTGGCTATGATTGCATTTTAATGTAATATATATGTTGATAAGAGTACAATATTTATGTATTTAGCACTATGGCAATTATTTTTACAAAGAATTTATTCTTCTGGAGTAATATCAAGATACTACACTCAGCATAGTGTAAAAATCTCTTCAAAGGTAACCTCAAATACTTGGACTTCATTTGAAAAATGCAATACATTTGACAGATAGAGGAAGGATGAATTCATACCTAACCTACAAGTTCATCCACCAAACAGCAAAATATTTTGATACCATAGAAGTATCATCAATTAGTTAAAATGTGTATTTATCATTTAATATATGGAGAAACTAAGAGTAAATAGCAAATAATATTAAGACAATAGGACAAATGATTTAAGTTTCTTTATCTTAAAGACCCATACATATAGTACAGTATATAAATATTGTATAAATAGTATACAAATAAATAACTTTTTAAATGACCATTTAAAGAACTTACTGAAAATGTATACTTCAAAATTATTGGTGCTATTAATAAAGCCGTAGTAATTGTTTATTATATTTTATAAATATTTAGTTCAATATCTATTCAACCTCACTTTGCAATGTTTGAATTAAATTATTAAAATTCTACATAATTATCAAAAAATATCAAATTAAGGCATAAAAACTCTGCTATAAAATACTATACCATCACATATCATGATTATGTGATACTGAAGAGAGATCCCAATAAAATCTCATTTCAGGTTCTCCATCTGAATTGGAAATCATTTATTGGTTAAAAAGTGAGTTCAGATATAAAATTATCTGTAACACAACCTAATTCATAAATAAACCGGAAAAATATCATGAGAATATGCAGAGGCCTCATTTTTCAATTAGTCAGTTATTCTTTTAGATCTAAGCAGACTTCAAAACTAAATTTAAATGATTAACTTGCTCATCATGCCTAATGGTTACTTGTTATTTTTTATCATTATAAAATTTATATTTAAATTACCGTATTTTTCGGACCATAAGACGCACTTTTTTCCCTCCAGAAATGAAAGGAAAAGTCCCTGCACTTTATGGTCCAAATGTAGAAAAAAAGGACTCTAAACATTACATTACTTGTTTACTGGATCGGGACTTTATTTATTAATATGGTTCTAAATGCTTCACTTTACAGTGTTAATTACGTGTGTTTATGACTGTGCTGTTGGTTTTTAATGCACATTAAATATTTTAGGACACTGTTTGTTTCAGAATCTTTTTTTTCTGCATTTCCCTTCTCTAAAAACCGATGCGCCTTATGGTCCAATGCGTCTTATGGTCCAAAAAATAAGGTACATAAAATTAAATTAAAACTGTAATTAACTAACATTTATTTACCTGGGCTATCTTCAGCTACTGATGAGTGACTACTAGTATAATATCCACTAACTCTGTGGGTCAATAGATCAGCCTGAACCATACCATTCATAGCAAATATCTGAAACAGTATGATGTTGAATATTACAAGATATATATTTCAAAAATATTCTTTGGGTTTCGTTTAAATTTTGCTCTTAAGCTAATATAAAAGCAATATTATAAGTTCACATAAAAATAACATAAATGTGGCTTGCACTAGATCTCTGCATTAAAAAATCTAAATTTGATATGTTGAAGTTAAACTTTGAGGAAGTAGGCCATAATCAAAATAAAATGTTCTCTACCTTGATTATAAAAATTTATTTCAAAAATTCTTCAAAATTTAAAAACATTAATAAATCATATAATATATACAATACAATTGTAGATGAAGAGAATTATCTTAATATTATCAGTTTCAGTCCATATTTTTGATTATGAGGATACATTGCAAGGCATCTTTTTCTGTGTAGCATGGGGTGCTATCACCATGACTCTACTTTCATAAAAGAGGAAAAATTTTAATGTTTGTTTTGGCACATATTTCTCTTACTTAAGTCTTTTTATTCAAATGGAATCTATTGCTGGGAGGGCTCTTAATATCCACAGTGTCTTCTGCCAATACTCCTCTGATTTATTGAGTACCTCAACCTTACAAGTTGATCTCCTACTACTTTCATCTTCTAATGTTTCAGCAATTCCCATCTTTTAGTATTTGAGTTAGCTTAATCTTGGTTTTCCACAATACTTGCCAAATAAGATGAAAATAAAGTTCTCACCTGCTGCTGAATGCTGCTCCTGCGACTTGTACTTCGAATCCCAGAATCTTTACGACTATTCATAGAAGGGCTCATACTGAGGCGATCTTCAATATTTTGTAAGACTGGAACTTCTAACCTTGGACCGTGACTACAAGGGCTGAGGCCTTCTCCACTATCATCAACTGTTCTTCCAATGGATTTTAATGGACTTCCTTGGCTAAAATCCCCCATTCCAGTACTTCTTTTAAATGGAGATGACTGTTTTAAAGGCATGGAACTTTCTCCTATAAGACAATGCCTTTTTTGAATCATTTGGTCTAATTGAAATATAAAACTCAAAAACGATCATTGTTTCACTGAAAAGTTTCATAACTATAAATACAAAACACTTAAATATTTCATGAATGTCATTAGTTTTTTTTTTTTTTTGAAGGAACCAAATTTACATGACAGATTAATGCTATCAGATAAATTAATGGAGAATTAAATGGTTACTATTCATCCCACAATCAAGAATAGACTCAAAACTATTTAAAGTTTCTCAGATAATCAGTAAACAAACATGAACAAATTAAAAGTTATATCATATTATCAAGGATTTTAAACTTTGCATAGTTATTCAATTAAGTGAAAATTATAGGTAATTACCTAGCTAAATTATTTTAGGATGATTTTTAACTTAGAATGAAAAATTTGTCAAAAACTCGATAAGGACTAACTAGTTTATCACTTGTTCTTAACTAACTCAGAATTACATTCATTGACATTTACACTGACACAACTGGATGAAGAAACAATTTAGCCTTCCCCACTCTTTAATCCTTTAAAATAAAAAGCATGAATGTTCTTTAACCCATATCTTATCACTGTTTAAGTGGATGTTCCATTGTAAACCTCTATACATGGTTGATTATCCTTAGAGGTCAAGGCAATGGATCATTCTGGTCAATCAAACAAGTATGTAATTTCCCGAAGATTATAACAAACAAACAATTTCAGAAAATAGCTCAGTGACTTCAAAAAAGTTAACATTCTCAGAGCTAAAATCTAAACTCATAAGACATTTTTATTTTTGCTATCTTTTAAAATTCTATAATAAAAACTTATGAAATTATTTTAATGGCAAATAATGCTTATATCTTTTCAAAAACCAAACAATTGATACAATTTTTTTGATTTATATAAAAACAATAGATATGTTTGAATATTTTATAAAAAGATTTTTATTTAATTTTCATCCATTATCTATAATTTTTAAAGAAAAAACCCTTTATATTCTCTGGATGATTATTTTGGCTGTAAATGTCAATTGTAATCTTTTTGTACATTTTATATTATTATGCATTTTTATTATCAGCTATAATCATATTGTGAATTGACAGTTTGCTTGGAGACTATGAGTGGATCTATGCAAAGTGCATTTCACTAAAAACTAGCATTAATAATAAAATCACCTTTAAGCTACAAAAAATGTTAAATATCTACAAAGTATTTCATGCCCATTTTTACTGGAGGATATATAAAGATAAAAGTCAAAATTTGCAATATCATAGCAAATCTGATAATAAATATTAGGATTACTAAAGAATACAGTGAATCTACTGCATCATATTTTCATGTAACAATGAATATATTTAGCCAAAAAGAAAACAATGGGATATCAAACAAATAAATAAAGATCAATAATTTAATTCAAGAAAAAATGATTAAATTAATCTAATCAATTCTAAGAATCACAAACCTCTATTAATTCACAAATAATATATTTTACATTTTATGATTAACTTAGCAAAGTCCAATTAAATTAAATGACATATTTTATTAAAGAATAAGAGGAGGATTGATAAAGGTGTTTCTAATGCAGAAATGTAATAATGGAAGTTTTCAAGTAATCTACAGCTTTTGAATAGGTCTTATCATTTAAGAAGTCGTTAAATTTACCTATTCAAAAGCAGACTCCAAGAAAAACAATACCATAATCCTATATAAAATATGTATCAAAAATAGATAATGATATTTATAAAGTTTTAAGTAAAGTAATAAAAGTTAAAAATAAACATGGATTAATGGAAATCTATGAGATTTCTAAGCTAAAAGAAATTAAATTAGTTGCATGATAAAAGTTAGTAAACTACAATGCATTCCATTTATTACATTCAAAGGATCCAAATATCATGCTGAACAAAACATTATAATCTAACAGATTTTTTAAATAATCTATAAATAAAGTAGCATTTAATTAATAAGCATGCAATGAGAATACAAAAGACTGAAATAGTCATAAGGCAACCCAAGAGTATAATATTTCAAATTGTCTCCTTACTGAATATTATTTCATAATTCACATGAGTTTTATCCAAAAGTTGAGTATACTTAGTAACTAAAAAATCATTATTCTACATATCATGTGAAAGGAAATTTAAAATAAGGTTTCTATCTAAAGCTTATAATGAGAATATCAATGATAAACAATAAAACAATGAAATAAACAAAAAAGATTATAGTATAAGCAGATTTGGGCATTTGCAATCAATGCTCTTCCAATGAGTGCTCAATATATATTATTATCTCATTTTAGGCTTTACCTATGTTTTATAAATAAAATGACAAAATTTTATCTTCTTCATCTTACTTTTCAGAGTACTAATAGGAAGATTCTAAGAAACCAACTACTCAAAACAATAATAAAATTTCAATACTAATAAAACAAGTTATCACAATACATCTAATATACATTTTGCAAGGAATCAAATTAATGACAACAAAGAGATCTATACAGCTTAACAAAAAGAAAAAAATACATAAAATAAGAGAATATTCTTCACAGTGATATATTTATTTCTTAAATCAAATTCAACGCTCAGTAAATACACTTGTATCAATGATTTTCATTTTTTTCTTGTAAAGTAATTTATTCATTCTATTTCATTACTTTATTTTCCAAGAGTTCCAAATATATAAAATAAAAACTTTTGGGCCCACTTTTTAATTATCTATAGCTTCATCTCATGAGAGAAATGAGTGATCGAGTGAAACATTTTTGAGAGAGCACACATTGAAAGAACACTGAAAAATCTACTTACATGATAAACCAAACATGGGCAATCCTATTTGTAGAACTGGAAAAACACTGCAAGGATAAATGTATTCACATAATTATATCATAAACAAACAACTCTTCTTGAATTACTATTATTAAATAAAAATTTTCCCTTTAAATTTCTGTTTATCATTTAGAAATTTTTAGAAGTGAAAAATGTGTAAGCATATATTATTCATATATTCATAATTCTATGTGTAAACTAGTAAAATGGTGCACTGAAACTGGAACTTGGTGAAACAATATCTCAGAAATGGAAGTATATGAACTTTATTATGTTCAACGACATTAATCTATCTACGAAACTAGCACAGAATCATAAAATAATCTAAATGCAAAGGATTGAACTGTGGTTTGAAAATAATTGCAATATTTTCCTTTTGAATTTACAGATTTTGTTTCATCTCCTGAGATGTATATAGCTCTGCAATAAATAAAATATTTCCCTAAGGTTAAAATTCTACCAGTCATAAAATATGTATGCACATTCCAAACAATCAGCAAAATACTTACATACATCAAGGGTTGCCCATAGTTTGTTTTTAAAGTGCAATTATAAGTAGAAAGAAAAAATTCAGTACCAGCATAAGCCTGCTCATGCGATGAGTATGAAGGAGGCCAACATCCCTTCTGAAGGACAAAATGCTGCGCCTTGTTTCTCAGTCCTCCTCGAATACAGAAGGAGGCAGGAAGCAAAAACATATCTTTTTAGGCAACTCAATTAGCACTGCAGATCAGCACTTGATAAGATCCACCACCACAGTTCAACATGAAGCAACATCTCAATTTTTAAAAATCAGTCAAATGAAGACATTGTCACCTCTCATACTCTCTGACCTTGAGTTGAATTGGTGTTCAGTCTGATCAAACCCTTGGCTGCTTTGGCACTGTGGAAGCGACTCTTTCGGTTGGTTCCTAGGACATGAGTTGTCCCACGCCTTCCCAAGGAACCCTCCCCCACATACACGTAGCCACCTTGTCCACACCTTGCTGACCTATTCATTCCACTCTGAGACTCGAGAATACTTGGCAAGGAACATGCTTTCTTGGAGCGTAAGAAAAACGGGCTCTTTTGGGGTGATAGCTCCAGACGATGGGCAAGAGGAGGAGCTGGTAGAGATGGTCCTCTTCTCTGTGGTGATGAAGGCAGCAGTGGAGAGGATTGGGGAAGTTCTAACTCAGATTTTTGATTTTCTGACTTGTTTCTGATGATAAAATATGTTTTTAACCCTAAATATAGAAAAATTCATGTAGTTAGGAAACTAAAGAAACCTAACCACAATTTGTAAAAAGAAAATAGAATTGATGAATAAAAATATGAATGCTATAATAACTCTATATTAATAGAATTCATAAAACTTAATTTATTATAAAGCCATGTATATATATATATACATAAATTGACCTAAAGAACCTTTTTCCTAAATATCAGTAAAGTATAAACAAAAATATTTCTGTAATTACCAATAAGTTAAACCAACTAATATACTAAAATTATAGGTCTTTTATAAATTATTAAGATATTTTTATTACTTTTCATTACTTTACTTCTATACATCAGTATAAAATTATCATTCTTCATATGAGTAATATTTCTCTAAAAAAGAAAATATTAATGCATCTGTAAATTAATATGTGATTAAGTTAATTACACGAAATTGCTTCTGAGGTACATTAAGTTCTTTCCTCAACACTAATATACCTTTGACTATATCACCGTCTTCAACCTCATACTGATTTCCAAGGAATCTACATGTAGCCTCTGAAATATGCACTTTTCCTGGGCGGCCAGTTGACTCCATTTGATTTGCTAAAGTAACATCATTGGACCACACATCAAATTTAAATCTCATTGTTCCCACAATACCACATAAAACAGTACCAGTATGAATTCCCACTCTCATGCTCACTTCTTCATTACGCTCTCTATCAAATTGTATCACAGCCTCTATCATTCCAAGGCCAACCTGAAATATAGAGGATATAAAGAATTATCTTTCAAAAATTCTCAGCATCGCTAGACTAATGTAGATGGTACTAAAATAAATGTTTGATATAACTAGAAAATAATCTTAAATATCATATATATATATATATATATATATATATATATTTATCTATTATATATAGACGCTTCGGGGGGATATATATATATAACATATATATATATATATAGGATATTAATGTCAGGCCCAAACCGCTTGGGCCACCGGCTCGGCGATTTTTTTACGTAATGGCCCACTAAATCTCACTTAGGAAAAATTCGGAAATCCACTCTACCTATCACGGGTTCGATTCTAGGAGGCCCAAAAAATCGACTTTCCCCCGTAAGGATGCATGGGGCCGTTTTTCAAATAATTTTTTAAAATACTTCCCATTACGCTAGAAAAATGAGATTTCATACAGCTAATGCTATTATTAGTATCTATGGAAAAATGCTATCGCTTACGTGCAACTGGTCATGGGTTCGATGCCAGGAGATGAAAAACTTTCAAATTTCGAAAAATCGTAGCTCTCTTAATATGATATTTAGATCATTCAAACATTCTACACGTATAGATACGTATATAGTGTACATCGAAAAAAATCAACAGTTGCCTATGTGTCACGGGTTCGATTCCAAAGCGTCCCGTAATCTCGATTTTCCCCGTTAAGAATGCATGCGGCCGTTTTTCAAATGATTTTAAAAATACTTCCAATTGAGTAAGAGCGATAAGATTTCATGTACCTATTGCTAATATATATGTCTACGGAAAAATGTAGTATTTTACGTACAGTCAGTCCTGGGTTCGATGCCAGGAGGTGAAATATTTTCAGATTTTGAAAAATCATAGCTCCCTAAATATCGTACATAGATCATTCAAACCTTCTACAAATATAGATACATACAAAATGTAATTAGAAAAAAATCAGTACTTGCCTATGTATCACGGGTTCGATTCCAGAGCGACCCGTAATCTCGATTTTTCCCGTTTAAAATACATTGGCCATATTTCCTAAAGCTTTTTATGACACTTCCAAACAGCGCAGATTTTTAGAATTTCACACAGCCATTAAGGGGACCATTCTCATTTAAAAGCTATCCAAAGATAGTCGTAAAAGGTCGGTGGTTCGATGCTAGGAGGCGTTAACTATATCTCCATTTGAAATGCATAGGGAACTTAGGACACATTTTGAGGTACTTCCTGAATGAATTTCTTTTTGAAATTTGGAGTGTTTATAAAGTCAATCATATTAAAGCGGAAGATAACAGTAATTTTCGTAGGATGGCCTTGGTTCGAAGCCGGGGCGGGAATATTGTAAGAAATGCATGGGAAATCGAAATCAATGCAAAGCTCGCTACGAAAATGTCCATTAACGTTATGTTTAGCATGGCCTTTCAGGATAATATTTCGAAAAATCTTACATTTTATTGAAAGATATATTATCACATTGCTTGCTGTAAGCAAGCACACCTTTACTCGTATTACATATAGACGCTTCGGGAAGATATATCTATTCATATATATATAGGATATTAATGTCATGCCTAAACCGCTGGGGTCACAGAGTTGCTGATTTTTTTGTTTGATGGCCTCTAAATCTCACCTTAGGGAAAAAGCAGAAACCGATGCTTCCTATCATGGGTTCGATTCTAGGAGGCCCCAAAAATCGATTTTCCCCGTAAGAATGCATGGGGTCGTATTTCAAGCATTCTTTAAAAATACTTTTAATTATCCTAGAAGAATAAAATTTCATAATGCTATTACTATTATATATGCCTACAGAAAAATAATATAGTTTGGCTGCAACTGGTCATGGGTTCGATTCCAGGAGGTGAAATATTATCAAATTTTGAAAAATCCTATCTATCTTAATAAGACACATAGATAATTAAAACTTTCTACACTAATTGAAACGTATATAATGTACTTTGAAAAAAATCAACATTTGCCTAAGTGTCAGGGTTTCAATTCCAGAGCAACCCATAATCTCAATTTTCCCCATAAGAAATACACGGGATGGATTTCTATAAAAATTTTTGGCAATTCCCAACCGCACAGAGATTCAAAATTTCACACAGCCATAAAAGGGACCCCATCCCACATGAGAATGTCATAAGAGGTCGTTGGTTTGATGCTAGGGGGCATTTACTATAACTCCATAAGAAATGCATAGGGAAACAAGAATTCCTTTAGAGGCCTTTCCTGAATGAATTTTCTTTTGAAATTTGGAGTGTTTATAAAGTCAATCATACTCAAGCAAATGATGACAGTGTTTTTGGAGGAAGGTTTGATGCCAGGGCGGTAATAATGCTACCATTAGAAAAGAATAGGAAATCAAACTCAATGCAATGTATGCTGCAAAAATATACTTTAGGTTCATGCTTAGCATGACTTATCCAAATAATCTTTCGAAAAATCTTACGTTTTATTAAAACACATATTATCCAATTGCTTGCTGTCAGCAAGAACACCTTTTACTTGTAATTAAATATAATTTTATGAATAAAATAATTCATTGAATTCTTCAGAGTAAGATGTATTTCAAAAGGAAAGCTTTGGCATGTTTCAAAAGAGAATAATATTCCAAACCCCATATTAGATTTGACAGTAATGATTCCTCCAAAAATGATACCACACTTAACAAGAAATTCACAATGAAGTATCTTGTCCTGAAATATATAAAATGTTAGTATATCCCAACCTCTACTCTAGATCTGTACATCTAATTTGCTCCGAAACTAAGGATTATTGCCATAAATGAAAAATGTTTAGGAGAATTAATGCTTCATAAAAAATTTTTGATCCATTAAATAGCACAAACCTCAACACAGCGTTTTGCATGATCAGGAACAGGTTCAGGACAGCCTGATACACAATAATAACAGTCGCCAAGCGTTGAAATCTTTTCACAGCCATGATCAGCGCATAAACCATCAAAACGTTCAAATAGATCGTTAAGTAGTCCCACTAGTTGTTCTGCAGATTTGTTTGAAGACATTCGTGTAAACCCTACAATATCAGCAAAAAGGATGCTAACATCTTCCATTCGATGCATATTGAAAGGACGGAAAAGTGAATGGCGTATATCTCCAGGATTGGAAGACCTAGGGGAGGAAGCCTGAAAGAAAAAAATTCTTAGAAAAATCACTAACCTGTTTGTTTTTTTTCATAATTGAAAGCAAGATATATTAGAAAGAGAGTTAAATTTTTGAAAGGAAAGAATTGTTATAATGAAAATCATTACATTTCTATTCACTATAAATCTGTCAGTATAAACTATTCTAATATTCTTTTTGATATTTTTTCACATTATTTTCAAAAGTAAAAGGAAAGGCACCATTATAACAATCATAAATTACATAAAGTTTACTTTACATAAAAAATATGCCACATAAAAAAAGATTCCCTGCTAAGTGATGGCCAAGCATGCTTTGCATTCATCTCCGACAAAAAAGATATTGTTTTTTCAGAACTTAGGCTCTCATGCCCGTTTACTTTTGCAGACTATTTAGTGCTGAAGTCTAATTAGTAATAATACTTTTAGTTGCAATTATAAATATTTCCTCTTTCTTTGGCAGCGCTATTGTACACAGATTCTAATCTTGTTTGAAAAAAGCATTATTTGACAATGCTCTTAAATAAAGTCAATCGATATGGACAATCAAATTTATGGTTATAGTTAATAAAATTGATTATAACTTTTAATATTTACTAACAGATATGAAGAAAACTTTATCTCTTGGTTATAAGTTATCAGAAACTACTATCCTTCTCACATAACAGAAAACTTAAACAATGATTTTGAAAAAATTAAGTATTTTAGAATCATAGGGAATGTTCTTTATAGTGTTAATCATCTGACTTCTCTTGATTCAAGATTTCAAATAACCTACAACCTCTTACCTTCTCCTTGGATATTTACTTCAATTAATCAATTTTCGTGCACACAGTTTCACTTCAAGCTCACCTTCCTTAAAATAGATTCCTGTTCATCATGTTCCTGATCTTCCCCTTCATTATCACCATCTTTAGGCCTGTTGTGTGCATCAGGCGGAACAGCTGAACCCTCCCTCATAAGCCAGTCAGCCACTTTTGGTGGCATCACAGACAATATCATTTTTTCCTTCAGCTGTTTTTCAGCTTCAAGCTGTCTTCTTACAAGAAGAGCTTGACCAACCTTGATAAAAGTTCCACGACTTCGGACATGACGCATCACTAGAGCATGTACACCAATAACATGTAAACACAACTGTGCAACCCCTCTTGCCCAACCATCACCTAAAAGTGAATTTAGACTTCCAATTAAAAATATATTTATTATCAAACTAAAAAAGAATCTAAAATCAAATTTGCTGTAGAATATGTGGATAATTGAGGATATCAGATTACAATTAATCAAAAGGGATTAAAAATGCTTCTCTGCTTACATTAATTAATCCTTGCAAAAACAGTACTATAGTGTTACAGGAGAGTTTTTTAGACAAATAGCAAAGTTCTTTTAAAATAAAATATTCAAGACAAATCTTAAATGTAGCTCACATAAAGATAAACCTTTTCGTTAACTACTACTATAATGGATCAACAGAACACCAAATGTAAAAATAGTATGTTTTCCATATAAGGCCAATTCAATTATTCAATTTTGTTAACATATCATAAAGAGAAAAATCATTTAGACAGCAAACAGTGAAAGTCACTCATTACCCAAACCAGTCATTCATCTACATAAGTACCCTGCAAGCTGCCTTTTGGCATGTGTCAGGGGGTGTAAACACCTATTTTATGTTATCGCGTATTTTAGTCTATTACTATCGCATATCATGCACAAAAGGATTTCTTAAACAGACAGATTCAGACAAATTAATAATGAATACAAACCAGTTTATCTTATGCTTAACTTTATCAACATAATAATAAATAATGAGCACACCAATGCTTAATCTTTAAATAAAATAAATCCATATACTTATCATGGTAGCTAATTTTGCAAGTAGTATTACATTCAATCCTTTCCAAAATATCACTTTGCAACTTCATCAAAGTCCTTTATTGATGATATTATTATCATTTTAAGTGTCTTGAAAGTTAAGACCATTTTCAAAAGCTATGAGTATATGATGATGATGTTTCTCATAACATGCCCTGATAAACCAAGTGATGTTTCGTACATGACATGATTTATTAAATGTAACACATATGTATTGCTATTGTTATGTTCTTACTTAGATTATTTCAAATTAAATCTGAACTTAAATAGCTGTACAGTACATCCCAGAAAACTATACATGAGGCTTACAAAAGCAGACCTTCACAGCCTTTAAATATATTATAAATCACTTAGATGCATAGAAAGATCCAGAAATTCTCATTTTCTCTTCTAATTCATAAAATTATCTGTCTATAAGCAAAGAAAACTCATAGTTATTCTTTCACAGAAAAGCTAAAATGTGGTTATGTAATAGGTTGGTAAAGCAAATAAAGCTGATTAGCCTTGAAATTGCATACATGAAACGACTATTTCCAAAAATATTTAAATTTCTTTAAGCTGTGTCTCACTTGAAATCATTTCTCTATAGAGTATTAATATTTATAGAAAATTATGAACAAAAAAATAAGTAAACCTCATACCTGGGTAAATGATAGGTTCTGATGTGATAGCAAGAAGAGTCTCAAATGAAATTGAGTAAAAAGTGCATACTGCAACACAAGCATACAAGGGAAGAGGCACTGCTGTGTATAACAATAAGAGTGTCTGCGCACAGAGAGAAGATAGAGCCACAGGAGAAAGACTCCCAACAGGACCTGCTACTACAGCAAGGCCTAAGGACAGGATGATGAGAAGAAGGGCTGCTCCAAATGATAGAACCAATTGATGTTTTGGATGACGAAAATGGTGGGAGTGTGTAACTCCAAGAAGGAGCAAAGCTGCAAGAGCAGCACCAAGCAATCCTCCCAAGGAAAAAGGCCACCTTGGGGAACCACAGGCTGCGAGATATGCCCCCCATGTTACACATATTATTATCACATACACCAAGGCTGACCGAAAACGGAAATGAACCTGGAAGGAAAACAGAGTAATTATTACTTATACATAAACGTCACTATCTCTATTCGCTCATATTCGATACAAACGGAAATTAGCTAATTTCATAGATAATATAGATATACACATCTGATTAAGTTTTAAGCTTCGGTGATATTCTTAGCTAATGCTCATCGTCAAGGCGCTAAATAGAAGCCTTGAGAGAGTCATTTGTAATTGAATTGTTTAAATTATACCTGAGGAAACGAACTCCTCCAATACTGCCCTTCTAAAATATCAGAATCAAATCTGGGATTCCACCACGAGCAATCAGCTGACCTCTCGAAAAACGCAACAGTGGGAAAGCAACAGCAGCAACAGTCTTTTCCACCATGAGCTGCAACGTAAGTTTGGACGTACGGTGCCAAGGATATTTGTAAATCTTCTTCCTCCTCTTCTTCTTCTTCATCATCCTCTCCTTCTTCCAATGTATTTGGTTTCTGCGGCCTCGAATAATCTTCTGGTGAGGTTGTCATTTGTTAGCTGAGAAATTTTGCGATCGAATGGCACTTTTCCGCTAAACCATCCTAATTAAATCAAAACTTCAGGATGTGGAAGGTCATAACTGAAACTGAGAGGGAGGATTCACTTCACTAAAGTAGAACTATTAACACGTTATGAGTTACGTCCTTAATTTTTTAAACGCTGCAATCGCCACTTTAAGAATCGGAATGGTATACTTTTACAAACGTTTATCATAAAATATCCTGAAAATCTCATCCAGCGAATCCATAAATCTTCACAGACATTTTCTCTGCCAGCAATAAATGCCGAGCCTTCAGAGGAATATTTTTGACACTTCTTTTACCCAATAACTGAAGCTACTCCATGGAAATTTTCAAAATTTTTGACGTGCACTCGCATTATACTCGTAAAATAAAATTATGGAAACTACAATGCCTCTTTCCTTTGAGATGCAGCAAAAGATAGTGACGGAACATCGGGGAAAAGGGAGGGTCCAAAGATAGAAGGTAGTTAAGTGAATGAGCAAACAAGGTGTCAAATATTTACCCTAATGTAGAATTTACCGTTAATTTAGTCATTATTTTCATTAAGTAGATAACACACAACATATCAGCATCGTGTAGAAGTGGATAAGTGATATTTCGGGATTTGAAAAACTCAGACGATATGTAAACAACCATTAAGGAAAAAATATATTTTCATTACGCAATATAAATTACTTTCGGTAACTAGAATATTATTTTAAATAAATTATTACCGGGAATGACGTAAATTGTCCGTTAATCTCTAACAAAAGATATTCAGCTTCAATAGCTGAAAATTAACCCAAACTAAGAAATGTACCTCAAAATTTTCATGAAACGCCATGCGTTCATCATTTTTAACCTTAACTAGAAATGGATTTCTCTTTCTGTAAGACTATCGACGTAAAGGAGAATTATGAGCAGTGCACTTAATGCTATTTATTATCTCAATATATTTCTGGAGTGCATCTATGAAGCACTTGAATTTTTAATATACATATATTTGTGCGTAAATGGAAATATTAGTTATGGGATGGCCAGCCTAAAACTGAATCAGTAGATAGGAGAAATGCGATATTTAATAATACTAAGATTCGAATGAAACTGCTTTGATATTTCTTATATTCTGTAAGAGAGTTATTTTGTAACTGTAATGGAAATTAGATATTATGAATGTAGATTTGGTATATTTTTTTCTCAAATTGATTCGGTGTGAGTCAATAAACATACCTCTTAAAATTAAGATGGCTGATAAAAATTTTGGTAATTCATTTTAAAGGAAAACGATAGAACTATAGGAATTGCACATCGATTACTTTAGTGTGATATAGTTACACCGATTTGGACGACGTTGAACATAATTCAAAGAAGATTCTTCAGATCTTTGAAAATTAATCTTTGGTTAATTAACCATTGGTTTATTATTCAAATGTAAAAATATATTCAGTATCCTAATGGGAACTCATTAACTAACAATTGTAAGATATAGAACCCAAGATAGTTTTCTTAAGAAAAACTTAGATCCCCTTTCTATCCATTATATTTCTGAAGAAAGCATTAGTTATAATTAAGATGCAAACCGAATGAACAAATTCCAAACCTCTTTTCCAAATAATTACGATCAATCCGATTGTATTAAGTATTGGCGGAAATTGCTTGCCCAAGAATTAGACTGTACAGGAGCAATTTTTTGTTCTTTCGCTAACACATCATAGATTCCTTCGAGTCTGCTTTGTGAGACAATCAGAGTTAAACTAATGATCTTAAGAATACCTGACAAAAACATCGCATGAAATGTATAGCGTCTATTTGATCGTCGATTTAATTTGCCAAGAGTCGATGGTATCTTTTTCAATTCGAGCTCATATCCAATGCTTCAAGTCCTGTTCGACGATAGCTTGATCGCCACAGTTACATCTTATTAGATTTATGTGCGATTAATTTGCTTCCAGGCGAGAACTTCTAATGATCTCCCCTAATTTCATTCACTATAGTAAAGGAAGAAGTAAGATGCATGAAAAAATAATTCATAAATCTATAACTATATGGTATTTGACTTATTCGGGAGCCTTCTTGTCTTATATAAGGGTTTACTATTATTAAAAAAGTACAAGGATATCGAGCATTTTAAATGCTGGTACTCAGAATGTGGTTGAATAAATAAAGCTATAGATTATTAATCACAACAAGTTGAAGCATGAGTAACGATTGAATTTTTTCGTGCAAAAGAAATTGAAAACTAAGAATACTATCGTTAACTATTTACAGAGAATTTAAAGTGAATGATTTTACACAATATCTGATTATAACTTTCATTTAGGATAATGACAAACATTTTTTGTCTATATTTATGCCTTACACGGCTTTAAAGGTAGGATGGAATTGATTCTTAAAAGAATATTTCAAATTTTCATGAATATCCCACTAAGTTAATGTTCGAAAGTCAATTCTGAAGCTAAATCACTACATCATAGTTTTTGGCTAGATGGATTCTGATAAACTAATCCAATCTGGAAACAAAGCTGACGGTTTCATTGACTTTGTATTAATTACTTTTTCTATTCGTCAATTCTCATGAAAATGAATTCTATTACGAAGTTAGTTTTAACCTAAGGCTAATCCACAGTTCGGTAGAGTCTAAGGAGTCATCTCACAATGTTTTAAACTCAAAAAAATTGAAAGCTAAGAAAACTTAACCCAAGATACGAAATATTTAATTTACAATTGCCACAAAAATTGCAGAATTTAAAATAAAATTCATCTCGGGAATACCATTAATTTGGAAAATATCAATTCATCATAATGAACCGTCTACAATGGAAAGAATGAGAAAAGTAAGCATATCATGAATTCTCAAGGTTCTCAAGCAACATAATAGATAATGCGACAGAGCAGTGATGTACATACTTCATCTACTTCCAAGGCGTTAATCTTTTGAGATAAATGCGATGTTTACAGAAATTATTATAAATACAAATATCAATATAGAACAAGAATATTCAATTCAAACAAAAATATTACTTATAGAAGGAAAATGGGCAGGTTCATATTTTATTGCGCCTTTGTAGAATAGTCGAAGGTGATCAAAATTAGGTTTCAAAATTCCCGCAATGAAAATTTTAATTCATCAAGCGAAATATCATTCTTCTTTAAATGGATTACTTAAATTTTTCATTCAATATCTAAAATCAATGCGTAAATTCAATTATTCGTTATTTCCCAGTTTCTTGTCGATCGTTTCTAGCGCTATTTTCAATTTATTTGTGATAGGTGGCGGGAGTTGCTATGTTTGTGTTATGTTGTACAAGCATGGAGTAAGGATGAAACTGTACTTAATTTCTAGTATAGACTCTAATCACTGTAAAACCCAGTCATTTAGCTCAAATTATTTGTAAAGAATGTCCAGAAAATTTTCTCCAGTTTCTTATGAAGGGCTCATATTATTTACTTCCTCAGATTGATAGATTTGTGTATTGTTGATGATCTCCCATTAGGTTGGATAAAAGTCTGTAGAAGTTACTTACATTTGATAGTTTAGAAATTTACCTTATATAAAGATTTTGACCCTATCAGATTCATCATGATATCAGGAAAGGTATCCTTGATATTTCAATAAATCTTATATTCATTATTGCAACTAAAATGACATGAAATTTTGTGCTAGCTTGTTTTTAGCTTATCTCATCCGCGAGGTTCTGGAGGTAATCTTCATTTTGCATGGCAAAATAGTAGAGGTAGTTACTTAGCTACGACTGAATCGGAGCAATCAGTCTTGCTATGCAATAGGAGCGGGCAGGTGAAGAAGAGAATTCAAACAAATGGGTAATTTTCTACATCAAATAATATATGCTATCTACGTGGTACTGTCATTGAACTGTAACATTTTTTATAACAGGCCTTGTTCTGAGTTAATGTGGGACTCTGACGGCGATATTTTAAGTATATTCATAGAAAAATCTACACAGCTACTTCTGTGGGATGTTAATGCAGAAAGAGGTATTAATATTTTTCATCATCTGAATAATTGATATTCGTTATTTTTACTCTAGAGCCTATTAAAATTCATTAATCCTATCAAAATTCAAAAAGTTACCCGCGTTAATATTATTAAAATAAATGTCCATGTTCAATATTTGGCGTGTTTTGAACTGTCGCAAATGAATTAAAAGTAAGCACTAATATGCTAAATGTCTTCGAGTTATTGCTGCTTAGTTCTTGATTGATGTCTTGAAAAGCATATGGATGACATCGTCTATTCGTATTCGTCGTTATGTAGCTTGTGATTTATCATTATCGAGTTTTCCAAATCTGCTAGAATCTATTAAAGTTTAAAGTGTACGTCATTCTATCTTGTATATGATTGTTCTTTTATCAACATAATCATTTTATAAATTCACCAAATTGCCATCTCAATGTGATGAAGGTAATTATTGTCATAAATATACTGTTGGTGTAATCAACCGTTGCAGTTGCAACCTTTTCATGTTAAGAATAATGTAAAATGATTCACCATAATTCATGTTATTAGTGAAACTTTATGTTAATTTCTAAGAGAGAATAAATGTCATTAATTAAATTTGCTATTCACAATAACGGAACAGCAACTACAAGTTTCTGTTCTGTAGTAATTACTGATAGAGAAATGAAAATCATTGGTATCAGCCAATCTATCATATTGTGACAAAAATTGATACTCAGATTATCTTTTAAATAGAATCATTCATAAAATAGAACCTTTTTACTTTCTAATTTGACATAGAAAATCTTTAGTGGAAAATACTGAGATTATTTTTATAAGTTAGCACCTTTTATACCTTGCAAGCATACATCATTATACAATTTATACACTTCAACACTGTAACAACTTTAGCCAAGAATGACTATTACAGAATTAAATAAAGGTAATATTTGTGGATGGAAAAGTAGTTTTATTGAAATCCCTTGGATATGATCATTGTTTTGAAAATAGTACACTATTCATGCTGTTGACTGAGCTTGTTATAAATTTATTGGCTCTAATGGAAATAGAATGTAAAGATATATTCATCAAAATTAAAGGCCTCTAAGGAATTTGATGCTAATTTATTATCTATATCTAATATAGCATGGCCAGTAAAATGAAAGAAGTTTAAGAATCATGATTACCTTAAAAATTCAGAAGATAAATTTTTTCCTACATAGATTAAATGTCTTAGTGCACATGAAGTTGAATAGGGATATTCATGAACTAGTGCTTCAATGATGCTTCATTAAAAGTTTGGAATATTTTATAATTTATGCCCTAAAAGTATAGGAAAGGGTAAAGAATTATTTTAAGTTAATTAAAAATAAGAAATCAAATGATATAGAATACCTTCTTATAGTGCTAAAGTTCATTGCACCACTGTTAATCATGTCACTATAGAATGTAATGTTGAATGAGTGAATTGTTTTTCTTTTTCAAGTCTCAATTTTTCTGTTTTTTTCAATTTTTGCATTATAATTCTAAATGGTCATTATGTATGTCATAATTTTAGCAGAAGTATATTCCCATGTTGCTGGAAATATTTCAGGCCCGAAATATTAATTTGGATTCGTGTTACTTTAAGTGGATCTTGCATTTTGTGTTTGTCTGTTTACTTCTATATATGTATGCATAATTCACTACAGAATATTTAATTCAATGAAGTATATATCATTATTGTCATTTACTTGGAAGCTAAACCTGAGGAAATGAGTATAAATAAACTAAATGAATGTCTATTTGTTTAAAGTATCCTAGTATAATTTTCATCTATTATATGATTTTATCACAAGAAATCATAGCTATTTTTTTCAGTATCAAATAATGGTCTTAAAATTTTTTATTTTTTACTAAGAAATATCGTTGGGATATTGTTATTTAATGAAAGTGAAGATATTTATTTTATCAATGAATTTTAATAGATAAATATTTCAAGTATGTATAATTAAATTCATGGACATTTTATAGTGACCTGGATAATTTTTTCTCTGTTTATAGGCTGTTATCCATTAATTTTCTTTCACATTTTGTGCATTGTGCCTCTATAGTGTCTAAGTTTCATTTGAATTTTTGTTATTTAGCTATTCCTATTGATTCTGGCCTGAGAGACCCACTCAGTTTCATGGTATGGGCCAAATCTGAACCTGTTCTAGCAATTGGGACATCAAAAGGAAATCTTATCATATACAACCATGCAACTTCAAAGTATGTAGATGAAATATGAAAAATGAATTATTTGATATTAAAGCTTGATAATTATATAATATAATAGAAACATTGTTTGCATGCAAATCACCCCAGAAACTTGCATAAGTATACTCTCAAGTGTCTTTTAAATGCTAATGTCATCCCAAGAGCTTTACTTTAGTCTTTACTGTTGTGTCTTTTTTCTCATTACTTCTTTGTTATAATTTTACATAAACTTACTTATATAATGGTAATCAGTATCTCAGTTTGATGTTTAATCTGTTATCATCTAAGTAATGTGAAAAAATAAGTGTGCTTATTTAAAGAAACAGATATTAGAATATTATAATATCTGTTGATAAATATTTTGGTCAAAATAGTTTATATGTCAGTGCAACATAACTGTACACTTTCATAATTATTATTTCTTTAATTCTTTTTACTACTCAATTGAGCAAGCTCATTTTTATTTTAATTCAAGGAATTTATCATATCTCTCAACTCTGCCTTCCATTATATTAATATTTTATTCTCCAAATCTCCCATAATAATATAGCTGTTGAGCAAAACAGGTCTGTGTATTTTTGCTTAAGTATTTAGGAAATCCTTTATCATATACATCATATATAATCATTGTCAATTGTCTGTCAGGAGGCTGTCTGTGCTAGGGAAGCACAGTAAGAAAATAACATGCGGAGCTTGGAGTAAAGAAAACCTGTTGGCATTGGGGTCAGAGGATCGAACCTTGAGTATAAGTGGATTAGAAGGAGAGACACAGAAGGTCTTGACTCTTCGCGCTGAGCCATCTCAAATCTATTTTTCAAAAATGAAAGGAGATGAACGCATGATTGGTGAAAAAACAGTGTGTTTTCTTTTAAATATTTTTTCACATTGAACATTCTGTATTGGCTTAGATAATAAACTTTTCAAATATTTTATAGGTTAGTGTTCTGGTAGGTAAGAAGATGTTACTTTTATTCAACTTAGAGTTCCCTGATAATCCTGTAGAACTTGTATTTCAACAAAAGTATGGGTCTGTGGTGAAGTATGAATGGTTTGTATGTTTAATTTATGGATTACATATTTCTGCTTGAGTTATATAAAAATGAGTTTCTGATATATATATATATATCATACATATGTAAATGCATTTATGTTAACTTTAGATGTAAGGGTTGGATTGAATTAGAATAGGAACAGAATCTTGTTATTGGCATGCTAGAGATTTAAATTGGTTTACCCTAAACTATAATTCTTTTTAAGCCTCATTTTCTTGAGATACATGATGTTTGAATAGGATTTTGTGAAGAGTAGTGGCAAAGCAGTTGAATAATATCAAAGGTATTCTTCGACTCATTGAGTTCCCTTTTGGCTAGATTAAGTCAATTAACTCTGAGTTTATTACTCTTGCTCATTCTGAATTGATTGACTTGTCCACAAGGATTATTCAAAGAGTAATCATAATTCTGAATATAAATCTGACAGCAATATTAGATTTTAGACTTTTGGTATAGTAAACATTGAGTTTGAATCAGCTTTTAGTTTTAATGTTTTATGATTTTAGGAATGATTAAATTTGAAAGTAATTTTTTTATTATAATATGTTGAACACAAGTAGTAAATTCATCAAGTCTACCATGTTTTACTAGGAACAAAAATTTTACATCTTTTATCAGTATTGCCTACCATAAACTCTAGAATTACTGCAGTTCAATGAAATATTAATTTAATATAATTGATATTTATTGGAATTCTTTCTAATTTATGAGAATAATGATAGTTACTTTACATTGTGTAAGAAGCTAAAAGTTTATTGCAAAAGATTCAGTCAATAAAGTATATAAATTTTTTTTCAAGCTACAGTAATTTTGATTTATAAGAGATTTTTTTATTTATTAACAAAGACCGTACAAACATCCTCTTTCGGGACAATTACAGTGTGGTCGCAAACTCAACAATGGACATTACAAACATCCAGACCCTGAGAGGAAAATTTCCTCCTCAGCCGGGGTTTGAACCCTGGACTTCTGCGTTAGAAGATTAGTATGCTAACCATTCCGCCAACGAGGCCAGCAAATATTTTTTAAATTCATGAGACTTAAGAAGATCCACTTTTATTGAAGATTTCATAAAAAATATACTTTATAAGATAATTTTTTATGGCAGATGTCACTCACATGAGTGCAGTAATTAAATTGTTTGATAAAAATATGATTAGACCTAGTTAAGCTAAATCTGAGCTAAAAATGAAGATCATGATATTGATTTTTAGGTTTGGAGATGGATACATATTGCTTGGATTTAGTGCTGGATATTTCGTAGTTATATCTACTCATATGAAAGAAATAGGGCACGAACTATTCCAGGTTAAGAATCATAGGGATACTCTGAGAGATATATCTTTATCAGAACCCCTTGGTATTGTTGGATCTTGTGGAGATAACATGTAAGTATATAAGTGCTGCTTTTTATCATCTAGATTTATGTTTTACTTTAGTGTTTCTCAAATATGCACAATGAAGCTGAATGATCACTTATTAAACTAATTAGGACAGAAGATAGAACTGGTTTATGAAAATAAGATGGTTAAACATTGAGAGAATGGTTTTTTCCTTTGAAAAATTGAAAGATTTGTATTTCAGATATGAAAAAACCCTTGTTATATAAGGATCTTAGAGAATGAAGAAATCTCAAAATACTAGAAAAAGTAACAATTTGGTAGAAAATTTTTGGATTCAAGAATCTGAATCACAATAAGATTTAAAAATAAGATCTCTTAAGTTCATAGACTTGGAAAGAGCTTATGGTAGCCAACAACATTGATCGTTTCATCCCATAAGTACAGAATTAAATGTGTTAACATAATGAAGTACATCCTTAGTATTATATTTTTCTTATTGCAAACAAGGTACCTTTGAAGGACTAGAATTTGCTTTGAGTCATAGATGTACCTCAAGAGCAATTAGTTTTAATTATATAAACTGAATTTCCTCTATTGAGTGCAACAAAGTGTTTTGTAGGTATAAAGTTTGTAGATTGAAATATTATTTAAGAGCTCTTAAAAGCTGCTCTCAACTTACAGCCAGGTAAATTTAATGTTTCCTTTAAGGAAGGTTTAATTGGTTATTTAATTTCCTTTTAATGATATTTAAATAATCTGATATCCAAAGAAAATCAGGTTTATCTCTGGTGCTGGATCCAAAAAAGTGAATCTATATCTCTCTATTTACAAAAAGTAGAATTGGTTTATTTGCAATGTTTATGATTTAATAAAGGAACAATTGAATTTGAATATAATTAATATATTAAAGTAAAATGGAAGAAGTTATTAAATCCACCACCAAATATGTGAAACATTTTACACTAAATGAAGGAAAGGCAAATTTTTACATCTGAAGAATATATTTTACATCTTATCTAACAACGTTCTTATAATGTTTTTAAAATAGTGTTTATAAGATAAATTTGGAATCTGATCATTCTAGAATTCTAAAGAAGAAAATTTTGTATCTTGGAAACAATGTTTCAAAATACATGATGTTTGAATTAATTTTTCTCACAACCAGAGTCACAAAATTTACACAAGTGAAAATATTAACATGACTGGAACTTGAACCCTAGTACCGCACTTGCAGGACAGATATACCTATCTGCTATGCATATAGTGAAGGATCTGGATTCAAGTCCAAGTCAGGTCACTATTTTTCACTTCTGTTTAATCTTTATGAGCAAGTTGTATGACCTATAATGCTTAGTTAAGATCTATCCTTCCCATAATCTTTTTTAGAGTCAAGTGCCATGATATTCTAAACCTACAAGAGGCATCTACTGTCATCACAGTCTCTGAGGAAGGTAATGAAAATGGTGAAGATACATTGTCTAAGAGAAAAGGTGGTCGTATGATACATAAGGAAGAAATTCAATTGAGCAAGATGAGTTGGAGCTGTGATGGTCAGTTACTTGCTGTGTCTGCTCAATCCCAAAGCTCATCCTTTCTAAGAGTTTATCTTTCCACTCTACCCATTGTATACAGTACAACATCTGAATCAGGTGGAAAAGTAGCTCTTCTCAGTAATGTTTGTGAAGTAACCATAATGGGGACAATAAAGGTATGTAATTCATATGGTATATATATATTTTAAAGAAAAATAGTTTTTTACTGATAATTTTCCTTTATTTGGAATTTTAGTCCTGCCATGACCAATATTTTTGCTTGTAAAAGTACCATTTTTCAACAGTTCAGTAAAATGAAAATTTTCAATTTCTTGAGATTTATGTTTATGATTGGTTTCGCTCTAGTCAGGCTGTCATTGGATACAGTATATTTGGAATCAGTGGGGTTTTAATGACAGAAGGGAAGGATGGATTGAGGATTTTGGGACATTAGAGGAGCATGAAGGGTGGTTTGGGAAGGTGTAGTTATTTGTTAACTAATTTATTTGGCATAGGAATCCTATATTTTTTAGGAAAACTATTTTTTTTCTATTTTAAATGAAATAGAATAATTCTTCATTGTTAGACCTTAAATAGTCTGGCTTTCATAAGTGTTCCATTAAAAAAGTGGCTGGGTTCCATAAGCGGAAGCTCCCAGTGTTTGCACTTAATAAGGATAATGATTACAAGAGTTTTAAAACATTTTTTTTATAATTCCTCTTCACTTATCAGCATAGATTTTAATTTAAATATTTTTAAACTATAAATTCAGTGATCTTATATTTCAGTAAATATTTGGTTCTGATTTTATATCTATTACTCTTTTTAATATGTTACTTGTTTTCTTATGCAAATTATTTTTTCTATTCAAATAAAATGAGAAAACTGGAGAATGTATAAATCATTTACAAAATTTGAACTCGAATAGTCGTTAAGTCATATCTTGTGTCATAACTTATAATAGAAAAGTTAATGAACTGTATGAGTAAGGAATGTTTCATTTAAATTCTGTGATAAATTGCATAGCTCAGAAAATAAGTGTGCAAAATAAATTTTTTCCCATCCAACTAGCTCACTATCATTGCATATTTCTGTAAGTATTAAAATTATGCTCAACAATTGAGTACAGTGATCCCTTGTTTTTCACAGTTAATCGGGATCAGAACCTTCCACAAAAGTTGAAAAACCTCTAAGTTGGATTTGCCCATAGGAATTTTTGTGCATGTGGGCATAAGAATGTTTTACGTACCTAAACAGTATTTATAATTTACACATTAAGACAAAATTTACAACAGTATATGTATTTACTTAGAGGTATCCGTGTTAATAAGGTTAAATATAATACCTTATGCAGTGGTGAACATTATGCAACATTGCTTTCTGAGAGAGTGTTGTTGGAGGAGAGGCTCTTGTCTCAGAGGAGCTTTGGTCTTTTGATCATATCTTCACTTTTTCGCTGATGGTCATCATTCTCTTGGGATATGATGATGACTCCCACTGGTGGAAGCTTTTGCAGGGTCAGAGCAGTTAGGTAGTATTAAGAGGGTTTAATTAATAAAAAAAGTCATCCCTTAAACAAAACAAGGGCCTTCTCTCTCGTGCATTAACATAGCACAACACTCCTTTCTGCAATGTGGCTGCCTAAATGGCTGTATTTATTCATTTTTATTTTTTGATGAATATTTTGGAAAAACTTTTGAAGCACTGAACATGTCTATGTATTTACCCTGCGAGCCACCTTTTGGTATGTGGCAGGGGGTGAAGATACATGAAGAGCTAAGTGGTGTCGGAACATTGTAATGACATATGAAGGGCTCTTCCATTTATGTTATATTACTTTTTAAATTTGAAATGGTTCACCAAAAGTTTCACAATAATTATAAGTAATTTTTTCTTCAGGATATGCCTCATGAAACAATTAAAATTGATTTAGAACCAAGTTTCCTAGCAATCGGTCCTCAATACCTAGGAGCTGGCAAAAATAATCATGTGTGGTTTTATTCATTGGTGGAAGAAATTAAAGACATTTCTTTGGAAAAGTCTCAACATTCAGTTGGATCATCTCCAATTGGAAGTCATGAATACATGGGAAATATTCAAAGTCTTAGGCTTGGAGTGAATTATGCCAGTGCCTTGTTTCATCCTGGAAAAATACTTTTACACTTGGTGGGTAACCATTAGGTTAAAGTTTTATGAAATATAATCATATTTAACATTACAATTAATAGTAACTTTACTCAGTTCATTATTTCTCAGTTTATCAAAGTTCATAATTGTTTATTCTCATTACTCTTTCAATCTTAGAGTATCTTAATGTATAGTACAAATCAGCCTTACTTAAAATGTTATAAAGTAGAGTATATTCAGATAATTATTATTACATTATGTTATTTATTTTTTTTTCAATTTGTTGAATGAAGATTATTTTCAGATTCCAGGATGCTCAGCAGATAATGAGCAGAAGGAATCAAAGTTATTTCCCTCTCACAGTTCATCTGAAATAGTTATAGCCTGTCATTCAATTACCTCACACTTCCTGATATATGGCACCAATGTAAGTTTGATCAGAACATTACTTCCAGATATTATTAATTAGATCTTATAAAGTAAATGCATAAAATTGTTTTAGTGTAATTGATATTCTCCTTCTAATTTTATTCTAATTAGATCTAAATAAAACTTGTGTATGGATGTATTTCAAAATAATACATATTTTTTGTTTATGAAATATAATCATATTTAACATTACAATTAATAGTAACTTTACTCAGTTCATTATTTGAAATATTTAAATTTATTAATTGAAAGCAATTGATAATAGCTATTATCATTTTTTATTTATATATATGTATAATATATACCATATGTTTTGTCTCTTAAATTTTGAATTTAAAACAAATTTACATTGTATATCATTCTTGTTTATGTATGTATAAGAAAACAAAGTAGATAGTGTGCAAGTCATTTATTAACCTGATTAATAAGTTAAAGTTAATTTTCATATAAATATATTTTAGGGTTTCATTCTTTTTAAATATTAATAATCTTGGTAAGTGATGAAAAATCATTACTTCTGAAGTTCTATGTGTGAAAAAATTGATAATAAGTTAACACAATTAAAACATTAACAGTTAACATAACACAAATATAAGTAGTTGCTGTGAAATTCAGAAGGTATTTAAATGCAGGATTGGATATTTATTTCCAAGGGAAAAATACCTTCTATTTGCTTAATAAATGAAGGACTCATTTGTCCATTGTTTACTCAGTATGCTTAAATTTGTTTCATCATATTTTTTATCTTTTATTTGGTTACAATGCCTTAGTACTCATCATTTAGTCCTTTTGTGTTATCATTCACTAGTATCCTCTTCTTCAAAACCCATTCTTCTACCCATTATCATTTTCTTCATAAATAATTCAGTTTTGATTTTTCTTCCTTTTTTATTGTTTATTTTATTTGTCAATGCTTTAATTGGGACTCTCATCTTCAATCATATAGTAATGAATCCTAATCAATTCACCCCTGGTATTAAGCAACTGAAGTATTTATTACTAGTTGAAAATTTTATTGTACTAGCTCCAATCACTATAACTTACAGTTTACAAATGATAAGAGCAAGACACTATTTAAGGAAATGAAATTTGACAAAACTGTTCTAGATATCTGAGTGATTAGGGAATCAATCAACTGAATCAAAGATTATCAAGCAGTTTGCAATATTAAATTATAGGAGTTGATCATGTATTTTATTACATATTTCTAATGTGTTTATTTTTTCCTAAATTTATTGCCAATGACTAAGCATTTGCATGTGGTTAAAATTTCATGTACTTTCAAGTTTGTAAATTTTTGTGTTGTTTTTTATTTTTCTATTTTTCCAAATACTTTACTTTGTTTTTAAATTTAAATTATTCATCAATTATGTTTATTATATTCACAAATATTTTACCATTTTGGAGGTTTTCACCTCTATTTATATGGTTTTCTTGAATAGTATTTATTTTCGTAAACCATCAATTACAGTATTTTTCATCTCTCACAGTTTAAAATTTTTTCTGTAAAAATTTCAATGGCATACTATGTGGAAGATATTCCCATACATGTCTTACTAGCAAAGAATCTATCAATGTATTTTAAAGAATAATCCTTTGCTGTAATCTCTTTGCACAACCTATGTTTCACCCAAACAACTGCAAATCTTAACTTTATTGTTTCTTCATTCATGACCTTTATCTGATATAGAAATTTCTATTCTTCATTCATTTTTCATCAATCATTCATTATTTTCAAACTTCAGTTGAACTTTATTCCTGAGGGAGAAATCCTAAGTAGATAAGTTATGCAACCTATTAAAGTAGCTTTTCTTGCGTACCTCATCACTTATATTTTTCATGTGCTTATTTTTATCTCAAACTTCCTTTTCATTTATTTGGATATTTCATCCACTAAAATCTGCTAAATTACTTTAAATTTATCAAAAGAAAAGCCTTATTTTCTGTCTACTATATCTTACTTATTAGTTACATTGATTCTCATCCACGAATTCCTAAACTTCTTACATCCTTCCTTGCATGTGGGTGCATGGAAATTACATTTATCTAATTAAAAGGTTTTTTTAATGACTTGGTTTGATTAAACCAGTGATTCCCAAAGTGGTCTATATTGACCCCTAGGGGTCTATTACAACCTGTAAGGGGTCTACGTCAGCAAAAAAAATTCGGAATGTTTATTTTGAGTAGTTTTAATTTAAATTCAATTAATAAATATATAAAACTGAACATAGGTTTTCCTTTGTTTTTTTAACACTAAACTTCACTACAGTTAGAAATATACAAAAAATCAGGTAAGTCGGGCGTCTATGTAAAACAGAGAAACATGGAAAGGGGTCTACGATGCGAAAAAGTTTGGAAATCTCTGGATTAAACTATACTATCTCTTGAAATTCCTTAATTTTTGAGAGCTCTTGTTTTGAATTATTTTTTAATATAGTATCACTTGAATTTCAGAAAGGTGGGATTCATTATTTTTCATTGGAGGACTGGAATGAGGCAGATGACCATCAGCATGGTTTTGGGATAAAAGAAATATATACTGATCCTGTAGGAGTGTTCCTGGTTTTTATCGATGAAAGGAATGAAGGCTATATCTTAAATGCAGTAAGATAATTCATAATATAAATCCATGAATAGCAGTGGCATTCTTATTTTCATATTCTACTAATAGAAGTTAGTTTGGTGGTAGAGCGGTTTACATAGTAACTTAATAATTCCCAAATTCCAAGGGTCAAATCCTATTTTTTCCCAAATCCCCAAATTTTTTTCTTTCTTAGCGTATAGATGTTGGTACGGAAACTTCACTATCCAATAAAGGAATGTTCATGGGGGCTGTGTTTAATACATAAATATTTCATGTAAATACCATATCAATATTATTGAAGTATAATATGCACTGGTGCATTTTAAGTGCACATTTTAAGAGAGGGGTTTCAGGAAATATTAAATTTTAAACGATGAACTTCAAATGAAAAAGAAGTAGTTTAGATCTCTTTTTATTTATATTTAAGTGCTTAATATTTAAGCACTCATAAAGGTAAAGAATGTAACATTAGTGTAAAAGCGACTTTTTTACCAAAGAAAATCTTCATTCTTTACTGCTTTCAGATATTTACAATCCTTTTTTATATTTATCGGTATCTAATAGGCACATGTGCTTTCCCATTGAAGGAAAAGGGTGTGCATTATACCCCAATAAACATGGTAAATAATAACAACACCAATATAGGAATTTTTGTAAATATGGACCTATATTATTGTATGAAATTTTAATATGTTATTACACTTATACTTTCTTTTGCTTTTTAGGCAAATAGTGAAGTAACTAGGATAAATGAGTTTCCTATAACTGCTTCTGGAATCTTGTGGGAAAGTTGGCTTAAAGACAAAAATGTGTTTTGTGTTTATAATGAAGAAGAAATCCTAACATTTATTTATTTAGATAAGTATGCTGATGGTAAGTTTGTTGAATTATATAGTTTAGGAAAATATTGGTAATTTATTCTGATTTGCATTTCTCATAGTACATCTTTCATGCTATTTTTATGCACAGGTTCTGTAGTACAAAATGTAGGAAAAACATCTATGTCTAAAGGCCACTTGCCCCTGCTTTTCTTCAATGGAGAAGTAATCACCAGAACTCCTGGAGGAAACATTTCAAGAATTATTCTGAGTAGTCATGTCATTAGGCAAGTTGTGAGTGAAGTTCCTAAAGAAATAGCTTCTTTGCTTCAGGAAAATCTGAAGAAGAATCTTGCTCTAAGAAGGTATGTCATTTACATAAGTTTATGCACTTCATTACTTAAATTCAGATTAAATTTTTTAATGCTGATATTGTGATAGTATATGTTTCCTACATAAATAACAGATATATATATTAAAATAATTTAATCATTACCCTTTTTAGGTATAATTTTGCTTAACCTTTTAGTTCATTTGACATAATGTCTAATATTCAAGTTGGAAATACACTCATTTATCAGTCAATTAGGTTCTGAAAATTTCTTCTTAATATCAATAAATTTCGCCACACGGCGAAAGGCGGCTTGCAGGGTACTTATCTAGATTTAGATGTAAATTTTAATCTGAATTCAGCTTGTCTCTTATTTATTTTTCAACATTTGTAGAACTTAAAACTTTCAAAAAGACAGATGTACTTCCATCTTTCTTTTATATATAATTAGATATGCTGAATGAATGTCCAGCCCAGACTACTGGGCCCACAGCCTTGCCTATTTTTTTACATAATGGCCTACTAATTCTCTATTGGGAATAAATCGTAAACTGACCATACCTATCATGGGTTTGATTCTAAGAGTAAAATCGGACTTTCCCCTATAAGAATGCATGAGCCTGATTTTCAAAGATTTTTTTAAAAAATACTTCCTGGGCATATAGAATAATAAAATTTCATAAGGCTATAGATACTGTAGATTTCTATCAAAAAATATTAAATATCTATACATGGTCATGGATTTGATGCCAGGGGGTGAAATATTTTCAAACTTCAACTTCAAACAAAAAAATGTTTTCTTAATACGATATGTAGATCAATCAAACTTCGTAAACTCATAAATACTATTATCTTTCATTAATTCATTTATAGATATACTAACCGCATGCTTGCTGTAAGCAAGCAAATTTTTACTTGTAAAATATACGCACACATGCATGTACCTCAGACTTATGATAACTGGAGAAAAGAATAGAATTAATGAACCAAAAAATCAAATTGGGTTAGAGTGCTTTTGGGAGAAATTCGTACATCCTAAAGTCAAAAATGCCGATAGAACTTAAAAAGAAGGTATTCAATCAAATCATGAAACCTGTCTTAACATACAGAAGTGAGACATGGGAAGTGGACATTCTGAATGCAGCAATAACTCAGTGACTCCAGACCACACAAAGAAGTATGGAATACTGCGTGCATGAGATCGTAAGAAGAACCAGGAAGGGTAATATATGAATAAGAAAGATGATAGGAGTTACAGACATTATAGAAAAAAAAGTCCTTCCACATCTGGTGAGAAGAAACTACTGTTGTACTGAAACTGTACTGAGTACTGCTGTCAACAGTTGGATGTCTCAACTGTATACCAAGAAATATAGTCTGAGAAGAAGACCAAAAGAGCAATGAAACAGAGATATCATTATGGACCTAAGGGTTAAGAAGAAAACGAAACTATTTAACTTCTACAGGAATCCACCTTGGAATAACGTCATAATGAGAGGTTTACTATAGAGAAAATTGCCAAATGCTTAGAGATATATGATGTCAGATTCATATATATATATATGGCCCCAGTAGTTTAGGCCTCACATTCATATCCTCATATCCCCTGAAACAGCTATATCCGTATTTCCCGGCCGGTAAGACGCACTTTTTTTCTCCAAAATATGCTGTAAAGTTAGCCTGCGTCTTATGCGCCGATGGTATACGGATACCACGGTTATAACTTCGTCCTATAATAAGCAACCGTTTTGACAGGATAAATAAATACCAAGTATTTTTTAGTGTATCAGGCATTGAAAATAGTTCAATTGACTAAAAATTTTGATAATAACACTTTTGAGCCGGTTGTTAGAAATTAAGTTTTAATATATCGATGTCTAACTTCCTTCAAAAAAATTCCCGGATAATTCAGAAATGCATACAATGTAGCATGTTTAGTTTAATCTTGCAATGGGTGCTGTTCTATCACAAAGTCTTTCAATAAGTGTGGAATCAGCAATGCGCTGGATGGAAGTGAAGATGACATTTTGTATGAGGAAAGTGACTACTCCCGAGAAAATATCTACGCGGATGATTTTACCTGCAGTGATGAGGAATTTCTGGGGTACTATGATGAATAAACTCATATATTTGCTAATTCATTTTTTAATATTAAAAGTTCCGTTTTTAAGTTAAATGTTGTGATTAATATCCTTTTCTGCATTATCCAAGTATTTTAGTTTTTTTCGTAAATTCTAACCTGAAAAACCAGCTTGTCTTATAGACCGGGAAATACGGTAATTGGTATATATATTTCCAGATTATTTATTTTATTTTTAATTTTAAAGGTTTGAAGAAGCATGGGAAGTTTGCCTTTCTTTGAATTCTAAGTCCCATTGGAATGAACTTGCTGAAGCTGCCTTGAGATGTTTGGACATTGAATTTGGTATGGAAGTTTTTAGTTTATTAGATACACATTTCAAACTTAAACAGTTTATTAGTATAACCAATAGAAATTATTATTTGTCCAAGTAAAATTAATTAATTAACTTTCATTCAGTTATATTTTCTAAATCAGTTAAGCAATCTCTATTAGGAATGTGTTTTTAGTATTAGTAGTTATATTGAATTTTATTCTTTTTTATACATCAAGTGGCCAAGTGATTGTAAGAAAATCATTGTAATTATATAATAATTTATAGATCAATTTTAATTGTCTTACTGCCTTTGGTAATAAATAACCTTATTCTTCTTGTTCATATTACCCTTATAACTTTACTCCCTTTACATATACAGATTGAATAGCAACTATTTAAATTATACATTACTGAAATTTATCAGAAAAAAAAACATTTTCATTTATAAAATTTTTAGCATAGAGATCTATCTACTTTACAATGTAAAACTTATTTTTCTAGTAAATTTTAAGTGGAGCTAATTGAAACTGAATTTTTTGATTTATTGATATTTTCATTTAAGTAAGATTTTCTTATTAAATAGGTTTTCTTTTAAATGGATTAATAGTTCAGAAGGTGGTATCATGAGTGGGTAGGAATAAGTCTATGGAAAATGATAAGATAAATTCTTCAGTGGTTGACTTACAACTTAAGAATTTGTGTTATTGTATTGTTTGTATTATTATTATATTATAATATAATTAATAAATATATTATTATATTATAAGGATTAATGATAGGGAGAAAGACTGGGACTTGAACCTGGATCTCCCAGTTGCTGGTCATTTGCTCCTTAATGTTCTGATATGCTGTTTAGGAATGATTTTAAGATAGAAAATTTGTCCAAAATAGCTGAAAATTTGTCTACAATGATTGTATAAAAGTGAAACCCTACTAATTTTTATAAAGAGTAAAATGTTTTTTCCAAGCAGAAGGACTTTTCATGCAAAGTCAACCTAAATAACAGGAATGAGATGTTGCTTTTAATTTTAATGAAAGTTGTGATAAATGTAATTCATTGATTAGTTAGAAATGTTTGCTAGAAATGTATTATTTTACTTTTTTGCAAAAATAATTGCAAGTGAATGTTTTGATGAATGTCCAAAACTTTTCATGATATATTTAGTCTATTTGTGCATGAATTTTGTCCAATGGATTGTCCTAGTGTTTGGATTGATGTGCTGGATAAAAGATGTGTTCATTGTCAATTTCAGCCTTAACAGTTTATCGTCAGTTGGGGAATGTTGGCATGGTGTGGTCTCTTGAAACTATTCTTGGCACAGAGGATAAATTTCTGCTTGCTGGTCATGTATGTGTGTGTTTGAGGAACTTTTCCAAAGCTCAGGTATAAGCCAAATTTTTGAACAGCCTTGAGGTTGATTAAAAAGGCCTTTTAGATGATTAAAAAAATTATTTTGTAGTTTGGGATTATCATTTACCGTATTTTTCGGACCATAAGATGCACCTGGAGTTTAAAGGAGAAAAAAAGGTTCTGAACCAAATAGTGTAATAAAATATTTAATAATGTATAACAGAATAATATTCGATCCAGTGGGTCGGGCTGCAGCTCTGATACAAATGCCCCGCATTAGTGTCAGCAGGTCCCACTGCCGCTCTGCAAGTGCCTGGACACAGGATCCGCTGCGGCTCTGCTTCTATTCGGACCATAAGATGCAGGCACTTTTCTCCCCACTTTTTGGTGAAGAAAAAGTACGTCTTATGGTCCGAAAAATACGGTACTTGTTTTTCAGATTATTAGGTCTAAAAACTTCAAATCATTCCTATACCAAGGAAAAAGTACTTAACTACAGTTAAGATATCTATGATTGATCTTAGGCTTGGATGTTAGATGGTGTTAAGTATCTGAAAGGATATTTTTAATACCTTGTTTGTTGTTTGAGTTGAGAGACATTGCCTTAATTGATTATATCATTGGAAGGTACAGTCTATAGATTAGGCTATGATTTAATAATGAATTTAATTGATTATGTAAACCTAAATCTTAGATAGCTTTTATAAGAAAAAGAAAAGAATAATAATTAAAAGTAAATGCATCTAATACACATTGATATAATTTAAAAATATATGTAAATGGACATTGAACTAATGCTACTTAATGCAAGAGACATCTGGGAAGTCAGAAGTTAATTTTTATTATTATTATTATGAAAGTGAAAACATTTTTAATAAAATTTTAATTGAATATGCATGAATATGTTATTATTTCTAGATGAAATTGACTAAACCTTCACTTTGTGGAGCTCCATTTGCTACTAAATTCAGAAGGGCAATAACAAAGCAAAAATTCCTCTTATTTTTCATGATTTATTTGCGATATTGCAATCGCATAATCAAAAGTAGACAGCAAATATGCATTGAAGAATGCCTCATAACGTGCTTTAGTCAGTGCAGGCAAGAAAATATCCCTATAGGAGGACCCATTGTAAAGGAAAAGGCTAGGTCTTTTGCAGCAAGTTTGCGTGTCACCAACTTTCAAGCCAGTAAGGGATGGTTAGAAAAATTCAAAAAACGGCAGTCTAAAATTTAAGAAAGTGTGTGGGGAAAGTGCAAGCGTAGATCCGGGCATTTCTATCGAATGGAAAACTGAACTAATCAGTTTATTGGCTAATTATGAAGCGAAAGACATCTTTTACTGAGATGAAACAGGGTTGTTTTATAAATGCTTACCTGATCGTACCTTGGCATTTAAGGATGACACCTGTCATGGAGGCAAACACAGCAAGGAGAGGGTTACAATCTTATTGGCAGCCAATATGGATGGATCACAGAAATTTCAACCTTTTATGATAGGAGAATTTGCTAAGCCTCGATGTTTCAAAAATATGAAATCTCTTCCGCTAATCTACAGATCAAATAAGAAGGCGTGGATGACAGCAGATTTGTTTTCTAAATTGTTAATGAGCATTGATGCTGGAATGAGAAGAGAAAAACGAAAAATTTTGATGTTTATCGATAATTGCACAGCCCATAAAGCCCTTCACTTGAAAATATAGAGCTGAAATATTTACCCCCTAACACAACTTCAATTCTTCAACCCCTAGATCAAGGAATCGTTAAAATTGTAAAACCTTGTATCGAAAAGAAGTGGTTAGAACTTTAATGGACACTATGGAAAATGGAACTAACCTGTATAGCATTTCAGTGCTTACTGCAATGGAAATGGCTCACAAAGCATGGGAAGGGGTTAGCTCACAGACAATCGCAAATTGTTTTAAGCCTGCGGATTCATCAAGAATCAGGAATGCAAGGACGGAAATGATGTGGTTCAACAAGATCTGCAAGATGAGGGACCTCTTTTGAGTGCTTGGAACAGACTTCCAGAGGTTCCCATAACTTTCAACGATTATGTTAATATTGACAATAATGTTGCCACAGCGGGTACATTGTCTGATGAAGACATTATGAAACAGTCAATTGTGGTCAATCAACAGATTTCTGACAGTGAAAATGAAGACGACGATATTCCGATGGTGTCTTCTAAGGAAGCAACCTTTTTTTTAAGAGGGTTGCGTTGTTTTTTCGAAGTCCGAAATGGATAACATCCAATCTGGTTGTGTGTTTAAAGCACTTTGGAAAATGCTGTGGACCAGATTGCAGCCAACCAAGCGGCCCAAACGAAAATAACCGATTTTTTATGAAGAAACGATACAACTTTTTTATAATAAATAAATTGATCCACATGTATTATTATAATATGTATTTTTGTTTCTACCAGCATTCACAATCTTATACAATGACAAATAAAATGTAACTTTCTTCAATTCGAATTTTTACTTTCAGCCCCTCTTTAATTTGAACTCTCGCTATTTCGAAAAACTCGATAATTCGAATTTTTTGTTTGGTCCCTGTAAATTCGAATTATCGATTATTATTATTATATATATTATCGATTATTATATATATATATATAATGTATGTCATATATAAGAATGTATATGTAATAGATATACCATAGATGTATTTGGCTGTGATAGGCAGCATGTGTGTGGCATGTATTGTATGAACAGTATATGTAGGGTTTCTGTATGGTATGGATAGCATTGATGATGGACCCTTTTGGCCTGATAATTACTTATTAGATCCCTTTCTGGTCCTCAGAGATATATAGAGCTCTAAAAACTGAATTTTTGAACTTGTTGATAATGGATGTATGTTAAGTGTGTTCATCTTTTGTCCGAAGTTATGATTGTTTTGATCATAGGTACTTCACTGATGAAAGGCATGAAAAATATGCTTTGGGAATGAGATTTTCATGTTGTTCTAGACTCAGGATTATTGTCAACCACTTTGCAAATGAATAATGATTTAATTTCTTATATATATATATATATATATATATATATATATATATATATATATATATATATATATATATATATATATATAAGTATGCTTATCAATAAGTTTTGATTATAATTAACTATTAATTCAAATAAAGGAGTCAGTTGCATGATTTAATTAGTGTTGATATTAACCATCAAAGTAATAAATTATCAAAATATGTACAAAATTACTGATTAGAAGATTAGAAAAAGCTTATTATTGAGCTTTTTTCTTTAATTTCCATAAAATACTTTTATTTTGTTACTTAGTAGTAACCTATTTCAAAGGATGTTTTAAAATTAATTTTAGGTGTATATATTATATTTTTTCTCATTATCAATTACACTAAAATAACATAAGCTGTGTTGAATTTTATTTATTTACTTATATGACTACTATCAACAAAAAAGTCAATGGATGATCAAACACCATTTTCTTTTAAAAGGTTATGCAAGTGCTAAAATATGATTGCTTAATCGTATGTGAAAAGGTAATGATCCACCATCTCAGTGAGACAAAAAAGCAATTCTTTTGCAAAATTCCAAGTATATGAATTGGATGAATCAATGACTTGGATGAATGAATGAATTGGATGGTGAAAGGGATGCCAAATAAGGATACCGAGAGCTCCTGAACACCCAGCATGAAGGGTTACTCCAAATATTCCTTTCAGTATTATTAAAAATTAATATTTACTTTACATTATAGAATAAGTCTTTAATGGAAAGTTTTAAGAATTTTATGGAAAATTAAGAGATTCTATATTATTTTCCTTAAAGATCTTGAAATATTTTTCATCTTGTAATTTGATACCTGTTTAAAATTATGTTTATTCTTTATCTTATTATTATTAATTATATTAGATCAAATTTATTATTAATAAATTGATTTAGGAGAAAATTTTGTATATATATTGTTAATTCAATACAGGAGTGGTTTCTTCAGTCTAGTGATCCTTTGGCAGCTCTTGATATGAGGAGAGATTTACTGCAATGGGAACAAGCTCTCCAATTAGCTAGAAAGCTGGCACCAGAGCAAATCCATTACATATCAAGAGAATATGCTCAACAGCTTGAGATATTGTAAGTTCAAATTAATTTTTATTTGTATTTTCTTATTTTCAAAAATTGAGAGGAGATAAAATTTACTTATAATTGTCTTTATTCCTACATACATACTTATATAGTATGTGCTCACTTCCATTTTTATTTATGATCTCAGATATTCTTTCTCAAGCTTTCAGATATTATCCATTCTGAGCCTCTTTTTGGCACATTACCCCTCAATACTTGACAAAATCTCTGTTCCTCTCATCCTTAAATCTTCTCCATGTTTCACTTATTTCAGAACTGCAGATGTCTAACAGTTATTCTTGCTTCTTATCATATGACCAACTCATATTCATTTTAACTTTACTAAATGTTTTAACTTTTCTATGATATTTTTAATATTTTGAGTTTGAACAAAAATTTGCTGAAAAATAAATTATTTATGACTCATTTTCATTAGGATGATCATTATTAATATTTGTAGTCTTTTTTGTTTATTTGAAAAAATCATTGAAGTATGATTTACATTAGAGTCTTCACTGCCTGCAAAGAAAACCATATAATAATAAAAATAACTTAGTAAATTTCCACAGAAAAAATTGTTATATTTGCAACCGGTTTCGTAATATAAAATTACATCCTCAGGCTTATATTACGAAACCGGTTGCAAATATAACAATTTTTTCTGTGGAAATTTACTAAGTTATTTTTATTACTATGGCATTCCACGAAGTCACGCCTTCTCACATTGAAAACCATATAATCCTGAAAATACTAAATTGGTAATTTGTTTAGCCTCCACTATTCATAATATAGATTGCAAAGATTGCATTTGAATATTTTATAATCAAACTAAAGGATTGTACATGTATATGTGATCTTTTATATTGCAAATGTCTTTTTAAATTTGATGTGAAACTATGACTAATAATCTCGTTGATGGTATTTTATGATACATTTCCCTCTCTCCTTCATCTTTTGTCTTCAGTTTTGATATGGATATAATTTCACTGGCATAGTTCCTGCAAGTGAATAATATGATTTTCTGCTTTAAAATATTATCTGAAATATCTTTTACATAGGTTTAAATGTTATACTAAAGTAAGGCCTATTTTAATATACATACAAGTGACAGGATTTTATTAGTACATAGGTAACATCAGTCGCTTCATCACAGTTATCCATCAATCTTATATAATCCATCCATGTAATAACTTTTAGCTAAAATATATATATTTAAAAATAGTTTTCTATTTATGGCCTTAGGAGTTGTTTTTTTCCCCTATTTCCCAAAAGGAAATAAAATTAAAAATTTCAATCATTGATTTCACAGCTGCATCAACATTGAGTTACATATATTTTTATATACATATACATATATTTTTTGGTTTATTGATAAATTACTCTTAATGCATCATCTCCTCATTCACCAGCCCTGTTGCTATTTAAATATTGGCCAAAGTTTTGTTACATTTTTAGCTTATGATTTCTTGAAAAATTGCACCAAAGTTGAGTAATTTCTGATATATTTCTTTGATATATGTTTTCTAATTGATACTTTTTATTACAGAGGTAGCTACTCAGAAGCTCTCTATCATTTTGAGCAGTCTCGTTCTGCAATAGAGATACACTTAGCTAATGCTTCAAAAGATAAAATTCAAGAGTATCAGAAACACATGTCGATTTGTGATGGAGGAATTGCTAGATGTTCACTTCGTTGTGGCGATATACGCAAAGGGGTTGCTATGGCTACTGATCCCTCTGCTTCATCTCAGCTTAAATGGGATTGTGCTGATATCTTAGATAACCTTAAAGTGAGTTAAAGTGAAGGATTATTAACGATATTGATATAATATTTTATTATGTCATTTCAACTTTGCAAATATCATATTTAAAGTTACTCTTTATATGGTTGTTATGTATATCCTCCATTTCAAAGTTTTTGCATTTTTTGAGTTAATTTTTCAAATTCATCAAATTGAATGACTTTTTATTGAATAGTTTTCCAAATTTTCCTTTCAGCAATATCCTGAAGCTGCAGTTCTCTATGAAACTGGTGGCTTTTATGAAAAGGCTGCTTCTCTATATATTAAGTTAAAGAATTGGAAAAAAGTTGGAGATCTGCTTCATCATATAAAAAGTCCAAAAATTCACATTCAGTATGCAAAGGTATTTAATGTTTATTCAGTTCTTATCTTTATAATTTACTTAACTAAAACCTTGTAGTAATTAAGAAAATTTGTGAATTGCACCATCTTAATTAATGTTAATTTGCTGTTGTACTTAGGATCAAATTTGGTTCATTATTTTTAGCAATTGATTCTGCATATTACTCTTTGAAGATCAAATAAAATATAAAAATATAGATTTAGGACAAAATTGATTAAAAATTGCAGCAGCGTAGTGTAGCAGAAGAGCAAACTGATTAATCTGTGCTCTGAATTATAATTTGTAATACACCTTATAAAAATTCAACCTTTTGTTATTTATATAAAATAAATACAAGTGATATCCATCATAAAAAATTCAATGCACTACTTTTAATAGCCTTTCTGATATTGATGACTGAAAGAAGTGTCAAAAAGATTTAATCTTAACATAATAATACTGCTTTTAATCACTTGTATTCATGTAACTCTCCTCTCATAACAATCTACGATCACATTACTGGTAAATCCTTCTGTCTATATCAAAATTCATGAAAAATTTTTCGTCTTGTTTTTCTTATTAAATATTCTTTCTTCTCTAAAATTCTTCACTAAAATTATTATTCTTTTATTAAATTCTATTATTTATAGTCATTTAAATTTAAATATACTTAATATAATATAAAACATAATTGATAGATTTTTTCATATAAATCACACTTATATTGTTTCAATTTGTCAAAAAATTTATTACAATTATTTTGAATAATTTAAGTATTAATGATTGTCCAATAAAGAGAGAATGTATGAATTTCATCTTCATATTGTTTTTTAGGCAAAAGAGACCGAAAAAAAATATAAAGAAGCTGCTTTAGCATATGAAACAGCCAAAGATTTTGAGAATGAGATTAGAATCTTTCTGGATCATTTAAGTGACCCTGACAGAGCTATCAAAATTGTGAAGGAAACTAATAGTTCCGAAGGAGCAAAAATGGTTGCAAGGTTTGTTTTCAAGCAACACCATTTTTAATTCATAGACATTATTCTTGCATACATTTTAAGTGATGAGGTTAAGTTATTGAATTGTTAAACCCAAGATTAACCTAAGTCTTTATTTTCAATTTTTTTTATGTTTTGTAATGCAAAAAATGTACTTTGCATTGTCCCTCTTTCAATATACAAGCTAACTATAAGCTTCAGAAGTTTATAAATAACACCCTATTTACATTTCAAAATTATGTTTTTTTAATTTTCTGCTTTTCTCATATAAAGGTTTTTCCAGAAGTTAAATGACTATAGCTCAGCTATACAATTTTTAGTTATGTCAGGTAAAATGGATGAAGCATTTCGAATGGCAAAAATGCATGGTCGAATGGAGCTATATGCACAAATATTAGATCAAGGAAGAAGTATGAGCGAGCATGAGCCTAGTTATGAAGATTATCACAATGTAGCATTATATTTTGAAACTCAAAAGAACAGTCTCATTGCTGGAAAATTTTATTTCAGAGCAAAGGAGTATGCCAAAGTGAGTATGTTAATCCGATATTTAAGTACTTTTATTTATTTTTTCTGAATATATTTGTAGATTGATAGATCTATGCTTTGAATTACTGAATGAATTTATGAATAAATATTTTATCCAATTTTGTCATATATTTAAGTAATTTGTTTTTATATCCATCATAAATGCCTAATTAAGCTACCTCTGGCTTTAATTATTCTAACAAAAATTTGGTACAAGGAATACATCTTTTATTGAAAGCAGAGGTTATAAAAGCCTCGGAGGTGTATGTGAAAGGTTATGCACAACGTTTAAGTTATATTTTTAGGTAAAGACTTTTATCCAGGAAAGTGTAGATACTTAATAGAGATTAAATTCAAAGGGATTCTGTTTTCATACAAAGCTATTGGTGTTAACACAATTAAATAAAACTATTTTGCATCTTCTAAGTTAGTGTTCCAAATAGCTTATCTAAATATCCTGTAAAGACCATTAGTAACCAGCTAGAAAGTAGGGCTTTTCTTTTAATTTTTTCTTCTTGGGTTTTCTTTCATGATGAAGCTCAGAAGACCTCATTGTTAGAGTTGCTTCTTGTCATATAAAATAATATATACTTTAATGAAGTACATGGTTTTATACATTTTAATGTTTGACAGTTCTTAAGTTATATCTCCCATAGAGTTTATGTAAACAGTGGGTAAGTCAGAGTGTAGTGCTACTTCATTTCCTGTCTCATTAAGCATTTATTTTACTTCAAGGCTCTGAAGCATTTCATACGTGTGGCACGATCAAGTTCTGAGGGAGAGGATGAAGCATTAACTTTGGCAACTGAATTAGTTGGGGAAGCAGGTGATGAGGAACTTGCTACCCAGCTTATTGATTTCTTGTTAGGAGAACCAGATGGTATCCCTAAGGCAAGTAGTAAATGGTTGAAGATTCTTGACTATTTTTATTCAATTTAACCAAGATGAATGTTATTTTCTTTATCTGATATGAAAAAATGGATAATGATAAACCAGAAGCCTATCAACACAGGATAGGAACTGAAAATTAGAAATTTATCAAGTGGTCAATTAACAGTAAAGAATAACTTGTATTATATGTATTGTAATATATGTATTGATATATCTACCTTTTTTCATAAATTAGATGCAAAATGGTGATAATTTTAGGCATAAATAAATGAAAATCTAAAATCCCTCCCTATCTCCATAAATTATGGAATAGCCTTCAATATTTCATTCATCTCATGTACTCTTTCCATTAATTTCTGTTGTCTATTATGTTTCTATGAATGATTTAATGTTCAAATATAATTTTTTACAGGATCCAAAATATATTTTCCAATTGTACATGGCAAGAAAACAGTATGATGAAGCTGCTAAAACTGCTCTAATAATTGCAAACGAGGAGCAAAATGCTGGTAATCCTTATGATTATCTTAAAAAATTGTTTTTATAGATATTTTACTATTTATTATAATCTAGCAGGATCTATTTTAGACTAAAAATTAGTCATCCATATTTTGGATAAAATTTATAATGCCTCTGGTACAAATTATACATTACTAACAGTGATGTATACTTCATACAATAACTTTTCTGATATATTTAGCTTAAATGTGAGTTATTAAAAATATCATAATATTATAAATTCTCTTAACATTTCAGCAGATCTTAATGTGCTTTGAAAATACTTTATATTTATATATGTTTCATAAAAATGTAATCTAACCTACCTGAACTTACAAACAATGACATGGTTAACTGTCATAATTTATGAAAGAGAAACTAACTAAATTTTATGAGAAATGGCAATAAAAATGTTGTAATAATACAAAACTTAGTCTACTAAATCCTATGAAATTTTATTGATGAAATATTTTGGTGAGAGAAGTATTAAATACAAATCCTGCTCTAAATGTTCACTGTTACTATTATCTTCTGTAAATTGATTTAGAAATTGATGCTTCTTACCAGAAGGAATTATAGTTTTTATTTTCACATAAAGTATGCTTTGAGTATCTTTAAAATTTTTAGAGAAACACATTTTCCTATTTATTCTAGGTAATTATCGTCATGCACACAGTGTTCTGTTTTCCATGTGTAGAGAACTTTGTAGTAAAGGTCTTCGTGTTGCCTCAGAAATGCAGGAAAGTTTGGCATTACTTCACTCGTATGCTCTAGTCCGACTCTATGTGAAAATAGGTGATCATCTGAAGGCAGCTAGAATGCTTGTTCGAGTTGCTAGTTCCATTTCCAAGTTTCCAGCTCGTAAGTGGCAATAAAAGTTTTTCTTATGTTATAAGTATAAACAAAACTTGTTTTAGATATTACTTGATTTTATTTTTGTTAAAGTTAAATGTGTATTCTTAAAAGTCTAGAAAATTTACGTCCCTTAAAAATTTTTTGTTTCTTAAAGATAGTTGGAATAATCTGACATTGTCTTAGCTTATTGACATAGCTTAATTATTAAGCTCTCAAAGACTTATAGCTCCAAAATAAAGAAAATTGTTTAATGATCATACCTCAAATACTCAAGAAAGATAGTGTTTTATATTATAATATTTTTAGTAACATATATGCTAAAAATTGCGAATGAGGAAGTAAGATTTTCAATTTATTTTTTACTTCTGTTCAACTTGGTGAAAAAGAGCACGCTTTAACGTGCTTTAAGTAAAATACCCAAAATCCTTCCTATTCAATTTATTTGCGAAAATATCTGTTTTAAAATTTTCTTGAGAATTGAAAATAGTCCTTGAGAAGTTCATATTACATTACATTTCAACTTTTATTGACTAAATTTCTCTAGAGAATTTCAAAAGAAATTCTACATGTTTGTTAATGTGTAAAATGTATACTAAATGTCCTCTTATAGTAGATGAAACTCAACAAACCTTATTTTAAACGACCTTTCACATAATTTTCCTTTTATATTTATTACTTCTATAATCATCTTTAATACTTCAATAATGAGCATTACCTTTATAATTTAACTTTTCCATACACATTTTTATATAATATCTCCTATGATTTTTTGTTGGTATCAACATAAGCAGTATTATGCCCAATTGTAGCTCTGCCCAACGTAAATATTCCTTGCAAAAAAATTAGGATGCATTCAAGGTGCTCCTTTCTGTTAAGGTCATCATAAATCTATAGCATATTCTAAGTAATGTCTCCTATTGCTCATACTGGTTTAACTGTGTGTAACATTAGTATTGCCTCTTTTGTCATTTTGTAGCTGTACCTCAGAGGGTCCTTTGATTTCTCTAGTCTTATTGAACTCCTTGCACAGTTCATGTAGTGTAAATTAGGCATCTATAGTATAGTCTATAATGTAGTACTCCTTAGAGTTAAGTGACAAATGTGGTTAATTTTTGCCCAATTTTGAACTTGACACATGTTTTGGCTTTGCTTTCTGCATAACAATAAATTTTTTCTTGGTCACATTTTATGCCTACTTCCTGAATTCAGAAGAAAAGCACTGTTTGTGCCATTCATTTGAGAAAGCTTTTAGGATAGCACACAGAAGTTTACTATAACTGATGTCCTATCAATTCTACAGCTTGTAGGATACTGAGACCAATTTTCAGATAATGCTTAGATTCCCTTATACCTAATCCAAGTAGTCTGATCCAACTTCAATGGCAGTGGCCAGGGAAGTTCAATTGCATTACTTTTGGAATGCACCCTGTATGCTACTCATCCTATTATCCTGCATTTTCTTTTAATTTTAAATTTTGGGAAGTTATACTGACCAAGTTAAGAATTGTGTAATTATTTAATCTTTTGAAGATTGGCATTCTATTTTCAAGTATTAAACTAATACTCCTGATTTCATTATAAAAATTCAATGCAAAATTTACCCTTTCTTTGTTCACTTTATTTTATGTTCTGAAAAATATGACTTTAATTAAATATCTTGAAATTTATTGGAATTTTTCAGATATTGTTCCTATTTTAACATCAACTGTAATAGAATGTCACAGGGCTGGTTTACGTGCATCTGCTTTTAAGTATGCTGCAGTCCTTGTTAAACCAGAATATAGATCTCAGATTGACCCCAAGTATCAGAAGAAAATTGAAGGATTAGTGAGAAAGCCTGGATTGTCCAAACAAGCTAGAAAAGCAGGTGAAGCTCTAATTCTTGAAGGAGATCTTCCTGAGCCATTATCACCATGTCCATTTTGCTCCTTCCAGTTGCCCGAAACTGAACTACTTTGTCATCAGTGCAAAGCATTAATTCCTTTTTGCATTGCTACTGTAAGTTTGCTTTATAACTATTATAAGATGTATTAGATTAGTTTTTCTTTTGTATATAACACACCTTAATTGCTGACTAGATTACATGATTGTAAATTTTGAAGAAGGGATGTTAGTGGTTTGAATTATTTGAAGTGGGATTGTGTATTTATATTAATTCTGATCTTGATACATTTCAGCTATTCAAGATTATAAAATTAATATATTTTCACAAATTACATATTAACTGATTAAATTTCTTGCTTTATCTGTACTCCTACTTAATGCTCAAAATCTTATTTACTTGATAATAATGACTACTACTATTGTTTTATAATTTGGAAATAAAATTTGATAATAATAATGTGTTCTAGTCACAGTATCAATAATTCATGTTAATAACCGTGTTCTATGGTTTTATGAGCAACAAGCTGTCAGTTTTTAGTGCCTTATTCAAGTTTCAATCAAGAGATTATCCTATAGAATTTTGCCTAGTCTTAAATTAAGAGATTATTCTAACAGGTCAAGATAAGAATGAATAATGCAAAGACTAAGCAAAATTCTATAGGATCTTTTTCATCTAAATGAATTTTACAAAATTTATTATGCATTATATTTATTAGCGATTAATATTTTTACTTATTCTTTTCTATACATGCTAAATTACTTCATATTAAATTCCATTGGAATCAAGGGCTTTACATTGGAAAATGTTAACAAATTCTTTGATATATTCTAAACTGCTTTATATAAATGTATATACTTATGTATATGCCCCAAAAACTTCCTGAATGCTATTAAATCTTGAATAAGATTGTTTGCCAATGATTGTTTCATCTATAGAGTGATAAATGATGACTAAGGCTCCAATTTATTTCAAGAATACATAGAGGATTTTTAAAATAGATAAAAGAAAAAAATGATGCTATATGAAAGGCAAAGTAAATACATCCATTTCAGCATTAAAGGGTTGATTCTTATATATATCTTTTAGAGAGGAGCTAGGGAACTGAAGTACAACACACTCTTATTAGATGTAAAATCTGGACCCACTTCAGGAGACATACTGAGCAAAATTAGAATAAGATCAGTGATGATTCGTATTAGAACGTTTTGGATACAGAAATGTTTACAGTATTGGAATGAGCTATAATGAAATATTGTTGGAAATTTAACAGAATGAATGAGATATATCAGCCAAAGATTGGTAAACCAAATTAAAAAGAGACTCAGATTTCAATAAAACTCACAATTTTTACTATATATTCTGAGGATTTTATGTTTTAATTTTGTTCTATTGGACAATCCTTTATTTTTGATTTAAAATGTTTGGATATATTAGTAAAAAGTTGGAAACTATTGATTTTACTTTGTATGTTGATATGTTTTAATATATTGATCGAAATATATTTATGTATTTTCTATTTATACTAATGTGTTCTTTCTGAAATTTTGACTTTGTCACCTGACAATTATGCATTTGTTACTTGTTTTTCTTTAATAATAATAAGTATCTCTGTTGTAAAATTCTATTCAAAAATTGTCTTTTAGGGTTGTCACATACTCAAAGATGACTGCACAGTTTGTCCTCATTGTGAGTTTCCAGCTATTTATTCAGAATTAGTTCAGTAAGTATTGTAAATATTTTAAATGCTACTCATATCATAAAGATAATTTTGGTATTAAAAAATTCCCCTATATGCTCTGAAAATCATAGATAATTAATATTTATTCATTATACCATCAAAAATCTAAACAGTATGTCATAATTATGACTCCCTTTACTATATTTTTAATAGAGAATTTTTATTATATTGAGCTTATGAAAATAATTCTTTCTTAGTTTTGTATTCTCTGAAGTGTGACATGTACTTAATGTAATTCTAGTATTAAGGGACATATGTGTCTCATTTGAGACTTCCAATATACATTTAATATAACTCCATAAGAAATTAATCAGAACATCTTTTACGCATTTCTTGAAATTATTTTACTTTTAAATTTAGGAAAAACTTTATATTTATTTGAATAATAAACACATTTGGTTTAGATAGTTCTCTTTTAGAAGAGTAGGAAGAATGCTGCTATGAAAAGAAATCAGAAAATAAAATGGAAATCAAACATAATTTCAAATGCTGATGTACCCTTAAATTTACTTTGAGCAGTGTGTGAGCATTATAAAACTTTTGGGAAAACTTTGATTAAGTAGCCATTGATTTATTTGCAGTTTGATAGCTAAATTTTACCTGTGTACAGCTTGTGTATAAGGCAATCAGTTGATATGTCTAATAATGAAAAATGTATAAGTGTTTCTGAAATTATTTATATGTTATTTATATGCTCTGAAAACCATGTAATTGGCCCATTTTGAATCAATGAATAAGTACCATTTACTTCATGTAGTATTATTAATTTGAAATTTTCAGTATTTATTGTAAAATATTTATCATAATTCATTAATGATAGCCTTATTTTCAACAGGTTATTAAAATCAGAAGATACCTGCCCAATGTGTGGAGAAAATTTGAGTCCGAATAGTCTGGAAAAAATTACAAATATTGAGGACTACTTATCATTGATTAACAGCTAATTCAATTTAATAGAGTTGATCTACACCATCTTTTAAAACTATGGTATTCATAATTTTTATTTACGAGTTAATTATTTATGCATTTGCAATGGATGCTTAGGTTCCAGTATTATGTCATATCAGTTACACATATCACTTGCACATATTATACACAATCTTTATAATTATTTATATTTACCTCAAAAATATAATCTTGAAAAGACTAGATTTATATTTTTTCATTCTTTTAAATTTCCTTCAAAAAGGGCATTTTAAGGGTAAATTTACAAAATTATAACACAAAAAATCATGACTTTCACAACCATTATGTTTTCTGAACAGTGATTTTAGGTTAAAAATTAACTATTATGATACCATGTTCCTTTCCTTCTATAATAATTTAATCGGGAAGTAAATCCTATTTAATTCCTAATGGGAGGAAATGATAGGAGCTCTGGCATAACTTTTAAAATCACTCTGCTATCTATTTATTAATTTATTATTATTGAAGACCGTAAAAACATCCTTTTTATGGACTTTTACAGTATGGTTCTCAACTTAAAAATGGACATTCACAAACATCCACACCCAGGAAGGAAAATTTTTCCTCCTGCTTGGGTTCAAATCCTAAGCCGAGATTGGAATGCAGGACTGTTAGAAGACTAGCATGCTAGCAAACCAATCTGCCAACAAGGCCTGCTAAAATGATTAGGCACAAGTGACTGTAGCCTTATTATCAGAGATCAGATATTTGATCTTGATTCCCCAATCCTTCCTTGATGTACAATTTTTCCTTTTAAAACTTATCTGTATCTTTGATATAAAATAATGATTGAAATTATACTGATCAATAGTCAAATCAAGTAAGTAATAAGCAAAGTTGTAAAAGCAAATATAAAAGCATTACAACAAGAATGGTACATAGGGAAATCAAATACTAACAGTTAAAAACGCGTTTGTGAAGAATATAGAAAGTTTTAATTACACGTGAAAAGCCCATAAGAACACCTACAAGCATATCACATTTTCGTAACGTCTTATCGGTGGGAAAAATTTTACGGAATTAGTTTAAGCAGCTCTTTAAAGTAAAGGAAATATACGAACAGGATATGCACGATTTGAAGTGAAGGAAAGATATTTTAAGGTTAAGAGAATGGGTTGTTCAATTTCTATCGTCAACTTTCGTAATTGATAATGAACTATCAAACTCTGTATTAACGAAATTTATTAGAATATTGAATGAAAAATCGATTCTGATATGAACAGATTGTTATGTTATAACCAGCTTAAGTTTTCCATAATCCTCCTTAAGATTTATCAATAATTAAATATTTTCAAAAAATCATAATATCCACGGTACTTAAAGTAATTTAATGTGCTTATCTTTTCTTGTTTATCACAGGTAACTTTTTATCTCTTATTAGCGCTTTCCGTTCGTTTTCAGATTGTCGGATCAGATCACATTTGGGACGTGGGGATTCGTTTATCTATTATCAAGTTGACAAAGACCAAGTGTTTTTTTTGAACTTTTAAGTGTATCGCTTTTTCATTCTTATGACGCGAAATAGTATAAAAGCAGAAAAAGTTAAGAGGCCAAAAAATACTTATTCTCATAATGCGTTCTATTATTTTCCCTTTAGATTGCATAATGTGAAAACTAAGGAAAAATACATTATCCGCATGACTTACAAGGTAAATTTTAACTCGAAAAAATTTTGAACAACTACAAAAATATTTAGAAATGCATATATAAGATGTTTGAATTAAGGACTTGATATCATTAAGAGTTTTTGAAGGTTATTCTACGTCGTAGCTAAGAATTTAATGAATTTATCTCAAGATATTCGATAACCGAAATAACATTCAAAGAGATAAAGTTGACTCGAGAACGACCTTATCACTTAAAAACGAACGAAGCAAAGCTACGTGACCTTGAAGCTAAGCCTTGCAAATTTATTATAGAGACAGTGTATGAGCACCATCGAGACATGGACGATGGAGATAACTGAAGTTAAACATCTTGGCTTCACGAGTTGTTCTATAGTCCGATCCACAAAAGCTGGCAGTACGGGAGGCTTATGGGGAAATAAATGCACGTAAATTCCCATAAGGGAGCAACCTAGCCTCTCGAAAGGCGTCAATTAATTATTTCTGAGTTACTTCTACGGATAAAATTAATATTTTCAACTAAGTTTGGTGGATTTTTTTCCAATTTTTTGGTGAAATTTGGATAAGGAAGGATGGTTCTACATATTGACGGAGTTTTTTCAACATTTAAACAAAAGAAATAAATTGTATAGCGGAATGAGAAAAAAATGGTCATCTCACCACCCGTGAACAATACTAAAACTGCCATTTCTCTCATCCTATCTAACGTAAAGTGCTAGTTTTTTCTTAAATTACTCTTTATACCTTATGAATACAAAAAAGTCAACTTATATTAAATTTTTACTGATAAAATTTTAGTAAAAAGTAATTTAAGTGGAACGCAACCTCCGAATAATTGGATCGTGCAGTCAAATTTATACATCGCCTAAAAATTTTGTTTCTTACGTTACGAAAAACTTGTCGCGAGAATAATTGAGATAAATGTTGTTATTTTCATTTACAGGTTATTCTGAGTCGATATATTGAATAGAACTTTAGTTTTTGAATTTTATAACCGGGGGAGTTATTGATTTAGCGCTCCGATTGCTTATCATTGTTACTTTTTGCTCGAGACTAATAGACCCGTAAGCGTAATTCGGATTGATCCGGACCCGCTCTCGGTTTTATGGTTTACCCGCTGATGGTTTTAAACCTTTTATATGTAAATGAAAACGATTTAGGAACAACTTAGTGCGAATTATTCACGTTTAAAAACTATGACGATCGAAGGTAAAATAAAAATCTCTTGTACCTCAAAGAAATAATGAAAATCGGTTGCGATTATCTACGAACAGAGGGATTTGGGTCTGTCTTTCAAGATATCTCGTCTTATTTAGTATCAACAATATATGCTTCGCTTTATTCGCTTTCAATTTATGTAGTCCAATATAATGTTAAAACTTTTGGAGAGATGTTACAAAAAAAATCTAAGGAAATACTGTGATTTTTCGGCAAAATGAGTTGAAAAATTTAGTTGCCTGCTATTTTCCGTCCTATTAACGCAAGAAAACACTTCCAGCGAGAAAGTTTCTCAGAAAATACCGAATTAATTTATCCTCGAATTCTAATGTTCTACGTTCAATGGTATTGTGAATTACAAATTATTAAGACCGTAATGCGGACCGTCGTGCGCCGGGAATCGGGCAGCAGCCGATCTTTCAATTTTCGCGGTCGATAATTAGGTAACACTATCTTTTTTCTTAATTTATCATATTAGTAATGAGGGGGTTATTAATGAGAATAATTAGATGCTATGGAATGATTGGCATTTGTTGCTCTTGATATTTTCGCCAACAAATCTACGCAAACTATCGAGATGCAAACGATAATAACGCGAGCAATAGGAAATTTGAGAATATTGAAAATCAAGTTCGACTAATGCAGTTTATTTACAGAGTATTCTCTCACCGAAAAATCAATAAAACTGTCGAGAGAGAAGAATGTAAATTTTTAGATTCTGTTTGAATTTACTTCCCGTGTTTTTTTTTCAACATAACACAATGGAACAGAGATTTCTACCGAATTTTAGATATCATAAAATGAGACAAATTGTGATAGTGCTCTTACTTTATATCTCATTTGCATTCGTGTCCCATCCTTACTTTTAAATGCCTTAGTTGGACTTTATTTGCATGAATGTTTGTGTATTCTTTTCAAATTTTTTACACATACACATATATACAAGTATGTCTATGCATACACTCATATTATACATAAATATGATAACCACACAGGTATGTATGTTCAGTAAAACATAGAAAATCACTTTCAATCATATTAAACAATGTTGCTGTGTAAACTTGAGCGATAAGGTTTTCTAATAAACTTTTTTGTGATAAAAATAGTATACTTAAAACCATTCTCGGCTTTTTATGGCCTGAATTGGTATATTTTCTTATTTTATAACTCATCATTATACACATCAATTTTAAAATTTAGATGTAAACCAAAGGCTGCTATGATTATTCTTATATTATCATATTATAATATTAAGGAAATATTTTATTCGTATCCTATTTAAGTAATTGAAAAATTTTGAAGATGTTTCTCGTAAATTTTTGTAAAAGTTTTTCTTATCTCCTTCTTTGATTCCTTTCGTAATTTAACTCTTAATGGCTCACTTATGAAAACTTAACTTATAGCTATATAGATTATGATTATTTTTTATTTTTTCCTTAAAAAAACAATAAAAAAATAATGCTTTAACTTGCTATAAATAATTTTATACATGTAGCTTTTCTACATGCATAAAATTATGCATGTAGAAAAGCTACATGCATAATTTTATTTTTTCTAACTTTCTAATAATGACGATAAATATCATCGACCAACTGAAAATTGATTATTGTATTGATATCGCTATTTTAAAATTATCCATTGCTTAACCTTAGTATAATTTCTTCCCAAATTTATAAATATATTGATGAGAATATTTCATATGAAATAATTAGTATTCGTAAGTTTGAATTTGTACCACAAATAAAAGAAGACACTTAGCAATTTCATGATGATAGCGAATTATCTACGAGAAAAGTTGCCTTCTTAAAAAATCTTTGGAAATCAGCGGACGCTTTTCATTTTACTAGAATGTATAGGTATATAACTATGGAATGACTCAACTAAATCTCCCGCAAAAAAAATGCCCTTCACGCCGACGCCCTTTTCTCTTACCACTACGCTCATTTGTCAGTTCTCAGCTTTTTTACCCGGCGTGACAACGAACGCAAAATGGCTGAGAATTCCTCGCCTACGGAGTCGGAGGATTTGATTTCCAGTCTTGGCAACCCGATAAGTATACTACTTATTGTAATTATATGCATACTTGTGTATAAAATAATAAAAAATCGGAGGAGGGTACCTGAAAGTGAACCTTTGGAGCCGGAATTGCCTAAGCTGAGGAAGGATTTTACTGTAGAGGAATTGCGGAAATACGATGGAAATGGTCCTGATGGAAGGATTCTCGTCGCTGTTAATGGAAAAGTTTTTGATGTAACTCGCGGAAAGAGATTCTACGGCCCGAGTGAGTTCAGAAGATTTTTCATCATTGACGAATCATTCTTTAACATGCATGGCGTTCAATGAAAGAAATAAATATTTCTACTGGCTTTACCTGTCAGCTTTTAGAGATACTTTGCAGTTTATTTGGATTTCCTTTCGGCAGTATTTTTTTCTGTTGCATATTATTTCATGTAATCATTGAAGTTTGAATCATGACCATGGTTCAGGTCATCACGTCTAATTATGTGAATGATGATTTAAGTGCCGTTCAAGTTCAAGCTGTTGCATAAATAATGCGTCCTCTACGACGCTAGGTATTGAAAGTGAATTACTGCACAATTTCTGCCAAATTATTTTGGAAAATCCGTTTGGCGGGAATACTACAAGTTTAGCCTACGTAGTATTTTGAGATGATTATAAAGAACCGAATTCCTAAATTACGGTTGCAATGTCCAAAAGATTATTTTCTCAAAATTTCTATTTATTGTATCATACACTTATCTAATAATGACCATTATTTCTAAAAATACCTAATGTATTAAACTTTTATTCATCAACAAACTCAATAAATTTTTTATTTTAATTTCATTTTTTCCATCACGATTAAGTGTGGAAACTATATGATATTTAGCCTATTGATTTTATGTATTTATTAGGGTTTATTAGCTAACAAACTCAACTATATCTATGCCATAAGGTTTGTGATAACGTTCTGAATACCAATTTTCAGAGGGCCCCTACTCTGCATTTGCTGGCCGGGATGCATCCCGTGGGTTGGCTACCTTTTCAGTCGGAGGGAAGGATGAGTATGATGACTTAAGTGACCTCAGCCACGTCGAGATGGATTCCATCAGGGAATGGGAAGAGCAGTTCACTGGTATGTGTATCTAGAAATGAATTTGTGCAATTTACTCGGTATTTGTGAGATTAGTTTCAAAGTATTATAAGGGTGTGCAAAATATCCTGTTTTTAACCAATATAATTATTATCTACTCTTACTTAAGAATAATCCTTCTTTCAGAGAAATACATTTTTGTTGGCCGTCTCCTTAAACCTGGTGAGGAGCCATCAAATTATTCTGATGAGGAAGAGGAAAGTGTTCAAAATGAAAGCCCAACTGAAGTAAAGAAGGACCAATGAAGCTACTGTGTCATTTGTGGGAAGTGCAGTTGATCTAAATATTCTGCCTGGTGTGTTGTTTGTTTAATTGCTATAACAGTTTTTACGGGATTGGATTTTTAATATTAGAAATTAAAAAGAACATTCAGTGGCACATGAGCGTAAATAAGATTTGTTTGGATGGAATTGATTTTTCACCACTATGACATAGGACATTTGTCAATATCAAAAAGGAAAATTTTATTTAACCCAGATGTCAGATGTATTAAAGATCTTTGATTGTGCAGTGCTCAGAAAATATCATACTGGTTGAATATGTGTCATCAAAATTTGAGCTTCATTGAAAATGCATGTCATGATTGATGAAAATGTTGGCTTTCTGTCATTATACTAAAAAATATAACGTTGATGTGGGGCTAATCTCATACTTGTCTTTTCTTCTGCTTGTTTATGCATGCAGGGGCAAATGATAGGACCATGTGTATGTGTGCAATTGTATGAATGGGTTATTTCTGTTGAAATATTTAGCTTGAAAATATAAATTTGACCTGCTGATTTGGCATAGCTCTACTTTGAGTATAAAAATCTGATCAAAATAATGTGCCTACAAAATTTTCCATACTATATTCAGAAAAAACATACCTGGCAGCTTAGAGATAAAGCATAAAGGCATAATTTTTATGATTATGAATGGAATGAGATGGGATGTAAGAAGTTTTACTCTGGCATGTTTGAAATGGGTCCATGAACTGATGCAGTTATTGTTGCGATTTGAAAATGTTATAAGGTGGCTTAATGGTGTTTGATGTGATTCATTTAAAATCTTGCAGTTGTGCCATTTGCTAGAATGCTTGGGTTGATTATATGCATCAGAAGCAAGTTTTTATTGCATTTGTAAGAAAAATTTATTCAACTGCCCAGTTACTATATCATTAATCTTGGAGGTATTTTTATATTTTTTACTTTAGGGATCCATAAAATATATGATGTTGGAAAAGACTGAATTAGAGATGGTCTTTGGCTTTACTCTGTTGATATTTGAAGTCAACAATTTTGTCTTCTTTAGGTGAGGTTTAATTGAGAAAAAAAGCTATTAATTTCCACAATTTTTCAATAATATTCGGGAATGTAATGTATTTGTATACTGTTGTGAATGATCTTAATGAGACTACTGGATGCCTTCAAGGATATTTAGATTAAATCTATATTAAAATGCAATTTGTACTTATACTTTTAAATGTTGCTTGTATTGGATGAAATTTTTATTTATAAGATTATGGTTAGTTATGAATTTTTTACATTAAAATATGGTTATGTTGTGATAGCCTAATGTTGCATTTCCATTCATATTAGTTGTAAATGTTTAAGACTGAGTAATTAAAGGATGTTTATGCATGAAGTGTTCTATCATTGTCTACTCATAACTTTTGATGTTTGAATACATTACATATCTCTTCTTGATAGTTTTTATAATATTTATATTCACTGTTCTTGCCAATCTCTGATTGTGAAGGATTCATAGGTTTAAGTATCCTGGCATGATTTTTATCTTCCTAACAAGGGTGAGAAATTTTTATAGAAACTTGTGTTGAAAAAAGTGGCAAAAAATGCAGGATACTAACAGGCAGGGTTTGAAGACATTGCAAAAGCACAGACAATCTCACAAAATTATACCATTAATACATTGTTCTACAAAATTACATCATGACCATTTTAAGATAAGAGTTCCGTTTATTTCAAATATGTATTTACATATTCTATTAAATATGTAATGTATTACATACAATGATTCATAATGGTAACTTATGAATTACGAGCAAGTTTAAAGATCCTAGAATGAGCAGCGTGAGCCACGGTTTGAGGTAAAACCATAGAGAAACAAAAATGGGAATAACTTAACATCAACAATAATATATTATGAAAATTACCATGTATTTAAAAATTAGTTGAAGTAAAAACTATTTTGTAGTTGGTTGCAAGTTATTCGGACTTTTTTTCTGAAGCTGTTGGGGAATGGCACCTTTAGAAAAATCTGATATTCTAATTATATAATTATTTTTTATGAGATGCCATGTGTTTTTGTAATAGAAAATTTAATTGTTAACAGATTGTTACAATTATAATAAATTGATATGAAATATAAGGGCAGAATAAACTTTAAGTATTGCTATTGCATATCCATCTTTCTAAGTCATAAAAAGAATAGAGATTCTTCTTATTCATTGGATTCTGTATGAACCAAAAAATTAATTATCATGACTAATAATAAAATTAATTTCAAATGAATTATATATATATTAGCATACAATTTTTCAATGTAATTATTACAATGCTCTATGGCCAGATTTGAAGCACCATTTTGTTCTTTATGTAAATGGGTATATGCAAAGGAGATTTTGACCTAAATTCTAATTGAATAAACTTTTTAACTTAAAAGATATTTTTATTTCGCACTTGCATAATATCAGCTTGTTGTTGATCATTTTGTGATTTAAATATGACTATGCAATTTTTTGTATACTGCAGGTCATCCCTATAATTTATGCCCCTGCATGGCATGCCTTTAGAGTGATGAAATAGCTCTTATAGTTACTTTCAATTATCAAAATATCACCTGGATATGTTTCTAGATATAAATTTAGTTTGAAATTTCAAGAGCTCTTGCATTAAGTTCATAGGGAACAAATATCAAATCCATTGAGGTATCTAGTATAATTTTACTAACACTAAATCAAATACAGCCATAATTATTATGAGAAAAATGAGTACTTAAGATTACCTGTAGATCAGTTCTTTATCTAGTATATGATAGTATTAATGTATTCATAATTTGCAATATATTTCAAAGATACAATAACCTAAGATTTTGATGCTCAATAGCTTAATTTACAACTTGCTATAAACTCCCTCTTGGAATAACATTTTTTATCTTCAACAAATGTTTCACAAAACAATTATTTTCATTTACTGCTAAAATATAGAAATTCCACTTCAACTTCTCTGTTTTTAAAAATGCTGCCCTAATCTTTGAAATTAAGTTTATTCTCATCATTTTTCAAATTCTCAACGAAGATTCCAAATTTGGAAAATATGCATACTGTTGCATATTGTTTTTATCATGAATTCATGTATAGTTTTCTGCATTCTAATTTATGATTTTTCCTTGTACAATTCTTTACCTTATTCATTGGTCCTAGTAGGCAGTGGGATACCACAGAATTTTTTTATTTCAATATATATGTATGTGTATCTTATGTATAAATATTGAATGTTGATGATTTAAATTTATGTTCCATTTCCAGAATAATAATCTGACTGATAGAACCAATAAGCTTTACTTAAGATGTATATTATGATCTAAATTTTATTTGCATTTAAAATTTTCCCAAATCGTTAAATTCATACATAAAACACAAAAAACTAAGTTTTTCTTCATCGCATTGAAATATCACTTAAAACATAATCATCATAAAAAGTTATACGTTGTCTGCACTAAAAGGAAATTGTAAAAAGCATGAGCAGTTTTCTGATAAATTACATAATGCACGTCTGACGAATATTTTAAAAACAATTATACTAGTATGATAGTTTCTGAAGGTGGAACAGATTTAAATACTTCCTGTTTTAATGAACATTGGAGTGAGTTTATACTTTAAATGAATGTTTTCTTGAAAACCATTTACTCATCTGTAACACAGTTGAGTCCTCAAACTAAGTTAAATTTTGAATGTTAAGGGAATGATAATAGGATTAGGAACTTCAGAGCTCTATACAACTACTTTTAAAATAAAAAAAATTCTATGTAAATAATTGGTTTTTACATCTTCCAATATGATTTATTCATTTGCTAAAATAGAAATATATAAGTAATATATCTCCATAATCATCAACCATTATCAATACCAACTGCAAATTGGCATCCAATTTCATCTAATTGGAGCTTCCATTTACCACATTATCTCTCAATGCAATGTGTCTTCCATCTATGCATTCTTATATTTTTTAGTGGTCCATGGTTATTTAAGGTAAGATACACAACTAAGGAACTCAAATCTATATGAAACTTTGACTTTAATATATATCTGCTCCAACTCACTTCAAGCCAAGCCTAATTCATCATATCATTATAATTAACATTTTCATATTTTATTCAGCTGTTCTAAATAGATATATTCAATATCATGTAATACTTTAATTTTAATTTAATGAATAAAATAACCTCATAGTGCACTTAAATATTGCTATTTTGTACAAGATTGGATTAACAGACTATTCTTCTTTTTGGATAAAGAAATGGCTCCATATAGCAATAGATATTTATCTTTTTAAAGTACTATACACTCCTTTTACTAATTTCATTTAATCCACTTTATAATAAAGAGGTAAGAGGGTTCATAGGCAAGAGATTACACGTGAATATGAATAATATATGAAATGAATGACTGACATTTTAAAAATAAATGCTCTATCATTTAATGGCTAAATATCCTACATTTTGTGGGCTACAGCAGGATTTAATGCATCTAATAGCAAAGATTTTCTTTGTCTGGTCTTTGCACTCAGTACTGAACTGTATATGTATAACATGCTGTGTGAAATGAACCCAGGTAAATAACAATATTGAATAAGTACAGTACATAGCATGATCAGAAAAGGAACTATACACATAGTTAAATATTTAAAGAATGCTTAGATGATTTATAAGTTGAATTTTGGCAAGTTAATAAATTAAGGCCTAAACACAACTACGAAATGCATTGAGTATTTGCATGCAGAAATGTATGTATAAAGTTGCTTAAACATATTTTTACCTTGAAGTAAGAACTTTGCCAATTTTTATGTATTCAAACTTTCAGTAGACACTTGTCTTATTTTCTTTTTTGGTCCAAAATATGCACTAGGGCTTATTTTCGGGGGAGGACTAAAATTAAAATATATTTATACATTCTTATTTAATATTTATTTATTTAACACAGAATACAGAAACTAAAATTTTTTATTTCAAACATTTCTCTGAAATACGAGTAATAGGGAAGCTAATTATACTTAATAAATCAACAAATTTTTTAACGAATTATTTTTTACACGTTAATTTAATTAGGGCTTATTTTCGGAAAAACACGGTGTAACTCCTTAATTTGGTGAATTTCAAGGTTTATTTTTACGATTGATCTTAACAAATTCTGCAGAAGAATAGGTAGTCATTGAATTAAGGTGTGAACTGGTATGAAATGCATAGAAATATAATAAAGGAACCATCATAATAAGACATTTAAACAAGGATCCATGACTAACCTTATAGGAATACTGATATTTTTAATGAATGAAGAGGTATTCTGCATTGATGTATGGATTAATAATTAGTCTAGTTTAATTATCTAGAGGAGATATTTATCACATATTAACTCTACGATTTCAGACATTAATGCAGGATTCACGATCACCTAAATTTAAATGGCAGATCAAGCATAAACTTTCGCTCGACCTGAGTGAACCTACGATCATTTGCCAACACTATACAGAAATTTAAAGTGCTCCTTACTTAATAGTTTTGTGAATAGCTTAAGGTTCAAGAAAAAAAATTTACACTTGATGTAAAGTCGAGCCGAGTGATCATAGACACAGAAGGTTTTAGTTACAGATGATTTATAAAGTAAGGTTTATAAACGTAATAGTATAATAACTTCATGATGATATTGTACAACTTTTTAAATTAGAAAATTTGATAAGATTTAAAATAATATATGATACCCATGCACCAAACCTGCAAACGCAGCACAGCTTCATGAGTAAATCTATGCTCGAAAACGACCGATTTCATATTCAAGGGAAATTAACATTGAAATTACACAACCATGCAGCAAAATGTTTCTCAACGTTTACATTAAATTACGAGAAAATTACTTTACTCATTAATTAATTACTCATTCAAATTACGAGAAAAGTATTTTTATCAAGACACTCACTTTGTCTCTCTGAAATTAATGCTACTGAAGCAAATGCCAAATGTAGCTGAAGCGAAGTGTCATATCATCGTAATTGGTAAAATAAAACTCAAAGAAATCACTCAACTTCAGAGAACGAATATTCAATCAATCCAGGACTGGACTATAGCTTACAAATACTTAACCAACACGAACTGATTTCCAAACTTTACGCTCGGTTACAATCGAAATAGAGGATTAAAAGCGCGAACTCGTCCTCTAGACTGAATCGATTGCATGCCACTTCGATATTTGCACGGTAGTTGTGCTGTTCATTGAAAGGAGGACGAAATAGCAGTATTTAGATAGTAAAAGTTCGAAATTAGAAGAAGCTATCAGAAAGGTATTATCATTTTCTATAACATCTATACTTATTGTTTACTCAAGCATGCTTATGATGTAAAATCAACTCCATTTAAGAAACTGTCAATTTGCAAAAGTAAACATCATCATAGGTCACTATGTGCAAATACGGATTTCACTGTATTTAGGTGTAATGATAGCGACTTGAATAACCTCATTACCTAATGGGGGAAAGAATATAACATCACCATTCTCTGTTAAGTATTCTTCTCTCTAGTCTTCAGTCATTTGATAAATGCGCAAAAATTGATCAGCTGACGTTGTGAATGGGTGCGGTTAAAGGAGTACCCTGAGCATCTGTTCCGTTCCTTATCTAATGTAACATCTTTGCTAGTGACAGCTCTGCTCCGAATTTGTTTATCTTAAGATTTTATCGGGATAAAGGTCACGATCTATTCGTATCGCGAATTGTTTACTAGATTAGAAGCCCGTATCAACTCATGATCATTGCTTCCCAATGGCGAAATACAACTCGAAGATTATGTGAAGTACATATGATATTGTTCTCTTATTTACCTGCTTTATTTTCCAATAGAGTTGGCACATTTTTATCCCCTCCGTAAGCTAACTCTGTTTTGAGTTGCGTAACGTTACTCATGTTCATTTAAAAAGTTATTAATTTGGCAAGGCAAGCTCGGTGGAACATTAGGAGTTCACGTCATTGTTGCGAATCGTCATTGTAGACATTCTAAATATCTACCACTAAACTGCGTAGTCGCAATAAGTAGGACGTAGTGGGATCGTCATCAAATATGCGAGGCGGTCGCGGGGGATCGCTGTGAACTTAAGGAAGGTTATCCATGGTGAAAGCCGCAGAACATCAGTAGTGAGTGAGACTGAAGGAACGGACGGAATTAGGAAATAGTTGAAAAGTGAAGCTCATAAACATGGGTGAGTTATGCTTTAAGAGAGGTGGACATGACCTAGGTTATTCTGTAATATCAGATGGAATATTTTTTCATGTTAAGAATCTGGGTTTATTTTCTGTTTCTACACGCACTGCTCAAATATTTATCATTAACAATTATATTGTACTTATTTCATTGCCATGAAAGTTTTAGTGTGATAAATATGTGATTCGAGTTCCGATCCCAGCAGGTGGTTTCATTGGAGCAGCGATATTATGGATCGAATTACGAGTCAGCCAAACTTGATCGCTTTCTTAATATTCTTTAATTTATTGCTAAGTAACAGGATCCCTTCCTCAGTAATCCATTAAGATTGTCTAATTAAAGGCCGATTCTTCTCCTATGAGTTGTAGATGTAACTTTCAAGACATATCTTAATTTACTAAAGTTCGTGGACTTGAAATTCAACTGTGAGACCTCGGCCTTAAACAAGCTAAAGGTGAAGGATGTTGTGGCGTTTCGTTTGAGATATGAGAATTATCAGTCCTTCCTTTGCCTTATTTTATCTTATTCATTGCTCATGTTTTCGCTTTTCATATTTTACTAATGAATAAGCAGTGTAAAATAAATTAAGCATTTCCATCCAGTGAAAGAAATCAAAGTGAATCTGTTGTTAAATTCAGTTTTCAAAAGTATAGTCTCGTTGTTCTGACCGTCGGCCAACAGTTGGACAGTTCTTTTGCATGTTTCGCAACCAACAGTTGTCCAATCGCGGTTATGGTATCAGCCGAGCGTAATTGGTGCGTCAAGTCTTCAATACATCGCGTGAGACTTGCCGTGCGCGAATCAAGCTGGCCCTGATCCCGGTTTATTTAAAAACGTCCCTATTTTAAGGTGATTTTCCTTCTGCGTCGCTCAAATGAGAAGTGTTATTGCTGTATTATTATGAATTATTGGCTCATCCTATTCAGAAATGTCTTGTGTTCATGAATTTAAAGATATAAAATAAATGCATAGACTCAACAGTTAGTCCTGCAAAAAGCAAAGAGATACTCTTATACTTCAGGTAAATTCTTCCTCAGGAATTGCAGCATTGTGATATTATCTTCGTTTTTTATACCAAGGTAGTTAAATATGTTTCATTAATCAGGTAATTCCAGTTTATAATATGAATATTTACAAGTTTATCATCAATTATTATTATTGTACACTGTCCCATAAATTGAACAATTGGGTGGATATTTCACGTTTAGAAAGGTTATTATGTACACTATGGCCTCATTAATTTGCATCTAGTGCCTGTAATGATGATGTTTTCATCGCTAAGAAATAAAATATCAGGCGAAATAAGAGATAATGCTGTAATGAAATAATTAAATCATCAGGAATGTAAAAATATAGCTAGTTCGATAACCTTCTTCCCTAAGGCTTGAAATTGAGCAATTTCTTATCACAGAATTCTGCAGAGTCATTCATTTTTTGACAAGATACCACATTTCACAAACAAAACTAATCTTAAATACTTTATCATATTGTGTCATTGAACGCTATCAATGCGATATTGCATCGATAGCGACTGTTACGTTATCGCCGCTCAAAAAGTGTTGTTGTTCATTATGTAAAATATACATCGCTTATTTTTTTCATTGTTGAAAGTTTCTACTTTGACCGAACTCTAATAAATTGAGATTCCTGTTTCATTGAAGGGCTTATGGCAGAGAAAAATGGGGCCCAGCCGAGAGTGAGAGGAGCCATGCAGACAAACAAAGGAGTGGAAAAATTACCCGTGACGGACGGGAATCAAAGTCCGTCCCTTCTCTCCTCACTAATCAGTGGTTTAGCGATAATCGGCACTTCTCTAATTGCATTTGCAGCTTTCCGGAACTCTCTCACATGGTAAGATTAAGGGTCGTACTTATTGTCTCTCAGTTGCATGTCGGTTTGTAGAAACTATTTAGTTAAATCTTTAGTAGATTTGTAAGTTGTAAGAGAACTTCGTTCATCGACATCTTTTTATGTAATGCCTATAGAAGGAAGGACTCAACAGGAGCCTGTTATATGGCCGATTTCCCCGATGTTAAATCCATCTAATTCACTTATTCCCGCTGTAAACTCTTTTCGCACGTTGGAAGATTGTTCACTTTTTGTATTCACACCTTGAAGGTTAGTTATAGTCTGTCATGTTATTAAGTTCCAATATTTAATATCTCTTCTCCGAATCGGTTAGTATAACACTAATTGTAAGCTGCAAAAGTAAATTGTACCTTTAAAAGTTGAGCATTTCTCTCAAACACGGAATTATGGACAAACTGAGTCCTGTAAAATTTCAGATACTGCAATCATTGTTTCCATCGTACTTAAATCATTGGCGTTTTTCTTGACAAATTTTATTTTCATTCTAATCGAAAAATAAATGTTAATTAAAGATGTTTCTGTGTTCAATGTACAATTTTTTTTATTTGAGTCTTTCCGAGATGTTCGAAATTACGCTTTTATTACAAATATTACTAGAGAACTTAACTGTAAGAAAAAATGTTAACCAGCTCGGTGCATTGTATTATTTTTTGTATTCGCTTAGTTAAAATTAAAACCAAAAATTCACAGTCTTTACTTAGCCGCCGTGTTTGTATATCATCTGGTTATTGTGAAATTTGGTTTCTAGTTTATTCACATAATCAGGTAAGATGTTGTGAAAATCAATTAATGAAGGAAAAGTACTTCTCTAGTAAGTTTCTTTAATTTCACATTTTTTTCTTATTGTTTGTTATTTGTTTAATAGAGTCAGTGAACAGACTACTACAGTTCAGGAATTACCTTCAAAATTTAAGTTGATGATTAAAATATTCGAATCTATGAGACGACTCAAAAATTTTGATATCCTCCAAATCTCGCTTGTTTTAATTTTATTCTGAAAATTTTTTTGTGATATCTTATAACTTGCAATCGATATTGCAAGACGCCCTTAATTTCTAATTGTAAGTAGTTGATAAATATAAAAGCATTTTAACCAGAGGAGCACTATAATTTGGAGCTCAACAGCAGAGGATCGGGTCAAAGAATGAATTCAATTTTACTGTCAACTTTTATTATGCTAAATGAGTTTCTTTGTGAAATAAAAAATTCAAAAGTAGTAGGAAAAAATCACCATTAGGATTCGATCTACAGACTTTCCTGTCAAAAAAGATACTACACATTCGATGTCTCATGGGAGGTTTATTTTTCACACTTTTCACATATTTTATGTAATTTTTCTCTGGAACCCGGTTCTTTGTAGAAAAATCCCTCCCAATTTACCATTTCAATATCTACTCTCATATGAAATAAGTCTATTCGCTTTAGCGAAGAATTATTAGGAAGGATAGGTCTCTTGATAGACTATGAGTCTGTCATTGAAGTTTATCTACAAAAGATGTATGCGATGCATTGACACCAATCGATATTCGTACACTTCAACTGAGTTCATTAAGTGTTTCATCCGAACGCGCTCTTTTTCTGAAGAATGTGACATCTTGTGGTTTGTGTATTATTTTAAATTGTATTTGTTGTTGTATTATTGTTCAATTGTATTAGTTTTGTATTGTCTTCAATTCTTACATACACAAGCAAAATTTTCGTGTTAAATCATCAACCGATTGTGCATTAAATTCTTCACCGTGTCACCGTTGGTGACCATTATAATCCTTAGCGTTTAATCATTTGATCGGACATAGAATTTAGTATTTGTGAATGTAATGATAAATTGTACATGTTCTCAGTATAATCTTTTATGTTTTCCGGTTTTTAACGATTGTATTATAAAATGTGGCAGAGCGAAATAAGTGAGCTAGTCATAATACCATACAGGCCATTTCTGAAGGTCCTAACCAATGTAATATAAAAATAGATGTATGATTCATCAGCAGAAGTGCTAAAAGGTGAAGAAAAGAATTATTCAAGCGGAAATTATTTAAGCAAACTGGAAATAGGCGCGATGACGTGAGTAGACGTATTGTGTACTCATCAAATTCTCACATTGTTCGTGAGAGTTGGAGATTTTACGGAAGAACTCTGCTTTCATAAATTTACTATTGGTTCTTGAAGCTCTTAAGTGTTACTGCAGTTCCTGTAATCGTTTTAATTTCTGTACTTTGAGCTGTGAAAATGTTGAAGATTTTGAGTGAAGGCGACGCTTCGTATCTGTTCGTGGAGCGGCGAGTATAACTTTTTTGCTTCGAAAGTAATTCAAACGGATATTTCTTCGTTAAAACCTCTTAAAACTAATCTCTCTGCTTTCAACCTTTATTTAAACATGTTCCGAATAATAATTACTCCGCGTCATATTGTCGGAGCCGAAGCCTATTTTTGGTCATATTTAAAGATAGGTAAGGCACTCTATGTAAACTGAATACGATTTGAACTTAAAAGGTTTAATTTAATTGTATTTTAGTACGCCATTGATCAGTAACGAATCTACTGTCAACTGTTGGACCTCGCTTAATTAAAATTCTTTTTTGTTCTCCTAAAGTAAGGATACTGTGCGTTTGTTTTTTAGTTCTGTATATTCTATATGTTCAATAAGTTTTTACTTTTCACGCAATTTTCAGAAATGAAATTCAAAGATTCCATCATAATTTGTTTCAGAACATACTATGGGCTGTTACTTATTAATATCACGTGTGTTTGAAGCGATGTATTCTTCCTTAGCATAAAGTTTCATGCACTGAATTAAAGGTGACCAATTGCTCTTATGTACATCTCGACTGGCCTTTTATCTGCAATATTCAGAAGCCGAGCAAAGGTGTTTTGTCACTCTAAAAATTTCCAAAATGTTAGAGATAGAATGTTCTCATTGTGCTATCGGATGGCATCTCTCAACTTTGGAGAGTTTCTCGCAACAACAGATCGCAAATGTGCTGTTGCGAATATCAGAAGCATTAGTATCTTTTAAAGATAGTAGTGAGTTGTATAATTTTCATTCAAATATGAAATTTCGACCTTGACAATGGTTTTTGTGAATTATCATGAATAGCATGTAAATGAGTTGAAAAATAGACTTTAAAAGTTTCCAAATCTGCATTTCTGTGTCGCCTTTTTTAGTTGCGCTGTAAGCATGTTTTTTCCCGAGTCTCAATGGTATTTGTCTCTCTTGAACGCTATCATTTCCTGCATTTAACAATGCCTTGCCAAATAAAAAAGTCTCTTCCTGGAAGTGAAATTGCGACTTTGTGTGGAGCAAAAAAAGCTTATTCATTCTTGTTAAGAATATCAAATTATTCGTTTGACGCAACAGGTATCTCTGAGTTTGAAAGCGCATTATTTCGTAATGTTTTCTTTCTCTTTAGACAAATTATAGCCCTAGCGTAAAAGTGTTTTCCTTTAATGATGAATTAAGTTACTATATTCATTTTTGCATCGACTCAATGTTTATTTGTTCAATCTTACCAGGTTAATCCTTTCTCAGTGGTATAATAATATTTTCATACCACCGTCTCATTAAATTATTCCTCATAATAATTTTACAAGATTAGTCATGTCGTTACAAAGAAAAGCTGAGATAAAATTGTAACCAAAAGTCATATTTTTCATTTCAAAGTTTCATTTACTCTGCAGATTGAAATATTTTGCACCTTATTAAATTTCATACTCATGCTATACACTCTTACGCAATAATAATATTAATATATTTACGAAATAAATATCGCAATATTGCGTAAAATGAATATTAATTTCGTTGTTATTTAAAACTTTCGGTCATATGGATTTAATTTCATCTCTCTCTGTATATGTATAATTTAAGTATATTTATATATTCACTATATTATTACATATTTATAATATGTATTTTAACTATGATTTCAGGCATCTACAAAGGTTTTGGGGAGCATCTGGAGATTTCTGGCAATCCCAGTGGGATAAACTTTTGGATAAAATTGGAGAGGATTATGTTTCTGTTTATGTGTTTGGTAAGTGGGAAACTTAATATCGTCAGTTATTTTTTATACGAATGGAAGATTGCTTGCCTACAGCAAGCATTAGGTTTTGTTACTAATTATGCTTAAACTATGATTTGTGAGAAAGCTTTCAATGTTCACATACTCCTTTAACTCTACTCCACGCAATTTTGTCAGTAATTCATAAAGTTCAATTTCCCATGCATTTCTTATGGCAGCATTTTACTCGCCCGGGGGTCGAACTAAGGGCGATCTGCTCCAGAGCTACCTATCATTAGCTTGGTTTGCATGTTTTTTAAACGCTTCCCAACTTTCAAGATTGAATATTGAATAAAAGTGCCTCAAAATATGTTGTAATTTACCTATGTATTCCTTATGGAGAATATTATTAGGCCCCCTAGAATCGAACTCATGACCTCCTGTGTAATGATCTTTTCTCTAAACAAAGGTTATTATGATTTCTATAACCCCGCAAAGATACAGCTGTCCATCTGCAAAAAAATAACGAAAAAAAATATTCAAACATGCCTCGCATGTTTTTTAAATGGGGAAATTTCAATCAAGTCTGGCATCGAACCAATGACCAGCAGCTTGCAGTAGTTGGCAGGAATTATTATATATGACAAATAACTATAGACCTGTAAATATCGTGGCTTCTAATTCATCCGCAAGTATTTTTTTAAATTGTCTAAAAACTACCCCATGCATTCTTACGGGGGAAAATTCGACTTTGGGGCCTCCTAGAATCGAACCCATGATAGATAGTGTCGGTTTCCGTTTTCTTGAGTAAGATTTAGATGACCATCACACAAAAAAACAGCGAGCCCGTGGCCCCAGTAATTTAGGCCTGACATTCGTATCCTCCTATATATATCACCCGAAGCAGCTGTATGTAATAGATAACCCTGGATTTAGGCCTCCTAAATCACTCTCCAATTGTATGTGTTTATTTTACCCTGAATACTTTCTCTTTTCTGTCTTTTGATCTTTCCCTATATCTTTATTTTTGTATTTTAGAGGAGAACTTCAGGTGTTAACGGTATATCTTTGTGCCACATGATCTGCTCAAATTCTTTTCAGTGATCCTTTTCATTAAGTCCATAACTCCCGTCTTAAATGTAACCCATATATTGTGTCCCGCCTTGCAACTCCCACCATACCTTATTACATACTTGTTGTTTGCAGTCCATGCAATATTTTTGCCTTTAGCATCAAACTTTCTCATTTGCTGGTGTGTTGAGGGGATACTAACCGAAAGGATGTCATCCCAGTGAAGTGCAGGAATATTTCATAGTTGTCGCTATCGAAATTTTGGGTTCTCTCTCAGGAGCCAACTAAGAGTAGTATACAAAGGCACTGGTTAAGAAGAAGACGATAAAAATTATGATCAACGTAGAAAATATGAAATGCGAAGAAGTCCTGAGCAACGCTCAGAAAATCAACAACGAGCAGCAACAATGGAAATTCACTTTCAGAATTAGTACATTCACAACCACCTCACCATCCACTCACCAAACCAGCACACAAGTAAATCACTGCTCCACTACAGAAGAACTTGGTTGAATTGAAACCAACTACTAAAGCAATCCAACCAATCCCTAAGTTATACTTAAATCATCTTATGATCTCCCCTTATTATTCAACTTCAACCAAAAACCTATTTCAGCACTACAGCTCCCAAAACAAATAATTGGAGAATATTCTACGAATATTTTCATAATCATCGTATCCTAATTCTCTGGAAACTCTCCCCCATCGACATTCAAATCAAGCTGATTACAATCTATAGGCCGTTACAAAATTATAGGCAGTATTGGAGGAGCGATATCTCGTAGGAAGATTCATTTTCCCGCAAAAGCCGGTTAAAATATAGTTATTAAAATCTAACTCCAAAACGAACATTTCTCACAAAAACAAGTGGAGGGAATCTTATGAGGGAATCGAGAATCGTCGCACGCAGGTCAATTTTACGCCGATTTTAAGATTTTAACGGATAAAATTAAGATTTTGTCTTCGGTGGATATAATCTTAAATTCTGGTCGAATTTAATTAATTTGGGTGAGAATGAAATTTTCCGTACAGTCGCGAGAGATATACATGGTCTGTCTAAAAAGTATCGGGAAAAGTCTCAGAAAATAGATTTATTTGAGATATTGCTGCTAAACCTTAAAAATACATTTCTTGAGCGCGACACATTTTGCCAGTGGCTTTTCCTACACACGAAGGCTTCCTGGTAGGCAGATTCCGGAAGGTCCTCAAGGGTACGCGTGCAAGCGTCTTTGACCGCACTTAGGGTCCCCTGGTTTTGTCTTTTCCTTTCAAGTAGGATTTCAATTTCTTACAAGAAATAATCTCCCGTGAAATAGTTCTACAGAAATCTGGGATTTTTAACGCGTTACAGAAAGTCTTCGCAAAAAGACAATCGCCTATGGCCTTTGGTCGTCCGTGAAGACCTTCGGGACGAGTTTGGAGCAGATCTTTCGCATCGCCAAATTTTCAGTGATTATGGTGTGCACTGTCATTTAATGAATGGCCATTCGATCTGCGATCGTGCGTGCACTTAACGGACGCGTCGGTTAATTCAGAATTCAGCATTTCACGCACGTTGTCGTCAGACGTAGACAGAAATCCAGCGCAGGGCTCGTCCTCCGCACCCTTCGGCCATCTTTGAAGAACTTGTGCCCCTTAAAAACAGCACTTTTTGACATGTTTGAAGACTTGGCGAATCATGCTCAACGTTTTCGTACCCAATTTCCCTGATCCAAAGCAATATTTCATCGCGTACCGCTGTCCAATCGTTCGCTGAATTTTAAGCTTGCACCGCGGCTCTTGTTAGGGGTCAACTAAATACTCGATATTGCCTGAACAAAGACTCGCAGTTAACTGACCCTTATCTCGTTTTGAAGGTCTCACCCTACGTTACTGAGATTGCTTAGTGAAATTGTAGTGCGACGTACAGTCTCTCCAGGAAAAAATTGTTCCCGATACTTCTTAGACAGACCATGTATGTTGCATTTTCATTAACAGGATCTGAATCGATATTTTTGAACAGAACTTAATTTTTTGACTTTTATACCCGAGAGAATAATTTGGATTAATTCACATTACGCGCGTATAAAAGTTATCATTAAGTTATATAAGAATTATTTTGGTATAAAAGATTTTTATTTATAAAATAAAATAAATTTTAATTGGATGTGGTTACTCAAAAGTAGTCTAATGTGATTTTTCTTTGTTCAGAAAATGCAAAGAACAATCAAAGAAAAAAGCTACCATTCCTTTAATTTTCCTTTTTTGTCACTATAACGAAAGAAGTCAATTAAACAGTCTTCATTACTGTGTAAAAAGTCATACTTACCTAATTTGAGCAAAATATCCAAAAAATATGGTTTTCAGACTCATACAACAAATCAAATAAATTTATGCATCACCTAAGAACAATGACCCCTTCACATTATAATAAAAAACTGATCAAACTTTCATAATCCAAACCAAAACCACTAAACAAGAAGAAAACAACATTATAAACCACATAACACTCAATGAAATACTTTGACACTTATGCAACTCACAAAGAAGTCTCCAATTCAATAACTATATACTAAATTAAGTTTCTAATATTCTTTATATCTCTACTAACGGAATCTTTTAACAATTGTTTACAAACTACTAACTTACTTGAGCTTGTGGCAAGAAAAATTGAGTTAAATGTTGTCATTTTCATGTACAGGTTGTTCTGATTCAATATTTTGAAAAAAATAAAATAGAATACAGTAATTTGCTTCACAATTATGAATCATTATTTTTACACCAAAATAATTCTTAACTATGCCTTACTTTCTCAGACTGTGGAAAGTAGAAACAGTTGTACTCTTCCTCAAAGCAAATAAGACATGTGCATGTGTGTAAAATCACTGGCTCATCACAATCTTCCACACTCTTTCTGAACTATTTGAACTCAGCCTACAAAAATTAAACAGCAAATCAAATGCAACACATTTTGAACAAATGGTCTTCAGAGAAAATATCAGTCATATTTGTAAATAATTGCATACACATTATTTATTAAGTATAAGTTAAGATATTTCATTATAATTAGTAATATTTGGTAATACTTCATAAAATTATTTGATTCCTTTAAAGCCTTAATGTTAAAGTGTTTATTTACTTTTAAAAGCTATGTATACTGTATGCTTTTCATTTCAGGAAGCACTTTTATAGCCTTCTTTGTATACTGGTTTGTTGGAGGCATTTACACATTCTTGGATGTAACTAACAAGCCTGCTGCTCTAAGAAGATATAAAATACAACCAGGGACAAATGAACCTGTTGATTCTAAGAAACTCATGAAGGTTGTACACATTTCTCTTTTTAAATTTCTACATCGTTTACATATCTTATTTATTATGGGAAAATATTCTTTGAACTAATTTTTTTGGGTATTATTTATTATATATTATGAAATTTAGTGTGTTTTAATTTGTTACATTATGATGAAAAATGTTTATATAATATGTATTTTTATTCTAGATTTCATTACTTAATTATTCACAGAAGAAGTTTCATTCTTCTTGATGCTTGGTTTGAACCATTTATTTCATTAGATTTAAGACATATGCTACAGTTTAACCATTTTTCTAAAATAACAAGTACTGATGCTAAATATTTGCTTGTAGTTATCAATATATACAGCTCAAGATATATATCCCTTATTTTTTCAATTTTAACTTCTGAAAATAACTTCTCATGCTGCATTCACAACACACAGATCTTCTAAATTATGTTTAAGATAACAGAATGTTCACAAAAATCCTCAATGACTTTGTAAACGGCGTTATTTACCTTATGCACAAAAAGGATGTATCGTTTTAAAATGAAATTAGAAAATGTGAGTATATCATTATTCTCTGAACATAATTTGGTCATTCAGCGTAAAACTATTACTGCCTGTCTATTTTATATATTTTTTAATCCCACTGTCACTCATATTTGATGCCTGAATAATTTCTTTGGAACCATATTTTCTTAGGAGAGAAATTAATACTGCTTACTTTAATTCAGGTGATACTGACTGTTCTGTTCAACCAGATAGTGGTTGGACTGCCATTTGCATATGTAAGCTTATGGTTGATGACATATCGTGGTTTGCAGCCTATTAGGGAATTGCCTACTTTCCACTGGGTCCTCTTTGAGATGGCCATCCTTATTTTAGTGGAAGAAATTGGTTTCTATTACTCACATAGGTAGGTAATACTTACCTCAATTTTCAAGTTTGAAAAATTAAAAAAAATTAGATCTTTTGATATTTTCTAGTAATGCTATTTTCTATAATGGTTATTAAGATCCCATATTTTTGTTCTTTTGTTATACTATAAAAAATAATATAGATTGTGATTCTCATGATTTGGATGAGGGAAGTATAATTCTATCAGTTCAGTTTTTATCTAGATATTTTTGAACTATTCACAATTGAAGTTGACATCCAGTTATTAATAAATACCAACTGTGTTAAATTTCTTTCATTAGAGATCATGGAATTATAATGACAAAGATAATATTTAATATAATATCAGAGAATATAACTAATAAATGGGTTTATAATTGTAATTATTTTGCAAGAAAGTATTAAAATATCAAATCAATTAATTTTTCTGATTTATTTATCTTCCATCATGAATTTCTACAGTTAAGCTATTATTCTTCGGGTTAGTAAATTTTTCTATTTTAGATTTTTTTAATTCTTGCATTGTCATAGAAAAGAATATTAAATTGAATTTGAGATATTTTTCTATTGTCCTTATCTAAAATTATCCTCATTGTTATGATCATTCATTGAAAATCTACCTTAACAGGAGAGTAACTTTTCTGATAACTAAAAAGATTTTATCAATGTTTATTAATTAATTATCGATAATGTATGTAGACTTGACAATTCTTAATAATAGATGAGTAGATAATTCTTTTATGCTTTATATTTATTATGTTTTGCATTTTTGTATTCATTGCATAGATCTTAGAATTAAGATTAGAATAAAGAAATGCTGGATTCATTTACTCAGTAAACTTTCACACATTGTAAAGGGATTTTCTCATAAATAATAAATAAATAAAAATGAACTTAATAATTTTCTGCCATTTTCCATATTCTAGTTCAATAAATTTTAAATTCAATACAAATGTTTATTTTTGTTTTAATTGAATTATTTCAATTTTTTTATTTGTGTTAGTAGTATTTCAACATATTTATTATCTATTATAGACAACTTTTTATCGTGTTCCTTATCTAATAATATATACTTGGTAGTAAAATTGTATCTGTAGTAAATATATACTCTGAAATGAAATTCAAGAATGTCATAGTTTCTTATAATATCTGATTGATGTTGAATTAGTGAGGTTTTCTGGACTAATGGCTTAGTTTGAGTTTTCTTCCTCAAATTTATTTTTGTATCTGTGATATCCCTATCCTTTTGAAGCTTCAAATGATTCTATCTATGTAAATGTCAGTTTATGATTGTTTAAAAATTATCAGATTTGGATTTGAATAGTAAAGATCTGATTTTTTTCTCCAGATTTCTTCACAACCGCTATCTTTATCGTGTGATTCACAAGAAACATCATGAATGGACTGCCCCCATTGCAGTCACTGCTGTCTATTGTCATCCTATTGAGCATATATTCTCAAATCTATTGCCACCATTCCTTGGAGTCCTGATCATGGGTTCACATGTTGCTACTGCTTGGTTGTGGTTCTCACTTGCCATCCTCTCCACCTTGAATGCCCACTCTGGTTATCACCTCCCCTTTCTTCCGTCACCAGAGGCTCACGATTTCCATCATCTCAAGTGAGTTAAAATTACTAATAGTTAAGATGCTATGCAAGTGATTATTTTATAAATTCAATAAAGTCTGGTAGTAGGCTCAGAAGTATTTTTTTATCTTTGTAATTTCTATAATTATTGTTCTTCTAGCTCTTCTAAAATAGTTTATTTTGATTATAATCATTCAAGTTATACATGCTGTCATATTACTTTAATCAATTATAAAATATGCTGTTGGATTCAAACATATACCTATTATAGAAACGCCATCAAATATGGTACTTTATTTAGCAACTTAAAATTTATCAGATGCCTTAGAACTTTATATCATCTGGCTACTGGGTATCATTGTCTTTTGGTATTTTTTAGTATTAAAATACATATTTATGGTTCCTCATGGTCAATATTTTAATACATTTTTAATTTTAAAGGTTTAACCAATGCTATGGGGTACTGGGATTGATGGATAGACTGCATGGTACAGATTCTGTGTTCCGTGCAACTCAGGCATATTCTCGCCACATCATGATGTTGAGTTTGGTACCTCTAAGAGAAGTTTTCCCAGATCCTGATAAGTGCAAATCTAAGTAGAAGATAAGTGTTAGCTCTCATAGCTTCTAGAGGAAGTGGAGAGGGTATTCTGTGATGGCTAAAGAGCTTTATATTAGGTACAAAGTTGTTTTTCTGAAGGTTTACAGAGAGTCATTTCTGAGAGGCAGCTTTGTGAAAGGTACAACTATGAGTGAAACCTCTTTGTGTAATCTAAACTTCTGGTAGCTCAATGAAATCTGCTTGAGTTCTTGAACTAAAAGTAACCATAATGCTACTGAACAAAGTCTTTTAAACGATCATGAAATGATGTTTATAGGGCTTACTTCATTATTAACCTGTAAAAGGCAATTCCAATATTTTCTGAATTAAAAGGGAACCTGTACTTGGTATCTGAATGAAGCATGACAATTTTTCATGGACTTTGTGTAAATAATAAGGATATGAAAGTGTTTTGTGTTATTATGTGGTAAAAAGGCCCAATTTCCTGCAGATTACAGATAATATTCACCATGAAGGTGGAAAAAATTTTCAATGTAGCTTATCAAGTCTTATTTTTTAGTTCAACATTATAACTTAAGTCAATGTTGATGGAAATTAAGAATATTTTATGCTTTCAAGTGTTATAGTTAATGCATATTAATGGTATTGAATTGATATGAAAATATTTGTTGATGATCCCTTAAATTAATTGTGATATACAACTAAAAGTTTTGTGCAATTTTACAGTTTTTTGGCAAAAAATTTTATCACCAAAGGAAAGAGCTATAGGAACAATGCTTTTGATAATCAATTTGTATTCCTTGTAAGATTTTAATATTATTATGATAAAATTTATCTCATAAAGATTTAGCTAAGGGTGGAGGCTTGGATGTCACCATTAATATTTTAATTGCTTTTAATTTATATTTTAATTACAAGCATTTTAAAAATTATGTTGTCTTGAATTATGCTTACAGTATGTGGTCTACCATTTAAAAATTATTTAACTCATTGCAGATCCATACCAATTCAATGTAATTGATGTATTTAAACTATTTTTATAATATGCTTCTATTTGTAGTTAAGAATGATTTCATGACATTCACTTCAAAGTTTTATATCCTCAATAAATCTAAAAGAGATTATGTATGTTAACTTTGATCTGATATATTTTTGTGTTAGTAATTTAGGAAAATTCCAGCTGTGACTGGTTGAATATTTGGTGACATCATTTTTTTGAGCTGGATAAAGTTTGTGGTACTACATTCTGTTAATAAATGTGTTAAAATCATGACAAAATGATTTTTAATGCAGACAGCTGTTTTTTGATAGGATATACTTGCTTCAAAACCATGGATACAATTACCTAACAAAAACCCAAACTGTTTTTCCTAGTCATTATAATTTATGACTGTGGCCTCTTTTTAGAGATTTTTTTTATTCCATTAATTCTAAACATTTATCATTAAAATTCTTAACTTTCTAAATGTTTAAACAATTCCTGTTATGGAATCAGTAGTTCTCTTTTTATCTTGTAATATAATTTGTATTTCAATTGGTAAAGTTTTCAAATATAATTTTGACTATTTTTATTAAAACATTACAGTGAACTGCATAAGAAGAGCTTAATTATCAGTGAATATGAGGAGAAGATGTTCAAAGACCGGTAAGTAACATATAGGATTAGTAAACTTAGCTCAGACTTAGTTTGGATCTGAAATTTTTCAAAAATTGTTTTATGTTATTTGCAGGTTAAACTATTGTGTTATTAGAAAATACTTTATTGATTGAACTATGCTAGAATAATAGCTCATATGCAATAAATATATTTAACTCATTGTTTGTTTTAAAATATAAAAAAGTGAAATACAATGGAACATATCATCTTTAATGACTGAAAATGTTCAGGCAAATCAATAAATAACTAGGAAATATCATGTAATGAACAAGTACATCTTAAGGGCAATGGCAATGGAACATACATGAATGCTAAGATTCAATAACTATTGATTTGTATTTAATATTTTAATTTGAAATCTTGTATTGAAATATTTCTGACTTTGTTATCAAACATTTTCACTCTTTTAGTCCAATAAATTGATACTTACTATAAAAATATTTCAGTAAAATGTTTAAATTCAAAGTTTGATTAAATTTTAAAGGTTAGGAAGTGTAAATCACAGTTTAACATGTAGGTTAATTAATCATTAATTATTTTTCCTAACTAACAAATTACTGAATGAACAATTAATTACAACAATGGTATATATTTTGTGTGTTTCAAGTTTGCCTAAGGTGAAGTTATGCTTTTATCACTCATCTGGGTATGATGTTAATGGACGCCATGACTAGGGTAATGGGTATGATATCTGTTGCACATGTCATACAGATATTCAACTATTTATGATGGGGATACTGTTCCATTCTGTCATGTGACTGCTTCTGGTGTTAGATACATTCTACTACTTTGGCATACTGTAGGTAGGTTTTCTGCATTTTTTTGGTTGAGATACAATTCTTGCACCATTATCCTGCATAATTTTAGTGGATTGCATATCTACCATTGCATATCCAAATTTTGTTAAGTCTGCCTCGGAAAATTTCTCATTTTGAAAGTGTGCAATAAAAATTTAAACACTAAATTATACAGGTATCACTTGTTTATATTGGGATTTAGTTCATGAGTTCATCTATAAAATAAATTTCACATTAATCATTAGGAGTATCTGTCAATGGAATTAATCTTCTTCACTGTAGATTACAGTGCAAGTTAAATTTATGATTTTGGTTTTGCCATTTAGTATCATTTTCTATACGAAGAATATATTGCATATATAAACACACCATAAAGAAGAGATCATCTACTGCCATACACAAGAATTATTTGCCAATGCTGCAGTGAAAAAATTGCTAATCACAATGAAATGCTTATATATTTAATAATGAATTTTTGAATGAATTTTGCGCTAGTCTTTCTTTCTCAAATCTAATGAACAGGAATCTCTTTGGTTGTGTTTTTCTTGTAAATCAAGGAAGAAAAAAACAAACAAAAAATACTAAGTCAGAAAGAAAAAACAGAGCAGGAGATGAAGACTCTAAATAAAATTTCTGATTATCTGGATGAGTGAGGAATGAACCAATTAAATGATCAATGACCAATGAAAAGGAACGTCTTTATTAAGGGTAAAATTCAGACTTGGACTATGAGTTTCGAGCAAAAAGTGTAAGTGATTTGCAATCAGAGTGCTAAGTCTATAACTCTCTTTGGTTTACAAAGTTGTTTTTATTACTATGGCATTCCACAAAGTCACGCCTTCTCACATTGATTTCATTTATAATTATACTTTTCAAAATCCCTGCACTATGTTAGAATTATCATCCTATTTCTTTATATTACTCCATGAAGAGGATTAGTACTAAAATGGTTCATCAGTTACTATATTTTAATAATTTGTTTAATAACATTTTTAGTAGATCAATCATTATTAGAGATAATTTCCTACTAAAGTTTCTTCAGGGGTTGGATTTTATAGCACTAATTTTATTAACATTGGTTGAATCACATCTTCTATCTCATAAAATGATATTTTTATGAATATTGGAATGTTTCTTTGGTAAAAAGTGCAGGTATAATGCACGATGAAAGTTTTAGTTTAAATAATCTTAGAAATGTATTAATATTTACACATTTTATTATTTGTACAAAATTAAAATAACATCATATTTAACAAATTTAGTTCATAAATACATAATAGCTCTATACAAAAATTATACTATTGTGGGATTCAGAAAACATTTTTTTATCTTGTTTGCTAGTTGTATCATCAACACAGTTTCAACAAGCAATGAGTAAGTCGAATTTAATAAAGCTATTTACATGTAAAATACTGAAATACTGGTAAAATATCATATCTTCCAGATTCTCTTTTTGTCCTCACAAAAGCGAGAGTATGCAGAAATAGGTATTTCTGTATATCGTGGATTTTACTATAACATGAATAAATTGACAATTTTTAACTTATCAAAGGCCAACCAGTTTGGATCCAACATGGTTCAATGCATCTGTAACTCGGTGCACTAGAGACTTGAACATATTTCTTGGATACTGTAATGTGGAATGGTGGGTTAGATATATCATGTAGTAACAAATAATGTAAATGAAATTATTGAAACTAATTAATTATCTGGACTATTATAGATTATTTAGCTATCTATTAGCCTATGATAAAATTATATCCTGTATTTTCATAGATTTTGCATTAGATTAAATATTAGAATATGTTTAGATTAAAAAAAAACTCACATCTATAGCTAAGTTAATAAAGTTTGATATTGCCTCTGATCCACCAACAATTCCCCTCCCGACAGCCCCCAGTGTGTCCCCAGTGTTGCCATATTTCTCTTCCTCAGTTATTGTATCAACAATAGGTTGTGGCTGTTGGAAAGTAAAAAACATTATTGTATCACCATTGATGTATTATTACATTTATATCTTCTTTGTGTATTACTTTTTGCAATGAAAAAAGTAATACACATCTATAAAAAGTAGATATTGATCAGGATCAGGAAACTGTATGTCCCTGTTCAGTTAGATACTTTTTTGTGTACTAGGCTTACAGAGTAAAATGAATTTATGTATGATGAAATGATCTTTTAAAACAGAATATATAATTATATGAATAATTATATGTTGATATTATAGTAGTTATGAAATTATTTTATTAATATATTATTATTATTGTATTATATTATATTTATGGATGTGTATATATAATATTAATAATATATAATGATGCATTATATATTATTAATATTATATATACACATCCATAAATATAATATAATACAATAATAATAATATATTAATAAAATAATTTCATATATATATATATATATATATATATATATATGAAATTATTTTATTAATATATTATTATTATTGTATTATATTATATTTATGGATGTGTATATATATATATATATATATATATATATATATATATATATATATATATATATATATATATATATATATATAAGAGAATATCAACTAAAACAAGAATATATAAAGATTACCAAACTACTTTAAAAGGAAGTCATTATCCATTTTTCAATATCTTAGGTGATTTATTATTTATCAAATTTAGTATTCGCTAATTGGTAACTTCATTATTTTATCATGGTTATCTAGATACCTGTAGTATACTATTCAAAATAGTCTGAACATAAGCAAGCATTCTTTTCCCTCGGTCCTCTTCAATAGGAGTATGATCATGCACAATCCCTTCATCTGTGAGATCGGTCAGGGAAATGAACTGCTTGAAAGACAAAAATAGAGAGAATATTCCTTTGAAGCAGTATTATTAATAACACAGAAAAGTAGGTTTGAGTGTTCAGTTAATATTTTACTTTAGTTCGCATGACATGCTGTAGATTTCCTAGAGAAACTTTATTTAGATGAGAAGTTCCTCTCTCAATACTATTCCACAAATCTTTAAATCAAATTTGATTTAGGGCGTGCAAATGACATCTATTCATGTATTAATTATGTGATTACAATGGAAATGTATTCTAGAATTTTGTTTTGAAGGAAAAGTTCCAGTCCAAAAATCTTTAAAAGGAGCTTCTCAATAAAAAGAAAGGCAAGAGTGAATCAAGCGTTAACAAAATACCTTGTCATCATTGAGTGTTAACGAGGACTCTTTTGTTGGAGTGGAGACTTCCTGGGCTCGAATTACTTCTACTTCAGATGAAGGTGCTGGTATAGCTGCCGTGCTAGCAATTACCAGAATTGCTGGTACCCATGAAAAAATCCTCATGATCGAGGTTAGATATTCTGTAATGAAATTATCGGAGGATGTGGGAAGTATTTATTGCTTGGATGAAATTCCTTCAAAATCATGTGAAAATTAGAATAGGCATTACTAAGGAGTAATTTAGCAGTTCTATAGAAAGTCAGTAAAATTTCTGTATTTTTTAAGGCAGCTTTCTTCCCGTCCTGGCGTTGAACTAAGGTCAATCTATGCCAAATTTCTTCATTGATCGCATTTAAATAATAGTATTTGAAAAGTTCCAAATTATCTAAATTTCGAATTAGGAGAATTTCAGGAAGTGCTTCAGAAATATGCTAACACCCTTAGAATCGAAGTCGTAATCTGCGGAAGGATATATATATCGGTCCAAAGATAATAATAATTGCTATCCGTTTACAGTTAAACCAAGATAAGTGTGGCTTTGTTTATTGCAGGTTCAGTACTTTCTATCAACTTACTCTGGAATAAGAATAATATGTCATATTACTAATTATAAAACAGCAATGTAATCCAATTTATTTTATACTCGATACTGTTGATCATAAAAATGAAAATAAAACTAAAAAGACTTAAGTCACTTAAGCTCACATATTTTACTTGTAAAATATATATAATTCAAAATTAAATTCTATAAATATAAATTATACGAGTAATGATAGGCGAGACCTTTACGTAGTTTGTGTAATTTTATTATGAGAGATAAAGTTATTTTTCATTTTTATTGAAGCTCTGTGTGTAAAATTTTGTTTCGCAAATGACTTGAGAAAAATGAATTCTATTTAAAAGCAACCATCTCATATATTATGTATCGATATCCTGATAAACGACATGTGTAATGATATACGCATGACATAAATTGCATCTTAGTACGTACGAACGATGTAGTACGTAAGTATGTAGTAAGTACGATGCATCGTAAATCATAATTTTTGTATATTCAGAATGAAATATTTATTGTTATTTATTTTTTGTGCACTATTTCAGAATCAGAGATGTATGGAAGGAAAAAAATTTGATTCCTGACTCAAAAATAAAAAAATACATCTAATTTATTCTTACGTTATAAAGAAATGATGAACAGTTGCTTATATTTGAGTTATGATTACAAAATATTATCCCCTTTCTTGGGATGTTAATACGTTGTTAATAATCCAATTGTGGAACTCATTTTCCTTGGTCTCGATTAACTTTTCCAGAGGTATTTCTTCTTATTTTTTACGTAATATTAAGTTTTCTAATCTATTTTCAAATCTGATTCGCCAAAAAAAGGTTAAAAATTCAAGGCCCGCTTTTCCCGATCAATGTCGCGTAATAGGATTATATGACTCACAACTTTCTCTTCCGCCCATTGACGCGTAAACATCGAGAAATCTTCCGCACTGAAAAGTAAGAATTTGGTTTTTGCTTTCTCGAAAGCACGCACGTCATTTCTTACAATTAATTTTATTTGTGATTAGAAAAATCATGGTCATGTACGAAGAGTAATTTCCATGATATAACGATGATGTATAGACAGGTTTCAAAGGTTAAATTTAAAAAGGACCAGAAATTTGTACATGATGATATTTGCAAATGTCTTTATAGACCGCTTCCAGATCAAGAGAGAAATCGAAGTTTCGATTGGTCAAGAGCTTATGCTTTTCACCACAAACATTAATTGATTTCAAATAACTTTACATAAATATCAAATATTTGCGTTTGAGCAAGAGAAAGATTTGACTCTGATTAATATTATAGCCTTTGTCTCCTTAAAATTCACGAACGTGATATTTCAAAGACAACTCTCTGTTTCACGGAATTTTTCAAATCAATGTTGACTCCATAATGTTAAATATCGATAGCGGAAGCGTTCATGATATGATTTGAATGGCTATCATTAGTTATGCTGTGAGGTGCTCGCTTACTAATAACTCCGTTAAAAGACTTCACCCTAGCATTCACATAATATATTTCAAAGATACTTCAGTATAATATACTTCCACTCTAAATTCATTTCGATATAGATTCTGTGATACCAATCGATTGGGTAAACCGTATAAATAGACAAAGGACTTCGAAGAGGCGTAAATCCCTTTGTTTTCTTGCTGCGTTGTTGAGGTGCATAAAGAATCATAAGAAGACGGTTTCTAAATGCCCACGTGATTAGAGGTCCTAAAACTGATATCGTTGCGCAACTTCCTCAAGATCTGCAACATTGGCCTTATTTCCCAAGATTTCTCTCTCTTGCGATTTAAGAACTCATGTCTGTATTACTGTATTGTATTGGTTTCGACTCACTGTATCGAAATTCATTGCTCATTGATCAGTCTTTCCATTTTAAATTTACGATAGCTTTTTGAATATACGAAATGAATTTTTTGTTATTACTGTAAATAATATCTCGACCCTTTGAAATTAATGATAATTAGGAATTTTTTGCAATATTAAGTATTTCCGTTTTGTCTATCTATTAGTGATTAGCAAGTAAATGCTCATCCTCTTTTGAATTCTTGAATCTAAAACCTTGAAAGATAAACGCAATTCAAGAAAGGATTTTTGACGGATTCATTTCGATTTTACTTTTTAATTTAGAACTAGCTTCATTATGATATACTTTTTGTCGCTACTGCTGCATAACGTAATTATTTTGGATTACTTTATGCTGCATGCCATAGGCAACAAAAGAACTTGAGCAAAGTTAACGAAAATCAAGTCACGAGCAACTTTTTAAAATCCATAGAATGAGTGTCACAGTTGAAAACTGAGAATGCTGAAATTGATTGAATGTAGAAAGGTAGATGATAATTGACAATGGATTAAAGGTATTCCGAATACTGCGACTGATTCATAAATTACGTTAAGATCTATGGAATCGAAAATTTGGGATTTATTTCCCTAGAAATGCATTAATTTTCTTGAAATCTATCTTAGAAAGTCCTTTTCGAAAGCAGGATTATCACTTCATGTACGAAATATATGTTACGAAGCTCTTGTGATGCCCGATTACAAATAGGAAGCATTCTGTATAAATACCGCATTATCATTGCGAAAATCGAAACAGAGACTCGCGGTTACTCAGAACGTAACTTTTGCCTTTTTTCGCATAGTGAAATGTCCGTTGTTATACCTAAAACCTGAAATAAAATTGAGCGTAATAGTTGCTATGGTTTTTGTTATAAAATTTGAAATACTTCTGATATTCAGACTGTGAAAGGATTCGTTTAAAATATATTTATATTTCGGATTCTAACAGGAGTTTTTAATATCTTTGTTCTTGCATAATTATTTATGAATTTCTTTTAACCTTAAAACTAATACCGCAGGAATATTGTTCTACTTGTGAATTTTTTCAATAATATATGAATGCCACGAAATAGCTATATTTGCACTCGTTTATGTACTCGATCGTCGGAGTTTATCGATATTAAAAAGCCTTAAATTGGAATCAATTGGGATAAATAACTCTCTAAACATCGGTATTTGTTTAGAAGCGAACTTATCTTTTACATGATATCCTCCTCCAATCGTTGCCCTTTCAAATAAAAGCACGATTCTTAAAAGAGCATCGATTATTCGATCGACATCGAGCAGACATATGTAATGAAAGTATTGTTTACTTTTGATTTTGCTTCTAAAAATAAAGGATTTAGACATTCTGTAAGATAATGATGCAAACCTCATGAATCATCAGTTTACACGTTGAAATATTTCAATATTTTTTAACCTACTTCAAATGGCAAAAGATATACGGGATACACGTACATCATTTTCGGTTTTTAAGTTAATAGATTTGAATGAAAATTTAAAAAAATTACTGTGATTGGATCACTTTTGGGTTTTGAAAAAAGAAATTCTGGCGGAACAAACGATCTTTGCATATAATATTTGTAACATATTATCCGTTTACATTTTTCTTCATTTTTAGTTAGCTCATTCTCTTTCGTATCTATTGCACTAATTTAAATTAAAAATTAATTAATTTAAATTAAAAGCTGTGCCTTATAATTTTTTGTCACTTTAATACTATATATGGGAACCGTATAGAAACCCGATCTTGTTCTTATTGCAAAATTATTTTTCGATCCTCCGCACAATAAACATTCCAAAATCATTTTTGATGGCATTTTCGAAGCTCGGAAATACCGATTCGCGAGTAACGATCGCCAAACATAATGATCCCAACATTTCTGAAAACCTCCAAAAGACTTTCTCCGTAACGGGGAATAGCACAGGGAAAGCGGCAAACTCACCTGTGATGAAAGTCCTTGGTTAGCGCTCCTCCGCGTCGAGCAGCCTCTGGTAGACTGGGAGATTGTGCGCAAGGGAGAGCGCGGTGAAAGTGTCTCATTGTGTTTTTGTGCTGACCTTCCCCGACCACCATTTTTGCCGCAATATTTTAATTCATTTCCTTCGGCCAATGATGCTAATCTTCATTTCTCCTCTCTTTGGAATCTTACTTTTGCACACTAGAATGTGAGAAAAATAATGTAAAATTGTTCCTCCTATTTATCTATGAACCATATTTTATATCATCAATCATTATACATCTATGCATCTTCATATGCAACGGTATGGTAGAAATAGGGTACTGTAGGAGCATTTAATAATTTGTAGTAAATTTAATTATATTATTGTTTAATAGATCATTATTCAATTCAAATAATTCCTTATTTAACAAAATAATTATTTACATGTTCATTATTCAATATCTTTCGAATGCGATAGATAGATATTCAAAATTCACTAAAAAATTCATTCTTCGAAGCAATAATTCAATAGAAGCAAAAGAATTTCTACTCTCTTAATGCTAAAATATAAATATGCACTAATAGTAACGACTTTGAATTATGAAAGATACACGAAATGTAAAAGAAAATTTTAGGAATTTATTTGTTCGAAATGGTCATCAAATGTACCAATAAGTGTGAATAATTTCAACTAGAATTGACCGGAGTGAGTTTGTCCGTTTGAACTATATATAGAAGGAATCAGTTGTATGTTCAGATTCCTATAAAATATGATAAGGAAATAGGATAAGTGATATATCGGTGAAATAATTGGCACCATATTTTTAAAACTTTTACGATTCATTATTAAGAATTAATGACTAAATCATCTTCTGCTAATAATTTATTTAAAATCTTTAAAATTTAACAGCATTTTGTGATTAAAGAAAAAATTAGAGAAAAATTAGATATTTTCTGAATTTCAGCAGAAAAAGAATGAAATGAGAATAGAAATTCTAATTATTGCTATGACTTGTGTTTATATATAGACCATAGTTTTTTTCTCAAATGTTATTAAATTAAGTAACTTTACCTGATGTTGTTAATGATCACTATATATATATATATATATATATATATATATATATATATATATATATATATATATATATATATATATATATATATATATATATATATATATATATTATATTTAACATTTGCGGCATTTTGCTGGCTGCTATCTTTTTGATTTGTTAGTGATGAGCAATTACTTCCTCTCCCCCAAATAGAACTTAAATCTTATCACGTACTATTTTATGCTCACCACTGAACTGCTTTCACTCCAATTCTTCGTTCACCCATATACTCGTATCTCACCCACGCAATTTCATAGGCCATTGAAAGACCTTGTTATCTGTTTTAGGAATCACACATCCGGAAGTAGATTCTGAGAGCGAAAGTTGGAAAGGCAAATGGTGAATGCAAATGAGATTTAACAAAACTATTTTTATCGTTGGTGTGCATAGTGTTCAGAGAAATTAAACGATGACGCGGATTAGAGCTTCCGAAATAGTTCGCGTTCGGTTAATACGAAATAGTGTATTAAATACATAAGTTTAAACATTGGTTATCTTTAACCTCGTCCACAAAACTTTCTTTCGTATGTTCAGTTTTGAAGAGAATTTAACGTGGAAACCAATGAAGAGAAAAGAAAATCATTGTTGATTTAAATGGGAAATAAATATGTTTTCAACGTTTGGGATCGTAAATTAGCAAAGCAACCATATGTTCATAAATAAGTTAAATTAAAATTCTAAATTACGGGCAATTATTTTCATGGTTATGTTTTACGCCTTCAAATAATTCATGGCCACTATGGGCCGGAAAAACCTTGGCAATGGCCCAGCCGTGTTGAGAAACTGCATTTCGTCAAGCATTAGTTGGGAAAGAAACAGAAATTGTGACCATAAAACACCCACACTTGGATGAGAAAAACACTCGTACACATCAAAATGAACAAAATAATTAATAAACATGATTGGCATAACGTATTTGTATATTATCACATTCACAAAGAGATTTAAAGATTTATAAGCGATCAATTTATCATTCTTTTTTTGGTCATTCAATTTTTGGCATTTCAATCGCTGCTCTCTGTGTTCACGCTAATTTTGGTAATTCTGTAATTAAGTGGTCCGTTAAGAAGCGAAGAAGGGAGTGTATAAAGAATTACTATTACACCAAATAGAAGCCTTCCTTGTGGTGGGCGAGTTTGATAACCCTGTAAACTCTCTTGGTTTACCTTGAAATTACAGTAGACCTGCAATTGTTTTCAAAGGATTCTAAACATCAGCTAAAATCATTACACAAAACTCATTCTTCGCTTCCTCCGGATTCAAATGTTGAAAATTGTAAAATAAAATTTAAAAAAATAAGAAACGAAATAAAGCTAAATAACATTTCAGAATCGCTTTATGATGTTTACTTCCGTAATTATTTGTAATGTCACGTGATACGCGCCTTATGATTCAGCGAAATTTTCGGTTATCCAGGTTTTAATTTAGTATTAAACTTAATCTCTATTGTAAAATCAAATATACATGTAGTAAGTATATAATAAAATATTATATAAGAAAATACAAGGATTTCAATTACTACAAAAGAGATAATCAAAAAAGATTTGATTATTCCTTATTATATATCTAAGAATTGTTTTTATTTAACGAAATTCATAATTACAGTTAAATTGTTAAATGAATTAAAGAATAACGATATTTTCAAGTGATATTGAAGTACTCGAAGCATAAATATTCTAAAATTTGCTGATACGCTCTGAAGAAATTCGCTATACACAATGGGGACCTTGAAAGACAATTTGTTGATCCGTTATAACCCTTTATCCTGAAGCAGTTCCGATCTCTTTAGTTTTCACGACCAATTTCATAATGATTACCGTCATCCTACAAGGAAACCTGTTCTTCACAAAATAATAACGTGAATTGCTTAGGATAGAATTCCGGGAATTTAAGGGCCTTTGGCACACATCTGCTTCCTAGAGAAAGTGAATTCCAGTGTCCACAGTCTCTTCATCATTTTGCATTCGAATGATATTCAGCGAATTTTCGTAGATTGAGAGCTAACAAAATAGGCAATCTAGAATGATATAGAGAATGTTATAGAGGGAAATTCGTTTTGAGTCACAATTAATATTCAAGTAGATTACGGGGCAAGGCAATTGCTCAATCTTAGCGTTCGTTTTGATCGATCAAAAATATTACTTATTAGAGACATTGTTCCAAAAAAGTTTCGCATTTCTATAGATGATTGGACGAACAGAAAATCTTGCGCGTGTCTTTGAGTCGATATCGGAGCCTAAGAATCAAACTGGTGGACGAAATGCAGTCAATTTCCATTTTATCTTTGGAACGAAATTTCAATGAACCTTTTCGAGCGATTCAGTCTATTCCTCCTAGATCTATGTTATAATCTATGATCTATATAATGTTTGAGTTCATCGTAATCCATATAACTATAGTAACAACCGTCACAACGGCAGATATCAGATTTATGCTCAAAGTGTCTTCGACAAATTACGTAACATTTGAAGAATATACAAGTTTCCGCAAATCGCATAGTCTTCGAAGCCTTGAATATCATACTCTATGGCATTACGATTTTACGCTCTTGAATGCCAAGGGAACTAGTTTCCATTCACGTATATACTTCGCCATTCGTGACTGTGTTCCGTAAAAGTCGACTTAAGACGATTTCCATTTCAGGAATGAGTGGCATTGGATGTGCATCTTGTGAATTATTTTATCTGAGTTTTTGAGATTTCTCAGCGTTTTCCACACTCTAAAGAGGAATGAATTAGCACAACGATTTCAGTAGTTTTCTTTGAATAATATAAATGAATATGTAATGTGTTAGTATTCGTGTAAAATTTTTGCCATATATTGCGAATATTTCAAATTCAAAGGAAATGGACTAAATGAAGAACTGATTTTCGTTATGATTGTTTGAGCAGGAAGATTTAAATTTGAATTCTAGTAGTCATTTTGTATTTAAGATGTCAATTTCTATTTGATAAGTCAATTTGCATTTCAGAAGTCAATACATATTTTAATAGAAGTTGGCGATTCCAGCATTGGGTACCCTATATTGACGGATGGTGTCAAGTTGTATTTTAATAAATCAAAACGATTAACTTTATTTGACTAGATCAGACAGTTATTTATGAATGTTCTCGAAATGCAGTTATCTAAGGCGCAGAAACAACTTTTTGTTGCAACCGTGCCGATACGAAGCAATCACTAGACTATCCTATGACTATAAGTAGGACTAAAATGAAAGTTTGTAATGTCAAAGCATCATGCGGGTTAATCTATGATACTAAACGCAAGAGTGAAAGTGTTCTAGATGAATATGAAATTACACTCCCTTTTTTCCTGGTAATGCTAACCAATAAATCACTTGAGGCATTGGCCTTTGTGAAACTAGAGCGGTAAGACGGGTTGTACAAGTCTTTAATTACTTTCGTTAGTTTACTCGAGAGCTGAAAGCATACTTTCCTAGTTCACGGCATTCTGCGGATCTAGGTCGATTTCGATTGTTAAATTTCGCTAAGAACGGATTTTTCATAACGGATGATTCATAAAATATTCGAACAATTTTTCATGGTTAATAGTCTGCCATAACTTGGCGATTAAGAGAGATTATATTCATAATCGATGGGAAAAACTTTTAAAGAGTGTGAAAAATGCAGGAAACAGAAGATTATATATCAATATGTGTGGTAGATGCCGACGCAATGCAAACGAATATGTTAACCCTTAAATTATACGAAAAGTATTACATAAGAAACCTCGACAAAGTCAGATTCATAATTACTTCAGTTAAATCATTTCTTATTACTAAGGTAAGGGAAAAATCAGTCTTTACGAACATACCTCATTGGACAGAAAAGTCGTTGGTGATTTTTTGGTAGTAGAACAATAATTTAAAATTTCAATCCAAATTCATTTGGATCAAAATCAAATAAAATAATGGCGGTTGTAATAGTAATAATAGTGATAAATTAATGATTTTCCCCTTTAATTTTAAAGTTACACGACCTGAAAAATGTTATTTTTTTGATAGGATGACTTTTTATTTTGCTATATATTCCTTCTCTATTTATCTTGCACGATACATAATAAATGCAAGTATTAACTACAATGAAATCTAAATTAGAACCTTGATTGCTAAATGTTACGGATGCATATAATAATATTTATTATTTCTTATCAAAAAACGCACAAAACATCTAATTTCTGGACATTTACATAATGGTTCTCAACAACGGACGTCACAAACAAACCCCAAGCGGAAAATTTCCTCTTTTGCCGGTATTTGAGTCTGAAACCTCAGAGTTAGAAGAATTTCAAGCTAAACCAACTAAAATATGTGAACTATGTACCATGATTGAGATATATAAAATGAGGAGAGCCCGGTTTCTTCTTGTTTTCAGCTTCTATATATCACATTTATTTTCACGTTGCTAATTCTTAAAATATTTATATATTTTATATATTTATATATTTATATATTTATATATTTATATATTTATATATTTATATATTTATATATTTATATATTTATATATTTATATATTTATATATTTATATATTTATATATTTATATATTTATATATTTATATATTTATATATTTATATATTTATATATTTATATATTTATATATTTATATATTTATATATTTATATATTTATATATTTATATATTTATATATCTCTTTTAGAAAGATGATTTTTGTTATACTTCTCCAAATTGTTTTCATGTAAACCATTGGCATTTAAGAATGTAGAATCTTATCTAAAACACAGTACTAAACCACATTTATAGACAAAAAATATTAAATAAGGCAGAAATGACAAAAATATGAGTAAAGATAAAAAAATATTAAAGCGTTTAATGTGTTACAAAGGAAAAAAATTGTATGGGAGCTAAGCCTCTTCACGTTATTTTGTTTCTTGTCCTAAAGATGTTTCCGTTTGATCTTCAGAAATTAAACTTATATGACAACTATAGCGATTTGGAAAAGTAACAATAATTCAATATTTCTTAGTGACTAATACATCATTATTCTTGATATTCTCTATTATAAGTAGGTGTTTTTATAATTTAAATAAAGATTGACTATTTCATGTTCCATTTTTAAAACATTTCGAAAGAGGTGATAAAATGAGAATGAAAATGATGAAAATCGATTTTAAAGGATTTTTATTTTTATATTCATCATGTCTTAACTTATTGCACAATTTTAAACTTAATTAATTTTAAGTATCTTAACATTTGGCATTTTATTCTTTATTTTTTTGGGAAAAATTTCCTTAATAGGTTAAAATAATAAATAACTGAGTCCCTTTCTATTTTCAGCCATTTATTAAAAAATGAATTATCAGACAATATTGTAACATTACCATAATATTGCTGTTATTTATCGTAACATAATGCGCTGTCTGCCAACGCGAAAAATATATTTTAAATTTGATTCCTTATAGGCCATTCTTTGCATTTGAAGGATAATAAAATATAGCAAAATATGTTGTAAGTGTTTTAGTACACGTAATTAAATTTAATGCTTTGGTCATTTTTCCGGTTGAGTGGCGTTTCTCCTGGTGGCCACTTTGGCGCTGTGGCGCTCACCAATTACTGGATTTGATAAAAGAGTACGCACCGCCTTAAGAACTTGAATTGGAATCTGAAATAAAAACGAATTTTGAATCAACTTTAAAAAGAAATAAATAAATAGAACTCTATAAAAGAAAATTTCAACATATTGCTTATGACTGTCATTACAGTGGTTTTTCTCTTTAGGATAATTTTTCCAAGCATTTGCAAATAGATATACTACTACTTCCATTTCGAAAAAAGTGGGTAGATAGGTTTTCACGGTGTGCTCGCTTCGTATATCATAATTTGGATGATAGCGTAATGCAGAATCGTTTAAAGTTCAGAGGCGAATTTAAAACACATTTATAAAAAGTAATTGAAAATTCTAAATGCCAGGTCAGTCACCTAAATCATAATATATAGTTTTTCCTCAAATTAGTTCTCATATTCTTTTTTTCTCCTCAAGATTTGAAAAGTTTTCCTTTCTATAAATCTGCATCTGAAACGGATGGTGACAAAATAGAGAACTGTATACGAATTTTCAAATAGAAAGAAATACAGGTGAACTTTTTCACAGCAAAATCTCATCTTCACTCATCCACCCATATCTATTATTTTTTTACATAAGGCGATGAAAAAAGTTGACTGTTAGATATGATAAGTTTTGATTTCTGAAATTTTCCTTCAAAAAGCAAACTATTGCCAAAAGGCGTTTGGACCCCATTTCTAGTATAGCTAAAACATAGAAACATTGAGTATTTGAAAACTAATAATGCGATGGCATTAGAAAGTTTTTGAACTTATTAAAAACCTATATTATACCTATATCTTTTATGCTGGAATCATTCGTATATATTTGATAGGATTTTCTAGAATCTATAATTATGTATCTATATAAAATTTACATAACAATGGTTCGATTTGAATTTCTATTATATTCGATGACTTGCTAAGTCATGGGTTACATTGTTCTATCTATGACTATGATATGCTTGCGTAATCATATGACGATGAACTCAATTGGGGACTTTCCAAAGGAAAGTTGATAACGATTATTCCCCACAAAACTTTTTGTCCGTATAACTCATTTGCCAAATGCTCTGGGTTTTCCCCTTCTTTTTACGGAAGAGATTTATCATTTGCATATTGTATTATTTTAATTGCTCAAGTCATTCGATTTGCTGTTCTACATATGAGAATATATATTGGATATAGTCTGTGAACCTAAGCATTATTTTATTCTATATTTATCTTGAAAGCAACAATTTAAGTATTATAAAGGTCTGATGTTGATGAAGTATAATTCTCTGCACTGACTGTTGCAAAAGTGCTAAATTTCAACAAATAAAGAATATCAGTTCATTCATCCTCCCAAAATGGCATTTATTTAATAACATTTAACTGTTTCTGAATCATAATGATGTAAGTAGTTTTTCGTCTATTCAAATGTTATATTCAAATATTATCTTTGAATTTCCATTTTTTAGAACATTTCATATGTCATATTTCATGGTGGGAAGTGAATTATCTCATAAATTAGATGAGCTCTATTTTTTTTAGATCTTGAATCAGAATTATATTTAATTTATAGTTCAGATTCTAAGATAATAAAAGATTAAATATTACACCCTTAAAAATTGATATGAAATTTTTCCACTACCAGGAAAGTTCTGTGCCGTAATTTTCTTTGTATTTCGATAGCAGATATTATCTGAGGATAACAAAAATTGAGTCTAAACTGATAATGCGATGAATTATTAGTAATAAATAATCGTAATAACATCATAATTAATATTAATAATAAATAATCATAATTTTTAAATATTGGGAAGTATTTTGAGAAAGAAAACAATTTAAATTAGAAGTCTAGAAAATAAAAAATTAAGTTAATCATAGATTTCCCGGTATAAATGCAGCCGTAAATGCGTAAGAAAATAATCCGTGAAAAGACTTCATTATCCTCGAATGTCGTATATATTAAAACGAGACTGTCGCAAGGTTTGTTTCGTTTCACAGTGACGTCGCTAGAGGCCACTTCTTGGTCGGAGCAGCAGCGAGGGGCTCTAGCGTGAGTTTACCGAACTAAGAGGAAACGTTCATCTATCAAGGCGCCAAAAACATTATCAAATTTAATAGTAACGTGAAAAGATTATTTGATTATTTCATATTTCAAAGGAAGACAGGCAAAATATAGGAAAATAATTCTGAATTGATATACTTGGAATTAGAAATTAAAGATATATTTTTAAAATTTTCTGCACATTTTAAATTGTTATTATATTTTGCGCAGGAATGGAAAAATGATTTGATAATTATCATTAATCAATCTAAAATGGAATAAAATAAGAAAATATCTTACAGTATATTTCATTCGATATGGTAAATTTCCTTTTCCTTAGATAAATCACAGACGTTGTGAATCGATTCTAATTTACAATTCATTTAAAGTATTCTCGTATATATTTACCTGAAATATGTCATGAATCAATCTGGAGAAGATGTTGGTTCCTACTGGTTCTGACTCGATCTCTATCCTTTGAGTAGATGTTTCCACTTTAACCGATGAGGATTCCACTGAAGGCTGAAAAGATTAAGATGTGTTGTTTTATATTCTGCAAACTAAAGCTTACCCGAGACTAAAGTGAATTATTAAGGAAATTTCAATTTTTTTATTTTCTTATGGGGAATTTTATGAGAATTTCGCAACAAGAGCAAGTGACCGTCATAATGTTAGATTCTCAGATGTTATTGAAGGGATTAAAAAGAGCTAATTTATAAGGAGTTGAATTATTTCCCTACACGCCCTTTAAAATGATGACAATTTTAGTCTTATTAATAATGAATATATATTATAGTCTTATTTAACGAAGTTGATAGAATTAAGAAATTAGTATGAGTGGATATCATTTAACCATTATAGCTATTGATAAATTAAGTTCCTCTAACTATAAATTGTTTTCCAATTCATTTTTTTCATTGAAGGCCATAAAATATATGACAATAAAATGCGAGTTATAAATAAACTTAAGTAATTGACACAATGAAAATGTGAAATTAAATTTCAGAGATAATACTATCAGCCTCCAATACAGCGTGCACTGTTTCCTATTATAAAACGATAAGGAACTCACTAGATTGATTTTATAATATTACTGTATAATATTGAACTTTCTCTATCTTTAGAAATAATCATCCTTTATAAAAGTATCAGCCATTAGAAAAAGTCACTCTTCATTACAATTGAAATAAAATATTTAGAGTTATTACACGTAATTTGCTTCCAATATCCCGTATGCCCATTTATATATAAACCTTTTACAATATATAGTATTTGCGAAAGAAATATTAGTAGTTGGTCACTTTTGCTTATACTATTAAAACGTTCTCCAGTTTTGCAACTCAGTAATAATCGTTCATGGAATGTGAAGCTTCTAACACCGCAACGAGCCTCCATTTGAAAATAAGGTCGGTGAAGTTTGACTTTTTACTCATCGGGAACTGCACTTAGAATTCTTTTAAAATGTACGTTTACAAATATTAGTATTGTTAAATGTGCTGAGGTCACATGACACGAACACTATCCAAAAGAATACGAGGTAGGCAGACTGTCCAACTACTTGAATGAAGAAGCATTTTAAATTGATTTAGCTCAACTCAAACAGTTGTTTCTTTGCGACTTCTTACCATCTACAAACATTGCAACCTCGATTTAAATAATTTGCATTTTTGCGAAAGAGGTAAGCAGCTTTAAATCTGAGGTTTTTTCTGAACTCTTTGCGAACAAAAATTATCATTTGTAACGCGTTATCACATCCCAAAAATTATCTATTCTTGAAATTTGTCGCAGGTTTACAGCCTTATATTGAAATGATAAATTAAAGAGACTCTTGGAAGAAGAATAAACAGGATAATGTATCATATGTAATGTATGATATATGAATCGCAGCGTTCATAAAAAATTTAAAAAACCTATTCAACGACTTATCTGTGCTTTTAGTCCATTTAATTATAAAATTCTTCTTTTATTATATGAATTCTTAAAATGTGTATATCTGGTTGTTAGTTATCTTTATAAGAAGATTTTATATTTATGTAGAAAGATAAGAATTGGTAAATTTCAACGATATATTTCTCAACTACCCGGCTTCTCTAGCATAGTAGAATTTTCGAGTGCGATTTCAGGTAATAACGATTTCTCCAGATGATGTTACCATGGTTGGGAAAACTTATATTTTATGGATAACCTTGTATTTCCTTATAAATTATTCATAGATTTCTACAAAGTAACGTACAGCTTTTCTATTGTTTGGAAATTTATGATCTAGAAATGATAAAGTTGTGATTTTATCATTAGAGAGAGGTTAGAAATTTTTTAATGAAAAACTTCGTGTTGAGAGTACGCTCCCATAAATTATGTAAAACGTCAAATTACTTTCTTGACTCCAAGTCCATTTCAATTAAAACATTATTCTTACTATGATACTAAGCTTCAGCAACATATTTCGCAGATCAAATATGCAACGTGCTTCATTGTATTTTTTAGTTTTTAAATCTCGCATGCTAAGAAAATCGCATTTCTATGAATAACGTGGAAGGAATCCACTGCGTTTATCCGATTGTTATGCTTTGCACGTGTGAATGAACTTACCTGACTGACAAGATCTGGAATTATCTCGTTTGATTCTTCTTGGCATGTTGCTAGATTTGAAAGCACTGCCACTCCAAGTAATAATGCAATCGTGATTTTAGATGTCATCTGTGAAAGAAATACAAGACTATGAGACCTGATTGTGCTTTAATTATCAAAAGGAGACTTTTATGAAATGGAGAGATATTTTATTTACATATACCTTAGAAAAAGATACATTTTTATCACGTAATGGAAATTGAAACGACAAATGAAAAACTGTTCAACGACAACGGCTTCTCATTGTTGCGAAAGTACTCGGTATAAATTCGGTTGCAAATCGATGTTTTGAAGAAGAACGGTGGTAAGGGAATTTTAGAGATCATGTTTTCAGTTTGCGTATCCAATTAGTGGTTTCTATTGACTCGCATCATTTAAAAGTGCTACAGGCATTCAAGGTTAGAGGAAGTAGCGGAAAATAAGAAGAAACCTATCCAAGGTTGCTTAGTCAAGATTACACTGAAACTGTTCATACGATACTTCGATATCAGATGACACTTTTATAGATTGAAAATTAGTTCCAAAGAGTTAGTTCTTCCTTAGGTTCAGTTTAACTGGAGAGCGGAATTGCCTCTCGTGCAAACAACTCTCTTTAAGTAATGGTGTTTATTCTTCTAGAATGTTCTTCAAAACCTTCTGATGCATAATTTGAGTATTTGAATTTCGATGGAAAGCTATCATTAGAAAGAAAGGGATATTCTACCAGAAATACGCTTAGTATTTATAAAAGTATTTCTAATTCATAAGTTGAATGCGATCAAAAAAGGATAACATCTACAGGGGGATTGCAACTATCAAGAGCTCATTGGTTGGTGACATGTAGTCGTATTTTATATGGATAATTAGACCATTAACTCTATCTTTAATTAAATAATCCATCAAAATTTTTACGGAGAATTTTGAATGTGATGGAATCGGGCTCTTATCATACATTTCAACGGAAAAAACATCCTCTTTAATCGATAATCAAAGGTACGTTCTCCAGATGGAACGGTTTTATGTAGTCAATCGGAAACTGTTATAAAAGATGCACGACAACGTGAAGTAGGACGTTTACTTAACTGTCAGGAGGCATTATCTTTCTTATTTCTATCGCGTAGGTTAATTATCGCAGTTTTGAAGTTCAACGAACCGTTAAAATAAGAAATGTCGGCACTTGATTGGGAAATGAGAATCATAGGGAATTCAGAGACACAGATCATGCTGGTTGGAATTATCTAAATCTATAGTCAATCATAAACTTTTCTCCGCAGTTTTACTTCAAATTGGATTTGAATTATCTAGGAAATTCAGGAATATGTAGCACCCGCACGATACAAATTTATCTTTCGGATTTCACCTTTTAAATCATTTTGCAAAGATTTCCCCGCTTTTCTGAATGAGGAGGTAAACGGAATGTTTATAATCGATTATTGGGTAATTTCTCCGTTTAAAATAAAATTACATCAATATTTCATAAAATATATTCCATTGCCAATCTCTATTCCCCATTCTCATGCATCCCTTACGTAATAAATATCACTGCATCTGATCACTCCTTTCAGTTATACTTATGTCTCTCACCTCAACTATTTCACTTCCGTAAAAGGAGTTCTTCTTCCTTTACTTTATCTCCACGAAGAACATCTTTTGAGGCGCTTTGAGTCTTCCATTTGAAAGAATACGATACACATGCGAATAATAAAAAGATTTCGCATTGATTGTCCTTAGTTTGACGCCTTCGCAAAAATAATGCTGCAGCGAGCATTCTAAAACTTTCGGAATAACTTATGTATGAAATATATTCATTATTTTATGAAATAATTCGCAGTTTTATCTCCTGCAAAGTCTCTTGTAAACTTTAGCATTCTTTGTAAGTTCAACTATTTTTCTCTCTCATCCTTGGAAATGAGGAAAGAAGAAATACTCGGAGAATTGATAACACAAACGATGATAATTTTCTTTTGTCTTTTTGTAGAGACCAAAATTATTGGACATCAAACGAATTCTAGAAATCTGACCTCGGTTCGAAGCAAATACAGTAATTGCTTTAACTGTGATATTCGAATCGATTATGAAGTTCCATAACCACAAGATTGAATATAAAAGCTTATATATATATGTTCCTCTTCGTATAAGCAGATAAGTGATTAATAAAGAAAGATCGTAAAATAATAGTTCGGGAAGATTCAAACATATGTGACAAGAATTACTTAGTTATTTCTTAAATATAATGATTACGGGGATGTACGAATACTAAAATGTATTCAGTCTTCTCCAGTCTTTTTGACTTGTATTTCTCAGCTGTGGGATTGAAATATATTTGCTATTATTGAGAGATTCAACGTTCACTTATGTGTTCATCTATGAACGAGATCGACAAACTTCCTTTGAAACCCATTTGCGATGCTGTCACGGGGATTTGAATATCTGGAGACATCCAATCGTCCCAGAATCCTCCTATTCTTAAGAGACACTCAGCGTCAAAGGAGTGAATCAGATTTCCTCTACTTACTTTCTTTTTTGCGAAAAATTTTCACCGAATGTTCACTGGAAATGGTGACCTCAACAATCAGAAATATAAAAGGTACGATCGTATTCAGAATTTTTAGATCAGTTGCGCCTGAAGATATTTGCTTGCTAACGAAACCGGTCGTATTATTAAAACCTCTTTGGAAATTACTATTTGTTCTATATTATGTTATTTATTCATAAAATAGTATTTCATGTGTGAAATTGAGGAAATGTGAGTTTTTCATTGGCATCGAGGAAATATCATATTTTCAAATAGTATTGTTTAATCCTTTCTTATGAAATCCTTTAGTGATATATTTTCATTACTAAAGACATTGTCATAAAACGATCATTTTTTGGCAAAAGATAATTTGTAGCAAAATATCGCAAATTAACGTAATAAAATCCATTTTTCGCAGATTCTGTAAAGTTATCGTTCTAAATAAAAAGAAGTGCACGTACTCAGTGTACATAGATCTCCGAGTTCAGTGTCTCCTACACTTTCTATCGCTTTCAAAAGCTACAAATCCCGTACCGGAGCATATCCTTTCACTTCCTCTGAAATGCATCAGACACAAAACGACAAAATACGATCAAAGTAAAGACTTTCCCAAGATTAATTTTTACGATGGAAAGTTTAGAAATTATCGAATCCAGATTCGGTGAAATTATTTAAATGGTGAAAATAAATATGGCATTACGTTCAATGACGTGGCATTAGTATATTTCCGCAATTTTTTACAACAAATTGCTCTAAGAACTATCGATTTTATTCCTTGGAATTGAATGTTACTTAATAAAACGATACTTAAAGAATCTTTAAAACTTTTTCCATTTATAAGAAACTATCCTTCCTCGACTAATTTATCTAAATTCAAGTCCTGGAAATAAAAATCGCATTTTGATGCAGTAATGTGTTTGATTTGATCCAATGTATTATATCGATTGAATGATATTTGTGTTTAAGGTGAATATGTGTACAACGACTTAGGCATTCAAAATAACTGAAATAGAAATAATGTATACAGTTATTAAAACATAAAATGATCGTGAAAATATTAAATTGAATGATTAATAGTTTTTTAGGATTGTCATTAATATTCTAGGAAGACAACTTATGTTAGCGTGTGAGGCATCTTAAGGAATGTCCCTGAAAAATAAACAATTTCCTTGAAGAATGAAGGAAACGCGAGGGGACATGAAATAATTCGAGGACGATAGATTCGAAGAAATTTTAGTTTGAGCCTTGAATGCAGTCAGTCGAGCGTAACATTTGAATAAGAGAGGGAAATTTAACGAATTGCTTCTTCAAGATATGAATACCTGTGTTCCTACAAAGGAATACAAGGAATTTTACTGTTTGTTTACGATAACAACATTGCCGACTGGAAAATTCTAAATTGATCTGGTAAATTATTAAAATGACATTTCTTTAGACTTACAATTGAACACCGCTTGAATAGTTATACGAATAGAGCTGGTTAGATATCAGAAAGATACAGCAGAGCACTTGGATTAATCGCTTTGTGATCATTATCGGGGAACGTAACGTTGATAAAGAAAATTTACCACGCAACGTAAATAATTAACCAATAGCTGCTCATATCATTAACTAAAATTGGTTTTATTTTTTACCTTTCCTCTCAAAGTTTCAGTTAAAATCTGAGATTATCATTACTGTGATACATACTAGATATACTTTCAAATTTTAGCAATTTCATAGAGAATTTTAGGAGTAATGAAAACACAGGTCACCACAATTGATCGTTCAGTATTTAAAACATGAATCTCTTCAGAAGTAAAACTATAATTGCTAAGTTCGCTATTGATTTGTTAACTTCAATACTCTGAAATTACGCATCTGAAGGTTCATGAATTGAAATGTTTGTGGTTACAGATAAACGCAGTTACACTCAGAGCGTACGCGGAGGACTCACCTTAGCGCACAAGTGGTTTTCGCTGCAGCTGGAGGGTAACTGGTGCCGAGTTGATCCGTTCTCCCCTCCTGTCCCTCCTCCGAAAGTGGTTGACCCTCCTTGTCCTTGCCTTCTTTCAGGGGCTCTCCACCATTGAATTTCACCAACGTGTTTTAAAACGTTCCTTTTTTATCTTTCTCCGAGTTCATCCGCTGCCATTTCAACATCTACGACATAGTTTTGCACCTCCAACAACCACCTTGAACCTATTCCCAAACGCCTCTTAGGACTCCAAACTGCGACGAATTTTTTTTCATCCGAAATCGAGGGACTTTTTTGTTCCAGAAAGAATGCCTTAGTGGGCTCATTTCGAGTTAAAGGTATATAATGATGTACACAGTATTTTTACATTGAAGAGAGGATATGGAAAAGAGTATCTCAAGTTTCATACTTTATTCATAAAATATTCTTCCCAAAAGATATTTCTTACCAGTGATATCAGTTCATAGGTTTGAATTTAGTTAGTTTAATAATTTGGAAAAATACCAACGAATTTTGGTGAATAATCACATATATGTACTATAATTTTCGTTTACAATATATATATATATATATATATATATATATATATATATATATATAATTTGAAAGATTTTCCTTTTGATCAAATACCAGTTCAACGTTGATGAGCAAAACCGGACATCAAACACAAGTTTTTGATATTCCATTTAAATTGAGTTTTGATCATAAGTAATTCAACGAATAACTTTTCATCCAAACTCACACACGAATTTGAAACAATTCGATGAGTCACTTTTAATTCGTGGGACATTTGAGTGAATCACCGCATATCGACTCATTCCTTGAATTCATCGAGTGATTAAAATGTAATAAAAATTCTAGTCGCAACTTAAGTATTACATGAGGACAGGAAAAATTTTAGAAGAACCATTCCGTTTCATACATTCATGTACATTCGTAATTCGTGCTTTTTGAAAGACATATTGATTAAAGAGATGACAATTTTGTTTTATGTGGCTAATTCGTATTTTGGAGTTCTACGGTGCAATAGGAATACAATCATTCGGTTTTGGTGAGAGTTATTCTTGGTTTTTAACTGAATTTAAATAAAAATTTTAAAAACTGGTGACTAGATGAGAAAAAAGTCTAAACAAGACTAGATGAAGAAAGAATGTATTTCTTTCTTTAATTTTACTTGGTTGAAGTTTGATTTTAAAATATAATTAGTTTTATTCTCCGTTTTTCAGCTACGAGCATTTTTCTCATTTCGAAAATAAATCGAAAAGTTTCGTTAAAGAATATCAGAATGTTTCGTTTAATTTATTTTCTCTACCTTCGGCAGAGAATACATGTCACTTTCAATTGTTTCTCGGATCAATCATTTCAAATGTCCTAATTTTTTCAGAAGTATTTTTAGAAAAAAGTAAGTATAAAATGCGTAATCCTTAGGCGTAATCAGGGACGTATGGGGTAGTCATTAAAGACTAAATACCGACAAGAAAACAGTTTTTTCTGACCATGGCTAGCTTAAATTTTTACTTCTTCCTGTATAAATATCGTGCAATTAGAAAGAAGTGTTTGAAAATTGTGTAAACGGTATTAAAAGGCTATCGGAGAAAATTGAAGGGAAATAATTCGAATGAGTATTATAATACCTCTCAGATATTCTTCCATAATGTGAAGAAAGAATATTCTATCTGAATTTAAGAGACTTCGAATATTGTGATATAAATAATTCAATCGCAAACGAGGTTTAGTATACCTTCTCTTCAGGAAAAGCTGTACCTAGTTCCAAGTAACACGGTCTTCTATATTTCCTTATATAGATTAGAAATAGATGTTGACAAAAAATGAGTTACGATGAACTTCTTAAAACCATTGTAAAACCTTAAAACCAAAGGAAAATTCTCATCTTTATTGAAATTCTTCAATACTCCACTGATTTTTCACTATTTTTGCCAACATGGTAATATCACGAATGACACCACGTATTTTTTATCCACTGCACATATAAAAAAAACTTTTTTTAACACATCATGACGCGAAATTCTAAAAAATATTATCATTAACCTAGCATATAAGCATAGGATAACAGGGCATTACTCTCTACTCCGTGTTTCATCAGGTTGCCCCAGCTAAAACCTCCATCCCCAATTACCTTCCCAACTTCATACACTCCTTACCTGCTTTAACATTACCCTTCAGACTGTATTATAAGAAAATATTTTATAATCCTTATCTGTAAATGGATTTTTCTGTTGTATTCTAGTTTATTCCTTATTTTCTTTAATTGTTAACCTTACGATTCTTTAGTAATTTATCTTTCTTCGATACTGTGCTACTTGTTTGTTGTCTTTTTTGTTGATCTTTTGTTTGTTTTGTTATTTAAATGAATAGTTTAATTACTAGAATTCAGGTAAAATCTTTACATGGTATCTGTAAAAATAAATAAATGAAAATTGAAGTTTCCTTTGAATTTAAAGGAGATTTAAAATAATACCTTTGGAACATTTTCATGTTGTTATTTAGTCAAAAATTTTTTTCTATACTGTGTATTAATGTAAAATATATAATTTTATCAGTATCAATGAAAATCTGATTGATGATTTTTATTCTTCTCTTTAGATTATTACAATATGTTAACAATAAAAATTATTTGTTGTTGTAGAAATGTATCAATTTTAATTAACCTTTCTCTTTTTTCATTTTCTATAAATTAATAATTTACATAATTTATAAATAATTATATTTAATATATCTATGGTTAATTATGGTCAAAGGAAGATGTACATTAGCGTATGTTATTGTATAGCAGCTTTCGATTTAGAAATTTCTTCTTCAGCTTTTTAGATAGAACAGTTGATATTTTGAAATTGTTACACAAAATGTTACTCTAGGTAAGGTAGATTTAAGAAATATTTCAAGAAACTTGGGTTTTACTATTCCATATATCAAACTATACCAAATCAGTGTTAATGATTGGATTGATTCATTTTTAACTTATTAAGGTCCTTTAATTATAGAAAATTAATTTTCAAAGAATTTTTGTAGTAAAACTCTTGCTATTTCATGAATTATATTTGAATATATCATAGTATATTTTATTAATTATATATATTAATTTATTTATAAATGTATTATATTATATATATTTTCAATTTTTGTCTTACTCATACCCTTCATTTAATTATCGAACAATTTTAGTTCATCTTCTTTGATAATCAGTGCAAAATGTTCTTTAATTATTTTGTAGGTTTCATCATCATTGGTGATTCAATCTGTAGATGACTGATCGTGGTCCACCATCCTCCTTAATCTAATAATAATTCTAATTCAGATATTTCTTCTTTCCTCCATACCTCCCTCTTTTGATATAAATATTCATCCATTTGTCTTCTTCTTAATGCTATTCCTACTACTTTGCCTTGAAGTACAATCCCAACGAATTCATTTTGTCTCATCACCAGATCTATCTATTTCTTTTTCTCCTGATGATGCTTTGTGAAGAATTCTTGTGATAAATTGATAATTGTAACTAAAATGCTCAAGGATGCGGGATGGGAATTGCTAGAACAGAGAAGATCAAAGAATAATTTTGATTTACTGTAATAAATTTAGAGAAGGAATATTGAAGAAAGACATAGTACAAGTCATGTCTCTCTCCCTGCTATAAAGGCCAATCGGGTAAAGTAAATAAAATAAGGGAAATAGACGCAAAAACAAATGTATTCAAAAATGTGTTTTTCCCTCAATATCTGAGAATAATTATTTAGGGAAGGAGAATAATGGTGCTTGCCACACACCAAAAAGTGGCTCTTAGGGTGTCTACATTGACATTGATGGTCAATATTGTTGGTAACTTGTTGGTCTTGAACTCTTTTATGAAGGTCTTCAATTTAGGCCCAATTTGTCCATTTGATTGTCAACATTCATCTCCACCACTATGTTTCAAATTCAAATATTATTCTTATAGTGTTATTTTCTATTCTGTTCTTCTAATGGTCCATGTCTCCAATCCAAAGAGTTTCACAGGATTGCTTTCAGGATTTGTTTCCTTGTCTGCATTATTATATACATTGAGCATAAAAGTGGCTTCTTTTTCATTGATTTTATATTCATTTGATTTATCTTTTAATCTAATTAATGTATTAATGGAAAACTTATTTGTCTTTGAAAAGAAACATCACACTTTGAAATTAATAGTATTTTTTCATGAGTAAGTTACTGATCAAAAAGCTTTATCCTAGTTTTCAATCATAAAATTAAATAGAAGTTTCATTGAAAGCATAACTTATAGTATTATCTGCCTGCTTAGTAAACAATTTATTTTAACCTGTCTAACTATATTTTATAATAACATTTATTTAATTAATATTCTAGTGATTCAATGCACAATAGATGAGTAAACAGTGAACAGGGATGTGTATTCTTCTGCAAGGTGAAATTTAATATTTCAATTTAAACCATTAAATAAAATTATTTTGTATTTTTATTGTCTAATTGATAAATCATATAACATTAGATCTACTCACTGCCATTTCAGTGAAAATAATTATGGGAAAGTAATCCTTATGTACCAATATGCCTCATAAAGTTGATAACTTCTGATTTGCTGAAGAGATCGTTCTTTCTTTGAACTGATATCTTGTGCTTATTATTTTAATTTCAAGAGTTTGTTTCTGTACCTTTCCCATATTTTATAATGAGCATTTAAGTACATATAGATTAAAATTAAATTGAAAATAGTGGCTTTTCAATTAAACAGTAATAAAATCTTCATACTGCAAGCATCTGCAAAATAGGCTCAGTGTCATTCCACTTAAAGCAGTAACTACTTGCCGAGCTCATAGGAACACTTATTACCTTAGTGGCTGCTACAGTTAAAGTAAACTGAAAATAAAATTGAAAATTTTACCATAAACTAGGGACATACATACCAACATTTTTGAAAAAATGTTTGGAATATTGGACCCTCTAAATGTGCAAAATTTATAAATTTCCCTTTTTTTTGATCAAACCACATATACCACCTTCAGTGGTGTTACATATCTCATTCACACTTATTTTATGGCAGGTTGTGTATACCTTATTCACATTTCAAAGAAAAAATAATTCAAGATTGAATTAAGTTCTTAACTAACAAGAGGACCTTTTGGACTGCAGCATCGGGTTTTGGATTAAACCGGTATAGATGTGTAGCTTAGACATTACTTACAACAAACTGAAAATTATAGGGGCCAATGCTCCATCGTGTTCTTGTAATTGATGACTCTAGCCACTCCCTATATAAACCCTATAACTCCCTATATATTAATTTTTTATGGTTCATATTCTAAGAAGTGAGTGTGAAAAATAAGTTATAAGATCAGTGATTTTTATTGTGTTAAAGATGAATTCTGCATATACTCTTAAATTCTACATCACAAGAAATGCAAGATAACAAGCTAGACTAATGATTTTACCTCCATTTGAAAACACTAAGTCAGCTAATACAACCTAACATTGTAGAAGTATCTATGTTACCAATGTTATTACTGATAACTTATAATTTTGTATTATTTATAAGGAAATTTAAAATTTGACAATCAGTGTGTTCTAGTGATAGTGATTTTTGTATTATTTATAAGGAAATTTAAAATTTGACAATCAGTGAGTTGATTGTGAATCCTTTTGCAACTGTAATATTTCACTTTTTCAGAAGGCTTGTTCTGTCCAAATTATTGACAAATCAAATCTCAAATCTAAAACTTCAGTCTTTAGAATGGCTGATCATAATCTTGTACTTCATTTATACTTAAAAAAAGGATTTAATGTAAATAGTTATAATTATAAAACTCTTAATTTTCATGTTGTTATTGAAAATCCACTTTATATTACACTTCTTTGTGAGAATAAGAAATTACATTAACTGTAAAGAAACTTTTATTCTTAGTTGATAAGACACCTCTCATATTTAAATACATTTCAACTTTGTATCTGAGAGATTTTTTTAGAATTCAACAAAAAGAAATCTTTTAAGATCAACTAATCTGAACTGGTAAATGTTTTTCATTCCAGCTTTCGGATAGATGATAAATGTCTAATTTTAGAGTATAACATTCTTATATGAATAATGATTTTCCTTTTTTTGAATTAATTGTTATATTAACTCATGAATATAATAAGTATAGTTATATAAGTATTTTAGAATGTAAATAACTCTTTAGTTGTTTCTCCCTGTAAGTTTTATGATATAGATATAAATATAACATATCATTTGTCCACATGATTTTTCCAAATGATTGTAAATTTCCCAATTGCTTTTCTTAAGGAGTTATTCCCCGTTTTTTTAATGACATGGAAAGTTGCAAATGGATAATTAAGCCTTATCTTAGTAACTGGAAGTAGTTAACATTAGATGGTGTTTGTAAATTAAACAACGACATACCAGTAATGTACTAAAAATTGAGATATTGATTAGTCATAATATTATTAATTATAATACACATAATAATAGTCCGTAATGGAAGGCATATAAGACCTTTTTTTCCTAAGGTCTCTTTCTGAAAACTTTAGGTCTCGAAATAATTTGACCGCATCTTATATGTGAAGTGTATTGGTAGAAGAATTTAAAACTATTTGTTTAAAAAAATACCCTCGGTAAGATGACTAAAGGAAACAAGAGATTAAGCCACGACATTTAGTATAAACTTGGAGTGTTAAATTATTCTAAAGTGCATGGAAATAGAGGAGTAACAAATCCTTATGTTATTGTGGTATTGTCTCACAGACTATTAGAACTTTTTCTTGAGTGTGGCCAACTCAATGTAGTTGCGTCTTATATGCCGTCAAATACCTTGGTAGAGCAGTAGGCAGCGAAAAGTTTCATAATATTCAAATTTTGAGTTTCATTCCCCCAACAGGGGCATTCCTTTCCAAATTTATTATCTTTTTTGTGCTCTCTTCAAACACTGCCACCTAGTTATAAGGCCGAATTGCAAATGAATTAAATGCATTTGAATATATAATTTCTTTTTCCAAATTAAAAATATGGTGTTCATACGGTCAATTTTTATTTTTTATCTGAGTTCCTGTATCTGAATTGGATGGATATTGAACCCTATTGGAAATAATTTATAATTCTCGAGAATTGTAGTGAAATCGACTTTGTGATTTTTTATGTAAAGATATAAACCTTTGTGTAGACTCATATAAAATGTTTTCAAAAGTTGTTGAATTCGTTCTGCTAACATAAGTACTAATCTGGAAAGTAGAAAAGTAAAACTCAAAGATTTTTACGGTATTTCATATTTATTTACGTAAAATAAAAAATATACAATTGATCTTCATATATATCACAAAAGTAATGTTGTCTAATAACTTATATGTATTCCAATTTTATTGTTTGGGCTTTGTTGAGGAGGATCTTATGACACCGAGTGTCGACAGAATTATCACTTGACAAACAAGTTCCCTATTATTGCGTCGATTTACTCAATTCTCTATTTAAATGCAGATATCTTAACGCCTAAAGAGCATCACCAAGCCTTTTGAGGAATACATTTTTTGATGTCGAACAAGTTCCGACGGTTATATTTGAACAAAGGCAAGGAGTATGTATCGATTTCATAATTGTAGAGTCATGGCGATCGATATCTTTCGCTGTTTGGTGAAGATGTCTTCATGATCAGTTTAGCTATTCACGATATAAATCGATATTGCTACAAGTTTAATTCAGAATATAATTCTTTTTAATGTCACTTTACTCATCGAGCGATTTCACTGCGTAATTGATATTCATTCGGCCAATGAAATTAATCATTAAGTGTAAAAAGTTTACACAATTTCATTCTTGAGTTAATTTGGTTAAGCATTTCATTGGTAGATAGGGTCCACTTTACGGACGCTGCGTGGGAACTTGCCGAAGTCTCGGTACCATTATAAAAGAACTCAAACTGCAATACTCGTATTGATGACTTTATTGACATGTAAAGCCACCAGAGTGACGCGGTTGAGCAGCAATTACTTTTTGTATTTTCCAATTGTACGAATCGTGCACTTTCCTTCGGTGCAACCAACTGTTAAGCATGTTTTTGCGGAGTGCTCTGGCCGATGGTGTTTCCAGGATTAGTCAGCAACCTGTTGACGGCGTGGAGCACCTGAATCGGAATCTACGGAAAAGAAGGCGTAATTTTGGTTAGCAATAAGTTAAAGTACATATTCATAATCAAGATGAACGCACATTGTTACGTACATTGAATATGTCGTCGAATAAACTAGAAAGCGCTGGATTCTTCACCGGAGGCACTTCATTGTTGTGCGTTCCTTGCTCTGACGAAGCGCCCTCCACGGCCTGCAAAAAAAGGAGAGAGTTTCAATTAGTAACGGTCTGATTTTTATTATGTGTTTGAATACTAGCTGAATCATGTGACGGAGTTCTTTTGCCATCGATCCTTCTTAAGTTATCAGCCATCAAATCACGTGGTACGTGATTGTTTAAGCTCAGGGAAGCTGCTAATTTAAATTGTTACAAATTTCAGATAGACTTTTGTTTGGTGGTTGCCAAATAAGACATTCACAATTATTTCATGTAATTATTTTACTGATGATTACTTTGTACTTATTACTGCTGACAGAGAATTCTTAGATTATCCTATTCCTTATATTTAGAATAACTTGTCATAGCATTTATAAATATAGCTGATCTTTTACTCGTTTTATGCGATCTAAACACTCCAATTTTAATTCTTTCAGCATCTTCGTTATACTTTCGTACCCATCATATTTCTTAACAAACTTGGCAGCCTTTTCCTGATCCATTTATGCTGTACCTGAAACTTACTATTTATAAATACCTCAAGCAACTATCGTATGCGAAGTTAAAAATATTTAAAATCGAATGAGTTCATCTACTACCGTCACTGATATGTTTGTAGGGGCAACAAATTAATTTTAAAATCCTTCTTTTTTCGTTTCAAAGAAGCCTGAAGTTGTTTGATAACTTTTAGTAACCACTAGTTGCATAAAATTATTCCATTTTAAGACTATCCGGACAATGTGTATTTTTTCAGGAACACAAAATCTCCTTATTCTAAACTGCGTACCACTTCTCATATCGTAAAAGTGAAAATAACGCCAAAGATTTTATTTTCTATATTTTCATTATTTATTTATTTATAAATAAAATGTATAAATATTGTATGTTTATTTTGATTGCTTTATATTAGGTTATCGATTTATATTATTATGTAACTAACACAATTATTCATAGGATACACTTCGGAATAATAACTTTGAGCAACAGATATAATACATTACTTTGCTAAAATATGACGGAAAAGAGTTTGTAAATGCTCAACGTGTTAATATATGAAACTGTGAATGGGACCATCGGCCCAAGGAGAAATAACTATAGAAGTTCTACATATGTGACATTGAACGTATGGATATGTTCGAGATTGGCATGATTAAAGAGGAAAGAGTGGAGTGAAATTTCATGAACAATAAAGGTCATTGTGAAGAAGGAAGTATTGGTCACGTGATCGAATGGATAGAAATCGGATAAATAAAATAGCAATAGCTGATAAGGCATTGCACTTAAGAAAGTAAATAGACAGACGTAATTGAAACAAATATTAAGGTTTGATAAATAAATTCTTTTCTAATATAAAATTTACGATGGCTGCAGTGGTGAAAATAGCATCTAAGCGAATATGAAATATACACATACAACAGTGAATAGCAAATATTTAATAGATACGAAGTCATATTTGACGGTAAATTTAACAACTTTATTCAATGCGGACTGGTTGATGGAATTGTGAAAGCTGTAAGTTGTGCGAGAATTGTGAAAATCATATTCCATGAAATTCTATGAATATGAAAAATGGGAAGATGTATCTTACATAATAGTATTAATGCCTTATATCTTGAGAGGAAGGATTAGCAAACGATAATAATCTATTTTCATTCGCCAGCAAAAATAATCTCTTATCTCTTCATGCTTCATAATAATATTTTTTTCTAAAACATTAATAATGTAATTCTAAATAATTTCCGTGTGTACAAAAACGGATATATTTATAAGAAGTTTGATATATTCGATCAAAATAATATATCTGCAATGCTTTAATGCATGTACAGAATCGTAAAGGTATAGAAAGAATGAATTCAACTTGAAAATGAGGAAATTATGAAACAACCCTCCTCGTTCATAAGTAGATATATGATCTCGTAGGTTTCAATGGGAAGTCGGGAAGATTTCATTGTTTAGTAATATTTCTTTTGAAGCTGTGAGATTCCTTTCAATGTTTTCATAGCGAATAATTATGCAAACTCAAAAGTTTTCTTCCCGATTATGGATCCAAGAGATTGATGAGAAATCAACGACCTCAGTGCAATTGAAATACGTCGAAGTCCATTGGGGCTGCGAGAAAAGCAAAAGTAATTATAGTCTGAGATTTCATGCCTTGAGTAACTGTTGGGATTCTACCTGTTTATCCATCGTTAACGGTAGATGTCTCTTTCTGTCGACGTATACTTCCTTAAGCGGGGGTGCGTTCAATCGATTTCTTTTGTAGTAACGCACAAAGTAACGACACACAAAAAAGTGTTTCAAACAATTTTGTTTTACTTTATTCGCACACTTCGATATGAATAAACAAGCCACGGAGTTCTCCGGTAACTCCAAAATAATTTTATTTTCTTCAGTAATGCGTTTATAAATTAAAAGAATCTCAATTGTGCCTAAGAATATATTTTATGAAAATATTCGATATTCGTTAATATTTGTTCGTAATAAATTCACAACAAAAAATTTCTCTCCAATATTGCACCATGTATCGAATCCGGAAGACACGATTCAGAATGAAAATTTCTCTTTTCAAAGATAATAGTTTCGAAAGGATAACTGTTTGCAACTCAAACTGTTTCCCTTATCGCGATAGGGGTATATCTAATGGGGGCAACATCGAATATTCACTAGGCTTAATAATATTAGATAGTAGAATATTCATCTAACCTCTCTAATATTAAAATTTCTAATTGTCATTTATACTTTCAAATCGTGAGTTTATTCATAGATCTTAAATATTATTCTTTAGTCAAAGAAAAAAAGATTTTATTAGATCGCCAAAAAGTACATAATTATAAAACTGGTTTCGTATAAAACCAACCAAACCAACGTTTAATGTCGTTTTGGGTACATTCACATTAAACAAAATATATTATTTCTCATAAAGATAAATGTAATGAAATAGTAAAACTGAGTATTCTAATATTAAAATAACTATCAATTTGAATAACTCTAACAATTCCATTTTTAAAATGTAGCTAACATTAGTCTCTTATGCATTATAAGAATTCATGAACTTTTTTAATAAAGGAATAAATAATTTTGCAGGAAGTTTGAAATCATGTAAATAGAAATTGACGTAAGACTGATGGTCATAAAGGATGTGAATGGAAAAAAGAGTGAAATGAGACTAAACGATCTCAACGAATTACTTTGTTCATTATCATCTATTCAGTGATTCTATTGAATCCTTGAAGTCAAATCTTTCACAGGTGAGTGGGAGCGGTGAAAGGGGGAAAAAGTTCACATCTCAAACATGTACTTCGCGTCAAAATTTGCAATTCATTCATAAAAAATGTGCAATTTAATCACAGATAAAAACTTAATGAATATTCCTGGAAATTTGAATGTATTATAATGAACTGAACACTTCATAAATGTAACACACTTCTTCTACAGCTAAATTTTAACGATATCTTCCATCATTCCTATATCTCCGGTAAAACATTTAGTCCACCGGAAAACAGCTATTGATGCTCATCATCATGTTTTTATATTGTTAAATGTTATGAATTTTTTTAGTAACTATAAGCTAATATTGAGAGAATCGATCGTTGAAGTCTCCGGTTGTTCCACATTGCGGGCCTTCCAAAATGTTCATATTTTTCTCTCTTTTCAAACGAACGTCGACAGGATAATTGAATCTGATTTGATGGAAATTATTGATCCGAGAGACGACATATCTGACAGAGATCGCGAAAGTTTACAATTATAATAGTAATAATTTTCGATTCCGTAGCGAGATTTTTAAAGGATAGTTTTAAACTGAAATTATGTAATAAACAATAATAATCCTCGGCGCACAGCGTATCTGTGCAATACCTATTCCTCGTTCCTTATAATAAATAACTCTTTAATTTCCACAGAGCGATGGTCGGTGACATTTTTGGACTAGTTAAGGCGATACGGGTACATGGCCCTTTTATCCTCACTCAATACGAACAAAGAACGCACTTTGACGAAGATCCTTTTTATCAGAAAATGCAACGACAGAAAAGCCACCACCAAGAGAAGAGATAATCCAGATGGACTAACCGAAGATTCTTGGACTCCTTCCGCGTCGTCCCTCTTCTGGATTGCTACGGCGTCGGTCAGTGCGACCACCATCACCACCAGAAAAAGTGACTTCCAAAAGATCCCCATGCCGCCAACTGAGTGAAGACTGCTGTACGTTAACGCTCTTAAGGCTTCTTGAATCCTCCACTTCCCCTCTTCCCCCACCTGCTTCCACGATCAAAACTTCCTCCCCCTCCCTGCCCTTCTCCTGAAAAAGAACCACCGATGACTCTCAAGGTTAGCAACTCCACCACTTCATTCCACCCTCCTGCTGTTGAGGGCGAGTCACATGAACTCTCCTAAGACGCAATCTCGATGACGTCACTTCGATGCCATTGATAGATGCTTTACGTGGTTCATAAAACTTAAACGTTCATTACCATTGCGAAGAAAAAAATTTTATGTAAAATCATCAAATTGAGATTACGTATCAATCCCCCCTGCCACACGCCGAAAGGCGTCTTGCAGGGTACTTATGTAGATGAATCTGAGGTTAGAACCTAAATTTGATTAAATACTTGAAGCAGACATGTTTTCCCTCTTCGTTAATGTCAACTTTTCGTACGACACAACTGTGTAATAATCAATCATTTCATGACATCTATTTCTTCCTCTTCATTTCGACATTTTTTGTGATATTTGAAAGGCAATTATTGCAGCTCTTTCGCATGTGGAACGATCTTCCTTCTTTCACTTTAACGTACGAAGGACATGTTTATCCATTCTTTTAACTTCAACGTGTTTAGTAATCGAATACTAATAATACTCTTATGATTAATTTGGAAATTATGCGATTCGTGAAGTACCTAATATAAGTAAAAGTTCATGTTGGATGCAAATATTTGTAGTACACAATACTCTCAATCCCATATAAGTCCCAAAGTTCCTTTTTACCTTATCAGTAATTGCTCCATCTATCAAATGTTTATTAAAAAGAAAATTAAGGAGGAATTGTTAGCAAGTAAGTATTTTCGCTTCCTTTGCATTTGCGAAATAGTTAAATTGTCTGAGAACCATTTCAAATCGAACTCGAGTATATTTTTTTCGGATTATACGTATTATGAGAAATATTAAATACATATTTCTTTCAAAATAGTATAAAATTCTTACAGATAGCTTAAAATTAAATAAATCTGCAATTAGAACTTTCTCGATTTGGTAGAGTAACTATAATTTCAATGCTTGATCTTTCGCAACACTTGTTTACACTTTATACTGCGATGCCTTGTGTACGAATCACTTTCATCAGTAATTATGAAGTTAATCCACGCATCCTTCATTTTCCCAATTTTTTCATGATTCTACTCCATAGAGAAATAATGAAAAAGTTGCAATTTTCCAAAGAAAACTATGGTCTAGATCTTACAATATATATCTTCTGTAGATGACATAAATATAAATATTCACTTTCGTCTTACATTATAGAGACAATGATTTTTGAACCCATCATTTTCTAAGAAAGATACTATTGAACTGTTTGAAATCATCAAACTTTGGACGTTTCCTTTTTTTGTTTAATTTCCATTTTGGAGTATCTGCGCTTCGCGAAATTTTTAGTCTCTCTGGATGTTGATGGAACGCAAGAGATTTGGATTTAGAACACTGTCGCCTATCTTCGACTGGAATTCATTTCAAATAAATTTGAACCTCTTAATTCTCAACGGCCGCATTGCAATTTGGCCTTCGCTTTAATGTATTTCGGAATATGTTTTTCGAAATATTTAAAAATTTTGCTTTCTCCAAAGTTTTTCTTTAAAGTAAAAAATGCAATATGGATTCCATGTTCCTTTTACAAACAAGTTTGACAATAAAGGAGCAAAATACGGAGTTAGAAATTCGATGAGCGAAATAATTTCGTCGAAAAAAGCTACGAGAACGAAGGCAGGTGATCTCCTGATCTGCCCTTGAAACCACTTCGAACTTACTTCCTTTTCATACCGAAATGCAATCTTGCCCGAGATTTCGTTGATTATTCCCCAGTAGAATTCCTCATCTCATTGCTTTACGGATTTATGTGGTCAATCGTTGCGATTTAAAGCACGTACTCGGATTACCATGTTATTGCATGAGTAAATGAGAGGTATGGAATTCGCCCGCTGATCGCAAGGATACAATGAATTGCAAAAACACTAATACAAAATGGAAGTTATGCAATGGTAAGATTTTAATTGCCATTTTTACAACCATATAAAGCGTTGCACATTTGATGTGATTTTATCCTTATCAAAGAAAAAGATCTTTCTCATTATCCGTCATTTTGTTTATTTTTTCCTTATGCGTAAACAGAGTCAGGTTCTACTCAACGCGTCATCGGAAGCACTGGTCGACCTCGACAATGGATTTCACATGTACCTTCTAGAGCCTTCGCAACGAAAATATTGCTATAGATTTTCCATAATATGCAAGCAATAAAGATTATCTACACTCGATGAATAAAAACTTCCTGAAAATTTCATTCATTAAAATATTTCTATAAAAATAATTTATGGTTTAAAAATTGTTTTCATCGCCATGATTATTAATTAGATAATTAATTGTATATCGTTTATTCAATGCAAATCTGGTGTCACAAACAATAGCGAGTAAAATATTGTAATATTTTATCTTGAGGATTTCATTGATGACGTAAACAATTATAATACGATTCTAAAAACGCCCATTTCAAAAAATCTTATTTTTCTGAAGAATGCAGTATTATATTGCGTTACACTCGAATCGTTTTTTGCATTTTGCGAAATAAATTTATGAAAGATTAAAGTGGTAATACAATTTACTATTGCCTCTAAAAATAATAAACTTTACCTTTATCAGGTGAGGTGTTGCGGTATAATTTTGTAATGGAAACTTCATTAGAATCTTTTCATCTAAAATTAAGTGCAAATACACGGCACGGTTGCTCTAATGATTTCATGTTCTATTGAAAGAAGCATCATTCCCAACTAAAATATATCCAATGAATAAGGACGTTTGCGTCAAGATATTGTTCTATTGAAAATCTTTCAACAATTTCCCATTAGACATTAAACAGAGTGTTTTACATTTTCTTAAAAAGCTTAAGACTCGGATTGGTTCATCTAGGATTTTATACTTCTAAACCCCTTCCTCATCTCAACACACACTGAAATGTTTCTACATATATCAAGTGCGATTAATTTGAAATTTAGGTGTTAAGATGCCATGCTTCTGGGATACACATTTTTCTCAGATAAGTCATAATTATAATTTATTTCAATCTAGTTTCTTTTCATCTCGCATCATTCATTTATTTTGTAGCTAATTCCGTTACTGCAAAGACTTATAACGGAAATTTTAAACTCATGAATATTTCTCATGTGCATCGAATAAGCAACAACATCAAATATTCATTTACTTTTAATTTACATTCACGTATATGTCTAAAAAGGAGAATATCTGTAAATTATGAATCTCTGGTCAATGCCATTTGCCTTAATCAACCCCTCGTTCAAACCATTCAATGCATCCTTCTTAGAATAGTAATTGGAAAATTTATTCTGAGAAAGTTTTTATATTTTGATAATCTAAATTTAAAAGATATATTCGTCGAGCTGTCGAAAATTTTAAAGTCATTTGAAGGACAAGGAGACATTTAAACAAACATGTTTATAATACTGAAGTTAGAATGGACTTGTCTGTCTGACGGGACCGGAACTTTTTCCATGTCCATTCTAACTTTAGAGTCCTCCACGGCGCACAACGTTGCTCTGTTATACCTTGCTCCTTATGTTTATAATTTTTTTTGAAGCGCTTAATAATTAATAATAAATATGTATAAACATATATTTTTACATAAAATTAAAGTAAACTGTGGAATATTAGGGGAAACCTAACTACATATACATCCTATTCAAAACACTCTACTGCTTACGCCAAATAATTGTGCACAATAAGAGATGATGTTCCTCAATGTTTGAAATAGGGCGAAAGAACTTATCAAAAGAAAATAGATCTCATATTTCTTGTGGCCCTCGAAAAGCTCGCAATTATCTAAATATGGAATTAATTGGTGATTTTATCAATTCACATTCTAAATCAGTTGTAGTGGAATACGAGTTTAATTACTCAGAAAAAACATTTATGTTGCCAAAGAAGGCATTTTTACGTGTGATAGAAATTAGCATAATATAATTATGATAAAAAATGAGGATTCTCAGAACTATTCCATTTTATGATGTAAAGTTATGTTAGGGAATATTCCGGATGAGTGGAAAACTTCCTTTCCTGATTTTTTTGTATAGAGAAAGTAACAAAATTTGTGTGAATCGTATGAGGAACATCGAACATACTTCAGAACAAATGAATGTGAATCCATCTGAAGTCAGTTTCTCACTTCTCATCCGAAATTTTTAAACCGTTCCAATAGCAAATAATATCTTTGTAATATCGATGTTCCCAACTAATTACCATTTGTTTCGCTTACGAGGATTTTCACACGATCTTCTCTTCTGAGAATTGGGACTTTTCCCATTTCGTAATAAAACATTTTGAGACAAAAGTTTGACCTCAAATTTTATTCTTTTTCCCAGGAATTTTACACGCAATTCGTCACATGTACAGCAAAGATGTATTTTGTCTTCCCTTGGTAACGTCCTTTTCCTTTATCGCCATGAATGAAATGCTGGTGAGAACGACGGCTGAATTATTGTTAACTTTCTTTTGTTTCCGAGTAATGTGATTCTTTGATGGACATGTTTGGAGTGCTTTTTGTAAGTTTCAAATAAATTTAAAATTTATATTGAAACTCGTTCAAATAGATTATTTTTTCTTTGAGAATTATAGCTAAATGGGGAAAAATGAAACACCTCTTCCATTTCTATTTCAATATCGCTTCTTACACTGATCACGGTTACTGATCACATGTTTTGAAATTGATAAAATGGAATAGTTTTTGATAAATACGTAAAGAGTAATTTAAAAACACAAAAAACTATCGAAGAATTTCTCTAATTCGAAAAGCACACCTGTCTTTTACGTTTATTTTCATAGTAAATTTTCTCAATTCATTTCGAACTTTATTGGGGCATTTTTTGGTTCATATAAGATAATATTATTCTTTAGAAGATTACTCTAAGGAGAGATCAACTGTTTCTTTACCTGAACTAAAATGTATAATAAATCGATAAACTTCACAGAGCATTCCAATGAGACGCGTATTCATCTACAGAAGCGACTTCCGCAATAATTGCAGTAGCAATTTAATCGCTCCGTTGCCTTGAAGTGATAATCTGAGCAGACCACATTTTCTGCGATGTTGAATCATGAATTTTGCAGACATAATAATATGTCTACCAGCATGTAATCTAAGAATATAATTTCATGGAAAAGTTTACTTGATCTTCGCTTATAGTTAAATGAAGAATGTTATATATTGTGAATTATATATATTTCGTTATTCAAAATATGAGCAAATGATATGATAAAAGTTCATTAGCAAAGATCAGAGATATCCTAAATGAAGAACATGTACAGTCAGAAAGGTATCGAATCAAAAAAGGATGGTGAAAAACAAAAAATGGTTTGCATCTTAGTTACTGAAAGTTAAAAGTTCGCGTGGAAAAATATTATTTTGTATCCAAATGTAATGATTAATGATCCCTTTTTTTTAATTACCCAATTTCCTTTTACAACGACATATCGTCCAAATTGAAACCGAAAATTATTCACGCCGACTTAATGAAATTTAGCATTAGAAAACTTCATGCATATTGCATATAAAACGATACATATTTTTTTGCAGATTTTAAAATTTCATTTAGTTACGAATGGTTTGTAAATTCAAGATGTGTAATTCAATTGCATATAAACTTTTAAATACTTATTAAATTACTTGTGTTAGACATTTGTGTTGTTTTAGTCCCAATAGTATATATAGTATATCACGTAATATGCCACATTTCGACGCGCCTGAAAAAAATATCTAAAATCACCTTCAGTGAAGACGGCATCACTAAACTTCTTCGCAACATTAAGTCCCATAAATCTCCTGGTCCTGAAGACATACTAGCCCGGGTATTAAATTAAGTTACGGTAAGCGTCGCTCCTTTTCTTAAAGTAGTATTTGAGAAATCTCTGAGTGAAGGTAGGGTCCCTTATGATTAGAAAATCGCGAACGTCACTCCAATATTTAAAAGCGGAGAAAAGGATGACCTATTGAATTACAGACCTATATCTCTAACGTCACTAAGCGGTAGGGTAATGGAGCATATAATCGTTAGTTCTTTAATGGGATTTCTTAAAACTTCAAAGTTCACCTTAGGAACCAACACGGTTCTCGTAAGACGCGATCTTGTGAGTCTCAGCTTGCATTATTGGTCCACGACATCTTAACACCTGCCGAAAAGAAAAAGCAAGTGGATGCAATATTTTTAGATTTTCGAAAAGCGTTTCACAAGGTTCCTCATCACAAGTTGATATACAAACTAAATGTTGCTGGTATAAATGGCGAAGTAATAAACTGGATAGAAAACTTTCTCTCCGACAGAGAACAGCGAGTAGTAGTAGATGGGGTTAGTTCAAAACCCCAGGATAGACAGGATACAGGATAGAAAACAATCTCACCGATGGAGAAGATCAAGAAGTTATAGATGGGGTTATCCCTAACCCCGTTAAAGTGACCTCGGGTACCACAGGGTAGCGTAATAGGGCCCTTACTTTTATATTAACGATCTTGGTAGTCTCATTGATAGTAACGTTAGATTATTTGCAGACGATACGGTTATATACAGAGAAATAGAAAGTAGAAAGGACAGGTTAACCATATCGTAAGATTTAGATAACATCATGAAATGGTGCGATGACTGGCAATTGGTTGATAAATACTGAACAGTTAACTTTTTTAAGAGAAAATACACTAGCGATGACTTTTTTGTAGCATTAAAGGGAAAAATATAACGATAGTGGAATCTGTACAATATCTGGGAGTTACTGACTGACGAATACCTTAAGTTGGAGTGCCCACATCCGTAACATACGTGGTCGAGCACTAAGAAAACCCGGTTTCGTCAAGAGAATAGTCGGTAGGAGCGATGAAAAGGTTCGCGAACGTTGCTACTTCACGTTAGGCCTCACCTCGAGTACGCGTGCAGCATATGGGACCCAATAAATACTGCATTCGAGAATTAGAAAAGGTTCAACGTAAGGCGATACTTTTTGTAAAAAATTGTTACGATAAAACAGCGAGCGTAACACAGATGCTAAAGGATGCCGGTTGGGAATCATTAGAAGAAAGAAGGTCGAAACAAAAAATTAAATTACTAGATAAATTCAAAGAGAGCTCCTTTAAAGTAGACGTTAAATGTATAATGCGTCCACCGCGTTATATAGGCCGATCAGATAATCCGCGAAAGATCAGGGAAATAGATATGCGAACGGATCGTTTCAAAAATTTCCGCGGACTATACGCGAAAAAAATCCTCTAGGGAAATAGAGACTTAGTGCATGCAACCCCTTGCCAAACGCCGAAAAGGTGGCTCTCAGGGTAAATATGTAGAAGTAGATATCCTACCTTCCAGATCCCATTGTTTCAAAACTTTTCTCCATAGAGTTTGTGACAACTTTGCATGCCATCCGGCAACCAAAAGTCAAAGGTCAAAACCAAAGCGTGATGAAGCACTGCTTCGATCACTAATTTAATCATTATCATCATCTCTACGAGATAGGTGGGCTGATCTCATAGTTACTTTTGAAAAACCCAAATCCCAAGACGTTCTTATTTTTGCCTTTATTAGCTAAAGGTCGAAAAGCAAAAGCCCTTGGATATAATTTATCCTTAAAAGCAGATATAGATGCTCTGGTATCGAAAAAACAGGCTCATTGTCCACATTAAAAATTCTTTTCTTTTGTTTTAAATATAAATGTTGTTTTGCTATGATAATTTGTATCTGAGTAACGCTGTGAATAAATATTTTATTCTGTATATTTCTACATTATAGAAGAAGTACTAGGTTTTTTCCTTTAGTCACGTATATAATGGTCGCATAAATCAAGGAGTCAATTCGCGCGTGAGATAATTTTTAATGCGTCTGCATTAAAAGGATGGACTGCCCTTGTATTAGGCATCATTTTAGCTACTTTTATCGCATATCATGCGCGGGAAGAAAAAATTCTTAAAAAGTCCTAGCATCTATTTCATTTATTAAACGATCCCATATACCAGACGCATATTCTAGATGTAGTCTACGTGAAGTAGCACTGCACTCTGGCCCATCACATCTACCGACAATTTGCCTAATGAAGAGTTTATTTCACTTTATCGCATGAGCGTGCTCAGGTTATTATTGCAAAAGTGGTTCCGAGATAGTAAATTCGGTGTAATTTATGAATCAAACCATTCAGGGCATTTCTGTACTTACACAGAAATTTGCGCTCACTTAAACTCGTACATCTACATCTACATAAGTACCCTGCAAGCCGCCTTTCGGCGTGTGGCAGGGGGTGTAAACACCTAATACACCTAAACTCGTAGCGATTATACATCGAGAATCTCTTATTCTCACGATAAATACAGGTCCGGATTGCTTCCACCGCAAAGTACCTACCTTATGCTGTATGAGGTCTGTTATGATGCTTCAGATGATTGTAGGATGAAATGCGTGTAATATGATGAAATGGCAATTTTGTGCAATCCCAAAGGTATTCCAATTTAATCAAAACACCAACGACTTAAATACGGTCAAATAGGTTTAACTCTCGATATTTCGAAACGTTTTGTTCGTGGAAAATAGTATTTTCAGGTTTTCCCGTCTGAGATTGCTACCTTATCGGGTAACTGCAAGGTCATACGTCAATAATCATATCTTTTTTTATTTGACTTAATAATGAAAAGAAGATGAAGTGTCTCAATATGAATTCATAAAACATCATTATCTAACTTTTCTCATCAATTCTTCAATCACATTTCTTAATACTCAATAACATGAAAATTTAAAAGATTCCTAGACTTTTAAAGCATATTATAAGATTGGTTAAAGTAAATTTAAATACTATTTGACGAAAAGCATTTTATTTTAAGTAATTGTTTTAGTAAAAAAGTAATTAACTTATAGTTTTTAGGCATATCTCTTGGAAAATTTCATTCAAATAGCAATCTTCAGCAACGGAACTTTCACGTTTTTATGAGAACTTTCAAACGAAATGATACACTCCTTTCATCTTCAAGTTTACTCTTACTCACTTATGTCAGCACAAATACCGGTTTATGCAATAATTTCATGTTTGCTAATCACAGCTCCGTCACGACACAAATTTCCTTTAATTTCAACTGTAAATTGTGAATCAATCGATTAGCTTTGATTCGTTTTGTATGATCGTTGCTTCGACACAATTTATATATGTATACAATAAACCGAAGCGTTAGGGAATAATATTCTTAATTCTATGGTTTCTTCTACTTCGAGTTCATTTGTTTTGTTCAAAGAAAAAAATGCAATTTACTCGTCGGATAGGTAGTCATAATCTGTAAATTTAACTCATTGATGTTCACTTGAAAAATTTAGGGAAACATTATAGGTTACAAATATTTTGAATTGTTCTTTTCATATGTTTGATACTTTACTTTGAATGAAACACAGGAAAGCACGTTTTTTATTAATAAAAAGTGTTAAAAATATATTTCTCTCGGAAGCCACTTCCTCATAGACATGCATACACAGTACACATTTTTCGATCGAAATGCAGTTCTCCTCAAAATGAAGATCTCTTTTAACCGATTAAGCTCTTGGCCGTGTCCCAAGCTCTTTGCGCCAAGTACAGTTTCAGCTGAAAAGAAAAAGCAAATCATCAACCGGAAATACAGCTTTTATTTTCAATTTTGAATAACTTTGCAGAAATTTCATCAACATTAATGTGTGTACTTCTTCGTAATCGTTTGTATTAAATATGAAAAAAAGGTCAAGGAAATACGCTGAATTAGAAAAATTGGTGGTATAAGAACGTATTATGGACGAAATTCAGAAGATACTTCATATAAATATTATTCTCAAATTAATTTTGCATGTTTGTTTATTATTTATTTGCAGGGGGAGTTTAATGATCAATGCACTTCAGCTTATTGACTGTTCAAGTGTTCAAATATTATCGGCGTTCGCATAATGACTTGCAGGGTATCACTCGAAGTAAAAGACAAATGATGAGTACATGAAAGCAATTCCATCTTCTCGTGAATATGTAACAACAGCTGACCGTAAATTGCGTAATATAGTAATGGAAATTATTTGCAAAAAGTCAAGTGAATCATTCCAATTAGTATCAGTATTCTAATTTGAAAACGTTCGCAACATCTACGGAAAGTTATCTCGTTTAGTACAAATATATCTTATGTCGCAATATTTACCTCTTTCATTTAATATGTAATTGATGAAGACAAGTTTGAACATTTATTGTTGGAGTATCTTAATTAAAGACTTCGCAAACATTACAAACACAACAGTTAATCTAAGAAAGCAAGGCAATCATATTATTATTGATTATTTTTTTTACTTTTAGCCAATGCTTTCAAACATTCTTTCAAATGTATATAAATAAGTAACCTAATTCAATCGCAAATCGAAAAAGGATTAATCCATCGAATGAACAAATTTTCTTTATATTTTGTTCAAATAAATTTGATTTTATTTTTAGCTATAAGCTGAAGGAATAATATTTTTATTTAAAAAATGATAAATTATTCGCAAACAGAAAAACTGAATTATTTTTTCGAGGTCAAGGAATTATTTGTTAATAATTTATCGATATTATTATTTTTTTCGCTAACTTTTATAATCACCTATTACATCTATAATTGTATCATCAATCTTCATAACTCTTGTATAATTTTTAAGGAGTCATTAACTTTTTCATCAAAAATAAAATCAAGTTAAATATTATATAGTATTGAAATTGATTTAAATAGCATTCTTAAAACTTTCAAAAAATATTAAACATCGAGTTATTATATCGTATAATTTTATTAAATAGCTTTTCCTAATTCTGATTATCCTCAAAAGTGACTTAGATTTATAACACCTGAACGATGAAACTAATGAGAATTAAGTAAAACACCTCTAATGAAACTTTTCCACAATTTATGAATATTTTTTCCAATTTCTGTAGCACACGATGTATTTAAACTTTATTTTTGCGCATTTCCCAAATGAGAAGTACCCAGCAAGCCGCCTTTACGCGTAATGCACCACTCTACTTACGTAAACTGTTATTCTCGCATATCGATGGAAGAACACATTTTTGAATCGATTCATTTTTGGCAGCTGATCTTTCTCTGGTTGTGAGAGCGGCCTAAATAACATTGAGGACGGATAACAACGGTAGCATCTTCCGATAATGTATCTCCTCTGAATTTATCTAGAATGTTAATCCAATGTTTTAAATCGTCTACATTCTATGGATTCCCTTAAATTTGAAAAGTTACAATTCTTGTTATAATTATGTTGAAGAAGTATTGATCCTTCAAATTTAAGGTGAATCATTTGCTCACATTGATGATGCTGCTTATTATGCCTTTGATGAAGCTCCCTCGAGTTTGCCTGACGTGCTCCACGTCCGATGCCTCTTCGTCCAGAATCTCCTGGGCACCGAACTCTGCCTGATGAACGAAATGGATTATCATTCCAGGATTTATTGTTAAAGAATATATGCCATGTTTATCGATTATATTTAATGGAAAGTAATATGTAACTGTTTTGAAATGCAATTTTTTAAAATTCAAAAACATTCGAATAGGACCGAATTTTATTTTTATTTTATTAATTTATTAAAAACCCTATTAATTGGTCAATAAAATCAAATAATAATTAATCGAGATAAATGAATAATTTGCCGTAAGTTTTAGAACTTCAATCCTTAACGTTAAAACTTATTGATCTGCAGTTACAAAACTGTTTTAGTGACTCACTCTATGGGAAATCTCTTCGACTAAGGAAATTAATTACAAAAACTTGTTTTCAAGAATAAAACTGTGTAAATTGAAGATGTCGTGCCACAAAGCTTAATCACATTGATTTTGAAACTTCTTTTCCATTTAGAATGACTGAGTTTGTACCGAAAAAAAGATGCATACTTTTCCAAATATTTCAAAGTTCTTTCAAAGGAGTGTCATGGAAGTTTTTGTTTGGAGAATATGTTCTTTGTAGATATTGTTTCGAAATTAAAGATATTAGAGAGATTTATTATACTGTGAGGTAGTGATGCGTATTTATATATCAGGTGTAAATAATGCAGTAAATAAACCATATGGAAGATGAAATTAAATAATTATTTTTATCCTATTAAAACTTTATTTTTTACAGATTGGATGTTCGTATTAAAATGCATCTAATGCGTTCCCGATGGGAATTCATCGTTGTAATTAAAAATGAAAATGTACTTTACAGGAAATTTTAATTAATTGCATTAATAAATTAATACTTTTATATTCTGAGTGCAGTCTCTGAAACCGTTTCATCGAGTGCCATTTTAATTTTTGGCTTTAAAGTTAGACTAACCTGTGAGAAAAGAAATTTTTAAAAATTAGAATATTATGAATTGTTCATTATAGAATTCTATTTATAAGAATGACGCTGTTAAAAATCTGTCTGTAGTTCATAAGTTAGATATGGTCATTAAGTTTTTCATAAATAAAATATTTTAATAAATTTTCTTATCTTAGGACAATAAGGTATCGATATCTCAATTTGAAAAGCTGACTTAATTGAAGTTCATTTCGCTCCTTACGAAATCCCCTTCAATTTAATTTAATCCTGAATAATGCAAGATGCTTTCTACTTAAATGTGAAACGACTTACGCTTGGGCGTAAACTTTCTCTCTTGCTTACATCTCGCAAATAGAATGAGAGCAAGTGAAGGGAATCGTTTGAGAATCTTCCACAAAAAGGTTTAAAAAAGTAGCTTACGGTGAAGATGTATAGGTCACTCGGATTGCGTAAAAGAACTTTCCATTTCATTAATGGGGCTACGATGGCAATTGGATCACAAGTAAATGGATCTAATGATGCTTAGTGAATTCGATAAAAATTAAATTACAGCTCATAATAAACAATTGGAGACGTTGGATTTTCACCCTCTTTGTATTTATTATTTATAAGAAGGTGTATTTATTTAGTAACTGTAGTACATGAATACAGCAGATCACTCAGAAGTCGTCTTTGAAAAATTTATTCTCCATATACGCTGTCTTCATTTCTCAATTTATTTCTTGAAATTCGCGTTCATTATTCTTATATCAATTGTTGAAATATTTCTCGCATACTTATAATCAATTTAATATTACATGAAAAACAGTTCATTTATATAATTATAGTTTATAAACATTTTTACTAGACTACGACATAGAGTTTTTAAATAATAAGCGAAAATCTACCTCAATTTTAACGAGAAAAATTTTACCCGAGACTCAAACCTGGGACCTTGGCATTGGAAAGTTGGTGCGCCAATAATTTCACCAAAGAGTTTGGTGTTTGTAAACACATATCTTGATGACAATCGTCTTGTATTCTAAAATGTAAAATCTTAAATCTTAAATTAAATTAAAATAAAATCTAAAAATTAATACTAAGAGGGACAATATCTATTCTGATTAAGGGCCTATTAGACAAAGTTTATAAGAAAGCAAAAAATTTGAATTTAAAAGATTCACTGAATTTAATCCAATTTCCGTAGAGACCCTCTTAGTGTAGATAAATAATTTTGACATAAATAACTAAGTTATTGTTTTACGTGATGGAGATTTCAACGCCAAAAATCGATCGCAGTACTGCGATGCTCTCTTGTCTTTTTCCATCCATAAATTAGGGGATTCGAATTATACGCACGGATTCCAAACCTAAGTGGACCCGCAATTTTGCCCGAATGTGTTCCAGACAATCCAAATGGGAGTTCGGACAGTACCTGGTTTTCAGGGAGGGTGTCCTGAGAAGGGGCGGCTGACGCCACAGCGCATAGCAATCCACCGAGAATCACCAAAGAGACAGCAATCTTCATGTTAGAACACACGCAATATCCCTTATGTCCACGACCGAAGACTGTCCTGGATTTTGTAGCGAATACGCTTATATATAGAAAAGGGAGAGGGCGAAGGAAGGGTATTTTTTTAACTCTCTCCTTCCTCACCCCACGCCTTCGTCCATCTATCACTCCTCTCGTATATATTTGTAGCTCTTTTTTGACGACCACCTGCTCCGAGGAAGGATCCATCCGAAGGTCGTCAATAGAAGGACAGGGAGGTCGTGGTCCATGAACTAATTCGGAGATCAGTGTTCTATTCTAATGGAGAATAGTTGACAATTTTTTGTCTTTTTCGACCATATTATTCCTTAACTTATGTGCTCTATCATCTTTCGCATTAATCAGAAATATTAATAGGAATCTTTAATCAACGTTTATGTGGGAGCCATTATTCAACTCACAAAACTTTTGGTATTAGATTTTTGGTGTAATTTTGTTTTAATGAGATCATTAAAGAGATTTCAGTTTTCGCGTGAGCCTTCAACTGTATATTTACCAATCAATTTGAAATGGAAGAATTACATTTCACAGAGAGTTCTTGTTTAATATTTAATATAATGTCATCCTTAATAATACACGAATATCGCAAAAAGTAGGCTGCATTTAAAAAAGAAACTACAAATCTCTGAATTCGGCAACTGACAGGCTATCGCCAGAGAAGTAAACTTACGTTTTGCTGTTCGTTTTGAATTCTTTTAGATGCGAAATAAAAGTTTTGTTTATATAATTATTTACTTGTGATCCAAATCAAACGATTCGCTCCAGGAAATTCTTGATTAAGAGAGATACAAAAGAATGAAGAAAAATTAATGAACTTAAAGAAAAATTTCCCATAAACTCTTATTTAGAGATGAGGTGGGTCAAAAAACATGCATCCAAATACTCTTTGCTAAATATTTTCCATCCTTGATACACTGTCGTCTTCCTTTTATTTTTATACTTCTGTAAAATTATGAGTAATCCACCATTTCTTTGAATAGCACAATTTTCATATCACATTAACAATCAGGAATTTTAATATTGCAATATGTACGTTTACATGTGTACATTATGTTTAAAACGTTGTGCATATGAGCAATTGATGAAAAAGGATCCATAAAATATATGTCTACGATAAGTGATCGCAAGTTAAGGTTTAAAAGCCGTTTGAATAAAAACCCTTCCCTCCCCTTTTAATTCTATCGGCATTTAATTCGTGTAAACATTTCTAGCTTCCTTATCTAAAAATATCTAGCTTCCATAAATGATTGTTTTATTTATTTATAGAATCATATTCTTTCAAAGATGATGAAAAATATTCGATGATCAAACAATGATTATACGGCTTTATTTAGGCCAATTTAGAGTCTTAAATTTAACCCTAACGTAACCAAATGTCTTAAACTTTGTGAACACCGTTTTCATTTGACATCTGAATTCCCAATGGAAATAGATTAAGTGTCATCTCCCAAATGGAAGAACTTAGGGCATATTCTACAGCGATAATATAATAAGCAAAATATTCCTCACCCTTTCATTGTCAACTCTTTCCTCAATTACACATTTAATACGTTTTATGCACAATTTTTACTCCGATTTGGCATTGAAGGACGGGCGGGCCCTAAGATACTCTAGCACATCATTCAGAATAAATCGGTGTTAAATGTATTCAATCAGATACGACGATTTAATCTTAATGAGTTTGATAACTCTTATCGAATCTTGAATCAATCCATCAATTTTCAATTTTAATACTGTTTTAGTTTTCTTAGCATTTAGCCTAGTTATCCCCCTTTTTGTTCTTTAATAGACCTTATGTTCCTTTGTATCTGTTATTTTACTTTCTCTCGGAGTTTATGAACTAGATAAAGAGAGTTTCTTGCAGAACAAGTATATAAAAACTGGGCTCCTTTCGTATTTATATGTGATACAGTTCTACTTAACATTCGCGCATTTTTAATAAAATCTTTCACAACTTCTTCTGTCAATAGTTTAATTTTTCTATATAAACGTTCCTATCGCAGTTTTACAAACTTTTAGTGCGGAAAAACTTTAAAAAAGTTATTGTTCATTCATGTTTGAGATATATTGTTCTGTTCACTCTGTTTTATACGGTTCGGCAACTCACAGAAGATTCTTTTTTGCTGCATGTTTTTAGCAATTGACGAAAATTCCTCTAAAATATCATCTTAAATTATATATATATATGCATTCCAACCTCATTTCAATATTTATTCGAATGTTTTCAGCATAAAGACTACGGGTGAGAGCGATCTGAGTTTTTCAGTCCCTTGCATTTGAGGATATCAAATGCGAATCATCTTTTGGTCGTTGGCCGCTGTGATTCTGTTTATGAAACCGCTCACGCATCTTCGCTCTAACGGTGACATTTCGCCACGAGGTTGGTGACCCTCCAATGAGAGCGAAAAGCTAGTTCACTTGGGTAACGGCGTCGTTGCGTCAATCGGTGCGATCTAGAAATGGAAGAATTCGTACCACTTTGTCCCCATTTGGAGTTCTCTGAAGGTTACTCCACTTTGGACGCCGAGGATGCTATTCCGCCAAGGTGGCCCGGAAGTGAAATCGGCTTCCGATCGAAATGCCCAATAACAAATTTTGTCGAAATTTTTCATCGGTTTGTTTTCCCAAAAACTCTTAATCGTTATATTATTTCACCATTTATATTTTTTTTTGGATATGGACATTGAAATTTCAAGTGCTTAAAAAGGTTATGCTCGAATAACTTGTCTTATTTATGGAAATGTGCTCTTTTATTTCTAGTTCTGTTTACGTGAATTGCCTTAAAATTGTATAATTGCAATTTTTTTTTCATTTCCCACAATATTTAAATTTAGATTTGTATTTATCATGAAAGTTGTTCAATATTCAATGGTTTTATTAAAAACCACTTCCGAAGGATACGTATCAAGAGAAGTAGATATCTATGAAGAACTTTATCTCCAATTACTCTCCAAACATTAATACGACCTTTAAAAAAATTTATTGTTCTCAGTTCATGTTATTCGATTTTTAAATGTTCTGTACCGTATTCATTTCCCAAGCAATTTCTATAATGGCTCATCAAAGTTAGAGTGATTTCCTATAAATTGAGAGTATTTTGACACACTTTAAGTTGAACCCGAATCGGGACTAAACTGTGTAGTAATAACATTTCACATCGTGTTTCAATCACTAGAATTGTGCATGTGTTCAACGAGGTCACCGATCTATTTGAAGCAAGAGTTGCGTAAAAAAAGAAAAGGCTTAAAGTACGTTTAATTTTCCGTTATAGTTGACTGGTCTTTGGCAGTACATAATTACCAGTAATTGGTTCGTGTCGACATTAGAATGCTTTACATTCCACGATAAATAATAAATAGATCATAATTACATTTAGCGGAAGAGAAAAAAAATTGACTGGAAATAGAATGAAGTTTCATAGCTTTGCTAGATAGGGAAAAATTTACTTATTGACTTTGCTTAGATACTATGTTGCTATGAGGAATTTCCTAATATATACACGCAACGAAGTATATTTTAAAAGGAAACCAAGCATTAAATTGGATCGAATCGAATATATTAAAAACAATTTATTCCAGACAATCCTTACTGAAATTTTGATTTCAGGAAATGCTATTCACATATATCTATTACATTGTAACTGCTTCGGGGGAATTATATCGTATCCTATATATTATATATAGTCTAACCTTATCTACCGGGAATATTGAGCCGCTGGTTTTTTCGTGGAATATCCGCATTCATCCGCCATGGGTAAAAAGGGAAACCAACCCTACATATCATGGGTTCGATCCCAAGGGACTCCAAAATCCCCGTAAGAATGCATTTTCGATATGTTTTAAAAATGCTTCAGAAATACATGACGGATTCAATTTCATACGTCCATAGAAAAGTCACTGCACTTTCAACAATTGATATTTATTTCCTTCCAATGGTCATGTGTTCGATGCTAGGCTTATTTGAATTTCCCCTCTTTAAAATATATCGGAGGCGAATTTGATTATTATTATTATGTGCTTATGTCAGAGATGGATGCTGTTACTTTGCGTAAGGATAGCTGTTATAATTATTATCTTTTGTAAGAAAAGGTCAGTAGGTCATGAATTCAATTACAGGGGGCGTTTATCAAATCTCCATAAAGATACGTGGGAAAATTGGAACATCTTTTGAGGCAAATCTTGGATGTCTTTTTCTTTGAAATTAGGAAAATATGATATAAATGCGAATGCTGAACAAATGAGTGAGTCCTTAGTTCGACGCCCGAGAAAATAGCTGCCGTAAAAATGCATGGAAATCGAATTTAATTGGCAATTGAATAAATAAAAATGCTGACGTAATGACTTGAAACTTAGGGCACTATAACGGCACTATAGAACTCTCAAAAAGCTTATCAGTGCTTTATCTGACATACCAACTGATGCCTTGCTGCAAGCAAGCTTATTTAACTCATGTTTACTTTAATTTTTTTGCATACATTACAATGCATCAATGTCATCAAAATATACTACAGAAATAAATATTTTTTTTTTATTTTTCATTCGCATTTTTCATTTAATTACTTTGAATGAATTCTTCTCTTCTACACTAACAGTGAAAAATAATTCTAGAGTAATATCAGCTGAAGGATCTTATATATAATATTTACAAACAATTATGCAGGTTGTACCAAAAGAAACCAGAGTAGTAGGATAAGTTTTTGAGTACAAAAGAACTGAGATAACGAATCGGTATCTTTACAGAGTAATGGAAGTTTTTGAGTCCAAATCAACTTATTCCGCAGAATTTAAGGATGACGGTCAAAGGGATGAATGAACTAATATTCCAAAGCCAATTTGCGTTAAATAGTTGAGTTTTCAACATATAACTATTGTGCCCGTCAAGAGCTTTCAAAAATGAGATCTTTAATGCACAAACAAGTATTGATTGTTGAAGAAAACTGTTGTGGTTCTATTTGCGATTCATCATAATTGTTCATACACTTCAAATGTAACAAATCGATCTCCTTCAAACAACTCAGCACCACTTTCTCATCGACTTCGCTGCAGAAATGCGAAAAATAAGATAAATGAATTTGAGAATATGAGAGACGCCCTCTTTTAGAAACCGTCAAAGGATGGGATATTGCGCCCTCATGTAGACTCTAAATGTCATACGGAATTTTCAAAAAGTTTTTAAGAAACAATGAGGACAACTCATCTACCTAAATATATAAATAAATCCTGATACCTTTATTCTTTTCTATTTATTAAAAACACTTTGTATCTCCGTATTCTAAATGAGGATTTTCTGAACCTGAGATGAATACAACTCATAGAGGAAATATTGAAATTTACTTTTGCCTTCTTTCATTCTTTGCTTCATAAATATTTACGATATTCGCCAATGTATTAAGAGGTGCACTATTCATATCTTGCAAACCTTTCACTGCGCATTATTTATAATACACTATTCATTTCAACGGAATTATTTTACATATGATTAAACATTTTCTATCGTTAATAATTTTGTTTATGCTATAGTTTCTCATATGAGTGGTGTGTACCGAAGTCGAATATTTGAAGCTGACGAAGGCCGATTGAGAAGCGGTGAACGGCTTTTATTTCTGGAATAAGAGCGTTTTCACTCTTTCTTGGACATTCCGAACGATCCCGAATCGGCGGAAAGAGCGGTTATAACTACATTTACGAAATACATTTACATTTACGAATGATTGAGTCGATCTTAGTTAAATCAAACAAGCATTATATTCAAGAAGTTTGAACTTCTGAAAAATAAGAATCTTTTCAATTATTCCTTTCCTTGTCTCACATTCTCTTCCATTTAGATAGTGATGCAATCATCAAATCCGAACAAGTATTATAAAATAACTACAGATATTGAAGAATTTTTATTAGACATTTCTTTGAAAATTCAATGTAAATAAGCCTTCATCGCATCTGTTTGTTTATTTGATTTATACAGAAAGTAACATGTTTACACTAAATGACTACAAATTACATTTCTCATCGAACATCAGATGGTTCAATTCTTCTCAGTTCATTCAGAAATGTAAAATGAGTGAAATAGATGAGTTTAAATCGAGGTTTTGATGATACATTTGTAAAACTCGCTCAAAATATATTAAGAAATTAAATAAATGATAATGGGAATGATTGAGTGAAACATCTCCTATCTGTTGTCTTCGTTTGCATTGGTTCCATCCCCGAGTACACTGCCCACCACTCCGTTCAGCAATCCTCCGAGGCCAGTCGCCACGTAGCTCGGGAACTGAAATTTAGAGTTAATCGAAAACGATGACTTGTGTCAGTACTTTACCTATATTGTGAACAGCGTGTAATCCTAGAGCTTAAGAATTCATATTAATGTTAAATATCCACATTTCCAAAGCGCATTTCTCGATTTACATTATTGATAAATGTTTAAATTCGATGTCTATGGTACACATTTCCTATTCTTGCAATTGTATGATCTAAATTTAAATATTCATCAAAATCCAGCTTCTAATGACTCATTCCTCCTCTAACCGTAATTGAACTTAAATTTTGTTATGGACAATGTTATTAAGGGCAAAGGTATTTAGGATTCTGAAAGAGTTTATCAGGAAGTGAGAAAATTCTGTTTACATTTTAAGTCATTTCTCATGATTTCCAATTTACGCATAATTTCACATATTTGAGGTTTGAATTTGGAAAAGTTGCAATATTTGAAGATGATAATCTAAAGTTAATAATATAATAATCGAGAACGTAAATAGTATAGATTCAAATTTCAAAGAAAACAAGTGTTGAATTGGCGAAAAAACTTTTATAAAATAGAAACGTCAATGAGCGCAAATAAGAAGAGCAGTAATGAATCTCGTGGAAGTAGTCAATGAAATAATTGTCTTTTATTAAGGCATTCAAATGCAAAATAACACTTACGGATAGAAAAGTCCCTATTATACTTTGCATGAACCCTTCTCCATCTTGTCCAGAATTTGCGATAGATTTCAACTGCCCTCCATCGAATCTCGATTCAGCAACCTGAAAATTTAAAATTCCAATTTAAAATTTCAATACTCTAAAATCATTATTTGTAAAACTAAATTGCAAGTGGAAACTTTTCTTCTCAAAAACTACGTGTATCTAAAACAACTTCTTCATAGAGCACTATTATAGTCTTTATACATTAATCTTGAGTTCGCAAGTCACTCGTATACTATCTGCGTATCATCGAATAAAAAATTGTATGCGTAATTTCTATAATTTAAATCGTGTATATGCTTTTAAACGGAGCGTGTGCACTCATTGTTGCGATGAGTGAAACTTTTGTTTGACTGAGGAGTTGATTTACAAATTTACACAGAATATTAAATAGTAGATAAGTAAATATTTATTGATAGTAAAGAATAGCAAAGAAAATGAATATTTAAGATATAATACGTTTATCTTTTCAAATTACAAATTTATATTGAAAAGTATCGAATTCAATTTACGCTTCTGCGTATTTCTTTAGTGGATTCTCTCTCATCTTTATTCGGAAATAATTTAAAATGTATTTACTAAAATATTGTTTTTACACTTTACTTTCATCATATCAAGGAATGTGAATGAAATAAGCTAAACTCATTTTAAACTGCGTTTACGCAAATTTCATCTATTTAATGCAAAACGAGAATAGTTAAATGTCACTTCATATATTTAAATTATATATATATATATATATATATATATATATATATATATATAATATTTATAAATAATAAATCAACGTCAGAAAACCAAAAACCCTAAAAACTCTCGTGGATATGCTTTAGACTTATCGAATGATTGAGAAGAAACGGTTTTAAGGTTTTGAATCTTCCCGTCTCCTTCTCGAGAATCGCATATTCATAGGCATACCTTTTGCGTCGCATCATGGTGAATTTTAGAATCGGCAAAATCTCTTACCTCGTTTATTTGCAATTTTCTCTCTTCTTTGAAAGGAGAAGCGAATGCCGTAGCAACGAATCCCAAAAGAAACATCAGAAAAACGAATTTCATTCTTCCAAACATTCGGCTAAAATCTCCTTCGATTATCTCCGATCAATGAGATCTGCAAATGGAAGAGAAGGTCATTCAGCCTTAACATTATGAATTGTGATTATGAGATGCTAATTTGGCGTAAGACTTTGATAGAAACAAATCGGATCTTATACCATAAGGCTGATTTATGTCTCTTTGAATTCGGAGAAATTCTATTTATTGTTCCGCTTTTAAAAGGCTATTAAAAAGTATAGATATTCATATCCTGGTCATATTACATGTTCCATTTATTGGTTAAAACTATGGTAGAAAGTCTGATGGTATAATTTTCTTACATAATTAAATATCTTGTAAATAAGGTAATTACCATAATAAATGCTATGAACTTGATTTACAGCGATTGTATAGAAAAAATGAAATGCAAGTATTGAAACATGTGCGGAAACCTTTGGTTAGAAGGATTAAAATGCACAAAATAATGCATTCTACTAAATAGGGATGTTTACTAGAAATATTTACCTTTAATTGAATCAAAGGCTGATTTCTGTCTGCAAATTTGTCTCCTTATAAAGGGTAACAGACGATCTGTGTCTTCGTTTAGAGGACCCTAATGCCTACTATTAGTAATTGGCATTCATTCAGGAGATGATGAATGACTGTATAGAATTCGGTCACTTAATTCTTTCGAATAAGACATCTGAATGATTGATCGTTAAGATAAACGGATATCCTTTCTATCGAAATATATTTACATTTCAAGATTTAAGCTCATTACATTATTTAAAACAACTAATATGCGTTTAAAGAAATTGATTCGAAGTATTTCGGTTAAAATTTTAACATAAATATTTATTTTTAAATGCAATAAAAAAACTATTACATACATTTACCAAGTATAAAAGATCATTGATGAGACTTTATTACACTATGATTCTTCGAAAAAAGGATAATAATAACTCTAAAAAGACAATATTAACTAGAAAACGTGGGAATAGGGTTCGCGCGTTTATTTGAAATTCGATAATTTGTAAATCACTCATTTGAAATCAACACAGTTAGTGAAATTGGCAAACTCTGCTCGTGCATGACTCTCAAACATTATCAACAAATATTAATTACTGAAATAGAGTAAAAAAATATTGAACACTTGGCATCTTACTATTGCAAAAATAGAACTGTCGTACAAATTTTCATCTTAAAACGGGAGAAGAAACTTCCACATTTAATGTATTAAAATAAAGTAAATGTTAAATATGCTTCCGTAAGATAAATATTCCAATCATCAGCACATCCACTTGCCATCAAAATATTTAAATCAAAAGAAAATATAAAATTCTTCGAATAAATGATTACACATAAATTATACACAGTGGAGTCGTAATTTCTGTCTTTGAGAGTTCGAAATTGAAACCTTAAAGGCAATTGAATTTAATTAGAGAATAGCTTAAGCGACAAAGGATAATTCTTTACCTGAATATAATTGAAATTAGACGAGAAAAATGAATCACTCCTCTTCATTATTTGGGTAACACGCTATCGGGGATTAGTCAACAAATAAAGAACGCTTCTTGACAATGTATATTACCTTAGGAACGCCTTTTGTGTGCCTCAGATGCTCGACCGTCTCTCTTCAGAGGTCCATATGCAAGGTCGGATAAGTCACACCCATATTTGTACGACCTTTCCTCCGACAATAATCTCTGTTGTTCCCCGCTGTGTGTCGCAAAGCATCGCTCGAATTTCTCGATGTGTTCATAGAGGTCGCTGTCCTTGGGGTCACATCTTTATCTCGTGAGGGCGAACATCACGCCACTGTTCTCATCTTTGTGTCTTCTGTTTCGACTTTTTTCGTTGATGAAATATGATTTGAGATTATTCAAAGGAGTGATAAATCGTTCTCATGCACTTAAGTAAATACTGAAAAGCTCAAGTTGGTCAATCAGGAGGAGGATTGCCTAAACGTAGTCTCAATCGAAAGCACCGAAAAAAAGATGAAAAGGTAAATAAGATTATTTAATTACCTTCACCGTGATAAAAGGAAGGATTAGAAGTGAAGATCTAAGTGTTTAAATTTCATTTATCCCGATGAATATCGTGTATAGCTCTTAAGTTCTCCGTTCTAATCGTACATATATTTGGCATATGACAGAGATTATGTTATCAGCTACCGAGAAATATATTTCAGAAACACGACCATATAAAGCAGATAAAAAGTTCTCGTAAAATGCTCTTTATGAATGATTCAGCTTCGAAATGAATCTCAATTGCCTCCTTCGTTTCATTCCACTTACCTCTCCATAAGCAGCCATTTCCTTCGATCCTTTTTTCAGCCGCAGTTTTATTTGCATCTTCCGTCTCATTTAAAATCCTTTCAAAACTTATAATCTCGTTTATCATTTTCGTCTTAATGACGTAACTAAATTTATGAATAGCAATGAAAACTCAAAATGATCAAGTGGAAGAATTTTAAGTATTGTAATTTGTTATTAATTCCGAATGAACTCCTTACAACATACCATTGACATAATTTGGAAATCGAACCAAACGTCATCGATATTTTGTAGGATTAAGGGTACTCATAAAATATCCTTCATTATCATGAATAAAATAATTTTGAAGTTCGAGAGTCAATAACACGAAAAGGATGCACAGAATTAACTCTTGAATGTAAATATAACCAAATATGTCGAATGACTCTTTCATTACCCCATTTCTTTTAGACTTCTGAAAGTTCTAAACATGTCTATGAAAAAAATTGTACTTATATCATCATCATCAGCCGTTTTTCCGACATCGGATGTATCCCCAAACTTCTTCCAACTCTATTTTGTGCCACTCCTTCGTATTTGATGGTATTCCTCATATCCCATCCACTTGAGTACTGTTCAACGGTTGTTCTTTCTTCTCGCCACTTGTCCTTCCATCTTAAGCACTTCTTACATCCGTTACTCCTGTCATCTTCCTCACATTCCTGCCTCTTCTTGTGATCCCTTCTTTGTGTGCTTTGCAGTCGCTGAATTCAGAACCCATGTTTCACTACCGAATGTTAGGACAGGGAAAATGATTTGATTGAAGGCCTTCTTTTTCAGTTCCATCGGTATTCTATTGATTTGGGAGTTTCTTCTAAAGGCCCTCCAACCCAGTTTGATTCTTCGGTTTACTTAATTTTATTCTTTTCTCCTGTTGCCACGAGTTGTCCAATGTATGTGTATTCCGAGCTTCCAGGGTGGTTTCTTAGAGACACTTATAAGCACTTGTTTTGCAGAGGAATTATTACCTTTGTTTTGCTGAAGTTTATCATCCTGAGCCCTATCTTCTGCTCTGCTTTTGAAGCCAATTCCTCTCCATTAGTGGCGAAAAGTACGATATCATCAGTAAAATGCAGATGACTTATGTATTATTACATATTATCCATTGACCCGTAGGCCCTTTTCCTCCCAGGCTAACATTTTGAATATTTCTTCAAGAACAGCTGTGAAAAGAATGGGTGAAAGGCAATCACCCGGTCCAACTACTTTTCCGATCTTGAATACTTCAGTTTCTTCAGTCTTGTATGGTATAGAGTTTGAATTTCCATTAAAGAGGCTCATCGTGAAAACTGTGCATATGCTTGGAGAAGAATAACAGTAATTCACCAGGCTGTCCCAATGCCGGTTGGTGAACACCACTTTCATTATTTTGCCGGAGATAATGTGGAAGCCGTCTTATAATGTTGAACCTGAACTCCGTTAACACCCCTCCGTCCAACTGTGGCAGTTGAGTAGTAGATACACACATAAGTATAACTAAAATGTTGTCTCACGTAGCATGATGGAAATTTCCATATATGAACACACATATTCAGCAAGTGAAAGTTCTGATTTTGCGAGAAAAATAACGAAAAAAAATATTCATATCCGCCTCCAATGTATTTTAAATGGGGTGATTTCAGATGAGCCTGGCCTCGAACCATGTATGACTAACAGCGTACATTAGATGGTAGGAATAAATGGAATTGACGCATATCGATGGATTTTTGAAATTTAAAACTTATATGTATCAAATTCTATGGCAAGTATTTTTTAAACTTTGTTAAAAATCGACCCCATTCTTGATGGGGAAAATCTTCCGATTTTGTGGCCTCCTTGAATCGAACCCATGATAGGTATCGTGTATCTATTATATATAGCTGCTTCGGGAGGATATATTTTATATATTAGATACATGTAAAATATTTAAACGATATTTTTTAATATTTTCATATCGATTAGTTTATAACCACTTACTAAATTATGAGAAGAAATGGAAAAGTTGTTAGAATGCCAAAGTTCATCGATTGGCCTAAAATGTTTGAAATTCGATCCATTTATATTTTATATGATGTGTGATTAAGCGTATTTTCCCAAGTCATAGTATGACTGTGAGCGCTTTATAATCACGAAACTGAGAAATTAACGGACGAAGTTGTATTTTTTAAGATAGTTGAATAAATTGCGTTGTTTGCCTCCAATGTCAATGATTGGAAAAATAATATCTTCTTTAGAGAAAGGAGATAAAAATGAAAGTGCTCTTGCTATCGAGTCTTTAATGAAAGATACAATTGCTTAATCTATTCTTTATTATACATCATTGGAAGAGATTTCAAGTATCACAAGGTAGCGTATTTTATACATCCGAATCTGTATATATGAAATGTAAAACGGCTTCAGTTCATTGATAAACGGAGATTTGTGATCATTTACTAATCAGTTGTGCATGAAAAGATAAAAGTTCATCCAAATATAACCTTTAAATGGTAGCGAGGAGTTGTTCTACCCCTATCAGCGTATGGCGAGGAATCTGTAAGAAAGAAATTATTGCAGCAATAACAGAGATGGAATATTATTTTGTTCGATAAAATGTGCTCAAAATTTGATATTATTTAGCGAATTTATTTCTTTCAAAGAAATTATATCCTCAACAAATTTTCCTTTTTAACTCTTAGCCCTAGATTCCATATACCTTTTGAAAACTAAGTCCTCCTAGTTTATCGCAACGTTAAAGTGAAGAATAGCGACCCATGTGTCCCCCACTCACGGGCAGGTATGTTGACCACCAATTGCACTTCTTAGCTTTCAGAAACCCACTCATGTTGCTATCTTAATTACTTTGTGAAACTGCTCACGCTTTAACGTGAAAAATTATGAAACCTACTCTTACTTAATTAAGTTTTTATATTTTTTAATACATTTATTTAAGAAAAGAATTCAATTTCAAATAAGTAATTATACTGCAAGTATCTAATTGAGATTTAAGTTTTAGGAGCAAACCTTTCATCATCAAAACATATAAAATCATTTGTATCGCATATGTTATATAAAAAATTTTCAAGAAACACAAATAACTCGCATTGGAAAGATTCGTATTAATTTTTAGTTAAATCTGTTACTTATGTACTTATAAACTTAGTATCTAAATATATTCATTGCAGAGGATAATACAACTTCTAATACCGTTTATGGTATGAGTAGCATATACGTACCAATAGAGCGCTATGAACAATCCTGGAGTGATGATACGGATCATAGTAATGGTGTCCAGTCGGTTTTGCGCTCACTACAAACAACATAGCGGCTAATATCAACAATGCCAGCAACTTGATCGCCATTTTGCTGAGGCTAAAATAAAAATTCACTAAGGATAATTCGAACAAATATTTTTCAAAATTGAAACGTACATCTTATATAAACTTTGTATTAAAAATTTTGGGTGACGGCTAAAAATTGGGTAAAACTCTTATATTACCATCCAACACAATAAACGCGTGTAGTCTTTTGGCAGAACCTTACATTATAACACTATTGACGTAAATACAACCTGTACGTTTTTTAAATAATTTCTATGAACAGATAAATCTCGAGATTAAATACGACCGTAAAATTCACGGTTGAAAACCATCGCCTGAGGAATAAGGGAACTCTCGAAACAAATGAATAGAGCACTTACTTGTCGATCACCAACTTCGGACTGAGAGCTCGTTGAACACCTGGACTATTTATAGTGGAACACAATGACTGCTTTTCGGGTGGAAATGTTTCTCATCTCTTATTATTTACTTTCAGTTCCTAATGAGGTTTTTCCTGGCAATTCTGCGTATAATGGCGAAAACAACATTAGATTTTCTTTCGAAATTGTATTTCCTGGAATACTAGCAAAGCACGCTGATTTAGGCCTTTCTCTATTTGAAGTATAACTTATATTTGCTATGCACTCATTATTATTTCTAGTTCGAATGAACTTAAAAAACTACTTATAGCGTTCGAACTGAAATCCGTATACATTTATAACCAAAACAAATATTTATCTTATTTATACACAACGTTATGTTTAATCTCGTCTTGGGAAATTATGCATTTGTAAACGGTCAAGAAAATCGCATTCAAGATATAAATCATCGATATATTAGTGATTTTAATCAAGTAAAAATACTGAAGCAAATTTAGGAATAGAATAGTTGGACGACTAGACACTGAAATGAATTTATTTTGATCAAAAGTTAATGGAAATTCGGATTTTTGAGAGGGTTGCATTAAAAAAACTGAGATGCTAATGAAAGCAGAACACGCGAATACACCTTAAAGAAAAAGTATTAGGTTAAAGAAATGCTTTTGGAATACAATTTATAAATCATTTTAAAATTCAATTTGTTTTTTTAAGGCGAAAAGTTCTCTAGGGAGTAATCTTAATTGTATTTGAAAATAGCTAATGATTTTTGTATATCTATAAGAAATTATTTTCATTGATACAATTTATAGTAAAGTTGGTCAAAGTAAATCTTTTCTTAATTTAGTAAATAAACATCCTCCTTAATATTTTTTAATAAGTAACTTAAGGAAAAAAAATCGTGGGGACGATCATTTTGTTGTCTTGTTCATCTTAATTGTACAGGAATGCGGGATTTTAAAGGGACTACTTCAATTAAATCCATTTTAAGAGATTTTATTATGAATATTCCAGAAAAATTAAATAAAATTTCTTCCACTGAAACTTTCATTTTGTCTACTCATAAAAATTTGGGTTTCAAAATGCTCTGATTTATATTTCAATTAATTTTGAATATTGTTTAAGTAAAAACTAATGAAATATTTACTTTTTTAATTTTAAAAATTGCAAAAAATCTTTTAAGAACTCCTTAAGAATAGTTATTTGAATATTTTCGGATATTAGTATAATTCTGAATACCTTTGACTATTGCCATCCAAAAGTAATGCATTAAATCTTTTGATAATCGAGTAGTTCTACCGACAGCCGGCCTCGTTGGCGGAATGGTTAGCATGCTAATCTTCTAATGCCGTCCCGGTCCCGGGTTCAAATCCCGGCTGAGGAGGAAATTTTCTCAGGGTCTGGATGTCTGTTACGTCCGTTGTTGAGATTTGAAATCTCACTGTAATTGTCCCGTAAGAGGATGTTTGTGAGGTATTTGTTAATAAATAAATAAATAAATAAATAGACAAAGAACAGAAATCTGCAAGTGGAAGGAATAGATAAACATACTCTAAAAGTTAACAAAGAAGCGAATTTAACATTAACCATTTTACAAAATTTCTCGGAATTCTTATGTTCGTATGGAACTTTTATGGAATCTATCAATGGAATCATTTCTGTTTTCGTATAAAGAAAACAAAAATGATTCTTCTATTTCCATTTCTTCCAAGAACATATATTGATGTGAACTCACGAAGAATGAACGCCAGGTTCCGTTAGATGTCCGTTTGTCACCATAAATTTCTCGGGGCGATTCTTGTTTGTTCTCTTTGAATGTGTATTTCGCCTCTCAATTCAATTGTTATCAAATCGGAACGTTTGAATAATATTCAGAACGGAAATAAAGACCATAATTGATTACTTTTGTGATAATTCTGCACACTTTACCAGAAATGACACATGCGTATTTATCTGAATCTTATTTAACTGAATCAGCGCTAAAATTGTTCACAGAAATAGACTTTAATTAAAGGTGAAATGAAATAAAGTAAAGATAAAAAATTAAGGCTAAAATTCTTTGACGAAGATAATTCGTATATTAAGACTTCAGTTTTGCTTCATTTTCCCATTTTAAACTTCGATGAATTTCATTGTCTTGTAAATGAAAACATCGGACAATTACTTTTCAGAATATTTTAATTCGAAGACATGGAAAGGAAATATGTCATAAACTTATCTGCACAATGATTAAAAACAATATAAACGATAATATGAAGTGTAGTAATTACGTAAAGGAGATCAAACAACGAGTAAGAACCTTCATCGCCATTTTGTATGGATTTAATTATTTCCATCACAAAATTAGCATAATTTCCGATGTCACTATCATAATTCATTGAAATTATTAAGAGGTTATTATTATATTAAGAGGGAGAGGTTATTTGGGGATAGGTTAGGTGATTTAATAGTTACAATTAATCCTTTCTAATGGAGAATTTTATTTCATTTTATTTTTAATTATTGACATATAAATATTACACCATTGCTAATAAGAGAGGTTTTGAATTTGAGGATTAATTCAACAAATGTATCGTGCACATAACTGATATTGCATCGGTATGAAAAGTAACATATACTTCGATGTTTCTTTCAACTAGTAAAAAGATAACATTAATTTAATGTAGATAGATGTTTCGATGAAATTATTGCCAATTTTTATAATAAATTTATTTTATAGGAATGGAATAGTTCAAAACATCTTAATCTCTATCTTTCCTTTCTTCATCGTTCATTTTGCCTTCGACGCGACATCTGGATTCTTTGTTCCGAATCTGTTCGTTAGCATTCGTTTGACGGCCTCCAGAGCAGCTATTGGAATCTGTGAAGTTCGATTCAATAAAATAATAATCAATTTCAATTTTTATTATTATATATTATCATATCAAAAAAGAAAGTTCATTATGAGTTGGAATTATCAAACTGTATATAATAATATATATAATACTGTATAAGTTTCTTATAGGTAATTGTTTATATGGTGAATTTTAAAATTCTTTATTCCATTTATACTTATCTTACATTCAAAGCGTCCTGCAAAATTTGCGAATTGTCCGATCGTCGCTTCACCTCATGGACTCCATCTTCGGCAGATTTATCCGAAGGAACCTGAAAAAGGAAATTAGTTTATTACTTCAGCCCAAATGTCGTTCGGAAGAGAAAAAAATCGAGTCCGTCGTTTCCTTGTATCACCTGATATGCGTTCATTTCGCTCTTTCTCGATGAACAACGCCAAGGACGACGGATTGGTGAGATCGAGTACTCATTTCAAGAGCAATAAAGAACAACCACTCGTCTCTTTAATATTATGACGCAGTATTTCTTCCCGGAAATATTTTGCAATCCAAATAGGCACTTTAGCTTATTGAGTACTGTAGTTTATTTCGAGAAAAAAGGAAGTGAGTGGAACGGATTTACCACTTCCACGTCTACTTATTTACCCTGCCGCCCTTCGGCGTTTGGCACTTTATGATCCTCATGATTTCTTCAGACCATGTGAACTATTACTATTCTGCTCATACATTATGAAAACTTATCTCTTCCTTAAATACGAACATGTAAATGGGAAATTTTACATTACGGACCAGTTTCGTACGTATAAACTTTTGATCTTTGAGCTACTATTTTACTGGACAGCAATCGTGTAGAATACTCCAAAAAGTGGGAATAAGAAATAAAAGAGTGAAACTCAACTTGATTACTTCATTTCTTCTGTTAACTTGTCTCAAACATTATGAGTAATCGTAATTAAACTTTAATCCCATGGTTAAGTTATTTATCGAAATGTTCCATTTCGTGGAGATGCGCACTTTAGCAATTTCTGAGGGAAAGCGAAAACCTAGTTCTTTTCACTCGTAGTTTCTAAAAGTTTTAAAAATTTCCCTTCTTCCACCAATCGATGAATGAAGACTATCAACTTATTCCCTGGCAAATGTTTTTATTTTAATCGAAACTCCAAAAGACATGCCAAGTATAAGAAGAAGAGTAGAAAACTAATTGAACGAGATCTTTACGATGAATACGAAGGAATTGATTGCATTCCTGTCTCCGATTATCCACAACAAAAACATCGATATATTTGAAACTTTTTGCCTAGTTTTTTCAAAAGAGGTTAAATCGATATCTCCATCCGAATGGTTGAGGTACACAAAAACTTAGAAAGCTCTATTCATTATAGAATACACTCCGCTTGAGATATTTCTCTGAAGACGTGTCCTCCTTACATTTCTTAATAATAAGAAAATTATAAAATATTTGTGGCCTTACAAATTATCGAATGAATTTAAAGTAATAAATCATTTCATAAAATTAAAATTCTTAATTTTTTAGGAAATTTCCATTTTGATTCTTACGTCTTTGATTACTATTTTCTTATTATTTTCCTCTATTTGTTTCCATTTCTTCTTTCTAGGTTAAAATTGTATCCTCATTACTCTCTTCTATATATTTAACGAATGATTTTTCAAAGCTTATTTACGGAACATTAAACGAAAAAAATTTAATTTGTTCTTCTGTAAACCTGGAGACACTATTTGGAGCATTAAAACACAAAAATATATTTAAATAAAACAACTAAGTTGCTGAAATTAACCAAAAAGCTCCAAATTACCAGAAATAACTTGACTCAAATGTAATGTACGTGCGAAGCACCTGAACTTACCAGTAGATCGGTTTCCAATGGACTCTGCACTGGTGCGCAATCCGCCATCAGAAGGACGGCTGCCACCAGAAGCACAAGCACAGAAACCTTCATTGCTCTGTAGATCAGCGACGTAGATCTCAGACTCAATGTGCCTCTTATTGTTCACCTTCCTTTTTATGCTCCGTGGATCGACGCCATTTCCCCTCAAGCATTACGATCGCTTGTTAGCCTTGCTCGGTTCCTCGGCCATTTTCCCTTCAGACGGCCTCGCCCTACGGAATTCATCACCCCCTTGGTGTCTTCCATTAACTTCCTCGTAGAGTTCTTTAATAACGCAAGAAGCAACTTACACGATATAGTGACCTGAGAGGATTTTCGATTTTTCTAGGAAAAAAAGTCTTCCTCCTCGGAATAGTATTTAGTCTGCGGCGATGGTGTTCAATGAGTTTCCCTTTTGAAAGCTCTTAGATTTGGTATGAGAGAGTAGTCGACTGAATGTATAGGTGAATGGAAACAGCCAAAATGAATGCGTTCACTGAATTGGTTACATATTCAAGCTAATGTTTATTCACCGAGTGTTTCATTGCATTGCTTTCTTTTTATCGACTTATATGTGTTTTAATTATTTCAAATCGGTAAAAAAATATATTTTTAACTATTTAAGAATGGTTTAGACATTGTTCAAAGTTTATCGCTGAAATTTATTCATACCCATTCATTTATCCATTTCCAAAGGAGAGCGAAAATTACGTCTTACGATTTAATGCTCTAAACAAAACAACGGATTTAACAGTTGATTTATATACGCTTTCGAATGGTTATTAATTTCATTTGATTTGAAAATGATAAATAAGGGGATACTGAATTTGTACATAGTTTACATAAAAGTCTCAGAAAAAATAAGGATTCGATCCGAGAAAAATCAAGTCAAAGTTTTGTTAAGTAAAAATATTTTGCTGATAACTAATCCTCGCATTTTCCAATTAGAGAAACAAATCGGTAATCACATATTACTACTGAATGTAGTTCATAATGGACAGTAACTCAAAAAGGTTCAAGGAAAAGAGAAAGTTTAATGTGAACAAAAGCTCTATTATTGCGTGATATTACTACTAAACAGGAGCGAATTAACTCACATACTTTTATTGATAGTTATAGATATATAGATAGATACTTCAACAAATATCTTGATTATTTATCACGGAAATAATATCTAACGAATTCATAAATGCCTATTGTTTTCTAATCATCGCATGTGTAGACAATGTACGTGAACGGCCTTACGCAAGTTGATTTCGATGAAATCAGTTTCCTTATGCAGACAGACTTCGGTATGTAATTTTTGAAGAGCAATGTGATGAGTCTCAAGGAAATTGAATGATACATATATTCCGAGAACAATATGATCGTTTAGATTATTCCCTTCTAATTAAATATTAGCTATTATTATTCATTAGTTAGTGGCTAGAAGTAAACTTTCGGGAAATTCCAGGAAGAAAAGCAAAATGGTTCTATTTTTAAATTATAGGGAATACTTATGAGTTTTTATTGTGGTTAATTACAGTAAGTGGTACGGAATTCAATTTCTTAGAAAATGTTTATGAGAAATTTGAAGATTATTTTCTTTCATTGACATAGTACTAACTGATTCCTCTTATACTTGCTAATTTCCTCTTATTAAATACTTATTTTTCTCTGCTGATATATGGAACTTTATATTCATTGAATATTTATTATTTATATCATATTTCAGTCAAATTTTAGCAGTTTTCCATGAAGATGCACACACACATGTGCATTGAAATATTTCCTTAAGATTGTCTTTGTGATAACTGAATTACTGAAAAAAATAATTTTTTTTTCCATTTGCACTGTTTTTTATGGAATTATATTTTAGCGAATATTTACCAATATATGTTATTTTCTGCAGCTATAAAAGAAAAATCATAGATGAAAGGAGTTTATAAGAGCATTTGCTTTGTATAGAGTAAAATATTTTCTTAAAAAGATGTATCCATATCTTTTAATTATAGACCTTACATTGATGACGAAAGGAAAATGATTATAAATTTGAAAAGCAATATAAGCAACTTAAAAACAATCAAAGGCTTCATTAGTTATTGATTAATAAATTAGTGGATTGTAGAGTGCAAGCTTTTATTTGAACAGCCGAGGTATATAATTATCCTAAGAGAATGCAAATGGTATTGATTGGACCAGGAAATTGCTTGGGATGGTTGCTATAACAACATTAGAAAGTTTGCTGTTTCAATATTTGCCTGCAAGTTCTATTCCAGAGACCGTACTTTCCCTCTTTCTTTTTTGACAAATCTTAAGCAGTTTCAAATTTGGAAAGTCTGTTAACATCAATTAATTTTGTCAATAATTTTGATTGTTAGACCTTCAATTTCCAATACTTATATTTTTTAAATTTACTTGGATTCTATTTTAGATTTATGATATTGTGGAAAATGTCCTAGATTTGTTCTTATCATATAATTGGTTATTATTCATTTTTAAGTTTTATTTTTTTCAGTAGGTATCTTTTTTTTAGGAAATCAAGGAAGTATCTTAATTTTAAAATGTTTATCTGTCTTGGTATCGATTCGCCTTTTTTATTTCACTTGCTAAGTTATTTCTTACATATATTGAGGAGGAATTATTGTGGCAGTAGATGTATTTCCAATGTGATTATATACTGATTGTCAATTTTTAGTAAATATTACTAAAAAGAATAGACTTATTATTTATAAACTTAGAAAGTATTTATTAGCTTAAAAAATTTGTCAGTCTTAAATTGCAGTACTCTGGAGTAAAAGCAGTATTACACATCCTACTCACACATTTTTATCCAGTTTCCAGAAGCTTATAGTGTACTTTTCATCATTATTCTCCTTATTTCCTTCCTCCATTTTAAATACAAAATATAAAAAAAAATATAAATATTATAAAAAAATACAAAATTGATACAATCTTCTCCAGTTTAATTTAACTCTCTAATGTTGGACTCATCTTGAAGATTTCTTTCTCATTCAACACTGTTTATGAAACTTCCATGATATTTTTCTCACTTACTCCAATATTTTCTATTTCTCAAAACTGAAAAATTTTCTCTCATTGATTCATTTATCCAATGCTGACATTCATTGCTTAGTATTTTGTCATTTACTTCTCAGCATCATCATTATATCACAATGGACAAGGGAACTTTAGGGGTAAGTTGGGCTCTCAGTTACAAATGGTCAACCTTTCCGTGGGATAAATTATTTGCACAATGGTTTTAAAATACCCTTATCATACACATCATTTGAGATATAATATAGATCAAATAAATTCAATATAGTGGGGATGAAATTTTCTTTTCTTCTTATACCATCTAATAGATCAAAGTTGAATATCTTTCAAAGTGTACATTATAACAATATTCATTCCAGCAATGAAACTTACCTTTCACTATTTATTTCAGACTTAACATCCATTTCAAAATATATTGTACATGGAACTATTTTCCTCTTTGTATATAACACTCTAAACCTGACTGATTCTCTTTGTTGAGAGTGATAGACTGACTCCATGTTGAGTAACATGCTATCATTGTGTATCATTATCATTATAATGGTTTAATTTGCAATACCTATCAGAAACTTAATTGTCATATGTGTTTTTGATTATTGCCTTTTCACTAGATATTTTCACCCAAACTTGATTCTGTAGTCAAAAAATCTGTCATCTAATATGAATAATATCACTATTGAAAAGAATAAATGGAAACTTTGTTTCTACCTTAGATGAAAATTTAGTTTGTTACTGCAGAGCTATTAGATGATAGAAACTTTTTTTAAGAAATTACTATCCCTTTTATTGGACCACTAACATTATTTTATCATATCAATCAAATAAAAGGAACAACTTGGCTGCTTTCATTATGAAAAGTGGAGAATGATCTCATCACTTTGGAGTTTTCTCTTAACTACTTACTTTTTATCAAAGACAGTGTCATTTTTTTATTTCTCTCAATGATGGCTTTGGGAGTGATAAAGAAAAACAAAAACATCCTAAATAACTTTTTCTTTATCTTTTCAATTGCATTTCTTTGATAATGTTGTTAGAAATTATAAAAAAAGTTTTAATGCAAACAATATGAAAAATTTTTATGCCAAACTAGAGCATATGAGTACTTTGAGTACACCGTTCATTTCATACTAAATAAATTGATCAGAGTGTAAGTGAAAATTTTCTTTAGCAAAAATATTAAATGATTCAGAATATTAGAAGAATAATTATCATACATGATTGAAGCATTTTAAATACCCTATTATCAAAAGTTGATTTAAAAGAATGATATTTTAGAAGTACTACCAACTTCAGATACAATACAAAAGATTTAAGCAAAGCATTTGTAGTAATAAAAATTCTTTGATCCACTATATTGCCATGAGTCTGCTTGAGATTTTACTAACCCTTGATCCTCACCATAGGAATTTTAATTTTAATAATGGGTTATATTTATGCCATGGAGAAAGTATGAGCAATTCTGAAACAGCTCACTCATTAGAAAGTATGTGACCAAAATGCACTTGTGGAAGTTACATCACCTTGAAATTTATGAACTGAAAATTGTATCATATTGAATATCTCTAAAACAAACAGAAGCTTATTAAATACTTTACACAAGATTATTTTAAAATAAATTCAAGGATGTAAATTTGCTGATATAAGATTAGAATTGATTGAATTAGATTAGATCAGATTAATTAATTAAGATTAGAATAGATTGAATGTATGGATAAAACCACAAATTAAAATTTTAATATGGAAAAATTAAAAATAAAATAATTAAGAAATAACTTTTCTACATTAAAAAATCAATTACCATATATAAAATAATATTCAGAAGTAGTACTGTCATATTTTAAAAAAATCTCTTGTACTACATAAGTTATATTCTTTGTGTTTTATTGATATTAAGCTTGGAGTAACCCTTCAACCTGTACAAAAATAATAATAAAACCCATTAGGGTAATTATCTTGCGATAAATAATTGATACAATTACCATATATATAATTGAATAGTCTCTACAAAATAAATACTATTTAGCATTTTAAAAACTTTCATATTTTGAAGAGCTCATAATTATTTCAAAGAAAAATATACTTTTATCAAGAAATTCTTGTTACATCCATTTTTTATGAATTTAAATTGAAGATATGTCCCAAAACAGTATTTGCATCAACAATTAAATTTATTCAGAGTAGAAGTTCAAGGAAATGTCTCATTATATAGATAATATTACTTTCACTCTCATTTGGTACTTAAACATCATGATTCAATAGCATATATTTGCTATAAAAACTTTTCCCTCATCACATTGTGTAATTAATTGTTTTCTAAAATTTAAGGAGAAGCTAGATTTTCACAATAAATATTCATTTGAGATTAAATACTTCAATGATGCTAATTTTTAGTAGAATATTACTCTGAAAATTAAGCTTATCAATATAATTTATAGCTGCATTAAGTTTACAAAATTTTCTAAAATATCATCATCAAATCTTAATCAAGAGTTATTATGAGCAAATAACATTATTTTCCTTGTCTACTTCGATATTTAAAATCCAATTTCATGGATTGATGACTTTTCCTGTCTCACAACATGTACATATCACAGAATTGTAAACAAATGGAATGGAATAGTCTCCTATAATTCCTAGTCCATCTGGGACTTCTCTTAATGCTTCTAGAGTCTCCGTAAGGTACCCTTATCCTCCTGTTCCTCAGCTAATGCGGATACAGCTGATTCCTCTCTTCTCTTTTGAATACGGTTCTGTCTATTGGTCAGAAGAGTAGTCACTGCCTGCAAAGCCTGAATTGGAATCTGCAAAATCATAATAAGCTATATTTACTTTTCAATTTAGTTAATAGATTGATTGATAGGATTAAATATTCCGTCTTCAAATTTCTAATAGAGAATTATAGTAATGTTATAAGTAATTTAAGATGCTGTGAGCATTAAAAGTGTTTGTTGTGGACAGAAATATACTTTTCGGTATGTGACAAACAGTAAATATTTTAGGATATCTTTATAAAAAGATATACAGAAACCTATTTTCCAATAGAACAAATGGTAGGTAGAAATACAGAGTGATAAAAGATAGCTAGAATTAAAAAAACATACGTTATTTTTTTAAACTAAGAAATTTATTATCTTTGCTATCGAAAGGAAACAGTAATAAGAGCAGAAGTATAAACATTGAAGAAAAAAATGTCTATTTTTTATGTTTCAATTCCGTTACAGATTCACAAATTCACACTCTTTTAAAGTAATTGTACATTTAGTAATTATTTTAGGTAAAAATACGATTTCTGAGGTTTTTTACCTGTAGTACATCCTGTAGAAATTGACCTCTGTCAGAGGCGTAGGTCGATACTGACTGCCTGACGATTCGATTTCCCTGTGAAATCAACCATTAAAACATTCATTAAATCTTTACAAGTTGTATTATAGGATTTTTTCTCAATATTCTATACTCATGTGAAAGTGCAAGTGAATATGAAATAAAGGATAACGAGATGCCTAAGTAAACTACAACTTCATATTGTTGATCTGACCCTTGAATAAGGATTATATGATTAATCATTTCATCTTGGTTGAACGAGAGGAAACAATGATTTTTTTATTCACAAACTGCTTGTTCATTGGAATGGAAATTGAATAGCGAATTGAAGTAATATAAAATACGCGTTAGTAACGAAATATTTACGGAGAACTTGAAGGACCAAAGTAAAAAAAGGGTTCATTTCATCTACTTATATCAAAATGATATCAGAAACAAAGAAATCAAATATCTTTACGGAGTTTATCTCTAAATTTTGTGATATGAGCTCCATTAAGAAAGAAGATGTAAATGAAGTATATTGATGTTATCATCATGATATTAACATAATCCTACGTTCTCATTTTAATCGCTTATACCTTTCCCATTGATACTTTTTTCGTCCCTCAACTAAGAGGATTAAATACTAAAGATTTATGCAACTGCTCGTACCGATTAACTTCCCCCAAGACTATACTTAATTATTTCGTTTCGAATATCTAACGCTAGTCCACAACAATAATCATAATCACAAATATAATCGATATTTTTCCTACGAAAATCTGCCTGGCGTAAATCTACTTTCTCTATCAACATAGATGGTTTCTAATTATGTGACCTGGAAATTATCAGGAAGTGGCATATCTTGGGGCAATTCTCAGCAGTCTTCCGCATCAAACGTCGACACTAATAAAACCATGACTATAGAAGAAAATTTCTTATTCCGGATGTAATTCTTAGTGTTGCTACATTCACTGAAAGTTGGGATTTATCAAAAACAAGTCGCACAACAATTATGAAAGCCTCTCAATTGGAATCAATAAAATAAATTCTAAGTCCTTGTACATCTTTTAACCGAAGTATAGTCTTAATAAGTACTATAAACTGAAACTCGGGAATCAATACGACCAAAATAAACAGATTATAAAAGCTTCATAGGTCGGCGCAGCGATTAAACAATATATCCGCAACTGTTAACATCACTACCAATTTTCTTAATTTCATTATAGATTTTTGCCGCATTCCTATATTTTTTTGATGAAATGATAAGTGTAACTAGTTTTATTTTCTTTTGTATTTCATCATTTTCCCTTCAAATTTAAATTCTACAGAATTTAGTCTTCAGAATGTCTGTCAAATTTAAATTACGTGTTATATATATTAATGATTTAAATTAGAAGCAGATTCATCTGAATAAGCATAAGCATTGGAATTACGAAAAATCAATTTTTAAAGGTAAAATTTCATTCGATCATTTTGGTGGACAACAGTCAAAGTGACTGTGACCTTTACCATTCGCCGAAGTTCTCTAAAACCAAAAAGTTGTAAGAAATAGGTATTGCGGCGGATAGGTAAATCTTCCTTCAGTTTCAGGTAGATTTGGAAAGGGAAAAATTAATTTCACCATTTTAATTTTATTTACATTTTATGTTCTTTTAACTACATTTTTACTATTCGTAGAGCTATACTCACATTCTGCGGCATACATAAGTTAGTAGAGATAAGGGCTGCAGCTAACAGCAGTACGAAGGCACTTCTTGTTAGACTCCTCATTCTGTGAAAGAATGAAATGACGAATGAAAAAACAACAATTTTAGATCCTCTTACATAGTAACTCACCCATAAAGTGTAATTTCCAATGCATGATAAAACTAAGATGTTCCCTATACTTCAAATATATTGTATAAATGCTAAATATATAAGAAATATACGAATATTAAAATAGTGATAATTTGTTTCACCATTCACTCTAAAATACCGTCTAATCCATCAACTATGTAAAAATTCAATCACGCGAGACCAATAACTGGCTCAAACAGAAACCGAATTTATTCATAGCTTTTTATCTATTATTATCTTTATATTTTTTCATATCTCTATGTGGAAGGATAACTAAAAACCCATCCGTAGAAAATAAACCGCCGTATTCTTATGATAAAATACTTCAAACTCTCAAATAATTTAATTAAATATTTTCAAGATTGTCTCCCGAGAATTTATTAATGCTTTCGACAGCCAATACGTTTCTTACTGACGATATTACTATTACGATATTATTGGAAGGCTAAGAGATTATAAAACAGATCTTTATTCACAAACGAAGAAGCTTAAGGTTTATTGTATTAGTTTCACGAATATCGAAACATTTAGAACTATCGAAAACATGTTTTCTTTTATCTGGAATAATTAAGTAAGTGTGTATGACGGAAGTAAACACAAATCTCTTAAAAGCTTACCTTTATGCTATTCTTTGCTGTGGTCTCTTGAACTTTGAATAACCTCTCAGCTCTCTCTCTTCAGATTTGAAAATCCCTCCTCCGACTATAGTAACTTGCTTTTATAATCGCACACCTTTCACAGGACGTAGGAGTGCCGTTTTCGCCAAAGAGGTAGGGCCATAGACTTTCACCTCCCAAAAGAAGGATGTGTTGAGATTGACTCACTGAGATTATGCAACCGATTTATTATTAAATAAGGGCTTTCTCTGAACCAATTCGCATCTAGAAAATAAATACGAACGAATTGAATTTTTACATGCGTTATTTTGCTCTTAGAAAAGCGATTCCAAAGTGTTGGTCGAAAATTTGCTTTCCAAGAACCTTTCTCTTTAGCATAAAAAGGGAGAGACTCACAATTCGGCTCCTGTAATACATTATAACACTGCGAAGAGAACGAATTCCGATGTTTTCGGAGAAGCGAACGGAAATGATCGAATGAATTTTCAGATCAATTGGGAAGAACTCCTTCAACTCTACTAAGAAGGGCTTTAAAAGTGGCTGAACTCCATTTTGAAATGAAATAATTAACTATAGAAATATAAGATCTTTAGGTCCTTATTCAGGCGAGATTGATGCTGAAAATCTCTTCTCCCATCTAACCTCTTGCAAATCACAAGGAAGATTAAATAAAATTGATCATAATAAGAATTATATGAAAAATTTAAGTGGATATGAAAACCTAAGAAAATAACTAAGGAAAAATATCGCAGGAAAATACCCACAAAGAAGGGAGGATGTCAAAAACCTGGACAAACCTACAGATGGAATTAACTAAAATAAGCAAAGAAAAGAAGAGAGCTTAAAATAGAAGTAAAAATATCAAAAATAACAATATTATACTTATATATAACAACACTTGAAGGAGCAGTAAAGAGTTGATCTGTGCTGAAGAGATAAATGATGATGAAGGTTGCAGAATATTAATTGGTAAATATAATTATATATAAAATATATAATTATATATAAAATATATTATTATATATAATATATATGATTATCTACAGCCTTTTCCAAAATTCTAGGCTGTAGCATCGTACGCAGGTCCACTTCTCCGCAAAATCCACAGAAATTTCGCCCGAACGGATAAAATTAAGATTTTCAGCTTAGCGCGTTCGATTTTTTCCTAAAATTTTGGTGAAATTTGGATAAAAAAGGATGATTCTACACATTACTGAAGATTTTTAATCTTCATAACAAAAGGAATAAAGTTTCTAGCGGAATGAAAAAATAGTTGCCTTAATGGCCAAGAATATTATTAAAATTGCTGCCATTCCTTTCATCCTATACAACATAAAATGCTAGTTTTTCTTCTTAGATTACTCTTTGTATCTAATGAATACATAAAACTTACATTTTACTTATTTTCAGTAACTATATCGTAGTAAAAGATAATTTACGTGGAACGTAATGTCCGATTAAATGACTCCCACGGAGAGACTAGGTTATCGAAGTTATCATGCATTTATTTCTCCGTAAGCGGGAAGCACTGACAGATTTTGTGGGAAGGACAATAGTAGATGAGCAAGACATTTTCTTTTGAAAGATGGAAGTGGAAGATTTTATTTGAGGTGGAGGAGCAATCCGGAGCATAGTAGCAGTTATAATAAATTTTTTGTGAAACATCACCGTTCTGTGATTGGGATTAGTAAATTGTATTTCCCTTCAGTATTGCAATTATGGATTCTAACCTAACGAGTTCAGAAAAGAGATATTCAGGAGATTGCCTTTGCAAAACAGTGTGAGTTAACGTTACAATATGAAGTTGTCGTTTCTAGTTTGATTCAATCTAATTTATTAAAATCATCGGAAATATCGTTGAATTTTCTCAAATGAAAAATAAAGCGAAGAGACGCATTCTGAACACGTTGCAGCTTATAAACTAGATCTTTTGATAGGTCTTGGTAATCAAAGTGGAGCATGATCAATGAATTTACTAGCTGCAATTCAATTGAAGGTGTTAAGACACTTACTAAGCATCTCAAGGAATGAATAGCGGAATAGTTTTTTGAATATTTTCACGACATTTTCGGACGACGTCAAATTATTATTAAAATAAAGACCGAGATTATTTACAGAATTACAGAAAATGACCTCAATAAAAAATAACATATCCATAATACAAAATAACATATTCATCTTCCAATCCAAATGAGCACATACACTCCTTGTTCGCTCTGACAGGAGAGCGATCCTTGTAGTTAATAATTGAAATGATGAAATATTGGAATATTCAACTACAATTGTTATCTTAAAATAAATCTTGCTGCCACATAATCTCTTTCATTTTATGAAAGATCTGGTGAAATATTGTAAGGTATACACTTATGAACTAAATTGTCAATGAACAAATTAAATATGTGTAATTTTACGCTGATAAATCACAATACTAAGTATTTGGAGTTGAAAAAACGTATTTATTTTTCTCCAGGCCACGTTTTGGATACAGCCAGTTGAAAGTGGATGTTCGTTCAGGTCTATTGTTGAGAAGTACACTGTGCGTAATTGTCCAAAAACTGGATTTTTGCGCGGTCTGTGTTAAATGTGATAAAAGTTATTTCAGGAATTTGAGAGCGTAATATGCTTATTATCAGCAAATTGCAAGAAATGCAGCTACTTCTGGAGAAAATATTTCATTTCTTAGTATTTTAATCTCAAAGAGAAAGTATATTAACATTTTAAAATATTTAATAAAACGTCGAGATGTAATGCAGAAATCAAAGAAAAAAATTGTGATTTTATAAAAAGCAATATGAAAAAAGTGATCGCCCCACTCGAATATCGCCTCAATAAACAATTAAATTTATTTCTGGTGCTCTTTCTTCAAATGCTACTGATCGCTTTCTTCCATTTGAGGAACGTATTCACAGAAAAACGGCATCGTGAAACTCCTCTCGCATGGAGAGTCGTTCAAAAAGCCCTCTCTGTGCATCGTGCCGCAATCTTCATTTCCATACGATTGATTTGGCTCTCCTTCGCCCCAATTCTCATATCCAGTGTATTTCAAAGGTTCACCTATATAAGGAAAATAAATACGATTTAACAGTAAAGACATATAGTACTTTGAGAATTGCTATGGATAGTCATTATAGCAACATTAGAAAGCTCACTTTTTTAAATTCAAAAATCATTCTGAAATTAATTACCTCGAAATTCCATTTGCTCCAAAATAAATTAAAAATAAAGTTGGATTTGATAATCCAATACTAATTATCTGATAAGAAAATTATTGTAGAAATCAAGTTGCGTTTGAAAATAAAATCAGAATTATAATTGGAATTACTTGTAATATTTTTTGAGAGGAATTAAAATAAATAATCCAACTTTGACATTTTCAACCTTAATTTCTAGAAAAATAGTTGAACCGACATCTGAAATTTGATGCATGAATTTCGGTTTAAATTTTACAGAAATGATAAGGGAAAGATAGAACATTCGGTACTTATTTGACGCCTTATTGAAACCTCCATTTTGCGATTAATTTTCACAGAGAGTATATAAATATACAAAGAAGTATATATTCATGTGGCAAGGGGTGAAATTGCAAAGTTTAAATATATCTTATATATATATTAGATAAAATACTCACCAAATATCGTTAAGAATTTCCCTTCTTCCTCTTGATCGTGATATCCGAGATAAGCATACCTAAAAACATCCGTGTGTCTAGCGTAAATTGATTTCAGAACTTCCATCTCTTCCTCGGAATTTATGATTGCTAGATGTGCCCCATCATCTGCGCAGGTTTGCATGGCTTGGCTGTATTTATTCGTGCCTTGTGGATAAAATTTGTAGTACCCAACTCCGGGAAAGTACTCGTAGCCAGCAGGCGATGACGGAGGGACTGAAAAAATGTCAAATTATCTTCAAGATATTTCAAATAAAAACCCGGTTCAATGAAAATGTCAAGTTTTGAGAATTTATAGGTGGTTTTCAATATCTCATACTAGACAATACAGAATTATTTTGTAAAAATGTTATCTAATGAGAGTGATACTTCATAGAATAAGCAAGATGAATTTCAAAACGAAAAGTATCATTTACACATTTTAAATACCTCTTCTTTTCATCGTGAGTTAAGTATTGGATTACATTTTATACTTACCAGTGTAAATGCCGTTGATAATTAACATTTTTCTCCCGTTAACTTTTACTGTATTAGTCCACACCTCCAAGACTGCGTTGTCTGGCAACGTGCGCGAAGAATCTTTCAAAGTCCACTCGGCCAAATAATGACCAGACTCATTCCTGTGAGCGCGAATGGTCAAATCTATGTCATCGGGAAGATCCGGGGGTCGTATCATCAATTGTGATGTCAATGGAGCAAATGAAAAGGCTACGAGCAAATAACGATAGAACTGCAGCATTTTGGTTAATCACTTGTTCTTCGAGCAAAAATGTAGAATCTATAGTTTACCCTCTTATATAAGCTAGCAAAAATGATTTAGAAAGAACTTCCGAGAGACGGAAATAAGGATAATGAATATTTGTGGTCATGACTTCCCTCATTTTCAGGATATGATGTTAAAATGAATGTGACAATTCTATTCCGTCGACTCTAAAATTGAAATTAATTTTATGATTTCTGTAATTACTACTGTTAGCTGTGAAAGTACTAAAAATAATGACATTTTTTATAATTTCCGTATAACTTAACTGGATTTCTAAATTTCAATTTCCTGACATTAAACGTTTTCCGGGTGCATAAAACTTCTCGAAAGTGAAGCTTCCTCTTTAAAGTAAATCCAAAGGAAGATGTGTATGAAATACATTTGGAAGGATACTGCCTTGCCAACAAAAACATTGGACATAAAACATCTTCATTTACTCGAATATTATTAAAAAATTTATAAAGAATCGCTCTAAACTTTCATAGTAGGCAGTTGATACAGGCACTTCAATAAATGCGCCGGAATTACTTTTGAATTAGTAGCTTATTATCTGATTGTGAGATGGAAAATTCTGACAGTTGAACGAGGCTAGACCAAAAAATTAGCATTAAAGAAGTTAGTTTATGATAAATTAAACTACACCATTATAAGATAGTACTTCAAACAACAAACATATCACTACATAGTCTCAAATGTTATTATCTTAAATGTTGAAATTTCGGAGAATGACTATTTAATTAGTAAAAATACAAGTAAAATGAAAGGTTTGATCTGTCATCTCCGGTAGGACTTTTTTTTCTAATGAATATATTTTCGGTCATTCATTCTATACCATAATCACTCTCAATCGATTATTGATGATTTTGGACGAACACGTATTTTCTATGAAAAACTATTAGTCTTTTTGGGATAGCATTTTGTAACTCACTCCTCTTGATAAACTTTGACAATTCTGAACATTCGTAACTGATTACCAACTGATGAATCCTTAATTCAGCGCTATTTATTTGTTTCCTTTTACGCCTCATCATTTATTAAATATTGCTAGACCATTACTGATAGATTGTTCATTGCCTTCGAACGAACTATTAAGTTTCTGAACATCTGCCTTCAGTAATTTTGTCTTCTCATGAGTCGAAAATCAGAGATAATTATAAATACCAACGAAATACTGCTGATGTTAATCAATCCCAGTTCAGTCAAAAACATACAAGTTGTTCTAATTAGAGGATAATTTAATTAAGAATATTAATAAATATTGCTTACGAATTAGCTTTTATTATATTGAAGATTGAAATAATAATATATATGCTGTTTTTCTTAGAGCGCTTGAATAGAGCATCTATCGTTATGTTCCCCCGTAACTCTCATCCATTCAATGAAATATAAGTACTTATACGCAAGGGATGGATAAGCAATAGCCTATCTCATCATCTCTTATCTTCCATTGTGAGAAGGATTTAAATTACGCGTAACATTTGTAAATTAAATCGATCATATTCTCTTTCATCATCATTCAATCCGCAGATTGTTTTTCTACGGATCTCCCTTCCTACCTATCTAATGCTTACGTATATCTCCCAAGTACATCTTTTATTTGATGTCAATATTTCTTAGGTCTTCTTCTTTCCCTTCTACTTTGCCTTCAAAAGGTTTCTAACAACTTCATTTTGTCTTAGGAGATACCTGATTTATCAGGTTCTTTTTTACTGGATGATGCTCCTCGTTGTTTATTCTATTTCTTCGTTTATTATCATATCTGTCAATTTGATCTTCAGCATTCGCCTTCAGCCTATGTTTCAAAGGTTTGTATTCTCCTCAAGTCCGCTTTTCTAATGGTTCATGTCTCTGATTTATAGAGTGCTAATCTCCACACGAATGTCTTAGGATAATAGTGAATATCCTTGAAGAATATCTCAGTTTATTCTTAATACGGGAATATATTTATTTGTGGGCGCAGAAAATATTTAGTCAAATACTTAAAATGTAATGTGTAAGTATATAAAATGTGCCTTTTTTGTTATATTTCATTTATGTTTATTCGCATTGGCTACGATATGCGCAACCACGTAACTTCTTAACTATTCTTAGGGCAAATGTTTTTAATGCTTCTCCCGTTCTGAAGTTGAAATCCTCTTGATATCGTACTCGCCTGCAATTCAAATACTAAGTTTCATTAAAGTTACTGACTATAATAAACTAATTTTAGAACATTTAATATGACTCACGTTTTTTTGTAGGTTTTTATCAGATTCACGGGGTGATGACTCCGCACGGAGGCACATATTTACCTCCATTTATGTGTATTTCTTTATCGTTTGTAAAATAAACTCCTTGTTATCTTACTTTAACAGTTAAAATCGACTCAATTAACTAATGCCCGTAGTTAGCGCACTTATGACATTATGTAACGTAATAAGATTTCGTGTGGTTTTTAAAATTTTAAATATCCTTGTTCGCAAAAATACATTCTGTTAAAAGGTTCCTGGAAACAATAGCTTGTATAATAGTTCAAGGACCAAGAACCCCAAAAATACCAAAGATTAGAATTCGTTGAACTTCTTGTTGGCTATCAAGCAGATAATATCTGAAGAACGTTAACGCTCATTTGTGACATAATTTCTAGGCATTTAAAAAGAAACGATAAGATACGGCAAAAGAGTTTGATAACTACTTTTGATAACTTCCCGAAATGTAGAGAACACGGTTACTTTCATGATAAAGCAATACTGAATCATATTTTTACCACGAATCCTCGTGCGTAACTAATAGTAATTCATTATTATTGATGGATGTATCAAAGTACGTGAACAATATTTCGTTTAAAACCACTTTCAATTACTCCTCGCTTATCATGGAATAAATATAATTCCAAATTTTTCAAGGGAATCAATATCATCGTTTTGATGATCTTAGATACCTCTTTCTCTCCAGTCATGATTTGTGCATTTTTTCTATCGAATGCTAATGCCTAGCGTAAATAAAACAATTCTCTAAAAATAAAATATCACTGGGAAATCAATGATAATAGGCAATTAGTAATAAATTAATCAATGTTCATAGACTACGTGTAACATACGCAGGCTTCTCAACTTCCACATCGCATTAGGTCTATTTACGATTAGTTTTTCTCAACGTTCGTAACAAACTTCGCTTCATGATGTCACCCACCAGGTGGTGCTTCGGCAGTAGCGCATTCAGCCATATTATGGATAGTTGTCAAGAACGTTTGAGTCTATTGAAAAGGGCGTGCAACGGCGTTATGTAAAATTCACTTTGTGCCATTAACGTTAATTAATAAAAATTAAGTATGTTTTACACAAAGGGTAAAATATTATCACCTGGGCAACTCAGACGTTTAGGTGAACATAAATATCATTGTGCAAGTGATAGTTTGCTAGATCCGTGGCTAAACCCATGGTGGAGTTGGCTGGTTACCAAAGTACCCCTGTCTGTGGCACCTAATACTATCACCGTGGTCGGTCTTGCTGTAAATATTTTGACCACTCTGATCTTAATTTTCTATAGCCCTGATGCTAAATCCGAGGTTAGAAAATCAATCTGTCCAAGGCATCTGATCACTCATGCAAAGTTTTGGAATTCATATATGTATTCTTCTTATAGGCACCGCGATGGGCATTCTTTATATGTGCATTAGGTTTATTTATATATCAAAGTTTGGATGCAATTGATGGAAAGCAAGCTAGACGGACAGGCACATCATCTCCGCTTGGAGAATTGTTTGATCATGGTTGCGACTCCATCTCTACTGGTAAGTAGCTATTTAACCGAATAATGTTACTTTTAGCAACAATAAAATTGTTTCTAATGTAAGCTTTTATTAATGCGTCCTTCAATCTATTATTTTCAGTTTTTGTTGCCGTATCAGCGTGTATATCGGTGCAGCTGGGATACTATCCTACTTGGATGTTTTTTCAATGTTTCTGTGCGATGGCCTTGTTTTATTGTGCTCATTGGCAGACTTATGTTTCTGGTTAGTCTACCTTATTTAATTTCTATCTAATGTAAATTATATAATATCCTGCATTTTCATTAATCTATATCTTTTTTGTTTTATATAGGGAAGTTGAGATTTGGAAAAGTTGATGTTACAGAAGCCCAAGTAACTATTATGTTAATACACCTCATTTCCGCAGTATTTGGATCTAGTATTTGGAACACTAAGGTAATTAGTTGGATACATATACCAAGAGATTCTACCCTTTGAGTTTTTTAAGATATTTTTTTCTCCCAGAAAAAATTTCAGGCGAAAGTTCCAAAAATATACAGCTGTCTGAATGGATTTTCCAATTTAGGATATCAGAAGATATAATTTTCTTGCCATGTAGATTTAGATCTAAGGAAATATTTTCCCTACTAATCTGAAAACAACTTCAACTATATTCTTGATTCATGGTAAAGGTTGTATAATATTTAAATTTTTAAAATTGTGCCTATTCAATTGCTCTAAGTTCAATAATTTCCTCTTGTTATGAATGTGGTAGATTATAATGAGATTACCGAATGTTGGAGGAAATAAATATATATAATCATATTTTACTATCTGTTTACAAAAGAAATTAAATATTCAAATTGCCATACTATGAATTAATTGACATCAACTTCTCTTTTAAGTTAAACAGGTCATAAAATCAATTTTTTTCCTTTTATTACATACCCAATTTATTAGTATGAACTATATTTGTACAGTTGTCATCCATCTTGGCTGAAAATAAGTTTCTGTTCAAAATAATAGAATATTGAAGTGATTTATATAACTCTTATGTCTCCAATTCTATCCGAAAAGTTTAAAACTTTTTTTGCCTGAAGAAATACTCTATATTATTGGCCTTCATCTAGTATAGATGGGAGGAAGAAAATAATTTTCAGCCAAGATTGGCTTGAATAAATGGTTTATGGTAATAAAAATTCCTTGTGCAAAAGGTTTAATGATTACATATTATATAAATCATAATAGAATCCTGTTGTAGGTTTGGTTTGTTTCTTTAAAATGTGTTTGAGATTTAGGATAGTGTTATCAACATTTCATTAGATAGCATATTTCATAACATTTGTTTTTGTATTAAAATAATTTGTTGCATAAAATAGTGTGAAACTACATAGTGCTTAATGAAATATCCATTTTACTAGTAGTATTTATAAGTTTTTGTGTTATAGTTGTGTATAGTTATTTTTTATTTACATTCATCATAAATTCTAATTATCCGTTCGTTCTGCAGATGGAGATATCAGGAGATTTATCGTATATTATGACTCGTAAAATGGTAATTTTAAAATTAAGAGCTCTCTCATCACTTTATTAGAATTTGTTCTAGAATAAAGTTACATACATTCATATATAACAGTTGCATTTTTAATCTTTTGTGTTTAATTAATTAAGCTTTTCAGGGTATCTGTGAACATATTTTCTTTGTTTGAGTAATACTTTCTTAAATATTCTTGTCATAAAGATCATAATTTCTTGAAAATATCTTCCCTAAGCTGATTCAATGCATTATTTTTGAAGCTTTTACTCCGCAATTCAATGGTATCTCTGTTTTGAAATCGGTCATGGTTATGGATGTTGATGTCTTCTTTCTGAAGAATAACTTTCTTACTAATATGTTTAAACTCAGAGAAGAAATGTAAATATCTGATGTATCTAGGTTTATTTTTATTAATATATGTATAAATCCTTTTATAACAGGAATATTCTAGGACTCTTAATCTATTAATAGATTGTCAGTGGATAAAGCCTTGCTGTTGTAACAAGATACTTAATTTTAATTGTGTCAATGACATACATTTGATAAAATTAGTGTATTTACACTCATATTATTTATGTTTTTTTTGATAGAGTGCTATATCGTCATTCAGTGGGATTGTACCAACAGAGTCATTTCTCTAAATTATCAATCTATCAAATGTGCAGGCATGAAATCTATTTAAATAAATTTAATCAATATAATAATTATATTAATATATTGATAATATTAAATAGGTCAATATACAGATTATATTCATAATGCTTTATTAAAACAGTGTTCATTTAGCTTTATTTAGTGCAAAATATGGGCATGTATGGCTTTTGCATATATTGCAATGATATCTATAGAAGCTTATTAAATCAAGAATTGTGTAATGAGTAAATAGATAAATAAGAATGTTTCTCCAGATATTATGAATAGTTATTTTTCTTTATTTCAAGCTTGATTGAGAAATGATATATGTATTTATCAAATGATGCAATCGTCTTTAATTCATGTATACATTTGGAATGATTATTTATCATATGTATTATATAAAATCTATTCCGTATTCTATTCTAATATTTATAGATTTTACTTTAATAGTTTTAACAGAGTAATATCTTACCAGATGTATACTTTTAAATTTGTTATTAGCTATTTAAATAATGATATGAATTTACTTCTAGTTATATTATGTTCTCCTTCCCTATATGATGATATGAAGATATAATCGCAGTCATTCAAGTGATAATCATTCTTGTTTGATGAGAAGTAAAATGTGGGTGTGATCATTATCAAACCATGAAGATTATTATTAAAATTTTTAAATGTTAATGTTATATTAGGTAGTTATGGTTATTAAAAAAATTAAGTAACTATCACTAATATTCTGAGTGACTGAAAAGATTCTTTTAAGGTAGAAAGGTAAATTTTCGTGAAATCCCAAGCTTCTCGAATAAAGATTTTATGATATAAAAGTATGAATGAAAGATGTATTAAAAGTCGGTCTCAATCATTGGTTGGTTACTCTAATAGGTCATTGGCTTCTGTGGAACTTTTGGATATAAATTCATAATTAAAACTTTTTTATAATATATTTTTGCTGGTTCAATAAGAAATTTCATATAAGTTGCTTAAATGTTTTTATAATGTTTAAGTATATCTTCATTTTATTCATTAATATCAGTCACTGAAGTAATTATCTTTTATTTTATATATCTTTATATCTATTCTTATTAGAATTTAACCATTAGTTTATTCATTTTAATTTGTTATATGAATATTTCATCTCAATTGGTACATATATTATCTGTAGATTGTGAATGGACAAAGTATCAAGAAAATCAGGTATTTGTAATTTGTCGTTTTCTATTAAAATGTTTTGGAAGTTTACTTGCTTATGTATTTTTTTTGCTTTAAATGATATTTTCAGTTACTCATTTTGTAACATGTTCATCAACATTATACTCTATTGATTGTTTCATTCCCCATATCAGATCCATTTGTAAACTCTGCATCTTTTTTGACAGATTCCATATTTAATGGTGGAAATTAAGTTACCTATGGCTGTATTCACATTTTCATGTGCTGCTGTAGCCTTTTACAATGGGTTTAATGTGATTATTTATGGTGGTGTAGGAAAAAATGGATCAACAGTTGCTGTAAGTGTTAATAAAACAGTCATATTTTAAATGATACTAACAAGTTTGTGTCAGTATGATCAATAAAATTTGTTCAGGTACTGTATGGGTCTGTATAATTGCACAAAAATGACATTTTCATCTATTGAATTTGAGCACGCAATAATTTTGTTCCATATCGAAAGATTTAATGTGTGGGCAAGACCTTTCATTTTAGCAAATGCATTACTTGATAATCTCTCTAAAAATTCATTGTTTTGGCATTGGTGTAACATTGGGATTATCTTCATTGTGATTAAAAGTGATGGTATTATGCATGAGGTCTATGGCAACAAGGTAACTAACAGGACTGATATTGCATGTTTTTTCCTTTGCTCAGCAGTTCCATCTCCAGCAAAAGTTTTAGTAAAAGAAAGATGTCCTTTTATTTCAGTATGGTTCAATTTAACAGAAGAAGGGTTAGAGGAATATGGCTATTGCCTTCCAGTTAACGTTTTTCTTTACTTACACACAAAAACTTCTAGGAAAAATCTAGGAGAGCAGACTACATAGGAACATCCTGACACTACCAAGGACGAATTACAAACAAGTTGAAATGCATGGTATTGTCTTGAACCAAACCCAGGTCTAATTTACACATGTAATCAATGAAATTGATAGAATTTTGTGAATTTATATAATCATCCTGCATTGATTTTATCATCCCAATGTTTATCACTCAACTTATTTTGGAATAATTTGTTTCTTTCCAATAGATTCCATTCACATCTGTGCATTTAGCTCAGGCAGTTTGTGCTGTGTTTTTTGTTAACTATGCCCATATATTTTTGGCATTCTGCCAAACTGTACTCACAGGTGGCGTAGGAAAAAATGGCTCGACAGTGGCTGTAAGTTGAACAATATTTTGACCAAAGGAGTGTGTTGGGTGTAATCTCTCTCTTCTAAACTCTCTCTTGTAGAAATGCATGAAGACTTTTTAATCAGCATTCTCATACAGGCTTGCTCCATCTCTTGGAAGTAGACATTTTTAGAAAAATTTAACCAATAGATTCTTGATATCTCTGTTAAATATCCTCCTTAGGCTCTTTCACAAGTGATTAAACAGCTCTGAATACACTGTCACTTTTTTCAATGTGTGAAAGGTTGTCCTTCCAATCTGTTGATATCTTAATATAACAGTTTCCTTTCATAAAGGTCTTCTTCTATTTACAAGCAGCTTCCATTTTTTGACATGGAAATGAAATTGATACCAATGTGTGTGGCTTTATTGGTTGCTCTTCTACTAGCTCAGTCAAACATTGTGGTCATATTCACTGGTGGTGTGGGAAAAAATGGGTCCACTGTGGCTGTAAGTCTTTTGTTTAGTTCTACCTTTTCTTTATGGTGTGTTTGCTTTGTTTTTTTTTTTCGTATTTCATTTCACTTGAATTCTCAGTACACATATGTTAGTAGTTCAGTTCATAAGTTTTGTTAACTGCATGTTCTGCATTTTCGATTTGGCGCTGGTGGCTTACTTTGTAGATTAGTTTATTTTGTCATGCTGACATTTTAACATTTTACTAAATGCCTTTTAGTTCCAAATCTGGTTTAAACTTTCAGTTTTATATTTTGTTGCTTTATCTATTTCAGGGCACAAGTGTTCTATCACCTGTGATTCCATTTGGTCTGGTGATAGTTCCTGCGTATATAATATATAGGAAAAGTATTGATGGTGTCTATGAAAATAATCCTGTGCTATACATTTTAGCATTTGGGTTAGTTACCTCCAAAGTTACTAATCGTTTGGTGGTATGTATTTATTACTTAATGCATTCAGCATTATAGTTTAGTATATGGCTATAAGAAGATTTGTTGTGAGTGAGGCTATGGATTCATTTGTTAAATTTTGTCCAAAGTTTTTTTGGCAAAGTTATTACCTCTCTAAAAGTTAGGTGATTCACATTATTTTCTATGAAGAATGTCTTTTAGAGATGAGTGATAGTATTTTTGTTCCTGGATTTTTTTGTTTTTGTAATCTTTTCATTCTTATCTAATTGATGAAAAAATAAATGGCTTATCTATTCTATCCATTTATGGAATTAAACATTGTTCTGTTTTTTAAGCATTCTGTTGATTGTTAAAAAGATTAAAGTAATTTAAATCTCTAATTTCTCATCGTTTTGAAGTGAGCATAAAGCTTGTTTTCACTTGAGAATGCTATACCCAGTTAATAAGAGTAAAGATTGGTGAAGCAATATTTTAAATGATTTACTTTCAATAGAGAATCATTAAGGAGTTACATGAAATGCTGTTGTGATTTGTAATCCAAGTTTCTCATCCAAATCCTAATTTTCTTATAGGTTGCACATATGACTAAGAATGAAATGGAGTATCTAGATTCTGCTCTTCTGGGCCCCTCTATGCTTTTCCTCAATCAGTATTTCAATTTTTATATAGCAGAATACAAGGTTTTGTGGCTATGCTTGGTGAGTTGAATATTTTACTATTGAGTAGAATCATTTTGGCTCAAATCTGGATCAAGAATGCTTTAATTTATTTAAGTAGATTAACATCAAGAAATATTCTGAGTTCACTTCTCTGTACCTGGAATTCCATTGCTCAATGATCCTAGAAGATTGGTTAATCCTAGAAGTCTAATGTGATGGATGAATAGATGATGGCATTAGTTTGTTGTACATTTTCCCAAGAATTCTTAAATGCTTCTGATACAAGATCACAGTCATTTCAGATCTGAATGGCTGTATTTATTTTCTATAAATCTCTCTCTCTCTCTCTCTCTCTCTCTTGTATTCATAGCTTTCCAAAATATCTTAATTTTGGCAAGACATATCTTAGAAATTGCTTATTTTTGTTAACTACTCGATCCAAGGGGTCCCCAAAATTGGAATTTTCCCTGTGAGAATGCATTGACTAAGTATTGGATAACTTTTTAAAAATACTTCCATATTACAAGGCAGATTTAAATTTCATAGGCATTTAAGACTGTACCACTAAATTGATGAAAGCTATTTATTTTCTGCCTATGGTCATGGGTTCATTGCCAGAATCATTTTAAATTCCCCTTTTTAAAGTATATAGGTAAAAACTATCGTGTATGGCTGCACTTTGTGGAACGACATACTAAGTTGAAGGAAAAAAAAGTACTTCGTATTTTCCACTGGATATTTTTTATTGAACATCAGGACCTGATGATGGCATACGAGCCAAAACCGGAAGTCCAATAAAAAATATCCTTTGGAAAATATGAAGTACTTTTTTTCCTTCGACATCAGAGTATGCAGCGGATCTGTACAGGTTTTTAACTCAAAAGACTCTCATTGCATTTAGTTCATTGTTCCAAATCAAGAAGTACTTACTCTCTCAAGCTTATTAAATATGTTCCATGAAGTAAAATAATTGAAGGTTATTAGGTTAATTCCTTTCCTAAGAAAGGGTCCTATCAATGTTATGGTTTAGGAGGATGGCTTATCTCCACAACATATGGAAATCAATGCATATATGGAATTAAACTCCATTACTAAGTGAAACCTCAACACATATTTATCAGGTTTATAAGGAATAAATTGTGTGGATAGACATCACCACCTTCTGTGAAAAAGCTTATCATTCACTGTCACTTGTGTACCTTGTGTAAAACATTTGCAACTCAAATCACCATTAGAATTGCTACCTCAAATGTTTATACATAACAATAGATTCCCATTTATTTTAGATGAGAGAAAAATAAATTCAGTAAAAAACAATATTATCTTGAAGTACTTTTGTAAGTTTCCAATGTAAAATTGTGAAGGTTTCATCATCCAAAATAATCATCCTGAGGACACCTCCTCTGTTCTGGGAGGTATGTGGTAGTATCTCATCTGAAAATGTTCCAATAATGATGAGTGAGTAGTGAGCATTTACAGAACTTTAAATAAATAACAGCCACTGGAAAAATTTTCTTTACAACAAAAACTATAAAAATGCAGCATTTTGAAAATGAGCCAGGTGTCCTGAGGACACCCGCCGCTGTTCTAGTGTGAATTAACGGAAGGTTTGAACTTGTTAGTATCAGACTATGTGATATTGTACTGAAAACTTGAGTTATGATTAAGATATAACAATCTGTTTAATAATTTGGATTGTATATCATCAAAGGGTCATTAGATTTATGTAAAGCTGTTTGTAATTCATGCAACATACGTTAAAGTTTTTAAAATGGTTAATTTAAAAAAATTATTAATCATATTCTCATATATAGCCAAAGAGATGAGCTACTTCTCATTGTGAAGAATATTCAAGGATTATTTCTCTTAATTTTAGTTGTATTTTCATGTAGAAATTATTTTACTATGAATTGTCATTTTTTCAACAATGTCAGACAATAGATATGATTATGATTACTTCTAAATAGAATGAAATTACTGAACATTGGAATATGGAATTTTTTGAATAAAATTGATATAAAAAGAACACACTCCCCTTTATGAAAGTATCATTGTAAAAGCATACCTCAAAGATAATCACATTAAAACTTATCGAATTTTATCTCACTCAAGTGAAAACACTTGGAAGGTTATTTATTGTTTAGTTTATTTACAATCATGAGTATTAAAAACACTCCTCAAAAGCTTTTTTGCTTCATGCTCAAGATTTCCATCAAATGTATATCTAGTGAAATCTATTTATTTTTAATTTGTCAAATTCATCGACTAAAATTTTTTATTTGTAATTCTCATATTAGGAATTAATTTACAATAATTTAGGTCTTGAGGATTGTTCATATCATTGATTTATTCTGATATTTTATGAGTGCAGGCATAGGAAAGAACAATTTAGTCTTTGTCATGTTTCAATTGCAAAGATGACCTTAACCAAGATATTGGCACAAAGAATCTTTTAAATATAAATAAATAATATGAAAGTCCTCTAATTTCATTGCAGATTTGGACCACATTTGACTTGCTCAAGTATTCTTCTCAAGTGTGTCTGGAGATATGTGATCACCTGAAGATAGAGTTATTCAAGATGCCCTCAAATATAAATGTCAGTGGTTCAACTCGTGCTTATGCTTCTCAAACTTCGAGTTCCTCGTCTACACCATCCTCATCGAGCCATAGGAATGGTATGAACCTGACACCTGCACCTACTAAATTGGGTCCTCGTGGTAAAATAAGGGATCAGAGGCATAGACCTCAGTAACAAATGTATCCCTAGTCTACTTTTAATTAATTGGATTGTTTACTTTGCTGGTTTGATGAGGCTGAGGAAAATCTCCTTGAGGAACATTATAGCTTAGATAACCCTTCTGACTCACAGAAAGTTTTAGGAAGGAAAAAAATTTGATATTTCTGGTTATTGCCCTAAATTGTGGCTCTATTTCTGATTGAAAAACTGACGGTTGATTTTCATATGATTTCTAGACTATTTTCAGGGTTGATTTTTATTATTTATGGAGATGTTTTAATTGGAAATTTATATTTTTATTCTCCTATTTTATGAGCGCTAGCTGAAATGCATGTGGCACCATGGTGCTGTTTATTTTTGTACTGCCCTCTCCTTTTTCTTTGAATTAATCCCGATGCTAGATTTGCTATTTTTCTCACATGGGCTACCCTTCCTTTGGTTAACTTACAAATATGGGTGAAGGGTGTATGGGTCCATTAACTTGAGAGAATATTCAGTATATATTTTACCACTAAGTACGCTTCTTCATGCATCTCATTTGCTTTATTTCATTTTACGATTATTATTAGTTTTACACATAGGCTTCATTTCTAATGATTTATTAAAAGTGCTTAGTATGAGATTGTTTACTTGTTAAAGTGTAATAATTGCTGTCTTTGCTCTGGTAAGCAAAGTTTGTACATATTTGATAAAGGTAATTTATTTTATTGAACAAAGACAAGGTTCTTAAGATGTATGATGCTGTAGTTAAATGTCTTGCATATTTAGTGGATGTTGAATCCATCCAGAGTTTCAGGCATTGATGGAATTTTGTACCATTATGAGAACATTTGAAATATTTTTGAAAATGTAGTGTTTTTACTCCAAAGGGATTTGGAGAAGAAGTTCTTTATTTCTCATCCCATTGGAATGACAATTTTCTTCATTGAAAGCAGAAAATGATCAGTAAATATCTCATTTTTCTGCATTTGTTTTTCTGTAGCACATTTTTATGAAGTACCCATTCTTTTAGCTGTTTTATAAAGCCCCATTTCATTGAACCTTGTATTATAAATAAAAGAATCAATTCAACTGTTGTTGTTGTTGTATCAAGGAAGTCAATTAAGTTTGTTTAAGGCACAAGTTCTGTGAAAAAGGAATCTTGACTTTCTCAGCTGACATTCCTTGCCTAAGTGATTTTTGAAAAAAAAATCATTAAACCTTTCAGAATACTTAATTTTTCAAGCATCCAAAATGGAAACTGACTTTTTGTGATGTCAATTCTAAAAAGGCCCATTGACTACCGATTTACAAGACAGACCTAGGTACTATTTTTGAAGTGGAACTATGATTCAAACTGAGTGAAATGAATTCCACAAGCTGTGTAAAAGGATGTAAAACTGGCCTTGAATATTATTCCCAGTATCATGTCTTTATATGTTGTGGATCACAGTTCTCATATTTTGTTATAATTTTCAGGAATGTTAATTTTTAGTGGATAAGTTCACAATTTGAATGATTGTTTTGTTATCAATTTTGATGGAAATTGTTGCTGAATTCAAAGTGTAAAGTCTGTAACCGAAATACATGGAGAATGTATGAAATCTTATGGTTGCTATCATTTCTTAATTTCTGGATATCTGAATTTCCTTCTCTTATCTCTTTGTGGTGTGAATGATTATTGTAGTTATATTTGAAAAAAAATTCACTGTTTTTTCTTTTTCTAAAAATCTTGTTTTTAAGGTTTTAGTTGCTTTGCTCTTGTATGCTTACTATAAGGATATAACAAGGTGTTCTTTAATTGTAAAATTATTACAAACATATACTTATATATAACATGCATGCTTAATTTGATCAACTTTTTTCTAGATGAAGACAAATTTTGAATAATCCAAATATATTTTTTTATTTTGAAGACCTAGGTTTGTAGTTTTTAGTAAGGTTTTTTTTGTATCATTTGCTTCATTAAAAATTTTAAGTGCTGATAGATATTGAGGCTAGTCTCTCTTAAAATGCCCATTTTTATTTAGTGAAAAGTTCTATTTAAGTAAATCTTACTCTATTGCAAGTTAAATTTGTTATACTGGCAATATATCATGTATTGGTGAATAGATTAGATTTTTATTCTAAATTTATTACAGAATTTGTATAGTTCTCATTTTTTGTGTTTTCTGAAATTCCTTAGAAATAAAAACTATAATTCTTACAATATTTGATTTTCAATTAAATGTGGTTATTTTTACTTAAGTAATAGCTGATTGATTGAGACTTTTCTAATTATTTGTCCCTGAATTCTTTTAAGTTGAATGTAGTCACTAGACGTCTTCTTTTATTAGTATTACTTATCCCTTGTAGTTAAAGTATTATGAAATTAATTACATGAAAAGATTATTGGGCTAATAGTGTAGCATATTTGTGTACTGTTCTTCTGAGCCTTTCAGAATTCAGTTTTATTATAGGTAAAATCATGAATACAAAAAAGAATATGATTTCAAAATCAAAGTTGGTTAGATCTGATTATTAAATTAAGTAGATTTTACTGATAGTTGAATTTATACCAATATTTATTTTTAATATCACCTCATTAAATCTTATTTGGTTAAATTAAAAATTAATCTGAGGAAAATATTTATAATAATTTTACTTGTTATAGGTTTTAAATTATTATAAAATTTCCCACTGTAGAGTGCAAATAACCTAACTAACCTTCGATTCTTACAAACCTTCTCGTATCTCTGAAAAATTCAGTTGTGTGTTGTAAGCTCAGTTATTCTTATAAATGCTTCTACCTTTTATTATCTGTTCCTTGTGTGGAATTTTTCTACCTTGTATTGATTTAAAACATTATAATTCATGTTATTTTGAATTGGGTGATTGTATTTCCTTTACTATAATGATTTCTTTCAAATTTTTCAAATGAATAATGTATTCTATATGATATGATTATTTCTTTAATGTTTAGTCTATGATAGATGTTTCGCTTAATGTCTAAGTTTCTGTTTTGCAGAAATGTTTGTTTTATTATTAAATTGTAACTTAGCATATCTCTGGATATTCATTGACCAGCATAGAGCAAAGTTAGGTACTTGTTCTATGGGGAAGCTGTAAAATACTTTAGTAACAAGTTCAATTAAGATATATATATATATATATATATATGCTTCAGATGAAGAATGTCATATATTCTGGAATTATTTATTCTAGGGGTATTTGCGTTAAAAATGATTTGTATCATTTCTACTACTTGCTACTGTTATCTCACTGTGAGTCTACAACTTCAAGAACTGCTTTTTTTAGGAGCATTTTTCTTCAAAGTATGACCTTCTCATCTTTATTATCTTCACTACTGAAGAAATGTAAGAGAAGATATTAGGAATCAATTTTCTAATTGCTCAATATATCAAGATGGCAAAATCAATATGAATGCTGAATTCCCTTGGAACAGAAAAACATCCTGTTGAGCTAAGAAATTAAAACATATTGCTATGTACAACATCTATCAATTTGGACTCAAGAAATGTGATTGATGGAATGAAGTTCATTGGATCTCTCCTATACAATCCTCAGGAATAAACCATCTTGTGTGAAACTACTAAATATAGCATAATGGTGAATGAAAACAAAAATACAATACAAGATAATCCAGGAATCAATCATAGTATAGAATTTCACGTTGCATCTCTGTTTTAATATGCAATATACATCAACTACCATGAGCCACTGTGTTTTCCTATCATGTTCATAGTTATATACTTTGACTTCATGAATAGTGTATGCATTTTTTATGCAAAATCTCACTATCTGTTGGTGATATTCCTTCATAGTGTGATTTATGTATTATTACCAAATTACTGTCATTTATGTAGAGGTGTATTATACAAAATTTAATAAGACCCAATCAAATATCATTCCATTCATAATTCGTTAGTTTTCCCATCAAAAGATTTTTAAGAGAAAGAATGGGCAGCTCTCTTTGTTTTCACTCAGATAGTTTAGGATAATATGTGTAATTAAATCCATTTTTCTTATCAGGTTATTTATTAAGACTAAATCTTGCTCCAATGTCATAATATCTAATTCATCAAACCTGGGTAGTTGTGCTCTTTCTAGTTAGTTTCTTTCAGGAGAAATTTAGAAAGTAAAAAATTATTAAGTAAAGCTATCAGCCAATGCACTCAAAAGCATGAGCCTTTTACAACAATATGCTAGATTCATTTTTGCTTGATCGTATATGCATAATATATTTTGCTTAGCATTTTAAATTAATATTTCATTATATGTAGGAATTAAAATGTCGTATCATTAATTTTTCAGTCCATGTAGAGATGGTAAGAAAAAATTATAGAATATTACAATATTTATATATATTACTCACTAACATTTAATTTCCAACTGATAAATTTCTATAACTGTAATTGTATCACTCTACATTTTTATGCAATACTCTCTGCAAATTATTAGTTTTTGGCTGAGTTTGTCTTCCCCAAATAGACTTGGAAATAAGAATTGGTGAGCTTTTGAATTCAAATCACTTTGATACTTATCGGGAATCATATTTGGTACTGGTATTAGCAATTGTGTAGTATGTACGTGGCTACAAAATATGTCATTGTGGCTCTCAAAGGGTGCCATCAACATAAGTGAGATTTGATGAGGTCACAATAATTATTTCTTCAGTTATTTTAGCAATGATATATGTTTATAATATTTTATACCCTAACATTTTTATTGCTGGGGAAGTGGGAAGTAAAAGAATCGTATGAAGGTCAATCAAAATTATTTATAATAACAAGAAAATCATAATATTTTCAAAATTGTAATTTAAGTTCATTGATGTATGTGAGAGACAATTAGTAGTGGAAAAGGTATTACAAATCAAATATTTTTCTCAAAAATTAATTGAAAGGAAAATCACTCTCAATATGAACATCTAATTTTACCAAATTACATATATATATATATTTATACCAGGATTGTGTGCGCCTTGACGTTGATTACTTACTTCATAACTTAAACATGTATGAATACATCCACACTTCATCACCCTCTCTGGTGTTGGTTTTAATGCTTATTAAGCATGTTTTGTTTCATTGAAATAGGTAGAGGTTTTGCATGATTTTTGTCATGTATGTCTTTGGTTTTTGATATGATGTTACTATTAGATGATGAGTTTAAAAGTTGAGATTTTAACTGAAATTGTACCTGCGTAATCTTGTATGAGCCTGAAAATCATTGATGCATTGCTATTTATTATTAATATCTCAGTAAGTGTTTATGTGATATATATTAGTAGTCTCTTATTGAAGTAAGGATATCATTTCATGTTTAGCTCAAAATTTTATGATAGATGTTATTAATTAATGTCCTTCAAAGTTACTTGGGTCCAATTTCATCAATTATTAGAGTAGTATGTCCCCTCAATAAATAATGAATTTTCTAATGATTCAGTAATCAATTATGTATTTGAAGTTACTTCTTTTAATTATAGGCAGCTATAGCTGGTCACATTGATGTTCATGTATTTTCCTATGCCTGACCCTTCCAGTTGATGATTCAGTGGGTGATGACATCCTGCTTACCACCGATGGCAATTGGGAGGAGTCTTTAATGGCGGACAATACTAAGTATGAGAGTGATAAAGTGCCTCTAATTTGATTTTTGAAGAGGTGACTAAATATCAATTCGTTCTTCAAGAGAAACACGGGTTGAAACCAAGTGATGCAAAGGAAGAAGGAATTGAAAAGCTGAAATGAATACATGTGTCATTTACAGACATTGTGCATTTATTTTAATTATTTATTTTTTATGTTTTGTTTTATATAACCAAGAGTTCTATTTATTGTCAATTTAGTTTGTTGGTATTTTAGAATAGGTAGACTCAAAAAAATACTTAAGTGTCTTTTCTTTGTAAAAGATTTTTTATTGCAAAAAAGTATACTTACTCTTTTCTGACTCAGCAGATTAAAGAAAGGGTGATATTTCTATTTGGTATTGTATTTTTGGTTTTAAGGTTTTTTTAACAGTTTTAGGATCCATATAATTTGTGGAAGTTTGAAGTAGTATTTTAGGAAATTTAAGTTTATATAAACCTGTTATTTAAGGATTTCATAATTAGAACTCAATTTTATTTTAATAACCTTTAGAAATTCAGAAATAACATGTTGCTTAATCTTAACTGAGACTGTATGATAAACTAAAAATTGATTCAGAGTATATTAAATGATACAGAAGGATGCAATGAATTTTTGTTATTCATTAGCATGTAATTTTCAGCTCTAAGAGATGCAAAGGAATAGATTATACAATAAGTCTTCCATCTACATCCTATTTTATCATTATATGTTGGTTGTTGGCTATTCATCGAGTAACTGAATGCAAAATTAGGTCATATGAAGAAGAATTCGTCTTATCTTTTTAAAGTTTTCGAACTTAGATTGTTAAACTTCCGTTAAATATTTGATTATGGCAAACTAAAACCTTATTTATACTACATAGAAAAATAAAATTCGTGTTTAATGGACATAATCATCAATTAGCATTTATTATATTCAGGTTATTTAAGTTTAATGTGCATGGGTTATTCATGAGCTGCATTTGATCCTATTACTATTAAATTCTTATTACTTTGTAAATGCCTTTTATCAGTTGCTTTTTTTGCCTAATGAATGCATAGAAAATTCTTCCTTTATATATATTCTCCACTTTTCTAAGGTGAGTTGCTTCTTGCAAATATTTTCCAGATAATTCAATGATTGAGTTACTGTTTTGTGTTGTATTTAAGTGTTCAGTTTATAAATATTTTTAGCTTTTCATTTGTAGCCATTGTATGTCTCACAAAAGTAGATGCCTGAAGGTGAAAGATTTTTATAAGTCCAAGTTAATTCCTTTATCTGAGTATGTACAATGTCTAAATTTCTTTGATCTATATGATTTGCAATAATGCATCTCTCCAATTAACTTATATGTGCTTGTAATGGAGGAAATTACTATATTGAATCCTCAAGATTATATATAATGTTCAATGAATGAGGGTGCCTTATTTTACATTTATATATGAGCAATGAAATTAATATGTTAATGTTGCATTATGCTTGTTTAAATATTGAATGAAAGTAGACTATAGAAAGTTATATTTGATATAAAGGTGCTTTTCACTGTTATAAATAACCTTGTTCCTAAGCAATTTTTTTTTAATATGTGAGAGTATATATTGTCAAATGTTTACTATTTGTTGATGTTTAAGATCTAGACTTTTGATATACCCTAAAATTAATTATTATATCATGGCTGGTTTTTATATTAAAATAATCGCAAATATGAATTTTTAAAATATAATTAATGAACATGTCATCAATGAAGACTGGATATATTTATTTATTTTTGCCATTTACTAACCTTTCTCATGATTGCAGATTTCTCAAAGTTTGTATAATTACTTAGTCGTTGCATATATATGAAATATATTATATTCAAATCAGCTCCTTAATTTCGATAACATATAAATAAGCAATTGGGTTTTAAGTGCAATGATGATTATGAAATAGATTTCTGCAGGTTCTTAGAGTTTAGGGAGAATCACAAAAATTTATTTAATGTTACATTTTGAATCTGAATACTTTGAATGTATGTATGGTGACCATTTCTTAATCAGTTTGATTGCTTCACAATATTCTATATCTAACAGCTGTATTTGTATTTTCAAAGTAACCTTAAAAGTGATTGATGGTGTGCCTTATTCAAGAAAGCTGTTTGTATTCCTGCTTTATTTTTTCCATGTCTGATAAAACATGTAGGAACCATCACCCTAGATTGATGCCAAACATTAAAAATGGAATTAAATGATAGTTTTTTATAGATTATGGTGTGAATTTTCTTCAATACCTTTGAGGAATGAAGGAAAAATTTTCTGTAACATGTTTATTGAGTTTGAAGAGTTAACTTGTCAGTAATTTCGGTTTTTCAGCATCCTTAACTAGAAGATTATCATTTTAGAAGACCTACTTCATTTGAAAATTCCAATAAGAGGGATAGTTTTCTTTGATTTCCTAAAAGTACATTGATATAAATTAAAATTCAGAAAGATTAAGTAAGGTTTTTGGGGGTTTGAGCTTTCCAAGTTATCGTTTTTCCATAATATTCGGTTGCATTCGCACCGTTTGAAGTCCAGATTTGAATAAGCGACGGTTGAAACCCATCGCGACACCAACCTTGGATGAATTCCCTCTTTCCAAGGACTGACGAGACGCATTTGAATTTTCCACCATCTGAAATCTTTGTGAGATTTTCTCCGCTCTCAGAGCCGTGATATAGGCAATTTGATAAAATAGCCGTTCTAGTTAAGGTTCGAAATTGCAAGTCCGGTGGCCCTCCCGTCTCTGTACGGGGCGTCGTCCGTGGGTGTCAGCTCTTTATAAGGGTGAAGATCAACACCCACGTCCGTTGAGAAGCAGTGAGCCCACGTCTCCATCAACCGCCATTATGAAGCACATTGACGAATTTTAATTTGACTATGAACGAGCCTTCCTTTATCAGTGAACTAAAATATTAGCATTCACTGTACAGAATAGTAGAAATTATTTGAGAAGAAGTGGTAGTATACCGTTTTGGGTGCATCGATGGCTCATTTCGCACCACACTTATCTACCTTTACTGGTTTCACAGTCTGATAAAGTTTAGGGATTTATAGATTCGTCTGTTTGAGTATTGTTGATTAAACTATCACGATATAAGCATCACAGATAACTCTTAGAGAATAAGATTTCGCAACGAGTGTCTCACAAATCCAATTGATTATTTTGTTTTTATTGGCAAAAAATAATCGATGACTTGAATTGTTGCTCGATTGATGAAGTTAAACTCTCACTGATTCTCCCACGTAGCAATTACATTAGAGTGAACCGTGATAATAGAAAAATTATCTAATACTGTCAAACTATTTTCATAATATTTCTTATGGTATTTTTCAAACTATATTTATGCATGTATGGAAGAGGTTGCAAGACGTGAACATCTGGACCTTCTAAGGCTTAGGATGCACTAATGTGCCCGATGCTTTTGAGTTGAATGCATATAATGATCCACGAACACATATTGGAAAAGAGAAGAGTGTGGTTCAGAAAATACATTCACCGTAATCTGCAAAATATTAATTCAGTCAAGAAGGGTCAGAGGGGGAGAGACTAAAAAGAGGTTAAACCATCCGTAGGTGGGACGTGGGTTGGTAGAAGGGCGGTTAGAACAGATTCGAGATCGGCCGTTGAAATCTTCGCAATGAATTTGATTTCACGATGCTCATGCTTCGTCTACAATGCACGCAATCGCGAGGTTGTTCGCTCGCAAAACAGTTGTGGAAAGCGGTACTCTTTTTAGAATAAAGAAATTAGCGAAAATCCTTTCACATGTAAATTCTAAGAAGAGTCCATAATAAAAGAATAAGCAGTGAAAGTGGAACGCGAGCATTAGAAAATAAAAATAATTGAACCATTCGTACGTAAGAATGAGCACCAAAACCGTTATTAATACGTCTTGCACTTTTATAATAATAAGTGGTAGTAAAATGCCGAGTCGTTTTATCGTTTTATCGTTTTACTACGTCTCATACTTTTCTCCACTCATGAAGTATTAGTAACGACGAAAAAGTAAACTGACCATTTAGTTTATGAGGTACGATAGTAACGTCTCAACAAGTGTTGTTTGCGGACACCTCTGCGAGATTTGTTGTCGCAAATGTAATGTAAAAGCAAAATTTCCCCTCATACTTAATAAAAAGGAGAATCATGAATTTCCGAAGCCTCTTAAGGAGTGGTAAATAATTGAAATTGGAATCCCAAAGTGATTCCTCAACGAAGTCGCGAAATTTCTTTCATCTCGAATCCGCTCCATATAGAGAAGTGAACGTAGTTGCATTTGGACGCCCACAATGCAAATTGGAGAGGGTGAGAACAGGTGGCCATATGATGCCATTTACTTTAGGTAACCTCCGAAATCGACTTTGTATGAAGTCTTTTGACAGTTAATGCGAAATTGTGGTGTGCATTTTTGTGGAAAGTATTATCTGTGCTTAGGTCGAAAACTAGTTGAATTTATTTTGCATTAGGGGTCAATCAAATGCTTAGAGTAAGTGTAACGTTATTCATAAAGATTGTGAAATATATTGCGTTAAAATATTTACGCTTGATATGAATGAAGGAATATTTCTGGAATCAGTGAACTGATCAATCCTCTGTATAAATATACGTCAGCGACTGAAAATCTCTCGAAGTGTACAACGCTTTTCAATTCTATCGAGGTATATTTAATTTCCTCGGGAAGTGAGTCATAGTCCAGATGCAGACTTGGGTGAAGGATTTTCGTTTTCTAGAACTGCTTGCCAAATAGGATGTAATATTCTCGTCCATTACGTTTGATGAACGACAATCGATTTGTTATCCATAATGACGAAGGATCTGTGAATACGGAGGCGAAAGGGCGAATCATTGAGTCACAGTGATCAAAAGAATGATTTTTGATTAGAGTGAAAGCGCCTCCAAAGCTCTGAAATATTTAGATTTAAAAGATTAGATGGACACGAATGGGTTGTTCATTGATTCTGTTTCTTAAAACGAATCAGAAAATGTAATCACCGGAGTAAAACACACCCTAGAGAAGCCCAAACAACACTGCAGTTAATACTATGGTTCCTAATTCAATAATTAACACCTAATTCATGCAATTATTCGATATAATCATCAGCAGTTTTAATAAATTGGTGCTTTTTTATTTATAGATCAAAATCCTGAATCTTTTAAGCTTAACATGTTTGGATTACATCCGTGAAATAGTATAAGTGCCCCTGATCAAAATGGTCCAAATGTTGCCAACAAAGTCGCACTTCGAATTGCTATCGAATTCGTTCACCATCCAGTCCAAACTACAACCATAATCACATTTTGAGATGATTAAGAGTTACGGTAACTAATAGATCATTCTGAACAATATTTTGTATTTTTGCAACGAATAATTCACTTGCCTTTTACATGGAAGATCTTCAAGACTTGTTTTGACTGCAAGTATTAAACACTCCCACAAGTGCTGTTATTGAATTCACATCCTAGGCACCAAACCAAAGTATTTTTATTACTGGACGATATTCAATATCTTTTTCCTAAAAATACCGTGACGGTTAAACTTTGAATAGCTGTAAATATACGATTGTTTAGAATGTTCATTCAATAAGTAAATTCTGAAAATTTTTCTCATTCTATTTCACTTGTTTAATGGATATAGTTATTACAAACTTTCAACGAGTATTATTCGTTAAAACGAAAATATTTGTAATTTTAGAATCGATTAAATAGTAGACATTATTTGTGTAAAATGAGTTTAGATGAGAAGAAAAGTATCATTCATCTTTTCCCTTTCTAAAATTTCGCATTCAGAATGGAGACAGAGAATCGTTTCGTGAATGACGGATTAGCATGAATTCTGCTGATTAAACATAGAAAAATATTACCAATTCTCTTTTCTTTTAGTTATAGATACTTATTCTGTCGGTACTTTTTGTTTTGCATCGGGAATCATTCTTTGTTGTTTATAATGTAAAATTGTTGACAAAAGGAAATATTGGAATTTAGCAAATTCACTTTCATTTATCAACAAAGATGTTTTGTATTCCAATAGCTCTCTAAAGAAACGCCGTTCTTTTAAGTTACGACCTGAATATAGGATATAGAACGTATTCGCTCAATGGAAACTTTTTTATATTCAATTAAAGCATTTGAAGGATTGAAATCTCAATAAACAAGTTTAAGGAAAAAGTAGGGCTCGTCTTTTTTCAATTGGAGAAAACAACATAAGGATTCTGAAAGAAAAATACTGCTTTTTCAGTTCCGATACTGATAGCGAAAATATTCTCCGTGTCTAGCAAAAAAGTAGAATATACTTTTATTCCCGCACATACTAGGTAAACCGGTCTTTCGACATTTTCATAGAATCAACTGTCGCGAATGAAACGCCGCGTTGACAGCAATATCATTTTACCATATTCGTGGTTATTTTCCCTTTCGTTCCTCTTTTCTCTCGTTTGCTGAATCCGTAGATGAATGTGAGAAGTTGATTATTTACATAATGATGTGGAGAACCCTTCGAATAATATTTTCTTCTTTCTTAGTTTAAGATAGTAACAGTAGTAACAGATGTCTTTTATCATAATGAGGTAAAACATTAAAATAAATAAAAGCTGTGTAAAACGAAAACTGATTTCTGAACCATAAATTTTCGAATCAAGGAATTATATCTTTTCATTATATACATAAAATATAACACAATATGTTGCTTTGCAATTGGAATCTAAATGAATGAGTTCCCAATATACCCCTATATTTACCAAGAATCGGTATATTAATAACACGATGTACTTACGATAGAAAAAAATTAAGTAATTTATGAATTTTGCAATAGTTTCATCTAATGCGATTCGTTTTGACGGATTGTGATTTGAGCCAACAAGCAGTTAAAGAGTCATCGTCAAATAAACATGCGTTCGCAAAAATATTATTAAATAATGTATCAATAATAGATATTAACTTTCACGAAAACATATTGAATACTCTGATGATGACTTTGATATCCATGAAAAGCTTCGTATGAAATAATGGTTCAATTTGTGGGAATCCTGTAGTTAAATTTTAGATTTAAGTAAATTTAAATTTATTTTCATTTTTTTAACTTTAAATCTTTAATCAATTTTAAAGTCGAATTCACCAATTTTCCCATGATAAAATTGAAGTCAGTTTGGATAAATTGTACGTGTTGATTTCCGATTCACGTGAATATCGAAGGAAGGAAATAAATTAATTATAATTAAGTTATATCAGTACGATAATCGAGTAGAACTAGCGGATGTCACAAAAGCTTTTTATTACGAACACAAGTGACCGATAAGAAGTTAATACTTGACCTCGATATTCATTTAAAGATATAACTTTCACTTTCTTCTTCTGTCTACGATTCGTGTCCATAACTTTGTTAAGTTTTAGGGTTTTAACAAAAAAATAACCATTAGCACTGATGGATTCCACGAAGAATTGCATGAAAATAAAGTTCGAGAGAGTTTTAATAGTGCCCTCTTCACATTTCGACATGAGTTCTTAATAAGCCCACTATTTTCAAAGTAATTTGGAGAAGTAAACAACTATATTTAAATTTTCAATAAGAGACCAAACAAATTTCTATGAGATATTCATCGATTGGCCTCGTTGATTGATGAGAGGATTGGCACTCTGAAGAAATAAAATGTTGATTCTTTATGGAAATCGAATATTTTGGTTCATATTAAAAAAAAGCAGCGTAGGGAAAATACGAAATTTTTTATTCCCTAAAATAAAGGAATGAAAACCAATGATGGAAACAGAAAGGAATATCGACATATATTTTCTGGATTCTTTCATGTAAATCATCTATAAATTAAAATTGTAACAAAATCTAAAATAAAATCTGTAACAAATCATCTGTATTCCTTTCTATTTATTGTATATTATTGTATTTGTTTTTTTCTCTTCTTTCTATTTTACTATTATTGTTTGACTAATTACATTAATGTATTTAGGTTAAATGGAAGATGGGACTTTTTAGTCCTAATTTCGCCTAATAAAGACCCATGTACGTACGTATGTATAAATTATAAATTTTAGATATCGACGAAGCATAAAATTTCTTACTCAATAATTATCTAATGAAACAGTATACGATAAACAATTGCAGAGTATTTAGTATTCCTCATTCGAAAAATTTTTTCTCAGATGATAAAGGAAAGATATAAACGCACATTAAAATCTCGGAAATAAGAATTTCGCTAAATTAGGCGAATTTGAATTCGGGTGCATGTGCAGAGAGTATGATGTGGAGTAAGAAGATGGACCGGGAAGCCGTGAATGGAGCTCCGTGATTGTAATTCAACAACCGAAAGAGGCTACGTCACAAATGCTTCCGCCCACCACCCGCTTCCCACTCTCTCAACGTCACTAACTCCCATTACGGTTGCAAGAACTTTCTAGTCGCTGCGAGGCGATAAGTTACGAAGAGAAATTATTTGAATTGAACTTGCTCGAGATTAGCCTAAAGAAAACGAAATGATACTGAAGATCATAGACCAGAGATGCCACAAAAACGACAGCTTACAGTATTCCGCGAAAGAAACATAAGAATTTCTTTATAAGGGTCATTTAATCTTATCCTCGGTTAAATGATTAGGTTCCAGCTGTGAAAATATCGACAAGCGCGTATAATTTCTATTTTGATAATAACCCTATTACAAGAGTATTTTCTTTGCAAAAAGAAAATGGGAAGAGAGATAAATTTGCCGAAAGTATTTTGAGCAAAACCGAATTTTGAATCAAATCGTACAAGTTTTTGCTTTCGAAGTAAAATTATTCTTTTATAGAATTGAATTGAGTAAAATTGAGAGGAAATCGAACAGACTGTAAGTTAACGTAAAAATCGATTTTAAATACAAAATTGATTTATTTTAAACTTTAATTTACATCTCTGGCTATTCACATCGCCTCGGATATATTTTCGATTAAAATGAGTTTCTTAATTAACCCGATTAATTCAATACAATAGCAAGTTGATACGCACGCTTATGAAGTTTGAGATATTTTAGTGCTTCTAGTACAAGGGCCGTCATTAACTTCAGACAGCCTAATTATTTAGTTCGCTTTACTTCTTCTGATGTTATTTATGAAATCTTAACAGCGCAATTTGGAAGAAGTTGAATATGTCGATCTCAATTTCTGAAACCATTTGTTGAATTACAATGCTAAATTGTCATACGTCTCATCCCACATTTGGTATTCATTTCCGTCCATTATTGAACGTGCCCTCGTTAAACTCGAACAGGCAGCTCTTTAAAGCTATTTTTAAGAGTGGTAAATAGTTATTTTCTTAAAGATGTTCCAAGATTCATCCCATGAGTTCTACCCATTCTTCCATTATAACAACGACTAAACAAAAGCTTTTTAATTAAAAATTACTCATTTCACTCAACTAACAATAAATTATTTTTCAATTTTCTTTCTTATGAAACCGCCTTACTCGTTGCAGTATAGAGATGCGTACATTTAAACAAAGTTTACGAATAGTATTAGTGAGTTATTCGAGTAGAAAATCTTTAGATAACTCGCATAGATCCAAGTACAAATCGTTTTTGCATTTCCAATTCTAAAAACAGCAGCGCTTTACATCTAAGAAATCTATTTCGCAACAATGGTTGAGTATTGGCCAAGCTGTAGGACATAAATCGTTTGAAGAAATGCGAATAATGCATCCAGCTCACGCCATATAAGGATTTTTCAATCTACCTATTTATAACAGAAAAACTGGCGTTCCTTTTGGAATCAATCGAACAACTTCATTTCCATATCCATTGTAGTAAATGTCTACGTATTAATGTATTGAATTATTATATAAGACTGATGGCATTTATTCAGAATATTCCATTTGATTTGATTTGAAAAATATTTTATTGTCACTTACGGAGCAAAATCTTGAATTTAATTCAATTAAATTAACAAATTATATAATTAAAATATAATAATAAAAAACTTATTAATTTAATATTAAACCGTTATTTCAAGGTACAGAGTTAATTCGTAATAGAATTCTTTGCAGTATAATTGTATCAATTTTAGATCGATTTGCTTTTTTGAGTAAACTCAAAAATTTTCTATGATAGCTCTAAATACCAATCCCGAAGGTACAGTTGAGAAATCCTTTTCGCAGGTGAACTCGAAATAATTTATGTGATTCATGAAAACGAGTTCATGAAGCAACATCGTTACTATGAATCTATTGTGTGCGGAATCATGTTATGTTTAGAATGTTAAAGCACTCGTCATTAGATTTCATTCAATTTAGAGTCGATTGAAATGATCCATGTCAAGGTTTGTTTGCGAGAACACGAGAATATAGGGAATCATAACCCCTCGTCGATCCTTTAATTGACGATATGTGGGAAGAACTCCAAAAAAGTCTCACACTTATGACTTCTGTGTCCATAGATAGAAACGAATTATCATCGCTTCTCTAAAGGTGACCTCTTCCATTGACACGTCTTGAAAAGTCTTCGAATGAAAGATACTGAGTTTATCATTAAAAATAAAAATATGATTACTCAGCTAAAATAGGCCATTAATAGTATTATAATTTTCTATTTTAATAACAAATTAAATATGTGTTGTAAGTCAGCTCTTACTTAAATAAAAATGAAATTTTTTTCTTTCATATCCTTATCCAATAGTCTTATTCAGATCAAATGACTCTAAAATCAATGTGATAAATGAAATATATGACATAATTTATTCAAATAAATTTAACCTCTGCTATTAAAAGCGGGTTGTTATTAAATTGGGAGCTTTTATGCAATTCGGAAATTTTGTGAGAAAAAATAAAATTTTCCAAACTGAAAATAATATTGTTATGTATGAACAATAAATATGATTATTTGAAATGGATTGTTTTTAACTTTTGACAGCAAGAAGGAAATATTTCGCAAAATAACAATTTTTATCCTCGTTAGTCTATCAATTCAGGAAAAATTCTAAAATATTCCAGACGAAGAGAAATTTGATATCCTTTATGTATTAAACAAGAAAAATGTTTGCAGTATTTCATGTAGCGCTATGGTTGATGAAAATAAAGATATTGTTTTATGTTCTCAAATGTTAAAATACAGTTAAAATTGCAACGTAAGGAATTATTATCGTTCCTAAGGTTCAAATCATTACTGTCTACGAAATAAATAAATATTATTGTTTTTTACTCAATATCGGTATAAAATATCATCAGTAAGCTTTTTCAATATGAAATCAGTTACGTCTTTTAAGTTGCTGAGAATGATACATTGGCGCAGTGCGAGTTTAGAATTATTAATTCAGAGCAGAACTAAAGACCAGATAGAGGCAATGATAAAATACGTGATCCTTGTCATACACGATAGTGAATAGCTGAAACATATATAAATTCAAAATCAGGGTAAATTTAGATTCAGCAATATTAATGTTTATATAATAGATTTCAATAGTTCTTTGGATATATACGAACGTATAATTCATTTAATGTGCACAATGTATTTATTCAAGATCACTAAATGTGTTATGTGTTGATGTTTATTTAACACAGTAAATATGATTGAGATGTATTTGACAAACGATTGCTATTATATGTATATATCCATCACAACATACGAAGCAGGTTAAAAATGTTCATTTATCAAACTATAAACGTTATCAAACACAAGATTTGATAATAAATCCTTTTAATATTTATAATTTATCGGCTCCGGTTTTATCAATGGAAAAATCTATCTCACAGCAATATGTGATATCTCAGAGAATCTAAAACTACCTACTATGATATAAGTATTTTTCCATCTTTTGATAATTCATCTTAAGAATTTGTAGCATTATTTTAATTCTTATCATCGTATTCAGAGAACACGTTCGATTCCTGTGGAGTTGCTGCTGTTGGGCGATACCTTTCAATTCGCGCACAAATCCGTGCTTTTGTGGTACATAGGCTGAGGACCAATTGACATCCATTTTATAGAATATTTCTCTCTTTCATTACCTTCCCTTACCATATATATATATATATATATATATATATATATATATATATATATATATATATATATATATATATATATATATATATATATATATATATATATATATATATATATATATATATATATATATATATATATATATATATATATATATATAAGGGGAGGGAGCCGTCCTTAGGCCAAGTGTAGTACTCCCACCGCCAAAGAGTCCCTTGACCTTATTCTTTCTCCTAAAGACACCAACTGAATCGTGATCAACGACGTGAATGACTTTTCCTGAAATAGTTCGATTTGAGGGCATTTCCAATTATCTATCTTTATTCTAACGATTGCGATAATAAATAATCATATTATATACATTATTTCTTCTTAAAAAGCTTCTCCGACGCCGATCCTACAGACTTCGAATTCGCGTCAGATAATATCCGTGATAATGATTCAGAGAAGTCATGTGAATATGTTTTTTTAACGAATACTCCATTTCACCTTTAACCATCATTCTTCTAAACGATAACAATATCAATCTCAACGTATCCATTCGAAGGGAGGCCATCGTCGTCCATATATGTAATGAAGTTAGCATTTAAGTAAATGCAACACCTAATGAATTGCACAAAATAAGAGGAAGAGATTATAAAGAAAAGAAAATTGTGTTGGACCATCACTAAAAAAGAGCTTCATAATTGTACTTGTCCATACAATTTATTATCTTTGAATCTAGATAATTACTAAATCGAACCTGGAAACGGAAGGTCTTTAAATATTTTACTGCAGTTCGAAAGTTTAAACGCCATGAAAGAGGGTTACATTCATACACAAATGGCATTTTGCGGTCTTTAAATGTTGACTGTTCTTTGCCCGTGTGTCAGTGGATGAGTGATAAATACTTTTTATCAAAAGAGAGTTCTTCATTAGGTGCATCTTTAATTGTGTTTTAAATTAAATCTCTAAGTTCGATGCCAATAAATCCAAAAAATAAATCCAATTCAAATTCAAATTATTCGAATATATATTGTCCTTCGATGAAAACCATTAACGTACAACATATGATCCTCAGAATATTTACCATGTTTGTTTCCACGAGGTTTGATTGTTACATCATCAGAGAGACTACTTAAATGCATTTCAATGGATAATCAGGAACAAAATCCCATACCTAAGACCCCTACGAATTATAGTGAATTATTATAGCATTATAATATAAATAGCAATAATATATCTGTTAGCTTTAAAGAGATATTGTTGCGTTGCTTCAATTGTTCTATAATTACGTCCATCTTCGAGACACGGCGTTGCCACTTTTTACAGTTACGTGCGTAAAAGCCAAATAAGGACCACACTCTTCGATAAGAGCGCGTTCCATCCCGCGTGCGTATTTTTTACTTCTCGTGACTCACGGCAGACGGTGTTTTCCCACCTCCTTCGTCACTTACGGATGCGTAGGATGCATACACATCCTAATTCGGGGATAGCGCGAAATCGTCTGAAAATTAGCCGTTTGATTTATCTAGTTTTTGGTTTTTTATTGCAAGTGATCTCAAACTACACCAAAATCCATTATTGCTGTGCTAATACTTTAATTTTCTGCTGTTTGACATTCATGTTTAGCGAATTTCCATCTGCTTGTACCTAAATTCTTCGTCCTTGGTTACCAATTTCGTGAACCTGCTTTCCTTCGCTTTGACGAGGATTCAATAATGATTAGAAGCTTAACTTAAGAGATTCTACGAAGAATTGCGGAAATATTACATGAAACAAGAGAATGTTCAATTTCCTTTAGCACAAATTTAGGTTTAGTGCAAATTTAGTGTAAGGATACAACTTTTTTTAATATCTAAGATATTGTGGATTTCTTTTGTGTTTCTAGGAATGCGGATATCTTAAAGCTTTTCAAATAATTTAACCCTTTCGAAAAATACTCAAAGCAAGATCGCTTTTACGTACAATGTTTCAGGAACTAACTTTAATTTTCAAAATTTCTAATTCCCTATTTGTGCAAGAAAATAAATCGAAATTACGTGTATATGTAAAAATCAACGAGTCTTTTATTATCTTTGATTCTTTAATCGCCATGGCCACTCATTGAAAAGTAAAATTTAGTTGATAGTTAGAATAGATAGTTTCAATTATTTATTTAATGCACTTGCATCGAAGTGAGAGTAAATACGTTTCATCTCATTGTCAGACTTAAAATATTTCCGAAAGAAAAAGTGCATTTGTGTTTATTTAATATCAACCGAAATGGAACGTTTTTAATTTTATTGCGATCATAAATCTTAACGTAGGAGTGATTTTAGTTTCATTTCTTCCAGATTCTGGAAGTAAACAAAGCCTCAGTAACGGTCACACATGAAAGCGGTTCGCCATTGCGTCACCTGTTCAATATTCTTTAATGATTTTTGATTAAGGGATTCCTCCATTTTTCCGAGTGAAATGGAGTTCCATAAAAGGAGATGGCACCTCTCCGTCCCAACGCAAATATTTGGATTCTTTGGAAGCTAAAACGAGTCTCATTTTGGGAGAACTGTATTCGAGATCATAAATCACAAATCGTATCTGTATTCTTTAAATTAAATAAGTTTTCAATTTCGAAAGTAAATAAAATTTTTCCTTGTATTTCGAGTTGTTTCGCAGATAGATTTTTATATTACTGAAGAGAGGTAGATTCGGTTTTACTTTCATATGAACGGAAAAATTCATTTTGTAAACTCTAATCGATCAGACGTCACTTATTGGAAAACCATAGCAAATGTAGAAAGAACTCTGAATCTCTCTTTATTTACTTAAAAAAGTATTTTATGGATTTCAATTGAAATTTATTTTGACAGCTTACGAGATAAAATTGTAATTAATGTCAACACAAAATTTAACGTTCAGGAATTGTTTGAAAATTCTCAAATTCTTCAAATGAAAATTGCCTTCTTTGATTGCAATCAAAATAAAATAATAAAAAGTGATGTGATGGGACGAATATAGTTCCATTAAAAATAATAATGATAAAAAAGCACATTGGCTAGAATTTTGTTTTCAATTTCATCCATTAGACTTTCTCTTATCGTCTGAATGTATTATATAAGATAGTGTCTTCATTATATCGTTGCTCCAGGTCCATCGACTTTTCTCTTCAGCAGATTATTGTATCGAAAACAGGGATGTGAGGAATGTTTTGTATTTGTTCGTAAAAATAATTTAGGAAAACAGCTAATCAGATGAGCTCTGTCAAAATAGAGTAAATAAGTCTCAACTGAGTGAAATTGATGAGGATTGTATTAGAAATGCTTGTATTATCTACACTTAATTTATGCCAGAACAAATGAACAATCAGCTTTATAACGGAAATATTAATTAACTGTTCATTATTTGTGGGGTAAAAACTATGCTGTCATTCACGTGGGGAAATCCTTTCAGATGGATGAATTAACAATTAAATTCGAAGTTTTTCTCTTCATCCTAGTAAAGGTTGATATCGGAAATTGTCTTCATCTGTTAAGGGTTTTCCATTTTATAAAATCAAGGTTCAGTGGAAAGAGCAATCCGGAAAAATCATCGATAGCGTTGGCTAAATACCTATAGGTATATATAGAGTGAGAGGAATGAAGCCATGTTAGGAAGTTGCCTTAAACGCACAAGAGACTGGACACAGTATTTAGTAGTGTTATTTAGTATTTATCGAATCCACCGAATTTAGAGGAGATCAGAGAGTTTTTCAAGAGTTATGTAAGAATTTAATTGAAAAATTGATAGTAAAGATATCAATCTATCTTGGTTTTAATGAAAGATCGCGATACACTAAAATAAAAACAGCATTGCATCTAATAGAAACTGAAGTACATGTAAAAACAATGATTAATCATTATTATTAATAATTCATTCAAAATCATTTCCATTAGATACTCATATCAAAGCTGTTCATTAGCAGGTGTGATAAACTATTTTAGGAGACGGAAATGAACTCACTCCTATTTATTTCTTGTATACAATGTGTATGAATGAATTGGCGAGCCACCGTTTCCCGAAAGGTGCACCTTCCGGAAAATTCGCAGTGGAGGGGAGGGAGGGGAAGGTTTCATAAGAGGCGATCACAATAGACGCGGACACAGTTACGGCACGCGCAACCGTTGACGTCGCATCGAACGAATTGGGCCCACAGCCGGCCTCACACCGGTGAGTTTTTGAGTCGCAAGTGTAACTAACCTCGGAGAGGCTATTTGTCGCTGATCATCCTTCAACTGCTGTGTCTAAGGTTTTTATAATTTTATTTCCCCGACAATCACTTGATAGACTAAAGGAAGAAAATTTGGAAACCCGGAATCTCAATTCATCTCTATTATAACATAGAATTCGTTCTTTTTTTCAGAGGAAATATTGCTATATAGGTTTAGTTTTCCCCTCTGATGTTTTATTTTCCTGCCTCGTCTACTCTTATCTCAAAGTCCACTCTAAACGGTTGTATCCGTTGGATCGTTTTAATCGCTGATATTTGAAACTTTAATAACCGAACGATTTCTCAATTTCGCAGAAAGCCTTCTATTCAATACTGTTATGCATCTTTCACGATATTGTAACTCAGTATATCAATTAGCATTCATTTGCACGCAGCATTACATTATCTCTCGTAAACTTCTTTTACAAAACTTATCTTAATTTAAAAACTTAACTTAATGCAACTTGCATTTTCTTGTTACTTATATTTCTACATTCGACAAGTATCGAAATTTTCTTACTTGTTTTCCCAAATATTCGCATTTATAAATAACATTATTTTTATAATACCAATATTTCTGTAATTATCTATTAGACTTTGGACCCGATTTTACCGTTACGAAATATTATTATTGTTAATATCATTCCACTTATTCTTTTAGTTTGCAGTAACTTCAAATGCGCGGATAAAAATTAAATCCCATTCTTTTATCTCCTGTCGGCATATCTGATATTGAGAAAAAGTAAAAAATTCAGAAATCACTGAAATTATTATGATTTGTAAATAATCGATGATGATTGGTTTTTCTCGAAATCCCGTTCGCGAGGGATGAACCACGAAGGAAGCAATTAAAGTACGACCGCTGTGATGTCATCGAAAGAAGAGCGGTGAAGTTTCCTTTTAAAGAATGCATTCAGAGTTATCTTAGTACGGAGCGCAGATATTTTCCTAATTACGTAGTCTCCTTAAGACGTCTTAACGTCTAAATGAACGTCTAATTGAAAGAGGATTCATTTTATATAAAGCACTCGTTGTTAAGGACTCGGAATGTTTGAGGCATCTTAGTCAATGCTGTTACGCATATTTTCCTTTTTATGGTATCCAAATTCTGCTGATTGCGTGCTTAAGAATTTGTTCGATATTTTACTGCTAAAAAATAAAAACTCTTAAGGATTTTGATCGTTCCACTTTTATCGATATTAATTTCTACTTGAAAATAAATTGGGTATTTCATGAAGAATCAGTAAAATCTTCAAATATATGATAATATAAATCCTTTGTTTGGTTTGTGATAGAAGTTTTTAGAAGTAATAAAATAGTAAAGTATTAGCGGTAATAGACCGGTAGTGATGCAACGAAAAAATCCTTTCTAACTTCATAATCTTGCATTTTCTCACTTGAACTCAACCTAAGTTACTGAAAGATTCGACGAATGAGATTTATGGAATATACGAAAATTACGGAATCCCGTCATTTGGAAATGATTGTTGACATAATAGGTTGTTAAATAATGAGATATATCAGCAATTAGAAGAAGTCGATATTACCACGCTCGTCTCCGAGAATAGTTCCTGTAATTGATAATATACGTAGTTTACAACTGAGTGAATACACATATTTTTTCGATAAGCGTTCGGCCATCAACATTGAAAGCATTGGTCAAAAGGGGAGTTGGCGCTAAAAAAACTTAAGCTTCGGATGTGAGTAAAGTCAGAGCGTTCCATTGGATTTCTTTTGGATAATCATATTATTTTCTTAAGTGATATGAAATGCAAATTCAAGTTTTAAGAAGGGATCAGGACCTTTAGATATCATGATTTATAGATTTTCTAGTATTGTATAGTTGGTCTCTCGTCAACTAAAATAGATATCATTGTATCATATTGTTGTACATTTGACAAATAAAACTTTTTTAAGAAACGAACAAAATCATTTTTCTGAAAATTATAATTTAAATCGAGTTACTTTGAACTATCAAGTGATCCTGTAAACACGTCGACAATTGTAACATCTGTCAAAGATTCCGATCGCTATTTTATAAATGCATATGTCAGATATCTGCAAGAGATGAATTATATTAACATTTTTCCGTTAAATAATATGAAAGAATTCTTTCTTTCTTTTTTCATTCTTCATTTCATATTCTTTTCTGCTATTCCGAGGAAATGTTTTTCGTGGGATATGCTCTCACTCCTGCGACTTATTGATTCTTTATTTTGATGATAAACCCTTCATAATTCTTTTATTTTCGAAAAACCTCGAAAGAAATCTCAGAGTATTGATAATCAATATTTTCTGAAATCTTCAAGGCGATTTTTGCTGCTCCAAATTACATCACCTTGGTGATATCTCATTTGTTGTAAGCGTCATACTGTTCGAGAACTCTTCTCACCCATACCATTAAATCTATTCCGTTCTGATTTAATCGCATCGAGCGAGTGTCGTGTTTTTAAAGAGCGCATTCGGATGAAAAGACAAACGCTGCGCGCACCGTCTTGTTTACCTCATTTCTCATTGCCTTGGTGATGTGCATATTCCTTCATTGATTATCAAACCGCGTGGAGAATGTTACTCGAAATGTCGAACATCAGCATAGCTATCGAGCAAACGCTGGGATCACCATAACTTACACGTAAGAATCAAAACGATCACTGCCAATATCTAACTGAAGATGGAATCGGTTTGAATAATCGAGTATGCCTATAATTCGTTTATCTTAACGCGAAGAATTCCTAAAGTGTCATGTAGAGAAGTTGAAAAAGAGTTTCTTTTTTCCACGATCATCCACGAAATATTTTAAATGAAAATTTTAGATTTTACAAATAGTCATAGGATCGATGCAAGGTGGTTAATTTTCCTCAATTAAAATAAACTTTCCGCTCTTCCATGCCACGTAGATAGATTAAATTTAGCATTTATAATAGTACATACAATGCAAGTTCAAAAAAACTCTATTGGCCCATTCGTGTCATTGGCTCGATACTCCCGAAATCGGTATCTTTCATTTAAGAATACTGGCGTCGAATTTTCGAAAATTTTCAAAGAACTTTCTGAGTACACATTCAAATTACAAATATCTTTTAAAATGCCGTATCTCTATATTAAAGAGCTTTTATGTTGCTAAAGTTGGGCATGAGTTCAATTCTAGGAGGCGTTTACTTTTTCTCCATAAGAAAAACATAGGAAAATCAGATACACACTGATTAGAGCCACTTCCTGAAAGTTTTGTACTTTGAAATTTGGAAAATATTCAAAGACTATCGTATTGAGGAAAATGAAAAAAATTAGCATGGATCATCCTTAGTTTGATGGATGGTTTACAGTAATTTCGTCTTTAGAATTACATTAGAAATCGAACTTAATTCAAAACCCCTTAACGTCATGACATTGAGCAGTTTGCGGGCATTTTAGAGTATCTGGAAACACTTTTATTGATTTATTATTAGATATATAAACCTATTGCTTGCAGTTTGCAATTATATCTATATTCCATATAGATTTTTATGGCTTTAAACTCTTAGTTGAAATATACAAGGTGTGAAAAGAACTTGAAATCATTTCCATGCATCTCTCTAGAGACGTATTTTTAACTCGGAAAAAGAAAACGGTTTTTACAGGTCACCGTTTCCATGTTGCTCAGTATTCAGTGAGTTTATTCTGAATGGGGATCAAACCTTATATAGGGAGCTGAAGGTTGCATATCAAAAGGAGACCGTCAGCTGTTATTAGGAGTTAGAAGGATGTTTGGAAGGATGAAAAGTACTTTAACAGTCATTTCCCTATTTTCTCTGATCGAAGGAAAATAAATTAGATTAAACACGGAATTTAAATCTGACCTTTCTTTTGACTCGTACAATGAGATTTAAATAATTTAAATTAATTTATAATCTAATTGATTGCTTCAATAAATCGGATAAATCTTTATTTTTAATATACACTACAAATAAATTCTTTTCTCGGACATTGCATGGAGGAAAATTATTTTATTTAGAAATTAATTAATAGAAAAATAAGATGAATCTCCAATAAAAAAGGATATTCACTATAATGGAAGAGTTTGAAATTAATTGCATGAACGTAGTTTGTGATCAAATTAAAATTATTAATTAATGAAAGAGGAAATGTTAGGAGACTCACTTCCTTTTTTTATTTTAGGAAATTTCAATGTAATCATGGTGCTTATTGGGAGTAGCATTCATTTTCATCTACACATAAGTAGCATCTCAGGCGTACAGTGGCAACTTCAAAGTAAAATATAATAGATAAATCGATCTTGCAGATCCAACTTAACGATGATTGTGAACAATACTAGGAAACGGCGTAAGAAAAAGAATAGCTCATTTGAAAGGACAATTTAAAAAAAAACTTATTAATTCGAATGTCTGCAAATACAAATCCACTTCCTCCATGATCTCTATATTTGTCCGTTGCGTGGGTATCGACGAAGAGTTCAGAAGGTTGGAGAATGACCTCGTTGTGACCGCATTTGGAAGTGTTCTGGGCCCTCGAAAATAAGCTCATGGCAAGGTCAAAGGCCTGCACTACTTTTATCATCTTCACCTATGGGACGTTACCACCTTATGGATATATTATGTGGGAATAACTATGCTTAACAAATTATTCATAAATGTTTGCCTAAATTATGGATCAATATTAATTTTTAAATGGAGCGTTGAAAAAGGAACAAGTCTCTCTCATACAGAACTTACGAACTTACTTGCACTAATTTTATAGTACTTACGAAAATACATTTATATAGTTTCTCATTTACGAAGCGAGGAAATTTGGATATTTTTTTAACTGAAATCGTAATTTTCATTATATTTCAAAGAATTTTGGATCAAATGCTCATTGTTCGTTATTTTAAGATAGCCTTTGACGAGGAATAGATTTGAAGTCGGTGAAACTCAATTTTGTCCAATTTCTGTTTATAAATACTTTGTTCATTGCAAGATCGCAGTATGAAAACTATATGATTAACTCTTTATCAGATTTAGTATTTTTGCGCTTACAAAAACGTATTGTTCTATTTTCTCTCTTTTTTTGTTTCGATATCACTGCATTATTCCCACTCCTTCAGCCGCATCGCCTAAAATGGAGACGCTAAGGGTAGCGTGTTACAGCCACGCGACCCAACTCCTTATATAACGGCGTGATTTTTTTACTCATTACGATGAGAGTAATGGCTGACGATGAATCATTTTAGCTACAGCCCTGCTTATATTTCTTGGGGAAAAATAAAATTCATCCTAGAAACTTTCTCGAGTTGCTTTCATGAAGAAATGTTATAAACCATAACTCACCGTGAATGAAAAATATTTTCCAACATGCATTCTTTCGAAACTACCTATTGGTGATCTGACATCATCTTACTTTCCACTTCCTAATGAACGAATAATACTGTAATTATATCTTCTAAATAGTACGTAAAAGAAAAACTTCATCTTTTGGCATTAACTTCTTCCCAGTTCGGAGACAAATTTTTAGTTTTACCAATTCATCACCTACAATACCAGACCTATACAATATCTGAATGTATACATACCGATTTCAAATTTGTTAATTGCAAACAACCGTAAGGGAATGCCATAATCAACGCTTTGATGAAACGCAGTATGTCTTAAATTCTTCATTCTCTAAATCTTTTCAAACTTTATTAACTTTATTTAATTAATAACCAACTTCAACGCAAAAATATTCTACTACAAATCCTTTTTAATTTTAATTCGTGAATTTTTCCAAAGCGATTTCAAAATTTCATAATTATATCTCTATAATCACAAACATTATCTACCTCATTTAAATTTGAACATGGCTGCGATGTATTCAGCGGCACGAAGTAAGCGTCCGTGAAATCATAAAATGTTTTATGGCCTATTTATGAAACAGTTTATGAGAAATGAGTAGACCCTTAAGAAAACTATACGCGTAACATCGAGAAGCTGTAAATCAACTTAAGAATGATAACAGTTGAATAAAATTTAACACAAAGAATTTTAAAGTAAAAATTATGAGTTTTATGAAGAGGTAATCTTAAACAGTTCTCAGTTTATTAGAGATTTATATATTATAAATGCAAGGTAATATATTACAAGAATATTTTTTGCTGATAAAAATACTATAAGTTTATTTGAAGCAATTCTCAAGCCAATTAATATTCCGATGATTTATAATTTTTTACATTTGAACAATAAATTTAAAAGATGAATTACTAACAATTAAGCCTCATCTACCTCGTGGAGAATAGTGTTCATAATCGTAAAATATTGCCCTACTTAGGAAAGGAATAACGCGGCAAATTTGAATCTTGGAAGTTCTATCCATGAATTGTATCTTAGCAACCGATGCTTGGATCGAAAAAGGCGAACGTCGGTGGGATGTGCGTGGGATGCGCGAGGACCTGTTGGCGGCGCGTGGGTGAACTCGTCCTCCACCTTACCTGATCACCTTTCTACGTTAAGCACAAAATGGATTCGTAGATGTGATAAAAATAATAGCATATGAGAGTTATAGGTGATACTTCCTGCAAGCCCAGGGGCCATACTAAAATGAGTGCTTGGATGTTGCATAAACTTAAGGATACGAAAATGATATTTATCTGAAACCACAAGTTTTGATTCATGCCGAAGTCTGCTTCAATGTCCGTCTAATGTAACGGAATATCCATCTTAAGGCGACTAGTTCGAAAAATTCGTCCCTTTAAAATGTCTATTTCATTTATTTTCTATTTCGTTTCAGTGACGAATCATCTTTCCGTGACAAGGCATGGATACTATTTGAACAAATGAACTAAATTCGAATATTGTAAAATTATAATTTTCTGAGCAACAGAAATACTCTTGAGATTTTTATCACTAAATTTAGGCCTTTATAATCCCTGGAAATCGAATTTTGGAATAATGGAATTATGTAAAGATTGCTGGTTGTGACATCGGCAGCATCTTGTGTCCTTACGAGGTTTTACTTGAAATTTATTTTGCGTGCAATCAAAATGAATTTCTGCGTTTTAAGCTTTTCCTACAGTCCTATTCCTGCATTAAGATGTGATAAATTCAGTGCAAAATTTCGTGAATTTTTTACATTATAATATTTCCACACAACTATAGAAATTTCACTTACTTAAATCATCATGTCTATTCATCATAATTTGAATGGAAAATATTTCCTTTAGTCAATTGATAAAGTTTAAAACTAGATAAAATAGCATATTCATTTATAAATAAAGATTAAAATTCTTAGAGATTATTATTGAATCATCAGCGAGCTGTTTTCTCCTTATAAAGTAAATCCGTTAAAACCCAGCATGTTTGAATAGGTTGCATTGATCTGGTTGAAATTAATCCGGCGGTGGAAATATAATTAAAATGCTATAGAATGTGGAAATTTAATATACTGCTATTAATTTTCCCTTGAAACATAAACCAAAATCAGCCTGGCAAATGGGATTGCATAGATTACGCACTAGCTCTGCATAAATCCTCCGTGGATAGCGGTTTACTAGAAACTGAGCCAACGCTGTTGTGGCCGAGAAATATTTTTGCGGTTTACAAAAGGTGATACCACTATCAGATATTTCCGTAAACGGAAAACCAGATATCAAACGTTCCATAAAAGGTTTTTGAGCGATTCTATGCTTAAAAATCTAGAATCATGAACATTCAATCCGGTTTTCGTAAGTATTTGGACAATAGATCTAGAAAATACGCAATCGAAATTCTCTTGAGCGATGTATACCAAAAATTAACCGTTGCACGATAATGAAATCTGGTTTATTTTCGCTCGAAACTCTTCGAATATGCGAAATGTTGAAACGATGTAAAATTGATGTACTTTTTATGACTCCTATCCAAAGCGGCCGTTACTTCTCATGCGATTTCTTAGACACTTCAACTCGCTTCAGATTCAATTACATTAATCCATATCGCATTAACGATGTATCAAAAGAAACTTATATAAACGAGCGAATAAATTAAACTTTTTCTCTGCATATTCAAATTAAAAAGCTACAAGTATTGACCAGTATTATGTATAGAATATTATTAAAGAACAAAAAATGGCTTCCTTAGTAATGAAAAGTAATTGATACTGATCGATATGAATATAAAAATAATGTCGTGAACTATCAAATAAGCAGATGATATTCTATTAAAACGATATTTATTATCAAAATAATTATTAATTTTTTTCGAAATAATAATATATGTTATAAAATTTAATTGGATAGTAAAGGTTTCTGGATGTGAAATACTTGCATTACACAAAAACGGTAATTTATTTTAAGGTTCGCCCTTTTTATTGCTGTTTAAGAAGACATACTTGGAAAATTGTGACATCTTTTTAAGATGTGAGTTTAAAAGGAGAACTGATAAGAAAGAGTTCCCAATTCTGCTTTCACCGAACGTGATGGTGAACATGCTTTTCATGGAATTCTTGCTTTGGTGGAATTCAGAATTAGTTCAATATAATCTAATTATATATTTATCAAATATTTCAATCCTGAATTTCGTATATTTTTCCTAAAATTTCCAAAAAAGTATACGTTATTTTACATTCACCTTTCGAGTGTGTTCTTTTGCGACAACTTTTTTACCAATCCTCCCAAGTTCATGTAAGCGAAGGCTCTTTCAGCTTTGGAATTTCTCAGATCGTGTCGATCGATGGTTCAAGGCGCAGGATGGTACGTGTCGTCATTCGTGCCAAAGTAGATAAACATCTAGAAGCTACTTCAGATGGGCAAAATATCAGCTGAAACTTTGCACGAAAATCTTCTGCGATTATATATAATTGCGATTTATATAAAATGCGATTTATGTATAATTCAGGGAAAGAGCTATTGAGGTTTTATTCGTTCCTCTAAAGTAGTCAAGAATGTCTTCCTCGAATAAGATAAGGAGCAAAGTTTTCCATATAAATGTACCAATTACTTGGATAGCAAATCAAAGATAAATCCTCATACACATGGGAGGTCTGAAAATTTTCCGACGTTCCGCCGTTTCTCGACATGTTTTCTGAAAATATTCTAAATATTTCTGAAATATCTGGGGTCTGACCACTCTCGTGTATTTAATATGCATTGCGTCACTCTCCTTCGTTCGGGAGATTTACTCAAATGTTGGAATAAAGAATTTTAACGAATTTATTTGAATTTAGAAATTGAATTGTGAAACTTTAGTTTCTTAGGTATTTTATTGTGTTATAGATAACCTCTCATCCTCATCTGCATCTCTTAATTTATTGTGTACTTTTAAATTGCACATTATTTTAATATCATTAAATATAATAAATCATTGACAGATTCATTGATAAAGAAAATGGGAGGACACACCCAACGGCCATGGACTCCCACTAAAAGGAGAGGACCCATTGCAGCGGAATACCAAAGTCCTGGACCAGCTTGTGTTACTTTACCAACTTCCATTGGTGAGAGCCATTGAAATAGCTTTATAATTGGCTAATTTAGTTAATTAGAATTTTTCTGATTAATGTTAAAATAATACAGACCAGAGATGATGAAGTAATACATTAGGATTTATACTTAACTCAGATTTTAAAAGGTTTGATTGTTCAGTTTAGTTAATTATATTCGTTAATATCATAATGTCTAATCATTGAAAGCTTTAAAGTTGAATAACATGGATAAAAATTAAAAAATGTATTGCCTTAGATTTTATAAACGTTGATGACGCTATCCAAGTTAAACTTGCAGAGAATTATTTCGATTTGATTTCATTCACTCTGAGAAGTTTTTATCAAAAAGATTTCTTTACACTAAATACTCAATATTTTCTTCATGATATCACCTATGAAATTTTCAAATAAATGGAGATATTTTAATCTAAAATATAAAATAATGCCTAACTATACTTAAATGTCTAGAAAGTTAATCATAGACATCAGTTGTTGAACTGAAAGATTAAGATTTCTGTAACTTATCACTAATTTTAGTATGCTCTTCAATTCAATTCAATTCAACTATAAAGTTGAATTACAGATCCATAGAGCTTTTTATCATCTATTAATAAAACATATTTTACGTAGTGGGACCATTATTTTTAAAAATTAATTTTATCTATTAATCTATATTTTGACACTCATCAGTCTATGAACCTCATCTGATTTTTATTTATTAAGTAGTATTTGGTAACATTTGCTATTCATCATTTGCTCTAAATGTAATATGAAGATTTTACTTTATATTTTACTCTAAAATTAGAATAAAATAATAATTGTAAATAAGTCTTTAGTATTTTATCCATTTCTTGTAAAGCAAAGTATTTCTTGCTTCAGGACCTGGATCTAAAGTCGTTCGTGCCCCAGCTTTTAGTTTTGGAAGTAGGCATAACAATAAGAATGATAGTCCTGGCCCAGGACCAGGCCAATATAATGTCACTGGACTTAGTGCAAAAGGTAAATTTTTAGAAACTCTTTATATTACTAGCAATTAAATTGCTAATTATTTATCAATGTGGATAGTTAATGTGTAAAGTAATGCTTAACTATGCTTTGATTACAATGAATTGCAAGGAAATACAGGGTAAGTTTTCACCCTTTCAAAATATTTTCAGTAATAATTTAAGAAGAAAAGTCTCACTCGATGGTAAGGATTCAGTTTTATAAAAAATGCTCCAATGAATTCCAATGTATTATAAATAACTTTCTACTAAAACAACTCTTTAGTAATCAAAACCACAATATTTTAGCTCAAGGGTGTGTATGGTATAATTGGAATTAAAAAATTTCTCAATTCTTTTTTCTATATTTGGGAAAATCTCAAAATATCAATAGAGCCAATAAATCAATAAATTTAGAAAAAATAATTTTGAATAAAGTCAAATTGATCTGTTAATTATAGAGTTTTAAAAAACCTTTAGTAGGTTATGTGATTTAATAGCTACATGACCTTTCCTATGAAATGCTAAATAGATGCATATGTTTTGGTGGTAACGTTAATTTAGCAAATATTAAGATATTTAGAGTGCATATGAGAATATACAGAGCATGATCCTACTGATGTTTATATATACTTTCTCTGGAATAGTTCATGTGTATATTTGAATTGAATGGGAAAATTAATCGTTTTTCAAGCATTATTTTTAAAAATATAAAGATATGGATGTTAGGAAACTTTAAAAATTGGAAAATGGAATGACCTTGTGTTCTTCTCTGAACATGTGAATAAGAGCAATAATAACCATCTTCAGCTTTGAATAATTAAAATCTGTTGCATAAGGCACATTAAATAAATTTAAATTTTCCAGAATGGTTTGCATACTAACTTTCTAAACACAGGCCCCAGACTCAAATCATTCGTTTCTATCAACCACAAGCTACTTGAGTTTTTTAAGTCAAAAGCATAAAATATAAATAATATATCTCCATATTCATTAATCATTCAGCAAAAAATATTGATTTGTTTCACAAATTATCATTGGCAAACTTATCGAACTTGATAAAAATTAAGATCCTAAAGCAGTCTCAGAGTTCCCAATGATTTTATAGTAGGAAATTCTTGGCAGAATTATTCTCTTCACCGTATTCTAATTTTCATATGATAATTAAGTGAAAATGAATATGTACATTGTTACCATTAGGACGTGATAGTCCTCCAGCCTCTACTCTACATGGTCGCCCTAAGGAAATGCGAGGAGAGCAAACTCCTGCACCAGGTGACTATAACCCAGAGAAGGCAGATGCTGTTATCCATGACCATTCTCCTATGTATACTTTTGGACTTAAGACTCAGCATGAGAAACCAAGTGACACTCCTGGTACGTAGAATTGTTTTTATCTTTTTGGCTATTTCCTAATATTTAAATGGAAATAAAAGGTAAGAATTGAAGAAGTTACCTTAAAAGGGTATTAAAATGAAGGAATATGGATGTTAGAGTGTTCCATAAAATGATTTAAAGATAAATGTGTAGAAAGATTATTTGTAATGTCAGCATTCCAGAAATTGAAGGTTAATGTGACTGTTACCCAAAATTGCTGGTTTAGATTTGAAGATGTTAAAGGACTAGAAATGATTTGGTTCTCTCCCAGTGAATAAGCTGAAGGAAATTCTCATGAGTGGAAGTCAAACATTTTGGCTACACTTCAGCCATCTTCAGGGATGATTTCCTTCAGTTAGAGGACTATTTCAGAAGAATCAAATGCATTTATATTAGGATAGGTGGAATACAATTAATAATTTAATAACTTTTCAAACAGTAAATTATAATAGTAATTACAGAAAGATATGGCAAATAAATACTTAAAGTACATTCACATATTCAAATTGCAAGCTGCCTTTTGGCATGGGAAAGTACAGTTTATCCTCAGTATTTTTAAACTACATTCAAATTAATGTTCTGAAATACTAAATAATCAAATAATAATCTCTTAGGGTTATACATTCTTATAACATCTTCTCTTAAATTTTTAATACTGTCTTTTTTACACAGCTCCAAATTCATACAACATCCCTCCAGCTCTTGGCACAACCAAGGAAGGAAACAAAAAGGCAGCACCAGCTTTCACCATATCAGGACGTCAGAAAGAATTGATTGATGATCGCATACGCACTCCTGGACCTGGGGCTTACAATCAGTCCTCTCCTGAGCAATATAAAGCAAAACGCTCTCCATCTTATTCTATCAGTGCACGTTATCAGATGCCATCAGACCATACGCAAAAGCCAGGTCCAGGAGTGTATTCGCCAGAGAAGGTGAGATCAAAAGTATGAAGAAATTGAAATAATTCCTGGCTAACATTGAATTTAATTGAATGAATTCTTGAATGAATTGAAAATTACTAAATGGAATAAAAAGTTCAAATTAGTAAATCAAATTCCATGGTATATAACACTACATATTAATGCATATTGTTTGCCTAAAAGACAAGTATTTCAGTAACTATCTTTAACAAATACTGAAGTAAGCCTCTGCCACATGGCAAAAGGCATCTTGCAGGGAATTCATGTAGATAGATAACCATTGTTTGTAAAAAAGCTTGGGATGTAACCATACATCTAGCAATATTCCTACACAATTTAATATTTACTCTTTGTAATATGATTAGACAAGTGAAATAACTGGAAGACAATTGTTAATCTTCTCAGTGATTGTCTCATGAACTATTGTTGTTTAGATACTAACAGTGTCTAGTTTATCTAACAATTCAATAAAATATATGCTACCTCAAACAAGAAATATATTTTCAAGTAAATGGAATATAAAAACTGTTACTATGTTTATGTATTTAGAGATTTATTGAATTATGGATTCGTTTATACATAAACTGATAAAAATAAATGTAAATAATTCAAGTTTATAATGTTTATGCCTACATTTGGTGTCGGATTGGCTGATTATTCTTTAATATAATTTATGTATGTGTGAGTAGATATATAATTAATATGACCAAGATACATATATATAATTAATATGATCAAGCATCACTTTGTGGAATGACATCTTCAGGAAGAAAAAGACATTTTGTAACTTCTGAGCAAATTTAATAGTCATGACCAATTTTGTATTGTGTGAATATCTTCTGGTTCTAATAATATATAGCATATTCAATAACATATTCTATAATATATATATATATATATATATATATATATATATATATATATATATATATATATATATATATTAAATTAGATATTTAATAACAAAAGTTAAACTTGAATAGAACAATTATGTTGGGAAATAAAGTATACATTTCTCAATGTGTATTAATCATATGAGAGTAAAAAAATAACTCCTTATTGAAGTAACATTTGATTGCATTGTCAACTTATTATCATAAATAAAAATTCTCAAATTATACTCCAGTTTAAAATTGATTTTTGAATGCTTTGAAGGAATGTATACTTGCTCTATAACTATGATCTTAAATGGCATTTTATTTTCCAACGCTGAATCATCCATTCCCAGTAGAAATAACAATTTATTTTAATCTATCTATATTAAAAACTTAGTTGAAATCTTATGATTATATTTCAAGGAATATCAGAAATTATGCTTTTGCTTATCTATAACAAGAGCTTCTTTCCTGCATCCCTTTCTAACTACAGGTGACTATAAACCACACTAGTGCACCAAGCCATTCATTTGGGATTCGGCATTCACCATACATTGCTCAACCAACCCCTAGATACACTAAAAAAAGTGACTTTTGCTAAATTTATAGGTAATGTATTACCTTTGTGGGCAATATAAAGTAAAATCGAAGCTAGAGATGTAGAAGTGCTATAGTATACTAGCTAGAAGTGTATAGGAATGGGTTTCAAGGATTACAAGTACAATACACTTTCATTATTTTAATATTCATTTCACAGGTCCAAGTTGATGAATCACCAGCACATTCCTTTGGAATAAGACACTCTCCATATACTGGAGTGCTCAAGGCTCATGTCCAGCAGCCCAGAGTTGAGACAAAGATTACCTATTATCGTGAAAGGATCTATACCGATGCTTAAAGTTTTGAGACCATCGAAATGCAACGAATACAGTAATTCTAATGTGCATTGCATATACGAACAGAATTTTTTTCCCATTTGCCGCCAATAACTTCACATGAGGGGCTGTTTTTTGGGGTTTTGCATCTATTATAATGACACGCCACTCTTATTGATACCCGATAACAATCAATGAACGAGTAGAGTAATGTTATGATAGATTACCTTTTTCCATAATGTTTCATTTCTTAAATATGTCTAAGATTAAGTAGTATATAATTTTTGTTTTAGCAATTGTTAATAATGCAGGGAAAAAATTTTGGAGAAGATGGCTAATAATAGCATTAACACATAATTTTTAAACAATGATTGCATTTTATTCATGCTTATTTATTTTATATTATTCTTCAAATTGGGCGAAGATTTCATGGATTGTTTACCTTCTCTCTGTTGTTGAAAGTTCCTCGCATTTAAGTTCCAATAAAGGCTTAGGCCATACTTTGAAAATATCTGTTTCATTTCTTGAACTTAATATTTATTATAATCAAACAAAGAAGAGTGCACAATAAATATTTTATATCCGCGTCACGGAGAGTACGCTTACGAGAACAACTGTAGCTTAAGAACCGAATGAAATGTGCTACATCTGGTGGATTAATGCTAAGTTAGATGTATAAACAATGTTGGAAATCCTAGTGTGCTGAAAACATCAAAATATTTCGGTGAGTTTCATTCCATTCTTTGATATCGTAATTTTTACAAAATGGCTATCATTTTGTGAGTTTTAATTTATCAGTAAGTTAACCTAAGTTAATAGACAACCGTATGTCATGGGATATTTTAATGCCAACAATGCATGTAAGTAGTCGTATATGTCCTCACCGATTAAATATCAGTATTACTTTTACATCAGGATTTACTTTCAATTAAGCACCTCTTCGAAAAATGAAATCTAGCTATCTTTTAGTGGATACGTTATAAATTTGATGAAAAATTGCATCATAAACTTTTACTCGGACCGATGATAGAAAAAATTCATCACATTATGTGCATTTTACTCTCTATTCTTTTAAGTCAGTGTTGATCAAGGTTACTATGCCTTAGAATGAAAATTGGTACTTCTGAGAATGGGTGCTCATTCACCGTGTTTCATCTCATTCGATCAATTTTGATGCGTAGTTTTATAAATTTTACTTCGATCATTTAAAGGATAGTCAAAGAAGATTTAGGAATCGTTGCTTGATCGAATTTTCAATTTTTCGCCACCTGCAAATTAAAGTGCAGTGAAAAATGTACGAAGATAAAGCAATCCGTATTATTAAGGTAATTAATGTTTACGTTAATTGAGAATAAAGTTATCTTGGTGGCCCTGGAACTTATGGCTAGCAAAGATACCAGCTGACTGGTCGATCGTAGGCGGCGTTTGGCATTGATTCCATCCACAGTGCCACATCAACTTCTGTCGTTTTATTTAGCTTTGTATCAAACATTTTTTCTTTGAACTTAACCTCTTATTGAGGAATTAAAAGGAACTATTCATTTGTGTGTATATAGTGGCATGCAATGCTATCGCAATACAATAAAAAGTAAAGCCTTGAAAGAGTTGTTTTCATGGTATGCATGGCAACGTCGCTTCTCGATCAGCTGGCCTCCGAGCTGCCTCGAACTGCTTAGTTTCTTCCTGCCATCACTCCGATGCAAACGCTCTTCACATCAACGCAATTTATTCTGGAGAAGATCTTTACTTTTCTTGATCGAAGATCATCAATTTGTTTTCGTTGAAGTTATTCATCTCATCATAGAAGAAAAATGCCAGATAGGTGAGTATTGACTCACTCTAACGACTTTGTTTACGTTTCCAAGCAGAGAATTCTTCGTCTTTATTATAAATATAGATTTTGTTTAAGTTTTTCAATTGCTAGAGTGGATCGATAAGTCAGATCTGTGTCTATAAATAAGAGAATTTGTCTCTTTTACTGCTATTTTATTTTACTCATTTCGTATTTATTGTTGCAAAATAGTTATTTTTACAATTCTGTGGGCTTTATCGAATCAATACCAAATTTTAGTATTCAAAATATTACGGTATCACTTTGATCCAGTTATTCGTTTGACAGATAGAATCAGTTTTGATTCCGTCCTCTATTTACGTCTTATTTCACTCATTCAGTTGGCGTGGAGGGGGTAACCAGAGATTTTTGCGCTCTTCAAAATCGACTGCTTCTACGTACAAACTTCGCAGTATATATCGAAAACATCACTTCGGTTCAAATATCTCCGTGTTGATTAACTTCCTGTTCGTTATTTCCACTGGTTGACCTTAAATAAAACTCCACAGCGTTTATTGTCGTTCACTGGAAGATTAATTAAGCGATGCGAAAACACTGTTTTCACTCGGATCGGTTATTCGCATCTATTGCCGTTTTGCATGGCCTTGCCCACGCTCTGCCCACAAACTCTGCCCACACATCAGCTGCTTTCGAAGCGTTGCTCAAGAGGAGAAATTCGCTCGTTGCGATTGTCTTCCTTTAAAAAATACCCAATGCTATTTTAGGGCCTCGGGCGATGAGCTTCCTTCCAACGATGCTGACCGATATTAGAGATGCTTCTTCCATTGGCTGCTATTAGGGTTTCCTAAGATAGCTTATTCTTAGAAATTCGCCCGTTCCTTCAATGATATATCTTGCATTACATATACTATATTGATTTTTACTTTACTACTCCCGTTTTTCTTTTTTAGTCTGTTTAAAGTGATCGATTTTAAAAGATTGTTGAACGGAACACTTCTTAAAAAGTTAATCAGTCCAAATTACTCACACCGCTCCCCTCTGGACTCAATGTTCTTTGTTTAAATGATAAGCATCGTATTAGAAATTTGTGAATAAGGTTCTCTATATTTTATTGTGCGTTCTGGTATTATATCTTGTTGTCGTTTTTTTTGTGAAGATAAAGTTAAAAGGTTCAATACCATTCGAGAAAAGTAAGTTGTTATATGGGTCGTGAGATCTAAAAAAAGGCTTCCCATTGTTAACGTGTCCGTGGCTACGGAACGTTACGTCATTTATTTCGTTAATTATTTCGCTGTTAGCCATCGAAATGTGTGTTATGAAATACATATACAGTTACGTTAGGATTCTTGTAAATATTTCTTCCGGTCAGTGATAAATAAATGCTTCATTTTTCAGACTTCGTTTGTGATTATTTGCAATCCAAGTTGGTTTCATTTTCGACTAATAATGATCGAAAATTAATTCACTCTTCACAATGAATCGAGTTGAAAACTTTTAAGGTCTCGAATTTGGACGATATCCAGATTTTCCCCATCCTTCTGTTGTTTGGATTGCAGATGAAAGGAATTGACGAGCAGCAGTCTCTTGTTTAATTTTAATATAATAATAGAGGAAAATAAAAGATGAAAGAAGTTTGTGTTTTCGTAGCACTTGTTGATATGAACTTTAATTTCGCTTGTTTCTGTGTACTTTTTGTTTGCTCTATCCCAACGAAAGATAAAAAATTTCATAGTCAAATCACTATTTGACTATGAAATTTTTTATCTTTCGTTGCAGAATATTATTTTTCTACGGTGAATCCGTTGCTTACATTTAAATAAGCACTGAGCTCTAGTTTCACTTTTCAACTCTTCAAACATAGATTGATTAGCTACGGATTAAGTTATAATCCAGGTCGCTGGAGAAAAGATTATGTCTCCAGAAGAAGTAAAATATACTTTTTCATTTTGCTTTTCTTTGGATTCCCTAAGACCCTCTTATTTGTAAACAAGTCGACATCTCAGAGTTTCATTTCGTTCGCAATAAATTAGGGGTAAAACTTTCTTCGACCAAGCGCGTTGCTTTGCAATGCTTTCAATTAAATATTCTAATTGCTATTTTCGGGAACGTATTCTTCCAGAGGAATAATCAGTATTCAATTTCAATTAGAGTTTAATGAAAGTTATATAACGAGAAATCATTGTTCTTAGCTTTTCGTAAAGAGAAACTTGTCCTATTTATTCGTTAATTAACCGATTGGGTTCAGCGAAGGGTTAAATCACTTTTTTCTTCGAACATCGGAATTCTCAAACGAAGATAAGGGATTTCACTTTCGGTGTTTGGCTGATCATCGAACCCATTGGCACGAGTTTTATTTTTGAAATTTATTTTCGACATTTCACCCATCTCTTCTCACCTAACCAAAAATATGCAGATAAAGTCCTTACTCAAAGTAGAGTCCTTTTAATCATTGATCTTGTATTTTAAAATTATAATTATTCTAACTTCTGAATTGTTTTAAGTAAGGTTTCCTTGATATAAATAAAAAATTGCCGGCCTCGTTGGTTGCATTTAAATGCATTATGTTGCATGCTAATGCACTAGCGCACAGGTTCCCGGGTTCAAATCCCGGCTGAGGAGGAAATTTTACTCTCAAGGCCTGAATGTGTTAAGTTCAGTTAAAGAAAAATCATTCATTTATACGACTTAACTATAGATATCTGCTATCTATTGATAGATAGGAATATTCTAAGAAAACCTGTGTATTAATAAATGAATACGTGTTATGTATATGTTACTCCTGAAAGAGCTCTGCTTAGAAGGATGCTGCTTATCTTGGGATTCTGCAATTAGAATTCCTGTTCGTAATTTGAGAAGGAATTGCATAATGGGGCTATATCACCTGCTTTGAGAATAACACTTCTCTAACCACACTACGGATTCTGCTCTCTTTGCTCCGCAAGGCCGTTTGTGATTCATTCACCGCAAACGAAAAGAAGTTGTTCTGTTTAATAATTCAAAGCGGCTCCCTTGCATAAATAGATGAATGATGAACAAAATTACTTCTATATTCCCTATGCATAAGAATGAGCTGATTTTCCTGCTCTCTTTGATCAAAAATTGATGTAAGCGAATGGAGTACTCCACGATATAGTGCATCATATTATGTTATATGCAGTATCGCGTAGCATTGCATAACACAAAATCGCGATATTTAGAACGATTAAATTTTAAAACTAATGCCCGATCGCGAAAACTAAATTAATTGGTTTGAGTGCTTTCTATTCGTTTAAATTCAGTTCATTCGTGCACATACCATTATATTTATGCGGTGGTTTTCATTTGAATTCAATTTATGACATATGCCGAAGATATTTATATGAACATCGAACAAAATCTTTTGGGGTAATAATATCAATGTTTTGAACATCAATATCTGTTACAATAGACGATAATCAACTATGCATCGAAGGATAAATATCAAAAAAGACTGTTATCAAATCAAATTATGATGATGTATCATTCTTCCGGAGAAGTATGTCTGAGAGCTTAAAGTATACTTTGTATTCGGAGACTACTTAATTCTCTCCTTTGGATATCCCCTTCAGTAAGTATTTCTTCTTAGAGAAGAGGTCAATTTGGATTTCCAAGGACCGAACCTTTTACTTCCTGATTTCACTTCCTCCAGGAACGCCGTCGATAATGTCATTGAAGGACCTTGTATTCCACACTTTGCCTCTTATGTTTTCTTTACCATAAAAAGTGCATTTTCAAACGAGATTCGTTATTATGTTCTTCTCCACGATGCGTTTGTCCTGATTTAGGAGTGCCATCTTAAAAGAACGATCTTTCGGACGTGGACTTGTTTAGGGTCTAATAACTCCGACAGTGACGTAAAGATTGGTTTAATTTAGTTATTGAAGAATCGTAGAACACCTTTAGAATGTTAGTAAACAACTGCTTCCGGTGATTCGCAAGTCCTTGGCACTTCTCACAATTGCCACAGACATTCGTGACGTATTCCGCACGTTGAGACTTTTTGCCAAGAAACTTTAAAAGCCCGTTATCGGATGTGTGTTGATAAACATACCAGATCACACGGAAAGGATGAATTGTGTTTATGAAAGGGATTTTGTTTCCTTTGAAGAAATTCCTATGGTTTTGAACCTTCTCAGTTGTCGAGTCATTTTATGATAAAATTCGATGCATTTGACTTTATGATCTCCTATCTTAATGCTACTAAATATCTTCCTACGAAAAAAGGCGTTAATCTTTTTCATGGATTTGATATGTAATCCGAACCTCGACGCTTATTTTTTCGTACAGAATTTCCAGATATATGAATATCAAAACGATGGAATCGTTAATTAAATATAAATCAGTCAAGTAGTTTTATAATTACCCAAATAATTTTTTTTAAACATTTGATGTAATTTAAATTTATAATACATTAAATACCCAATATACTAATACAGAAAGATAATAAATTTTGTTAATTAGGGATTAAAAATTCATTGTAAGATAAAAGATTAACCAAGGATTGATTAGGAAGGATTTGGCTTCTCAGGTGGTTCCTGAGTTATAAGAAATTATAGGGTATTTACATCATATAGCTGCCAGAAAAGACAAAAATATAAATCCAACACATTTTTATAATCTGTTCCTATTAAGATAGTCCTTCAATTTTACTTGAACATGGGAAATATTTTATTCAATGAAGATTATTTGGTAATTTATTGAAAATTTTTGGTACCACCGACACTTGTCTGTTTCTATAAGAATTACAGGTTTCTATTTTTCTACTTTCCAGTGTTTTCTTATTTGCTTCTATTCTTATTCTTGAAGTAGTTTTTCCGTTTGATCACGAAAGTTCAAAATCGTATTGAAGTGATTATCATAAATATACTAAAAATTAGATAACTCTTAATCAATCGATTTTAATAAATATGCATTAAATAAAATTTGTCTTATCTTGAGCTCGATATTATATGTTGAATACCGTAACATCGATGAAAGTGTTTAGGTAAACGTTGCCCATTCGTTCAATGAATGCGTGCCTTTAAATCAAACATTTATTAAAAGTAACATTAACATACATTACTTATGTCATATGCTCTAAAAAATTTAAAATCGGAGGATTAATCTTCAATATTTTTCTATTTTAATCTATTGCGAACCCATCTTCCGAATGAGTCTCTCGTAATAATCTTCGAAAAGAAGTCATGGTTTTAAAGAGGAAATCAGATTCGATTGAGGGAAACTGGGAAGTTTCTCAAGGTACTCATGTGGTGAATCACGGATCCATATTAGTGAAAGGTCTTCCGTGTGTGTCGTGATTCATAGTCACTGTTTCATTCCTCGTCAATGTCCTCTGACGAACTCTGCACCTCACATTGCATCTTTCCGTGAAAGTGCGAGCCATTTTTGTCTCATTAGTGGCACGAACTGAACTTTTCATTCAATTTCCTGTTCAAACGAAATCGAACGCATAGTCTTGCATCCAATATTTGATGCATCCCCTCGAAAACTGCTTTCACTTTTTCCTCACAGATCATCAGACCATGAATCAATTAATGTGCTGCCGTCGGTTTTACTGTTGTATCCCAATGTTGCTGTTTCTTATCCAAATGCAGTTTTACGATGGAATACATTAATTTAAATCCACTTACGGAATTTATTTGTTAATCTTACAATTTATAATTAAAAATTCGATCAATACAGTCTTAAAATTGTCTTTCATTTTGAGTCAATCGGAAATTCGATCGAAATCGGAAATCTATGTTTCCGTCAAAAATAACATTATTTAATTTAGGTGAATCACGATAAAATAGACCAATTAGTTTAGTTATAAATTAATCCGTTAGAGTTGGTTAATTAAAATACAATTATATTAAGACACCCTTTTTGCTTATTTAAGTATACAAAAACTAAAAGTTAAAAATTAATGTCAACCTTCGCTTTGTGATAAAAACTCGGTTCTCTTGTAAATCCTCTCAAACGATACGTATTGTGAGTCAGTCTAAATGTTGCTACGATTTTTTGAATAAAGTTCGCTTTTCGACCGATGGCGTCCATCTTCCAAAGGTCTCCGCTTTTCCTTTTGAATTGTCTCTTTCGTTCTTTTTCGTGGACTCGTTTCAAACATTGAATTAGTTAAACTTTACTTCTCGTGCTATTAATGTAAATGCTACATTATTTCTATTTAAACATTTCGCTTTGGCTGAAACTTAACCGCGTATTAGTTTAAATTTATGTTAAACTACTCCTTTTGGTCGAAACGCTCTTCCCTTTCACTTTAAATTGCTCTTCGTTAGAAATTCTGCTGAGCGACGGATTCTAATTAGTTGATATGTGGATTTGAATTAAACTTATTACGATGAAATGAATTAATAAACACTCGGTAAATTCACTAGAAATTAATATTTAAAAAGGCAAATGTGAAGCATCTATAACTACGACCGGAATCACTCATAGAAAGGAATGGCGATGGGAAAAAGCAGGGTTGTCCACGAATAAGAATGAGGATTAGAGTTGAGTCTGAAATTAACCTCCTTCAGTCCTATATTTTGTTTCGTTGTGGAGTAGCGCTTTCAGTTGGGGTGTCACTGGGATTTCATGAAGAGATGTTAGAAAATCTCAATCGGTTGAAGTAGTGAAGGAGTTTATCTTCGTATTATGATAAGCAAATTCTGTTTTATAACTATTAATTAATTATATTAAACGTTATTTCTTGGATAACGGATATTTCTTTCTCGAATTTGTTTAGGAATGTGGATTAATGGATCAAAGGGTTGGTTCATGGTCTGCTATGCTTTTCTGTTGACGGATAATTTTGGTTTCTTGGAAGTCGTGGAAGTGGTGTTGGGAGGGAGAGGCATTCACTTCGTTTTACAGCGTTTTATCCAAATAATAATTGTCTTTATTTCGGGCTAAATTGAGACTAAGAGTTCAATGGTTCCTTCCAAATGTTCATAAGGATTTCGCATGCGAAATGAAATCAATTAGCGCAGAAGTATATGTTTGGTAAAGCCTTTATAAATTTCGGCATGCATATTAATTTTGTCTTCTTGGATGTAAATATAATTCCGCTTCTTACTTTTCAAGGAGTATCGTAAAAAAGTTATCTTGTGTTCTTCGATAGCAGTGGAAAGACGGTCTGCGTCGGTATACGCTCTAATAAGCGCCGTATCCGTTCCGTAGAAGTGAATTTCAAAGGAAACGCATTTCTGTTGTAACAACTTTCGGCGGAAGCTTTCCTTCGGAGAAAGTGTTTTGATTCGATGTTATTTCCAAAAGTAGATTTCACATTCAATTCGTAGATTGTCTGATGAAATCCATAATCTGAGATTTCTTAGAGTATTTCCACGGACCTCTTTTTTCAATCGCTTTCATTTTTCACAGATTCTCATTTTCAATTCCGTTTTTTCAATGTTCGTATTAGCAGCAAGGGTTGATTTGTTTTTTATCTTTTCCAATGTTGTGATCTGGAAGAATCATCGGTCTTTGAATGATAGCCAAATTATGTTTAAAGAACGATATATGTGATGTTAGGCACTCAAATTGTACTATTTTCCCAAATAATAGTAAATGTTAATAAACATTGACTAATGTTAATTTGAAAGTAATTCCTTTTCCCCTGTAATAGTTAGTTAAATCCTATAGGTAATTGAAAATTGAATTTAGTAATTCAGGAATTCTTTCTGAGGCAAACTAGTGTCGAGGATTAACAGTAGTTTTTGGCACTAATTTGTAAAAATATAACTGAAAGAATTTCTAAACTAAATCAACATATGAAAATGAATATTTTAAAGTTTCAAAGAGGGACTTGTTCCAATTACATTATCCCTAGTGCTTCCGGGAAAATTCATTCCTAAGCATTCATGAAGATCTCAATTTAAAGTTAGCATTCTTTATATCCGTTTTCAGTGAGAAGGAATGCTATGGAATGGATGTTTTCTTATCGTTTTCATTAGCATTCTTTTCTATGCAATATTCGATATTCCTAATCTCTCCTATTTGGTGCTATAATTGTGCTAAGTCTTTAAATTAGTATAGCTATTCACCAAACTCCCTGTTATGGAATTTTTAAAAGTTAGGTTTTATTCGATTGATCGTTAATTATTAACGAAGATAGTTCGCTAACGTTAAAGCTGGAATAGATCGTAGTTTCAGCATTGAGTATGGATTTCACATTGGAGCATAGTTTTAATGAAGTACTAATCTCAGGGCACCTGGAATGGATCGAAGGAAGGAGGTGACACCAGAAGACGAAGGCGCCGTCGGTGGAATTAAGGAGAGCGAGGATTTGGAAGATGCGGCCGCGACGAGGGAGCTTCTGGAGGGAGGCCGACCAGAGGCCAGCAAACCGGTGGACATGGCCGTGAAGGAAGGCACCAGGCAACGCTGCGAAAGCGACAGCTCTTCTGGAAGCGACGACGACAAGGGGAAGAGGTATCTGTAGATGTTTTGTTAATTTAGGATTATTTATCTAATCTATTTCATTGTTCGAATTACTTTATTTTTTGGAGAATGAAATTCGTAGAATGAAATTAAACGAACTTGTCAGCCAAAAGAGTTTGTGAAAAATATCTAATTTCCATCTCAGTTTTTCCTATTTTTGATTTCTGAGTTTAAAGATCCTGATTTAAACGCTCCTAATCCTTAAATAACATCTGATTTAAACGTTTGTATTCTCATTAAGAACCGATGGATCGTTTACCTTATGCAGCGAGGCACTTCGTTGCAAGGACACTGTGTTCATTCTAGATTAAGTGAACCTTAAGTAATTCCCAAAAATGTCCTAAAATTCTCCAAAATATGATCTAACTCATAAAACCAATAAAATATTGATACTTTGTAATGTATAATACTTAAAATATGTAATATTCAAATTGATTCACAATTTGGCTACAATCTTTCTTCTAATTTTTATTTACTAGCCTAAAAATATATGCTAGAAGAATTTTGTATAATAAACTTGGAGTTAATAAAGAATTTTCGACTATCCAAAGGTGAAGGGCTTTAACTGGGCATTGCAAGATAATTAGGATGACATCAGTATTTTAGGTCTCATCTTTATAATTTAAAGAAAACATTCAACATATTTTATTAAAGGGAAAATGGGATTGAGATATTCAAATGCATAAATCATTTATTTAATTCTTTATCAACCAAAATATTCTTCCTGTTGTTTTATGTTCAAATGAAAAATATAAATAATAAATGTATACATGACTGATGAGTTTTTTATAAATTTAAGTTTTGAATTCTGTTTTCTTTAATTGATAATTTCTTACTTTCCAGACAACGATTAGGAGCATCTGCATCTCCTCCAAGAAGACCACCTAAAGGGTTTATCCTTCCTCATGTGGCTGCTGCATCACCTCCTAAGTTTGTTTCTTTGGAAGAGATCATGAAAGCTGCCAATGGAGTCACAAACATGGCCCTTGCACATGAAATAGCTGTAAACCGAAACTTTAAGCTTGAAAAATTGGATCCCCCTGATAACAGGTTGGCCAAAGTATTCCAAGATTATTATGATAGCTTGTTTGAAAAAACTATGCTATTTTGTTGCTCATATTTTACATTTTGTATTATCTTGAAATAATTTTCATTCTTTGCAAGAGTGACTTATTTTTACTTGTTAAATAATATCTATAGTCTTGTCCTATTTTAAATATTATTTAATGCCTTATGCTTTGGAGTTCTTTAACTTACAAATTTATTATAATTCTTATCTCAGTTGGCAGAAACAACTAAAGGAAGCTATGCACAGTGCATTCTGGTGCATATTATCAGAACAGCTGGCTGAAACACCGCCAAATTATACTCAGGCAATGGTTCTTCTTCAAGAAATTAAAACTGTAAGTTCTCTCCATTTTTAATATGCTTATTCTACATAAATTTATTAAAACTTCTTTCAAGAAAACCTTAAAAAATTAATGTATGACTTTTAAAAAGTTTTGCAACTGCCAAACTTTGTATTTAAATCATCTTGATTATTATATTATTATATTTATTGTGACCTGTATTATTCCATAGATTTTTATACTAATGTAATGACTTAAAATTTAGTTGCTTTTACAACTAAAAGTTTGCTGCAAGCAAGCATCAACTTTTACATGTAATTATAATATTAAATATTTGTGAATATTATCCAGATGTTTTATGTTTTAATTTTTATTTATACTATTTTAAACATTCTTAATGTATACATTAACATAATATATTACTAAATTTATTATATTAATTTATTTCAGATGATGCTGTCATTACTCCTTCCTCATCATACTAAAATTAGGGATGAGATTTCTGAAGTCCTTGATATAGATTTGGTCAGACAGCAAGCTGAGAATGATGTTCTTGACTTTAAGGTATTCAAAGTAAATATTTATGAGTCGTGCGCAGATTGTATTTTATTGACTCAAAATAATTTTGTACATTCTCATATATTTCAGCATTATGCCCAGTATATCATATCCTTCATGTCAAAGTTGTGTGCACCTGTTAGAGATGAAAGAATACGTGAACTGACTCAAACTACTGACATCGTTCCTCTTTTTAAAGGAATTTTGGAGGTAAATAATTTATATTTTTGTTTACATTATGTTTCTCAGTTTTTTCCCGATTACACTTAGAAATTTCATGCTAATCATAAAAATATACACTCTTACAAGTTACCTTCCAAGTCATTCTTTCAAGAATGTTTGCATTAAAAAATAATTTAAGGCATAAGTAGAAGTCAAATTCATGGCTCACACTAATCAGAAAATTTGCTTTTGAATATAAATGCTCAAATTGGTTGATTATATATTATATTTTCCAATTTGATTGATTTGGGAAAATGATGCATCACTTTTACCGTTTTACTAAAATTTATCAAACATTTAATAATTTTTCAGACACTGGATTTGATGAAGTTGGACATGGCAAACTTTGCAATAGAGCAGATCAGACCTCAAATCATGGCTCACAGTGTTGATTATGAGAAAAAGAAATTTGCTGAATTTCTTGAAACGCAAGAAGAAGGTATTAGCTACTTTATGTTTTTGACTTTACCTTTATGTTCAATTTCTGATATAATTTTTCTTAAAGTATCATTTATATTCCCATTCATATAACTATTATTTTTAGCCAAATGATTATTCATTTAAAAAGAGCTTTTTTGCACCCATATTTAAGCATATATTTTATTTATATTTAGCACCAATATTTAACTGGTTTGATTATAGAAAAGCAAAAATAAAAACTACTTTGAAGAATATAATTGGTAAAATTATTGTAGAGATAGTAATGCTTTCACATTTCTTTGCCCTGCATTGGATATAGGGAAAGTATATGGAAGCTAGAAGATAAAATACATATCTGCAAACATAAGTAAAGTTATGTGATCTGATACATATTTTTAACAACTCTATTAACTTGAGCTGTTTATCTATCACTTGAATCTTTTGAATGCCGGTTTCTATTACAAATTGATTAATCTTGTAATAAATTTGAGATCTCTTAATTTTAAATATTTAAAACTTTTAGTTTTTAAATTGTAGGTGTAGCCCCATTTCTAAGCTATTATAATCTGTAAAAAACCTGGTTCAGCATTGGTACAAATATCATGCTTGCAAACTAGACAAAATATCATAAATAAGCATCAAGAATTAAATAAAATAGTATTAGGGTATTTTAAAATAGTAATTTGTAACTTTCTTTCTTCAATTCACTCCTCTGCACTTTCAGATGGACTGGAATATACTCGTAAATGGCTTGGTAAGCATGTTAAAGTACTAGAAGAGAAAGAAGAAAAAATCACTAATATTCGTAATACCATAACTCAAATACTTACTCAAGCTTATCTCGAGCTTCTTGATTGGAATGAAGAGGAGATATATCCAGAGGTAATATAATTCTTTCATTGTTATACCCACTTTTAGCATGTATGTTACATGTATGACATCTGTATAATAAATTGGTGTAGAAAAATGAATATTTCAAGCTTCACAAGTAAAAAGAACAAATATTTCTTTCTCCTTCCTCAAATAGATCTAATATAATAATTACTTGTCTATTTATTGTTGTTTAATCAATCTTTATTTTAATCATTTCTTTACTTATTTATTTATATTTTCATTATTTTAATCTCTAGACAGTGATCATGGACCAATCAAGGTTTACTGATCTTAGTAGCAAGGTTTTGAAATATGTAACAGCTGGAACTGTGCTTTTGGTGACTGCTGGTGCTGTTGGGGCACCTTTTCAAGGAATGCAGTCATTCAAGACAAGTTTGAAGGAACACATAATGCTCCTACTAGATGATGGGTTAGTATAAATTTATTAAGTCCACCATACAAAGAAAAGCTTTATCAAGTGTAAAAGTCATGCCTTAAATAAAAATCACCATGATGCTTTTTAAGTCAGTATATTCATACAAATCAAAAGTATTTTATTTATATTTAGCCTTGTAGATTTTTATATATCCTCTAAGAAGGAGATTTATAAGAATATAATCTTGTTAGTCGGAAAAGATTGAAGTCGAATACTTAGTTTACATATATGGCTGATAAAAATTATCTTTAGAACTATTTATTGAATTGATTCCAGATTTTTATGAGTATAAATATTAACTTTTCATAATATTTTTTATCTATCTTATATCTGTTTGTTATTTTATTTGGTGAAATATTATTTTTCACCTTTTACCTTCATCACAAATTGGGTTAATTATATTTTTAATGCAAAAAAACAACTTGCATATTATTATTCTCTCATATTGTCATAGTTGCTCGGGTTGCTATTAAGGGATTCTTTGAAAAAGTCTGGCACCAAGATATCCAGACTTCATGAGAATAAAATCACTCTCAATGATTTTGTAAAAGAAGTTTTATTCGTACATTCTTCTTCATTCCTGTGTAGGCATATGTGAAAGGATTGTGAAATAAATGAAGGATTAAATTTAAAAAAATATTGAATATATTGCTATTTGGTTTGATGTTGAAGGGTGAAAATATTAGAAAACTCTCGTAACAATTATGAAATGTTTAGTCAAATATCTATTTACTTGAATGTTGCGATACTTCGTCATCATCTTAAGTCTATTAATATGTAAGGAGATCTAAAGACTTTTTTTACATCCTTATTGTAATCTTTATAGAAATGTTGAAAATGTTTTGCCAAATGTGGCTGACCAAGTGAAGAAAGAAGTTGGAGAGGCGTTGAAGAAGAATGGATTGAAGCCATTGGATGCCGACGTCGAGTCTTTGATGAGCGGCCAAATTCTAGAAGCAGCAAACCAAGACCACAGGATACGTCAATTAGTCCGTAAGTTATGAAAAAGGAAAATATTGATACAAGTACAAATACTGTTTACATATTCGAAAACATTCCTTTAGCCTTGTACATGAAAATAAAATAATAAGACAGCATTTAAATTGATAAAAATGTTGCCAAAAGAAGAAAGTGATAGAAGAAAAAAAACGAAAAGTGTAAATCGGCTTCGAACCACGCAGAGCATTATTAGAAGTCTAATACGCTGGCACTACGCCACCATTTGCTCGTAGCTGTTGCCGCGGGGTTTATAATGGAAGCGGCTAGAATTGACGATTTTTAAACATTAATTACAAAGAAACGAGGGAGCGTTGGCCCCTAGTATTTTCAGGTTGTTATAAGTAATACCTAAGCTACACTTCCATACCGGTCTCATTCAATATCCCGTGCCGCAGTCCTAAAGGTCCCCTTGTTAGACCCACTTCCTCCTTGAAACATCACCATAATTATCATAAAAATAATCCATCACGTTCAAATTCTTTCATCCATGGATTTAGTTGGGCATATTTAAGTAAAAATCTACCAATGTTAACTATAAACCTTAATTTTATCATCTTATTTTATACCCGAGGGTTCGCATCAATCTATAATAGGCTCTCGGATCTATGATTCTATAGTCTGTTCCACTTTTCTAGGCAGTACAGGCTTATGGGGGATTCGAATAGCCTCGTGCGCCGGGTCATTTTTTCGGAATATCCGCGACCTGAAAGCGGGTCCGGATCAATCCGAATTACGCTTACTTGAGTCTTGAGTCTCGAGCAAAAAAGTAACAATGATTAGCAATCGGAGCGCTAAATCAATTACTCCCTCGGTTATAAAATTCAAAAACTAAAGTTCTATTCAAGATATCGACTCAGAATAACCTGTAAATGAAAATAACAACATTTATCTCAATTTTTCTCGCGACAAGTTTTTCGTAACGTAAGAAACAAAAAATTTTTAGGCGATGTATAAATTTGACTGCACGATCCAATTTTTCGGAGGTTGCGTTCCACTTAAATTATTTTTTACTAAAATATAATCACTCAGAAATTAATATAATTCGACTTTTATGTATTCATAAGGTATAAAGAGTAATCTAAGAAAAAACTAGCACTTTATGTTAGATAGGATGAGAGAAATGGCAGTTTTAGTATTGTTCACGGGTGGTAAGGAGGTCAGTTTTTTTCATTCCGCTATAAAATTTATTTTTTTTATTAAAATGATGAGAAATCTTCGTCAATATGTAGAACCATCCTTCCTTAACCAAATTTCACCAAAAAATTGGAAAAAAATCCACCAAACTAAGTTGAAAATATCAATTTCATCCGTACAAGTACCTCAGAAATAATTAACTGACGGCTTGTAGGAGGCTAGATTGCTCTCTTATGGGAATTTACGTGCATTTATTTCCCCATAAGCCTCCCGTACTGCCAGCTTTTGTGGAACGGACTATAGAGAAAAAGATTAACAATCGGAGCGCTAAGTCATTTACTCTCTCGGGTATAAAATTCAAAAACTAAAGTTCCGTTAAAGATATCGACTTAGAATAACCTGTGGATTAAAATAATAACAATGATCTCAATTTCTTTTGCGACAAGTTTTTCGTAACGTAAGAAACAAAAAGGTTTTAAAGCGATGTGCAAATTTGACTGCACTCAAATTTTCCTCTTAAATTATTTTTTTAAATTAATATATATTTTTAAAATTAACATGATTTGACTTTTATGTATTCTTAAGGTATAAAGAGTAATCCAAGGAAAAACAAGCATTTTATGTTGGATAGGTAAAAAGCAATTGCAGTTAGTAATGTTGTCGGCCGGTAAGACGACTATTTTTTTCATTTTGCTATAAAATGTATTTCTTCTGTTAAAATGATGAAAATTCTTCATCAATGTGTAGAATCATCCTTCCTTATACAAATTTCACCAAAAAATTGGAAAAAATCCACCGAAATAAGTTGAAAGTCCGTTGAAGACAGAAATTTTGCGGAAAAATGGACCTACCTGCAAGGCTAATCGATCCCCCACAAGACTGCCTAGAATTTTGGAACGGCCTATGATATGATTTATTTTTTCGTTTTACAAAAATCCTAGGACTAGATAAACTTTTATTTTTACAACGTATAATGTTTATTTTGAAAATTCAAAATGTTTAAGACATGGAGCTAATCAAGATGCAACTCTGTCTGTATTTGCAGTTGTGAGTTCTAACATTTCCTTGTAATTGACTGTATGTATATGCGCAAATGACGGAACTCTGACGAAGTATTAATATGAGTTTTTTATTTTTTCTTGCTGTAAATATACTCAATTATGTCTATGTAGATACCCTGCGAGCCACCTTTCGGTGTGTGGCAGGGGGATATAATAATATAATTGCGGTAAACGTACTTAATCTGCAGCAGAAAAAAAAACTCACTTTAAGTAGATAGATCATGCTTAGTTTGATGTTAAAACAACTCCTGTAGGTTGTGTACTAAGCCATTGCAATAAGTAAACTCAACCGAGGCACGTAAATAATACCTCGATTGCATACTAAAGATTATCTTTGTCGCATTATCTCGTCTTTAAGCTGTTATCTACCATTTGACTTATTGTTATAGATAAGTGTTATAATGTTTGTTCTGTGGATTAATTATGAGGGAGATCGCTACACCCGATCCACTATGTAAGTAGATAGTGAATCGAAGGGACGACCTGTACCTCTTCAAAAATTGGAAACGCTAAGTTTTTATAGCTGAGCCAAGCGTCACCAAAGCTCTGTATTTTCCTTACACATTAGTTTAAGGCACGAAGTGAAGGAGACACTTCATGAGACCTTATCATTTGCAACTTTATATCCGTTAACGATAAGTATTATTGTTACATCTGGAAAATAAATTGTTGTTTTTCTATGGCCATGATAGATGAGAAATATAAACCCATTGATTTGAGAATTGATTTTCTTCAGTATTTTTCTTGGATAAAAGAGCGAAAGTTAGTAGAAATAGATAAAAAAACTATGAAAACCATGGAGTGAATTACCAGGACATCTAGCGGACCCGAGCTGTATCAACTGAACGTGGTGGTCGCTTGCATTTCAAATTATGAATTTCACCTGTTGCTTAACCAATTAGTGAATAAATATTTATACTCTGTTCCACAATTTTAGGCAGTATTGTCTTATGGGGAAATCGAATAGCCTCGTACGCAAGCTCATTTTTCCGGAATATTCGCGATATCCACAAAATTTGCGTTCGCAGCGGATAAAATTAAGATATTCAGGTAAGCTGGGTCGATTATTTCCGAAGTTTTGGTGAAATATGTATAAGAAAGGATGTTTCTACATATTGATGAACATTTTTCATGTATGTCACAAAAGAAATAAATTTTATAGCGGAATGGAAAAAAATGGCCGCGAAATCTGTCCGAGAACTTTATTAAAACTGCTATTTCTCTCATCCTATCTAACGTAAAGAGCTAGTTTTTTCTTAAATTACTCTTTATACCTTATGAATACAAAAAGTCAACTTATATTAATTTTTGACTGATAAAATTTTAGTGAAAAATAATTTAAGTGGAACGCAACCTCCGAAAAATTGGATCGTGCAGTCAAATTTATACATCGCCTAAAAATTTTTTGTTTCTTACGTTACGAAGAACTTGTCGCGAGAGAAAGAGAGATAAATGTTGTTATTTTCATTGACAGGTTATTCTGAGTCGATGCCTTGAATAGACTTTAAGTTTTTGAATTTTATACCAGAGAGCGGGTCCGGATCAATCCGAATTACGCTTACGGGTCTGTGAGTCTCGAGCAAAAAAGTAACAATGATTGGCAATCGGAGCACTAAGTTAATTAATCCGAATTAATCCGAAAAAGTACGTCAGAAATAATTAATTGATTCCTGGGGAGAGGCAAGGTTGCTCCCTTATGAATTTACTTTAATTTATTTCCCCATAAGCTTTTGTGGAACGGACTATAGGGATTTGTTTTGATTTGTTATTTATCTTATGTTTATGAATATATGTAACTGTTTATTTATATATCTTGCAACTTCTTAGAATTTTCTCTATATCTCCTTATTGTTTCGATTGCGCTTAAAAATATAGAATATATAGCTTAAATTCTTTATTCATCGATTACTTTCATGAAGTAGTAATGTTTTGAATTGTTTGTAGATGGTGTTGTGGTTAATAAAGTCCAATCCGAGTATTCAGTTAGCAGTATTTCGTAGTGAAGCATTGTATTATCATCTTGCGAATAGAATCGTTTATTAATTATTATTATTATAGTGTTAATTAATTAATTGGTGCTTTATGTGTCAGTAAAATATTGTATTGAATTATTCCCTAATTTCCATGGCTTAGAGTATAAGAGTAGATATTTTGGTCACCTAAGTTAACCATGGTATGAAACTAACCTCGTTAGTTTTATAATTAACCGATTTAATCTCTTCGCAGCAATCGGTATTCCCAAGTTAAGAATCAATCCTTCTTTTAACCTGTTACATTTATTCTACTTTTAAGTATTCATTGCTTAGATATATCCATGGGAAGTAAATATTTCTCTAGCAATTTAATCTGTATCACAAATATGTATGTATGTGTAGATCCCTCGAATGCAGAGATTCTATTTTAGTTGTGCCAGTCTCAGTTTAGGAGCTCGTGGATTTATTAAGAAAACGTGATAGACCGGACGATAAATGAGCAACTGATACATGATTTTTATCCATCGGGACCGAAGAGTTTGGTGCAGTTATTAGGTGCAATTTTGAGATTTCTGACGGTTTTTAAACATCATATTCCACTTCGCTTCGACGAGGCAAACATTTTATTACACTTTCTGACGAATTTTGAATGAATATTCATCAGTAAGATACCTTACGGACTTTTAGAACATTACTTTGTCTATTCAGTGAACCTCAAATATTAATAAAAATGTAAATATTTCAATAATCTTCAATAAAATTTCAAAAATTGTTTATTTGAGTTTCACCGACGAGATACATGCATTTTCTATAAGAAAAATAATGCTTTACCAAAATGCTCTCCTTGCTCTCATTAACTAAAAGAATATATGTAAAGCACCTTTATCTTAAATAAATATATATTTTACTCACAATTGGGCAGTTATGTTTCAGTATCACTGCAAATGGTATAAAGAGATATTTTAGAATATATAATATTTATCTAAAACAATAAAAAATACAAATTATTTAAAAAAATTGAATTTCTCTCATTCAGGATCTCGATTGCTTGAGTTTCTGGGACAAGTGATAAGTTCCACAACAGCAGCACCAGTCCAGATTCCTCCAGGTCTTTCTTCACTTCAAGAAGAGCTATCCTCGCTGGCTGGTACATTCCTTCGACTGGTTTCACATAACCGAGCTGTCTTTGGTGAATACTATGCTGACATCATTACAGAACTACTAAACGTCAAGTCCTGAGAATCATTGAAGCAATCTTTTATTTGAGCAATGTTCAAAGTATATTGATGATATTACGCTCTTATGAGGATGATAAACATTCCAGAGCATACTTTTTGGTTAGAGGTACTGTTTGATAAGCCTCAGTTGGCCAGCTTTTAAGTGGTGCATCAATCTTAAACTGATATAATTTCAGCAAATGAAAGATGCTAGATTTATTGATCAGCATCTCAAGTGCTTTCATAACCCTCTCCATTTGCGCTAATATTGAAAACTCATCAAACATGCATTGTTATTAGGGGAGTCTCTCAGATTCTAGTGGCCATTGTCGGAAAATTTTGTATTTACTTTTACATTGGAATGCAATACCATGAATTGGCCAGGTGTGATCAGTACTTAGAGTAGAGAGATGGATTATGACTCGCACATTTTTCCAGTTAGAGATATACATTCAAGGTCAAACTGATCCTGATGATCATGCCTCAAGAACCTATGGAATCCTGTAACATAGAAACAGTGTTGTATATAATTTTTATGGATAAAAATTTCTAAAACAAAATGATGAATTATCAAAGAATGATATTATTACTTCGGAAAAGTATGTGCAAACCAGGATCGGATATGAAGACTTCCTTGAGGCACTCAAGTAGCTTAGAATAGTCATGGTCTTTAGTGTAACTCTGAACGCTTGACACAAAGATTTTGTACTTTGATGTTTCCAGGTTTTTCTTGACCTGATTTTTAAAAATAAAGAAATAGTATGATTAACATTTAAGTTGTGATATAGACTAGTTACTACATTTGACATAATGGTTTACTAAATTCTATTGTATATCTTTGAATAAACTAATAAAAAATTCTCATGCTCTATATATTTGTTCCATTTAGTTTATAAAAAAATAAGAGATGGAAACCAAAGAAGGATATAATGATTGACCAAAGTGAATGAGATTTGGAAAGGTTGAATAACACAGGAATAAAATGATCTAAGAAGCAATTAGTAAGAAGAATTAAGCTGAAGTACTGATGAAGAAATTCACCATTGCTTTCAACTATAATAAACTATACTATACTATATATAACATTTTTCAGAATGACATACAGTTAATTACGAGTTAATTTGTCGGTAAAATATTTACTAGATTATAAATGCAATGAATGTAAAATATCCAAATTCTCAAATAGAAGTTATTTTTCAATTATATGGTCAGATAATGAAAGACCCTCATTTGCAAAGAATGATACATTTTTGAAAATTAAAAAAATCTTTGTCTAAATTAATGAATTCTATTCAGTAACTAAATTGATTGAGAATTTATCAATTAGCATTTTCTGCTGAAGTTAAAAAAAGTTATTGATGAAAAAGGGTATTTTATATTCAAACTCACCTCTTTGAGGTATGCTGCTATTTCTGATGCTCTTTTACTTTTGTTGTTTTTTCCACTAACTGCATTGCTATTACTGACTCTGGCTGATACCAAATTAATTTCTTGGGGTGAGTTTTCCTCATTTAAACAGCAATTTTCAGTTAGGTTTAAGTTCATTGGAGCAATTTTTAACTTTTTTTTCTTTTGTGTTGATGCACTCTGTTCATTACCTTCAGTTCTTTTCATGTTGTTGCCTTGTGGAAGATAGTTGAAGTCTATAGCTTTTGAGCTACTTTCAAGGGCTGAGAAGAAATTTGTCTCTTTACTTTTTGCATTAGAAGAGGGAAAAATAGGTTCTTGGGATTTGTAATCCTCAGGTTTCCATGTTGAAGGTATTTCTGAAGTAGCTTGGCTGTCAGAAGAAGATTCTGCTTTGTTAACTGATCTAGATGAAGTTAAATCAAAAGAAGCTCCTACTGAAGAAGACTGGGGCTTATTTAATCGACTAATCTGAGGACACTGTAATAAGAGAAACAGAAACATTTCATTCAGAATTCATTAAGTGTACAGAAGATGAATGAAATATTCAGTTTAATATGTGATAAAGAAAACTACGATTATATGAAAAATTTGTATATTTTTAGGTTAAAACCTCATTGATAATAGAATTTGAGCAAATATGAATAAAAGTAACCCATTATCCAATATCCAAGGAACAAATTAAGTGGAATCTTGTGTATTTTTTTTTTCACATCTCTCTTATTTACTCAATTTGATGAGAAATATTACATAAAATATGAAAATAAATTGGTAGAAAGTGACCTAAAAGATCCTTTTATTATTATTATTATCAGTTTTGCACATAAGGATAGCGTTGAAACTTGAACACCACATGATGAACAGATCACTTCTTTCCTTTCTTTCTCTTATCTTTACAAAATCTCTTCATTCTTAGACTTTGCTTTGTCCACAATGCTCCTGTTTTCTTTTTACCATGTAACCACTCTCAACTAAAAGATCCTTTTATAGTAATTTTATATCAAACAATGATGTGACAAAGAGCAAAGGCATATAGCATGAGGGATCTTAAGGGCAATTCTCAAACATTTCCTTTTAACGATTGTTTAACACAGGTAAAATGTGACGATTTTTACACACTTTATGAATCAAACTTCTCATCACTAAAAATTTCAGATTAAGATTGATAAATTTAAAAGCATCGTAAGGAATATATGGATAAAATATCAGCTCACCATGGTTTCTGCATTTTTAAAGAAACTTCTCATTCCTCGAATAACCTCTCCAAAGTTTGAATATGATTTGAAGTGGGGTCTCAGCCAAGCAGATAATTCATTCCTGAAATGTTGTGAGTCAAATCGCTTATCACACAACAAAATAGCACCATAATCTTTGGAATGACGTATCACACGCCCAATAGCTTGGTTGACAGCCCGTGATGCTTCCAGATTGTACCACTCTTGTCCTGATTGACCAACAGTCTGCCAGAATGAAAATTATTAAAATTTAGATCGGCTGCAAATATAACTAAAAGGATCTCTGTACCTGAATGAGTTATCAAAATAGTTTCCATATAAACAACTTTTTATACATGTAAGTTTGATTTGTTCTGGTCGCACTTGGTGGAAGGACATATTAAATGAAGAAAAGCACTTGGTGACTTCCACAATTTGGTAGTGGTGAAAACAATATACAATTATTATAATTTCAAAATTTAACCAACTTTTCTAACTGATTGCATTCATGCCTATATTAATTTTCTTAATGGTTATGATAATTTTACCTCACTCAAAGCTCTGTTCTTTCTGCTTTCATCCAAGTAACCTCTCTTCAGTATAACACGTGGATCTTTATAAGGAGGGAATGGCAAACCAGTAACAACCACAGCCCTTCCATTATGATCTGCAAAGTCTAATCCCTCAGATACCTATTGAAATGCCAAATGTAAAACACCTTATTTCCCTCTATCAATACTTGTTTAAAATGCACTGTGAGATATTTTTGGAATTCTGTAATCACTATCCATAGAAATTGGAATATGATTGTCATTTTAAAGAATTGAATTAGTATATGATATTATGTATAATATTACCTTTCCCCTGCAAACAGCCATAAAACAAGCACCATTTGTCTCTGGATCTTTCACTTTGGCATAAAATTCGGTCATTGCACTATTTAAACCTTCTCTGCTTTGAGGTTCAACGAAAATAGGCTAAAAATATTTTATAAATCAATTAACCAAAAAATAAATTTTTAAAATTAGGAACATAAATGGTAAAAGCCATAAAATAAACCTTTTTCTCCTGAATTCTACTCCAAACACCAGTCTGCTGCCATGTGTCCCTACAAGCATTCATCAGGGGATATGAGGGGAAAAAAATGAGTAATCCATCAGGTGCAATCCGGCTGAAATTCACAATCGTCTGACCCAGAGATGCAATATATTTTGGGTCATCCCTGTCAAAAAGAACAAAAAAAATTGATTGCTATTTATAGCTAAATATTTTACGCTCACAATTTAAAAATATTATCCCATAATAAATGATAATTAATAATAATCATGCTGTGGCATTATTTCTTTTGATAGCATGTAGAGTTTAGATTCTGAGAAAATTAAGATAAAAATTCAAAAGGATTTAAATTAAATAATAATTAAGGTAATGATTGACTAATTTGCTGATAGCCAAGAAAGGGATAAAATTAAATGTAAATCAACTGTACATGTATTTTTTTCATGTACCATATTTTATCATGTATAAGCATCCCCTTTTTTCCATCAGTTTGAACCGCAAGAAGTAGGGGAGGTGCTTATTCAAGGAAGGCTTAAATTTTATACTTGAAAATGAAGTGAAATAATGTAACATTTTCTAAAAACAATTTAACTTAAATCAACCCACAACTTAAATTACACATTATTACAATTATTATCAAAGAATTTTACAATGGTAAATTACTGTGCTTATAGAGTCCTTAGGATTCAATTCTTTTTCTCACTCCTAGATAACATGCTCATAACTATATTAAAATGAGCAGGTAAATCCTTACCCTTGGAATACCCCCAGTTATGATTAAGTAGGGTTCTGAAATTTATCAGTAAATTTTACTGAGGATGTTTTATCAGTAAATATCTGTCTTATATGTTATTGAAAATCATACGTATATATCACAAACCTAGAAGAGTAAGCAGAGCTCAATGGATATCCATCTGGACCATTTTTTACTACTCCCAGCCATACTTGATGAGGTTTAATTATATGAGGATTTTCTAAAGTCACATTAACAGGTATTCCAAGCTCAGATATCAACGGAGGAAGAGGTGCTAAAGTACCACTCGTGAGGATTAGAGACCTGAGGTTTTGTTCAACCAAGGTCTGCATTCTGTAAAGAATGAATAATTTCAAGATCACTTTACCTCATATTTTGCAAAATTCATCTCTATAATAATCATTAGACATAGATTGATATAAAAGATGAATATAAAATTTTCACCCAGAGAAAAAAATTTTTATAAAATCAATGCTTCTTTTAAGATTTTATACAAACTGTATGATGATTAAATACAATACTTTTAACACATATAAAACTAAATATGCTGTAAATATTTCACTGTAATGACAACAAAAAAACACAACATTCTTTCATGAAATGTAACTAAAGAAAAAGAGAATTTGGATAAGGGTCAAACATGTTTTTTTTGCTATAGAGAAATCTTTCATTGCCTTTTTAATGAAAATATGCATTTATCAATAAAATATATTTTATTAGTCAATTAATAAATATTACCAAATTTTTAAATGCAACTATGTCTCACCCAAATCCTGGAGATAAGCACCAGTAATTGATGATACGACCATTTGCTTTCACATTAGATGCTTTCATGGCTGCCCAAGAGTCAGCTTTTTTTTTCTTTTTAGGATCTTCAACCATCACATGAACCTAGAGTATATTTCATTAATAGCAGTATTTATCATCTTTCACCAAGTTATAAGTATAATGCATTTGTATTTTAAAGCAATTTCAATAAAAGATTCAAATTTTTCTGAAGAAACAAATTCCCCATGCCTTTTCAAGAAATAACTTGGAAAATATTTCAAAAAATTCATGAACAAGAAAATTAATTTAAGTTCAAATGAAGTAAGTGACTGAGATATTGCGGAAGTCCATCATAATATACTTATTTCATATGATTGTTTTAAAATACAAATAAATTAAAGATTGAAATTTCATGAACTGAGGGTTTCCCAGCAAATTCTTCATGGTATACAGGCTTCTATCCCTAAGTCTATAAGAAATACACTATGAGATATTATGAACTGAAACGAAACTATTAACGAAAAACATTCATTAAGTTCCTTGATGGTATTTATATAAAAAAGTAATTCTAAAATATTTTTTAAAAAGTTCCAAATAATTTATTATGCTTTATAATGCTTTTTTAGCAATTGAATAGAGATGATGATCAATAACTATGTAGTTTAGAATAAATTTTGAACTCTAATTTACACAAAAAGATACAATAGATAAAAATGTAGGTAACTCTGACTTTAAATGTTTGTATTATGAGAATAATACCTACTTTGTAGCACTTCTTGACACTTTCCATATGTTTCCTGTTATCTATATCTTGACTAAAAACAACTTTCAGTAAATCTGAAAATAACTGCAGACCATTCCCTTTCCTTTGAAAGGAGGTTACAGATCCTGATCCTCCTTCAGCTGTCATAGAAGAAGTTGTCAGATACTGAATGATCTTCTCCAAAAGATCAACAACTATCAACTTTTTATCATTTGTTATTCCAACTTTAGCTAATAGATCAACCATAAAGCTGCCAGAAAATGTTTCACCAGCTATATCATTTTTTTGGGATTCATTTAAAGTTATTGAGTCAACAGCATCTTCAAGTTTAAGAAAAAGAGTCTTAAGAATGCACAACTCTTCCATTGTAAAGTCTTTGAGATTGTCTTCTCCCGAATTAAATACTTGTGCACTTATTTGCGACAAGTCACCAAATTCTTTCATGACCTGTAAGAATAAATATTCAAAATAACTGTGATTAAAAGGGATAGAGAAAAATATAATAAGTCATATATTGATGAATTTTAAAAAACTAAGAAATACTGACACAATCTTTCAACACAGAAGTATTTGTAAGATAACCAAGAATCAAAATCTTATGAAAGGCTACATAATGTTTATAATTGATCTCATCAAAAAACAAAAAAAATCAACAAGCTCTGACAGTGGCAAGCTGAAACTCATGTCCACTAAATTCTCACACTGAATAACAACGTATTATTCATATTAAGATGATAAATCCACAAAACATCAATGCAGTCAATGGCTGCAAACTCACAATATATGAAAAGTATTTTCATTTGTATGATGTATTTTTTGTTGTCACTGCTTGCAATTATAAACAGACCAAAAATGGGAATGGTGTTGCAAAAGGTATTTGCTAAATTGATTATGAGTAAATATGGTTTCAATTTGAACCATGATTACCTTTGTGACTTCATCAATGCACATAGCTATGTCTGTGCTCCTCAACACAAGAGATGCAGATTCCTCACACATTTTCTCAATGTTGTGAGCTTCATCTAATATCACCACTTTGTTCTGTGAAAATATTTGCTCAATTAATTTTTATTATTTATGCATACATTCTTAACTGTTAAGAATCATTTCATTCCTTCTCAAAAAAATTTGAAACAAAGTAATACATCCAACAGATGTATTACTTTATTTGTCAGTTACCTCTAGCTCTACACCATGGGCTTTCCGAGATTTTGGATCCAGTATATAGTTATAAGGCATGAACACAATATCAGCTTCTTGTTTAAGCTCTTTGGCCATGAAATATGGGCAACATTGAAGTTTTCTCCCAGCCTTGACTAAATCTTCTATGTCCATTGGCCCACTTTCTTTAAAGATTGTGTCATCTTTTCTTGCTTCTACATTGTTGTAAAAATGACAAGTCCTAATGAAAAAATTATAAAAGCCATTTTGTAATGATATGCTACTCAAGGTTAATATAAATCAAGAGTTACATGGACCCGGAGGATGATTTTCATTTACCTATTTGTAACACGATGATGACACATATGAACTTTTCCTGCATTAGTTGGCTCCCTAGAAACTTCTGGGTGAATACACATCTGGTCACGAGATCCAAGTACTGCTGATTTTATGTGAGCATAAGCTGTGCGTTTCAATTCTTGTACTGCTTGAGTAAGTTGAGAATGAGTTCGAGATGCATAATAAATTTTTGGTGTTCCTCCTATTGATAGAAAAAGAGTACCTGATTAAAATGTGAAGTAATTACTGGAAACGTTTATTTTATGACGTCAAATTTATACGCCATAACCAACGCATTAATCCTTCAATCAAATAAATGTATTACCCCAAGCGTAAGGTTCCACTTTAACGCTCCCAACAGCAGACAATTCAGGACCCAAGAACTTCTTACGGGCAGCTAACTTTGAAAGGTCATCTTCTGAAATTCCCATGCTTTCTGCTTGTGTTTTAGCTTTGCACATCATTAGCCATGCTAAGGACGAACATAATAAACTCAATGTTTTACCAGTACCAGTCGGAGACTCCAGAATTCCATTATAGCCCTAGCAAAGCACGCAAAATTAATTCTTATGAATAAAAACAGTGAAAGAAATTCGTCAACAGCAATACTGAAATTGGCGTTCTTTTTTCATTCGCTGAGGTTAATAAAATAATACTTACATTCTGAAGACATCTAATGACACTTGCCATATATTCCTTCTGTACATCATACGGCTCAAAGGGAAAATTGACAGGAATACCATTTATTACAACCTCCGGCATATCGTCCGTTAATTCTAATAATTTATTCAAAAAACTAATGTGTTGTTAAATAAATTCAATGGTACATATTTTCGAAAGTCACCTCCCGCGCTATTGCTATTTCGTACGCAAGCTTACAGTGTTTTTTTTATGTTTTGTATATTCCATGTATGTTGGATGCGTTGTGGTTGGATGTTAGATGTTGGATTGTGTTGCTTATTTGATTGACATTTCACAAAATTACATTGACACTACACAATATGCGCATTGAATTATATTCTTTATCTTATACCGTAAGTAGGCTCTAATTAGAATATGAAATTATATGTTGTTTGCAGCAATGCTAATCAAACTACGTGGTTACTGGTCTTAACTGCAGACGTGTTGTAATTTTAATTTACCTCGAACAATGTATTTTATGTATTGTATTGTTTCATTAGTTAGCTATTAAGCTAATTTTTATTTGGAAATTTTTTTTATAAATTATTCTTCAAGTAAAATTGTCTCAACCTGGGACAACCAACTCAACAAAAAAACACTACATAATTGATGGATGGTAATTTGGTATAAAAAAATGAATAAATTTTTTTAGATAAATAATATTTTTTCAATTTATGTCAAAAACTTTGCGATTCTTTAATGTATTTGAATAGTATGGTGGTAAACTTTTATCCCGTGAAATGTAAACGGATATTTTCTTTCCGGGAAAGGTAATGGGATCCTCAAAATTCTTGTAAGAATGCATGTCCTGATTTTAATATTGAAAAATTACTTCCCAAGAATAAATATAGTACCTACTTCATAGATCCATATATAAGCTGTACTCTTATAATATTTTGTGTAATCCTCCTTCCATTAACAATCTTATTATAGGGAATTGAATTATTTAGGTATAAAGATCATGCATGAAAGGAAGGTTAATATCACGAATAAATAATAAATTATGACTTAATTTTATATGAATGATTTATTGAAATATTGCATACATGTGAATATTACATACAATATATTATTTCAAAATTGACTAGAACACATGACATTTCAGATCAGAAATAATGAATAAAATATATCCAGGCAATTGTTTTTAATCTACGCCTTAGAAAATCATAGGAGCATGATATAAATATAATATGAATAAAAATTATTCATCACTGTAGTAGTAGTAACTTTCAAAAAGAGTCTTTTTGTAACTTTTTCATAAGGCAACTGGATGTTCATTTATTTGAACAAATCACACAATCTGAAAATGCCATCCACTTTCACTGTAATGAGTAGGAACTGTAATATTCATATCAAAGACCTAATAAGTGGCTATCTAAATAACAGCTTATGATGTTTGATGTTTTGATTTCGACCATGCTCACTAGAAAGAAAAAGTTGTTGTTACACAGTATTTTTTTACATTCATGAATGTCTTCTATTTATTTTTGTAGTTAAAAATAAAAGGGAAAATCAGTATAGTGACTTGATGGGAAAAAAGTGTGTCTTACTTCATTTCCTCCTAAGAAGAACTTTTTCAATTGCTCGAGTTGGTGCTTCAATAGTTAGGCACAGCAGGACAGAAAAGAAGAATGTTGTGAAGATATCCGCACAAGACTGCCACAACTGTAATATTTTTATATTAAATTAATGAATGATATAATATTTTAAATACATCACTAATCATACCTAAAATTATTATGATTATTAGTAGCCAACACACATACCACAAGAGGAACTGTATTGTATTCAGAAGTCCTCAGAGATCCAATAAAGTACATTTGTACTATTGTGTGTACCAGATAAGCACAGTAGGTCAGTCTGCTTAAGGGAACCATAGCCTTCCATTGGAGAATCTTCTGAACAAATCCTAAAAATAAATGAAAAAATAATATTTTTATTGTATGAGTAATCTAATTTAATAAACTTGTTGCTGATAATTTTAGTTCATTTTGGTTCTTATTTAAAAGATTATTGAAGTTTACATGATTTTATGATTCAGAAAATACTGAGATCAAAATAAGAATGAGTCAAATGAATAAGAAATATACATATTCTTATGATATTATTATATCTATTGCTATCATTTTAAAAACATGTAAACAAGTTTAGCATTTAAAACAATTAATAACAATTTGTTTTTTTTTTTGTTTCCCTATCAAATATCAAGATTTGCTCACCCAGGTTTCCCTTGGTAAAAACAAAGAGTCCAAAGCCAACAGCTGCAGCCCAAGAAATACGAAAGAATGAACCATAAATTGCAGACTCCATAGCATTGTAATGATTTCCAGGATAATAAAATACATAGCCAGACACCATGGTGACTAAACCAATTATGAGACAGCTAGTTAATCCAATGTGCGACTGAGTCTATGAAAAAAAATTATGTATGGTCAGCAGGTTAACAACAACAATTTAATAAAGGTCAATTACAATACAATCAATAACAATTCAGTATAAACTTTTTATTGAGAAAATATTTACTGAAAAACTCTGAGGAAAATTATCTAGCAAATTATGCAAAAAGAACTTTTACATAAAGTCAAGGAAAGCATCAGAAATAGGATTAAGAATCATCACAATACAAACATTATAAAAAGTATTAATTTCAGAGATAGAAGGTAATTTCTTTTATTAATTATATTCTAAATTGAATGAGACATCTGAAATTATGATAATAACTGTTTATCTTCTTATCAAATTACAAGTAAATAATATTTGTAAAAAAATTTAATAAAAATTCATGCAAAAAAGTTACTTTACACGATTTTCCTAGCAATTTTTAACTCAAGTCTTTCAATATTTTTGAGTGTTATCTGTGTATTGCAACTTACCTTTGTCATCCTGAATTTAGAATCATGAAGTTTGTATAAGAAATATCCTGTTATAACTCCAACCATGTAAGGACCAGCTCTAGTATGAGATTTGACATAAAATGATATGAAGTTCTCATTTGATTGAATATCCTTCAAATTGCTGAAGAGGGAAATAAAATATATTCAAATTATTGAATAATTCAGAAGTAGTCATAATAAATTCATTCATTCAATCAATGCTCACTATTCATACCTTATATAAGGAAGTAGAATTGCATCTTTCTTTTCATTAAATATTATCAAAAATGGCATGGCCACAGATAAAAAGGTTGCCAATCCCAATGTAAAAATTCCTACCACTGGCTTCTTTTTCAGTAAGTAAACAATTAAGATGGATATTACAAAAAAGTGCATATCACATGACATATACCAGGACTGGAACATACACTGTAAAGAAAAAAAAATCTTATTCATAAATGAGAAATATTGGACAAAAAATTGAAATATACATACTCTTACATGCTTATAGCTGTATAAAACAGATGTGTTGATAATATTTCCAAACAATAATAATTAAAATTGAATGATGGACAACATATTTGAGTGCCACTACAGAAACAAATACTTATATATTGTTTAAAAAGGAAAGTATTGTAAGATTACTTAATAATCATAAACAAAGCCTAAAATTTTAAATCAAAAATTCAAAGGAAACAGAAGTAATTAGCAATATTTCTTCATATTATGTATTTAAGTGAAGTGTCAGAATATTATTTCAGAAGAATGATTGGAAAGGTTAAACTAATTAGGACTTGTATTATTCAAGACAAAACTTTTTATACACTCCATCAGCAAACAACACTTTAATATCTTTCAATTCAATTTCAATATCATTGTGGCTATGATATACCATTTGGAGACCAAATTAGTGAAATACATACCATTTTATCTACATTAACATAATTATTGATGTAAAGGAGATTCGTCCACCAGCTAGAAATGCATCTATCCCTTTCCATACCAATTTTTGACTCCCACAATGGTCCAGATCCAATTTTGTGAAATAGTGTTGCATGAAAAAATACCACAATGATGTACACTGGGGTCAGTCTGAAGGAAGACAAGATGAACAAAGAAAATTTGTGTAAATCAAAGTTAATATAGCTTGCAAAAACATTAAAAGGGATAGATAAAGTTGATCCAAATCAGACGTAAATTGAACTAAACATGAAATGCAAAGACTATGTCCATTGAAGTGATATTCAAGTGATTCATTGAATTAAAATATTGTGAAATCTGATCAGCATCTGATACAATGCTCATAATTCTACTCATGAAAACAAAACTTTTGTTACAATATTTTTAATTTCTTCACATACTCAAGTAATAAGATAATTAAATGGGTTGATAATTCCATTAACTACTCATAATAATTTTTCAAGGGAAATTTTGAAAAAGAAATGAATTAAAATTTCAGTTTCATAATAAAAAATATTTTTCATTGAATAATTTCTGGAAATAAAACACAAATGAAGAAGTACAGATATTTAAAAAAACTGATAGAGATGACATTAAAAATAAATCTCTATGTAAAAATGTCCTGTAGCATTTAAATCATAATAATTAATAATAATAATAATTGATATATATTCCAATGTAAAAAGTGAATCTTACCTTAAGAAACGTAAGATACAGAGAGTGACTAGATTAAGGCTTCCCCTCTTCTGTAGCTCAAGAAGTAGAAAATATGTAGTTAGCAAACCACCATAGACAAAGAAGGTATCCACGATAATAAGACCATTGATCAACAAAGACCCAGCTGGTGATCTGTAAGCCTGAAAAATAGAATCATTTCCTGTAAATTACTCTATTTCCATGCAGATCTATATGTCAATAGATCAAAATAACCTGCGTATCTAATATTTTATATAAATTCAAATTCATGGATTTATTTAACATACCATTTTTTGTTCACATATTTTTGTCAATAATATATATATGCGTGAATATATATGTAAGGATATTTGTGTATGTAATTTAATCATATGCTTTAAATTATAACATATAAATTTAATTTATATACAAATATTTATGATATTTTGTTATGTGAGTCATTGAGTGTATTTTTGTCCAAATTATTGTTTATCATTATACATTATTAAATATTGCCAAAATTGTTTTTTTGTCAAAATGTATACATTATTAAACATTTTGTCAAATTAAAAAAAACACTAAATGTATCATTAATTTACTGGTATTATAGGTTGTAAAATTCCATATTCATGTATTATGTGTATATTCTTATAGGACATACAATTAAATAAGGCACTAAAAATATGGAGGTGATATGTTAAATAACACTAAAATTATGATTGAAACTTCCCTCTTTTTTTAGGGAGATAGCTCATTATGAATTAGGGTGAAGTGCTACAAAATTAAATGTCTAATAACTGATTAATCTATAAAAATTAACTAGTTCCTCAAAGAGTTTTAAAAGGTGCCAGAAATAATGAGAAAGAATTTTTTAAAAATTATACAATATTTTAGAACTAGATAATATGAAATTCTTATTTTTAATACAAAAAGATCAACATAAAAGATTTAAATTACCTCTTCAACTACTTCAGGATTGAAAAGGGCACCTCCTATACATGATTTCACACGATGACCCATGATAATTAGCATCATTGACATGAATCTAGATCCATGGATGCAGTCCAGACGATTCTCTGATGGTTTCACCTGAAAAATACTCTTGATGTTCTTTTTTGCAGAAAAGCAAACAAAAATCTGCTTCAAAAGACCTGTAATTAGAGAAATAGTACTTCATTAATTTAAAATGAGATTCATTCAGGAACCCTAAATGACCTTGTTGAGTTACATTATTCAATTAATTCAGCATATAAAAGCTCATTAAAATTAATATTTCTCAAAGAAAACTTTAAAATATTATTATTGTAGAACATTTCGGTGATCAATCTTTATCTCTTCTTTTAAGAAGGATAACCTTTAAGACATTACTTTAGAAATATAGTAGTTATTTGTTTTTGAAAAGTGATGTAAAGTTGTATATTACATTAATATTTAAGGATCAACTATAATCTTGAAATAAACTTCAAACACCTGTGAGAAGTAACCGTATCATGTATTAACGTGATCCATTCAGTATGTTTATAAAGAACTTGTATAGTTGCTGAATGAACACATCATTCATTTCAGTTCTTAAAATTGCAACTGTTTGATAGCGATAGTGCTGATAGATAGTGAGTAGTTTAAGTGATATTCAATTATGGAAATAACCAAGGACTTACTCAAATTGGAAAACGTTTCTGCAGAAGGGACGCAGTTGATTTCATAGGTAGTAGCGGCGATGACGAGAATGAGAAGAGAGGCGGAGAACAAACTGTAAAAGAAAGTAACGTGAAAGTGAAACAAAAATTTTCATTTCCGATTATCAACTCTTTATGATGCAGACACAGAAAATTAAATAAATATCTTCGACGTAATTGAATTCGCCATGTGCCTATTGTGTTCGAAAATAGCGACATAAAATTCTTTTCATAATTAATATGAAATATTTACCTAAAAGCGATATCCACCGGTGACATAGACTCCTCTTCTCGGTCGGTTTGACATAAATGACGAGGGACTTTCACGCTGATCTTGAGGCTCTTCTTATACGACTGCCGTATTCTGTCTGCTGCCATTTGCATTGCCTCTTCCACTTCTGCCGGGGTGCACGAAGAAGGGACGCAGATCGCCCAATGCAATAAGTCCCTCCTAGCCTTCGTAGGGTCTCCTGCGTTCTGCAAGAGATCGTTGAAGTTACCGGGGAAAAACAAAAAAGACAGAGTGATAACGGCTTTAATTATCTGAATAATTTATCAGGATGTGAAAATAGTGGAAAACTGGCTCATTGCGCCTTTCCAGGAGTCACCGATAAATTTATATTATATAAATATGCATTATTGATGCATAATAAATATGTATTAATATTTTAATTTTAAAAAAATTGCAATTTAGCGGTTACCTGACGAACATTGAATAGGGTGATATAAGTAAATAATGCTAACTGCCCGTAAAATGTCTCCAAATGTCGATATGAAATTAAAATTTGGTGATGAGTCCTTGAGGAAGCGGAAGTTCAATGGCTACATATTGGCAAATGAAAAAAGGTGGACCCCTATTATAGGATCGCCTAGTTATTTACCTCTTTCAAAAGATTATTCATCTGCCAACATAATGTCTATAAAGATAATACATCCGCCCTCATCATGTTATATTACTGGTAAGTTGGAAGGGATGGAAAGTCACTCACTTACCCAAAAAAGGAAGTTAAATACTGTGGAATCGGAGGGAGAATTTTAAATAACAGAAATACCGCACGAAAATATCGGCTTCTGGAATGTGTAATCAAATGATATAAATTACCGTACCTGTAACTTATTCCAAGCGGAGCTCTTTGGATCGTAATGCAAGGAATAAGGGTCGATGGATCCGTTCGAAGTTCCTTCAAGAGTATCCTCATAGGTCACTTCCGCCAAACAGTATTGACCTTTGAGGATGCCATCTGCAGCTAGCTCAACCCGCACCCTCACACACTCGTCGAAGTTCCCCATGTGATATGTGTTGCCACTGAGCACTCCTTCGGGGAACTTAGCCGAGGAGTCGAACACTGCGGATAAATATTTTTATGAATACCATAAGAAATATCTTAGCGGAGAATGTTTTCCTTTGTTTAGACAAGTAACATCATTAGATGGCTTCACTTTATTTATTCATCTAGACTTATTTGATATTTCAAATCAACTTGATTTAAAAATCCAAGAATTTTTTTGCGAACAACGAGTCAAAAAAAAACAGAAAAAGGGAAATCATTTGACAAGCAAAAGCAGTGTGATAATACGCTAAAATATATTCCAACGAGAACTCCATAGAAGAAAAACTGCTCTTCAATCGATGACGATAAAGTAATGTTATTATCACAAATATCCGATGATGTTATGATAATTATAAAAGTTAATTCTACAGTTAGATATTCTAATGGTTCAAAAGTAATCGCTGAACTCTCGAATCCACTTTTGAAGGAAAATTATGGAGGGTTAAATGCGTCTGATGAAGTTCAATCTGCTCAGGAAGAATTTATTTTAGTGAAGATCGAGTTTTTAACTTGAATTTTGAAGTATTTATTGGTAACGTATCTTTTTTTAAACTAAAGAATTTCGTTTTTCAATTTTTTAATAAGGTAAAATATATCTTTAACTATTCATTAAAACATTAAAAAATGGGGCATAATACTAGAAAATGTTTATCGGTCGCAGGGAAGAATTGATATTGAAATGCCAGCAATGGTCATAAAAGTAAATTGATCAGTTATGGTCGTAAAACTTAACACCATTGAAATTCCAGTAATGGCTGTAAAATACGTAACAACGTTCAGATATAGCTTTCCACATTCATGAATAAAATATTGCTCTGTATTTGTATTTTATACAAATATAATATTTTTATAAAAATACAAAAATATAAAATAAATTTTGATTGTCTAATAAACTACAAAAAATCATTATCATACAATCTAAGGAAATCTACATCCTAAAAAGAATGAATATCATTTCGTATAATTCCGCACAGGTTAACAGCACTTTCCATATGTTATCATTTCGTGAAAGATAGTTAAGTTTGGCAAACCTCATTATCATGCGAACATTCTCTAATCTTCTAATAATTCTTTCAAGGGACTTAAGTGGAATGAATGTACTCACTTTGCACAGCCCATAAAGTGTAAGCTTCCAATTCTCTGAGGAAAGACGCGCTGTGGTTTCTGCAGAGGCCGCTCTTTCCCTCGGAGGCGATTTGTCCCACAACTAAAGGTAAAAGCGGTGCCATTTGGGAGCGTGGCAAATCCTGGAGCGCCGCCGACGCGACCACGATGGTGCACAGCACCGCTACTGCACTGTGAACACGCATGTCTCGGCAGTCGTCTCTGAACAAGCACTCGTACTGCTAGGCACTGGCATAAATAGTAACAGCTCTGGCCTCGTGCAAACCGGTTTGCATGCTATGCAATCAGATTGCATTCTGTGAATTGTAATGCTACAGAAAATGCTATGGAAACTGTCGAGAAATGGAGTGTTTACGCAACAGAATAATAGCGGGAAAAAAGGAACAACCAATGTTCCACGGGATATTGGCGTTGAAAAATCAATGAAGCGATACTTCAATTGATTGAAATGGGATGTTGAGAATATAAAAGCGATAGCTTTGAAAATATTTAAGCTAAGGAAAAAATCCCGAAGCAAAATATTTAAGCATTCGATAAACTATCTGAAGGGAAAAACAATTCAAGAAGAAAAAGAGTGAATTGCTTATTATTAATGAATATACTTTTGCTATCAATTTATGTATATATTATATACATTACGTTGATTACTTAAAAGCCTGCGGGAAGTAAGAGTTGAATTTTATTAAAGTTTATTACATCTATCTGGAATCCGTTCTTTGTATTTCTGTTATTCTATTATATTCTATAAATAAAAGTTAATTAATCTTCTTCTGGGAGCTAAACTTTGGAGCTGCATTCTGAAAACCAGCAATTGCAGAATTTTGTTATCAATCTAGAAATGCAGAGGAGGGATTTTCCTAATTCACTCCGTTTTGGATTAAACATCTTTCATTTAAAGATACAAGGGTGTTTTATTCATTTTCTTTATTTGAAAAATGTCTCATTCTCATGAATGAAGAACTGACAAATGAGATGAATTCTTCTGTGATTTAGTTTCGTTTTTATGCAAAAGTAATCGCTGAGGAACCATCATATTCATCTGCGATAATTTTAAAAATTTTAATATTTCCATCGTTTACAATATATTAAGCGAATGGAATTTAGTTCTATTACTGAATATTGAATGAATGTTATTGGTTTATTTATAATCTTTTATTAAAAACTGAATTTTAGTAATAAAACTCATTTTATTTGATTTCTATTACCTTGTAAGTGTATTTGTAAGTTAACGTCGCATAAAAATGAATGAACCTACGGAATACTTTATTCTTCTGGGCAAGCGGCCAAACTGATATGAGAACCCTCAGTTTTATTTTCGTGTAAATTGAACTTAGTCTATTGATTGTTTAGTAAAAAACGATTCTGAGATGAATTTTTAACGAATTCATCTGTTAATTAGTAAATTAAAGTGATTTAGAAAGATATATAAAGTTATTTTTCTCGTAAGATTTTCTGTACATGTAATTTACACCTTTAATCTAGGTGGATAAATCTTTCGTAATATTTATGATATAATTCGAAATAGTATAAAATGAGATTTGTAAACAGAATTTTTACAATAAAGAAATCAAACTGCAAGTATTCTAAAATCTACACCAAATATATGCTAAAATTTCCTTAGTTATTGATCATACTTGAATATTTGCATATTTTACATGACAAAATTTTAGAGAGAATTTTTGCATAGAGCAAATATTTACGAAGCACCACGATGTGTGCGGATTCAATCAATGTTCTTTGAAGCTTCTTGAATGGGACTATGAAGTAAAATCCATTCTTCGAGAAATGAGTCCTAGACACATGTCGCTTTCCAGTTATGTACGGTTCTCAATCGTTGATGGTGGATATGCTGAAATAACCTTTTTCTTCCCATCAGGTGTGATAAGAATTATGCCCACATATCTTCTAAAGTTCTTGGTTAAATCACCAATCATCTCTCATAATACCCTTCGAGTAACGAAATTTTCAGCCAATGATTTCATCTACTTTTTTACTCCAAACTTTCTCTCTTGTCCGCAAGAGAAGAATGTGCTGATTGGGTGAGTCCTAAGTAATATTCGATAATGTTTTATGATCCTTACTTAGGATTAATTTTCATCGGATAAATTTCGCATTTTCATTTTCAAAATATGGAATATTAGTTATTTCTTGCCTTAAGTGAGGTGTTCATAGTTATAGTTATTACCATTTCATATACTTCTAAGTGCGTTTCTCTCTAATACTCCCTCTTAACGTTGCGGAAAAATTTGAATGAAATTTCTAGCGGGTTTCGTTCATTTTTGAATATCGCATAGTTTTTACGTAAAAAAGATGAAGATGATTTTTTCAGTAAAACTATCACTTCTTTGTTTGACACGAAAAAACTCTCCTTTTCACAATGCTGCTGTATTTCTTTAATGAATATTTTGAAAAAACCGCGAAACGTGAAGCGCGAAGTGGCGAGGGAACACTACTCTTGTTCGTAACGGATCTACCGTTTTTTAGTCAATGCTGAAGGGATTTAGTTACAGAATTTGTGTTGTACTTTCAGAGATTAGAAATAATCCGTCTGATTCATCTTCTCCAAAAGCGGATGGTATTGAAAAAAAGGTTGTCGGAAAAAACGGTTTGTATGTTTAGCTTTTTTCGATATCCTCTGTGCACCGGAAGGGGATATTTGAAGTGATGAACTGAAATGAAATTTTTTCTTAATTTCCAATGAATCTCATAAAGATAGTCGATATTAATTTAGCGATCTTTCTTTCTTATTTACACTCGCTTTAGTGTTCACAAGCGTTCATTCAAGATTTCTCAATAGTAAATTAAGCGAAATATCTAAATAGCTTGGACCGATCTTACAAATATTACCAATTCTCCCCCCGATATTCTGAAAAGGCAATACGTTTCTCGGGCGCGAGAACAGTTTCCGATCGAATGCTAACTGGCTCTCCATATCCAGTATTCCTCGTGTTTCTTGTATTACTCCGTTCGCTGCGTCTACGCCGTGCGTGTTTATGACGTCAATCAACTCAAACCGTACACTTCCGGTGCATTGGACGCACGAGGTTACTAAATTCTATCTCGTAATATTTACTTCAGAAATGGATTTGTTTACGTACGTCGACAGTTTACTCAAGATTGATTGTCTCCGCAGTAAGAAATGTTAGTCTCGGTCGATATTCTCAAGCGATAGGAGAATGACGCCTTAAAAAATTACAGTAATTTGTGTTTCATTCCTTGCCTCGATCAGCTACTCAGAGTGGAGCCAAATACCAACAAATACTTTATCGCCAACAAGAAAAAGCCAATTGGCTCCATCTGAGTTACTTTCTCTTGCAAGGGCACGTTGGAAAGCCCTGAAATACATAGGATTCCGGTGAGAATCTTGGCGAAAACTTGAAAATAGTGCAATCGTACGCACTGATAAACAAGTGAATGCAAGTTTCAGTTAGTAACGCTCTAGATGTATAGCATGTACATTATTTATAAGAAGGAAAGTAGTAAAAATATATCAATGGCTTTTATGAAAATAATTATCAATGCGTAGAACGATCTATTTCAATGGATATCACATAAAGTAGCGGAGAAAAACAAACTTTTCCGTAATGAATCTCCGAAACTTTAAAGAAGTTTAATCGAAAGTTTAAGGAAACAAAGATTTCCATTTTCTTAGGAATATATAAAATGGAGTACACAAATATCGTTGAAGAGTAACTCATTCTGAATCTTAGAGTGAAAAATCAGAAGCAAATTTATTCAGTTAACATTATGCATTGCGTATGACTTCTTATTGGATATTATCATCGAAAGCGTTTTTATGCTTGTCATCTCTAAAGGTTTCGATGAATCAATGAAAATTATCTCTGTCTGGGAGTTATAATGATGAGAAAAAGGAAAATACGAGAAATTAACCATGAATCCGCACCCGAAAATTCTGAAAATTATGTTAGACCTTTACGAAAGAGGTCCTTAAGAATAGAAATTTACGAAAAGTTAATTCATTATGACTGTCATTTATTGCCCTTTTGTACTTGTCACGTTACATTTTACAAGATTTGATTTCTTGTACCAGAAACATATATTCCATTGATCTTTCCTCTTTGGCTAATTCTCAGTGGTATTGACTCCGTCTAAAGCGTTTTGTTTTATGGTAGAATAAACAAAGAGCAGCAGTCCTTGTTCCGAGTGCTTGGTATCCAATTTGCTCCTGGCGGAAATGCAAAACTTTTGCCATTTCCACGCTAAATTTCCAGTCATCTTACGAGCATTTTTCCGTATCGTAATTGGAGTCGGATCCATCAAAAAAATACCTCCTCATGTTTACGCACCATCAAGGTTAATGAGGTGTTTTTTTTCCAAGATCCTGAGGTACGAGGAATTTTCTATCTCAAATAGAATGCAATTGAACCCGAGTTTAGTGAGGAATGCAATGAATGGCCTGTGGCAAATGCGATGAGTGATCAAAGATTCAATTGAAGGACAAAAGATAAAATGCGAAGGCGTGGATACTTCCAAATATGGGAAATGCATTATTTCAAACAAATCTCTACTGAAAATAAAGTTAACTGTGGTGATGATAAATGCATTATAGAAATAAAATAGCAGTTTCCACAAAATTATTTTGTCTATGCATATACCCTGCGAGCCACGTTTCGGTGTGTGGCAGAGGGTGCAAAGCGCAGTAACTTTACTTACCTCAACGATTATTCCCGCCTATTGTTCAAGGGAAAAACGAATTTTTGAATCTATTCTTTTTTGCATCTATTTCTCCTATTTTATTGGTTGTATCCGATCGGCCTATATAGCAAGGAGGGCGCATGATCTGCACTACGTCTTCCTTGAACGTTTCTTCTCTGAATCTATTTAGTAAATCTACGCTTTAATGTTCTCTAACGATTCCCATCCCGCATCCTTGAGCAATTTAGTTACGCTCATTAATTTATCTTAACAATTCTTCGCGAGACGCATAGCTTTACGTTGGACATTTTCTAATTCACTTACATTACTTTTATCAGCAGGGTCCCATACACTACATGCATATTCAAGTTGTAGTCTGACTAGCGCAAAGTAACATCGCTCGCGAACTTTTTCTACGCCCTTACCGACTATTCTCTTAACGAATCCGAGTTTCTTAAGAGCGTTTCCACATGTATTACGGATGTGGTATTCCATGATAGGTTATTTGTCAGGGTTATTCGGAGATATTTAACAGATTCTACTATTGAAATTTTTCCCCGCGGAGGCTGTAAGTGAAATTATAATTTTTATCTTTTCGGTCAAATAAGTTGACAACTGGACACTTTTTAATAATTAAATCTAATTTTTCTAATACAGTGGCACCTCGAGATACGAGTTTAATTCGTTCCGTAACCTTGCTCGTATGTCAAATTGCTCGTATCTCGAAGCAGTTTTCCCTATTGAAAGTAATTAAGATGCCATTAATCCGTTCCGGACCCATGAAAAATCCCCAAAACATTGTAAATTATGAATAGAGATATGTTTTTAATTAAGAAATAAACATGTATAATCAACAAATACATAACAAAATTATGAAACAAAGAAATAAAAGATTTATTTAAAATACTAGTCTTACTTTGGTGACAGCAAGTTCGGCTAACGAAGGTGAACGGCGTGGAGGAGGGAAGGAGTGTAGGCACTCTAGACATACGTAAACGGCGCTTTTTTAAAATTTAAAACTATTTTCGTAACTTTAAACTAAAACTACACTTTATTTCTTTCAAATAAAAGAAAAAACTTAAAATAATGCTCTTGAACTTAACCTAACCTTAACATTAACGTAACTTTAATTATCACTTGTTTCTGCCTTCTTGGCTACACTTTCTGAACTGTAAAAAAAGTTCAGTAATCACGCAAAAATCATTACAGCGCACAAGATACACTTCGATTCAAGCGGGTAACACGTGCGAATGAGTGAGAGATTTTTTCGGATGATGCTCAACCCAGCGCACCAACTAGCTGGAAGCTCCAGAAACACGAATTCGGGCTCGTATCTCGAACGAAAATATGGCCCGAGCTCCAGCTCGTATCTCAAAAAATTCGTATGTCAGGCTGCTCGTAACTCGAGGTACCACTGTATATTCTATCCTTTAACGTACGAACGGTCCCTTTTGGAACCACCAAAAGTAGTCGCGAATGGCCGAGCGGTCCCTTTTGGGACCACTAGAACACGCTTCGTTTCTCGTCTGCTTATTATCACTTTCTTAGCTCGGATTTGGCTGATTTTTTTTCTTAGGCTCTTGGAGTGGTCCTCGCTTTAAGCTCATAGCAAATCGTCTTACTTGATACAAGGTTAACATCCGTAATCGCTTTCGAAACTAGGCTCTTCTCATCACGGCGCTACCTACGCAAACAGTCCAGATATTCTCTTACACTTCATTCTACTTATTTTTGGTGGTTGTAAACACTCTTTGGTATCTCTATAATCTTCTGTACAAGCAAGTAATCCATCCTTTTCCATATCTCAAAAAAATAAGACAAAAATGAAAATCTCTCAATGCTTTCCATTCCTGAGTTCTCTGCTCGGTTTCTTACTGTGCATATTCCATAAAAAATATTTTTATTTCAAATAAAAAAGCAGACAGTGGCACAGTGGTGTTTTCATGCATATACTTTTTGTTTTATTACGCTATCTTACATAGTTTTCTAGTTATTTAGCTTTAACTAAAGGGATGCAGAGTTTCCGTAATTTCGGCATTTAAATGCCCGGCCGTTCAGAGATACTTCTGAGATTGTGTCCCGTCTTTTAAAGGCTATATAGTAACGTCCGGAAGATTTAAGTCGCTCCCGCTAATAGTTACGCTATTGTTATTTTTCCTCGAAACGTAGTTTATTTCCTTGTTAACGTATTGTTAAGACCCGGCGTGATGAGTATGGCGGGCGATTGAAAGCGCATGTATTTATATTCGGCTTTTCAGCATAATGGTGCACCAGACGCTCTCAATGCCGCTTTTAGGAAACAAGTACTACTACGAAGGGAGATTTTTACCGCTGTAATTACTCCACCATTTTTATTCTGACGATCTTTACGGTATATCTTAAAATGTTTCGGGAATACATGGTAGTCGTTAATATCGTTTGACAACTGGCTTCCTGTTCCTATAATTAAATCTGTATCGTATTTGCTCAAGATAGTCGTTTCGTATCGATTTAGATACATACGAAAGAACATTTTGTTTGATATATATTCAGTAAATTTCCAGGTAAATTCATTCCTAATTTAATTTTTTGTAAAATCATTTATTGATCATGCAGATTGTTTTACTGATATTAATATTTTGGATAAAAATGTTTGAATTCATTTCATTGAATCATTCGGAAGAAATTTTTTCTTGCAATTATATACGTAAGTTAAGTAAATAACATTACTTAAATAGATTTTATCTTAAAATGTATGTGTATCTGTTTGAGCATGGAAAATTATAAGATTGAATTCATAACTGCAACAAACATTAATAATTTATAATTAAATTATGAACTGATTTTTAAAATCAATTAGAATGTTGAAACACTAATTCTTTGTCCCATTAAACTGCTTCTAATTTGGTAAAAATTTCTATACACCTTTTATCAATAGAAGAAAGATCTTTTTTATATAACTTATGAACCTTGCATGATGCCAAGAACTTGCCAAATAGAAAGCTTTCACATACAATGACATCCTTCAATAAAATTTTACTCGGAAAAAAATTAAGTTCAGTAGCTTCATTCATTGTTTTTATAATTAAGTACTTTTTTATAATAGGCTGGTAATTTTGCAATATTCATTTCTTACCTTGTTACTAGGGTTAGGAAGAAATACAGCCCTAAGTCCTTCAATTCCTGAATATTTACTGTCAAATATTAATTTTATGATAAATATGTATTCCTTACATTCTTTCAATTCAGAAAAATAAATACTGTCTGTCATACTGACTGTCAAATCATAGTTTGAAGGGATGAGGGTTGCAGTTTTGTCCAAACATGCGGCATCATTATCTACTGTCATCAAAGCACCTGCCATACCAAGTGATGGTAAGGATACAAATGGCAAAGAAATAAGGATGACATATTGGATGGATGAGTTTTGACAGAATAAAACTTGCTAGGACTGGATAGTTCATATTTTAGTTCAATTATTCACTAATTAACTGAAGCCATTGTATTATTAAGGATTGTATTAATTCATACAAGGATTGCTCTCCAGTTTCAGAAAGGATGCAAAGTAGATAAGAAGAATTACCAACTGATTGAAGAAAAATGAAGAATAGATCAGTCTCTTGTTGTAAATCACATAGTTATTTTTGAAAAATCAAAATAAACCTAAATTTAAGTCATATATATATATAGAATTTAACGCAAATTAAAAAGGGACAGAACTAAGGATGAAAACAAAGATTACGTAAAATTTCATTGAAGCTCAAGAATCGGTTAAAATTTGTAGAACACCTCTGGATTTGAGAATAGAATGTGTGCTGTAGTGCCTTCAGAAGTAATATGCATTCTGTAAAATGATGAATATTCATAGATCTGAAGAGTAAGGTTGAATAAATATATTTTCTGATGAAGTTATCATTTTCAAAATGGTTGCAATGCCAATATGATCAAGTTTGTTAATTCCAATAAGAAATTAAAGAAGGGCACTACTTGTAATCCCTATCGTACCAGTGTAAATGTTCTGAAGACAATTTAGATGACACTATATCCGTACTAGATGTGTAATAAGTGGTGGAGTCCTTGAAGAAGATAATAACAAACCAAACAAACAAATATGGTAATATAGAACCAGAAGGAACTGAAGATTGAAGAAAAAATCCAGGACAGGAACAAGGTGAGGCAATAAAGTATATAGCAAGAGTTTCTGTGACAGGTAATTTTGAAATTAAATGGGTATTGTCCAAGGATCTGTGTGAAGGAAAGTCACAAATAGAAATCAAGGAGAGGAAGAGGCTAAGACAAACAATGAGAGCAAAATCACTAAAAAATAGGAAACTTATTTTAAACACTAAAAACCCAAAATATTCCATTTTAATATTTTATTTTTTAACAATAATTCATCAGACACATGTAGAGATACATAACATTTTTCAGTTTTACCTACTCACAGCTGAAATGACAGAATTGTAATGATACCTCAGATTTAAATAAGTCTTCTTAGCTGCAATAATGGACTCGATTAAATAATTTGAATTATCTAACATTTAACAGAAAGAATAATTTTGTTAGTGAGGAAAGAAAAACCATGATGAAAAATTTGATTGACAAGAAAAACATGTAAATACGAACACAGGAAAACTCAGCTCTGACAATTAGGTCCTTATATAAAAGATCCAACAATTGATTACAACATACCAAATCCTTTAGAATAATTGATCGCTTTTAATAATCTGTCATTTAATTTCTCTTTGCTTTCATATTCAGGAAGCATCAAAACATTGAAACAGGTATGAGCAGTTGGTAACCTGAAAAAATTAAGTGTTATCAATACTAAATCCATATAGATACACTTCAATAGAGAAAAAAATGTGAAACATAACCACAGAAAAACAAACGTACGTAGAACAAAAACATACGTAGGAGAGCTCGTAAGATTAATTTAAAAAACACTTTGCGATAAAACAAGAACTGTCAATATTAATGAATTAAACTATTATGACAATAAAAAGTTGTATTAAACTTATTTTCATCTTTCAATACTTTCCTGTTCATTGATTATCTCAACAGAATAATTTACTATTTTATGCAGTCTTAAAAAAGAGGGAAAAAACAACAAATAAATGGAAAATTGTTTAATCACACTTAATTTACTAAGTTTACTATAAGATATTTAAGAGATATGAATTACCGAATACTTCAATCAGGGTAGATTAAAAGATGAATAAAGGAAATACTTAAACACATTACCACTAAATCCTCATCATTGGAATCAGTAAATTAACATAAATTTTAATTGAAAAATCACCAACTATCAATAATAAGGATATAGGTGTTAGCAACTTAATCTGTTTTACAGCCAGTATATAGCAAAACACTTGGCTTAAAGCAGTGCAATATATAACATTATAAAAATTCAGCAAAATAGTTTTCTGAGAGTTGAAACTAAAAATAATTCAATTTTTAATAATAAATGTGATCTTTTTAGATTTCATGGTGAATAAAGATACTAACAAATAAAATATTATGCATTACATTTCCTACTTGGATTTTTTTGGTTATTACATCTAAATATCTAAAGATGTAATAAGTTATAATGCAAATATTAAAAAGACATTAAAATAACCTGCTAAGAGTTTAACAACTTATAAAAAGATACTATTTAACAAACAATAATTAATTTATCACATGGATAAATTCATTATTTATTAAAATTTCATTAAATACATTCTTATGTCCATCGATTGTCCATTCACGTTTCGTTCTTGAAGTCTAGACACATTCTACAATAGTCTGAAAAATGCAGGTGGCAGGCATATTCTCTATTTATCCGCAAACACTTTTATATATATATAATTTTTATTATTTATAATATAATTCTGGATGCTGTGGATGCAGAGCAAACATTGGATATATTCAGTACTACGTACTGCTTCACTTTTAAGAGCAATGGCACCACTAACCAAGAGCTAGGAAACACACAGTACCAATGGTATTTTGTAAATTGTTCATGTGGTGTGTCCCTTTATTTAATTAATTGGTACAAACTACAATAGCCTAAACTTTAAAATAGATTCCCAGTACAATACATGCAATAAATATTAATAGATAAAATTTAGCGTAATTAATGACCTAGTAAGAGAGTATACCTTAATAAGTAAAACTAAATTAAAATGAAAATTCAGCAACTTGTTTTGAAAAACAGAATTAACTGATTAATTTTGACAATTAAAAGTAATTTATCAAAAAATAATGAAATTCAAATAGATAATTATTACTAAAATTTAATGGAAGGAGGAGACTCAAACCTTAAGCCTTCAATCACAAAGATGATTTTTACCATTTACATGATTTGAATTTTGGACTCTGATTCACATAAAGAAAATTGCTTACTTAGAAATAAAGCCAGAGTTGACTGGCCTCATTTTCTAAGCATTTTTGGGGAAAAAAGCTTACCTATCTGAGTCTGGACCATTTCTTGCAATTACAAGCTTCAATTTACTTAGGCCTCCAACTGGTACTCTGTCACTTCCAGTAGCAAATTGCAAAAGTTTTCTTTTACTTTCTAAAGACATACTGTGAACTATTTCCCAGAAGTATTTGATGATTGGACTGTCATCTGTATAGCCATCATACTCCGTAGCTTCTTCTAGTTCATTGAAATCAAAATTCTGAAAATGGCAGAGTAAAATGAATCTTTTGACTAAACACAAAATTTAATAGAAATTTAAATACCTGTAATTATTGAAAAATGCAGAAGAAGAAAAATGATGGGTTTAAAGTATAAAATGATCATCATCAAGTGATGGGAAAATTTACTTAATATTTACTACTTTAAGAGAAAGCATTAACGGTATTATTGTCAATACTAGTAAGTAGAAAATATCTCACACTCAAGAATAAAGGAAATGCTCAGCACAAACCTACAGAAGCATATTTCTTAAAAGTACAAGTCCTATTTATTACTTGAAACTAAAGTAAGCTAGCATGTCAACATGCTTTACACAACTTGTAAGGTGTATAAATGAAAAGTTACAGGATTTAGTGTGATAATATTGTAATCGAAAGAAATATTTCCTTATAGTTATTTGTTAACCCATGAGTTACTCTATTAGTGTAAAATTGATAAGTCCCATGTCATACGCTATGATAACTTGTTTTTCAAGTCTGTGCACCATAAATATAACCATTACTAAGATTTTTTTCTTTCTATAATACATTGAATCATTTTTTTGAAATCCTCCTTTAATTTCTAATTCAATTATATGATATATTCGTTCAAGAGTATTATTAAACTAATGACAACTCTAAAAATTAGCTATGTTCCAAAAAAATTAAGCAGAATATGTACAGTATATATTTTAAATAAATCACATATTCAGTGACTTCATAGGGGAGTGGATACAATCTCTTTCTCAGCAATCCTCAGAGGATGTGAGGATTCACACAAATCACTTTAGTCCTAAAAAGGTCCCCTAGCATCTCAAAAGGTGGAGAAACAACAACAAATAACAACTTATACCTGTACCGCAATAAATCTTTTTATTATAGTGAAGGATATAATGGTCAGTTGTGAAATTGTATCCCTTTTCACTAGGGTGCCCATCAAGGACATGCTTAACCTATTGAAGCCATACTTCAAGCTTATCCATTAAAACACTCTCAGTTCTAAGTGATTCCTGAATCATGAAGACACTATAAACAGTCTGACAGAGTAGCCAAGGGATCTTGCCTCCCAAAGCTTATTTCTTCAAGAAGAATTTCATGGTGTAAGTTTCTTTTTTCTATGAGTGATATGGCTTTCCAAAAGGCAAGAAAAAACATCTTCATTTTATTAACTGATGCATAAATTTATACCAAAAGACTGACTATATTATATCATGCTATACTTTTTAAACACAAAGTAAGGAACTATGCTGAATTGTTTTTCAGCAATTGAGGGAAGTCCACAAAGTAAGTGTTTTGTAGTGTATTTTTGAAGCTAACAAAAATTTTTATTTGAACAAAAAAATTGTGGTCATATTAGTACTTACATATATAAGCTATTTTACAACATAGTCTCTACTCCAAAAGCATGTGATTTTTGTTTTGAATTATGCCTTAATAATAGTTTATCAAAAGTTTAGTAAAGCTCACAACTATACTTTAAGTCATTATGTCAGTATTTTATGAATAATGTTCCATTTCCGTGCATAGGTGTATATGTTGAAAAATTTGACCTTCTTATAAGTGTAGAAATATTTTCAAGATTCTAATTTAGCTCATTGAAGGAAAAATATTTGAAAATATAACTTGAGTTAAGCAGCTTTGATCTCCTTCAGGACTGACGTATTTAACTGAAGCATTAGGGTTGCATGAAAATGTTGCAGCATGCATTGAAGAGGGAAATTTTCAATTGTTTAGAAGAGATAAAAATGAGAAAGAAAGCCATGGAAAAACAAACATGAAAACTTGCTAATCAAATTAAGTTGATTTAACTCTATTTCTTTAAATACTAATAAATATTTCTCATGCAAAATGCACTTTACCATTCCTAAACATGTAATAATTATTGACCTTTCCATATTTTTACTATTTAACACAAGAGCCTGATAAAAATTCAATTTCACTTGTAGCCATAATTTAAATATGAATATGAATTTTAAAGTAGCGATACGCACTGCTCTAATACCTTTCCCCCTTATTCATCCACTAATAGGATCTTGAGAGTTCTTATATGCATTATATCCAATCATTCACAACAATTTTCAATACAGCAAATACGTAAGCAATTCAACAAACTTACCCTACTCCCACAAACCAACTGCTCCACTTCTTCTGGCCTGAAGAGCAAATTCAGAGGTGACTCATCAGTTACCATTTGAAAACCATGTCTGAAGGCTTTAAATTGCTTCTCTACGGATTTGTTCAACAAAAAATCTGCATACAAATCAACAAATTCCTGAAAAAAATTGAATTTGGGTATAGATTATTAAAACAATGAGCGTAAGATAATGATAATCCATCTTTAAATTCAATTCATTTCAATAAATTATCTTTCATGAAATGGAATGAATAAAATTTTTTAAGTGGTCACGGAGTCTGAGAGAGATGGTTCCACAAATACAAACAAGATAGATATTTCTCAAAAACAACAACAAAACAATAATCTCAAAGTTCTAAAAAACAATGCCATTGAGAGAATATGACTATATTTCTTCAGTATTGCATTTTTAACAATTTCTTTGGAATGAAAATTTATAATCATCAATGCTTATCACTCTGAGTATTTGTTTCATCCTTATGTCAAATAATTTCCTTCTATTATTATACTCAAATCCAGCAAATACTTTTGAGGACCACTCTTTTTCAGGTTTACAAGTGCAAAAAATTGAGTTGAATAGAAGACATCCTATAACAGAATCATCTCCTAAGCTTATCCTTTATCACGATGACTAACCAGTTTCTTTTATTATTATTTAAAATCATACGAATGGAACAATGTTCCGGTGGCAAGCATTTAACATGACTGAACATAAGAACATCAACATATATAATTACTAAAACATACATAGAATACCACTACTAAAAATACCCCGACTAAACTCAAGGGTCCCTTTTCACTCAGCTCTGACCTCTGCCTTTCCTCCACCCAAAATGGGTGCACATTTTCTGGGAGCAAATATTTCATTTCTATTCCATTGACCTACAGTTTTTTCAAGGAACGAATATTTGGCTACGTCAGTTCTTTGTGGGAGAATTGATTTTAAACTTGTGGTCTGTTCTGCCTACATATGTAGGGTTCACTAACCTACTTCTAATTTCTGCCGTTCATCGACTGTCTGTGGTTCCCATGCTACTGCTCCATATTTTAATACAGGCCTAACTAGACTAGTATGCGATTTCTTTTGCGCTTGTACTTACTTTCTCTAGTAGTCCTAGATTCTCTTTCCTCATAACAAAATGAAGTGCGGAGTATACTCATTGACTAAAAGTAGTTATTTTTTGAATGCTAGATGCCGTTGGTGGATGGAATACTCAAGGTATCTAGTGGATATTTTTGAAATTATCTTATTTTAACTCAAATGAGTATAGGCAACAAATGTCTTGCAATTTGTAGCAAGAAGTAATAGCGAACACATTTTCTTGAATCAAAAAGGAAATTCATCTTAAATTGATAACTTCATCTATCACAAGATATATAAATGCAATATTTTTGTGTCTTATAAATAAAATAATGAGTAATATTGAGAAACTTATAATAAATAGTCAAAATAGTCAAGAACAAGTCTAAGGATAAACAATTACATATAGCAATAAAATAAGAAAAATAGATATAAATAAGGAAAGAGGGACCAAGTGCTTCTTTAAAAAAATAGAAAGTAAGACAAATAAAAAATATGACATTTTCTGAACAAAATTTTTAAAATAATCCGTCAGGGAAGCGATGAAATCTATATTCACTCGGATAAGTTTTTAAAATACTCTTCAACCCTTCACTTTCTTCAACATTTCTTCCAACTTGCAAGACTTTGCTAACATCACTACTAAAGCCTCAGACGCAACTAGTAATGTATTCAGCATGAAATGAGAAAGACAGATGTTTGTGGCACGGAAGTGATTCATAGCATTGGAAGAGTTGAGAGGTATAATAGTTTTTTTTGTTAATTGTTTAAAAAAATTAACTTTAAATGACCCAATTAAGCATGGAATGATATTAATTATACACAACAAGGAGGGTTAGAGTATAAATCATAGCCAATTCAATAGATAAATTTCCATTCATCATATTTGGCAGCTTTTGCGTCATAATAAAGTAAAATTAAATTCACTCACCCTTTTGTTTTCTTGATTAACATAAATTTGATCGCCACCTTCCTTAAGCTCATGAAAGAATGTAGATCCAAATACATCTTGGTAGCATATTCTGAATGTTTGTACAAAAGTTTCTTCTATGTCATCTTCCTCATATTCTAGCAGCTCTTTCAATCCTGTATACAAGGTCTAGAAAAAGGGAGCAATTGCACTTAAAACTTTAAACAAAACAAGTCCATTGATTCATGATGGGCTGCACAAGCTTTCAATATCCCCATGACCTCTACTACTTACTGGGTTCCACTCCTCCAAGTCATGAAAAGTGCCTTTCTTGCCCATGAGTTTTCGATATACTACCATTGGAAAGTGTACATCAAGAATAATGTTGTTATAAATTGCTAGACCCAACACTATCCCGATTAGAGTGAACTGTGCATCACTCTCAAATGAAGTTGGGTTGAACCACACAGTTCCAGTTTCTTGTTGGAAAGTAAACATTCCTAGAAAATGTGCAATCAAGAATAATTTTCAGAATGTAAGAGCATAATCAGAATGAAAGTTTTGATAAGGTTAAAATAACAGGATATACTTTTTAATGATGGTATGCAACAAAAAAACTGATGCACCTGATCTAATCAAATTATTCTTTCAAAAATCACTTCCTTGCAGGTTTCAAATTCACACAAGAATTGGATATGGATTGAATCATAAGAATGGTACTATTGATTCTATCTTCAACTTTTGAAAATTATAATAACTGATTGATAAAAGATTAATGCTGAATATGCAAAACATATTATTATATGGGGCTTAATAAATCTCTATATTTTTCTTAAATAAATAATCCTATCTGCTTGAAAACCATATATTTACTTAAATTGACTAATTTAATACTCATTAAGTATCTAATATCAATCACTAACTTCTCATATAATAATAATTGGATAAGAAATAATAAACCAAATGGATATTGAAAAATTCAAATTTCATTTATGAAGAAGGAAATGGAATTATATCTATAACTACATTGCAAAATATATAAAACTGAATTTATTATTAAATAAAGAGAAAATTAAACGTTAAATACAGATTTTAAACTTGTTTTCAGCTAATCAGGTGAGACAGCAAGTGTAGGGTAAATGCAAGTTTCCAACTGTCAAACAAGATTTATATGTGTCAAAAAGAAATGCTGTTACATGAATAAAAATAAATTATAAATGTTTTTGAACCTAACTTAGAGCAATTTCTTATATTAATGAGATTTGAGAAAAATAATTAGAATTAAGAGACAGTTCATTTGACTACAGAGAAATCTGGATCCAATAGCTCTAAAGCACTATCTACCAGATAAGAATAATTTAATAAGTAGTTTCACTAAATTAAATTTCTATCCACGGATGAAATATTTCTTGTTGTTATAAATAAATGTATATATAAATATTGTTTATGTATATGAATAGGACTATAAAAAAATTCTTATACGAAAGTTTTTTGCACTAATTGTATTCATAAAAGAGATTACAAGTTCAAAGTAATTTACAAGACTTTTTAAAGAGCCATATAAGTTGGAGAGCAGGAAATAGAATAAAAATAAGTACAGAATACAGCAAAAAATGCAGTAAATTTCTCATTAATCTGAGATTTGAACCATTCTATAGAATTTATACCTAAGTAAGTAATATGGACTGGATCAGATTTGTCTTCTTTATACTTATTTATTGTACCGATAAATTACAGCAACCATGATATTTTCCCCCTAAGGAAGCCAAAACTATGTTAGATCATATTTAGGAGTTCGAGGAAATGAATTTACTTAAGAAAATCCTTCTCCAAATAATAACTTTTCCCATATTTTAGAAAGTAAACACTGTTTAAGGAAAAATAAGTAAATAAAACAATTTAGAGCTAGAAAAATCAGGAAAACTTACCATAATCTGGGTTAAAAATTTCTTCAACAATTAGCTGAAAGAATTCTTTGGAAACCCCTCCTTCATCAATGCCTTGTTCACCTTCAAATTCAACTACCAACTGTTTCTTTAGGTCATTAGGATTCTCCATGGCCATTTCAAGCTGAGGATATAAAATTATAACATTTAGTACAGATACTTTAAATCGATAAAGGTTTGATGTGCAAATGGGTACAATATTTAAAATCTAAATCCACAGAATATTTCACCTTACAAGCAAATAGAATTTTTCCCATCTCGGTCTCAAACTAAGGATAATCTGTATGGAGACTGCATATTATTTGCTTAAGATTCATTTCTTTAAGCAATCTCCAAGTTTCAAGAATAAATACTATGTGGAAGTGCCTCAAAATGTTTTCTTATTTTCCCATATCTTCCTTATGCAGAATATTTAAATACCCCAAAACTCGAATCAAATGAAAAAGAATCCAACTCATTACCTTCTGCAGTACAATATTTTTTCTCAAAAAGATAATCATTATTGCTATTACCTTTTATGTTATGGGAACGTATTTTTTAACAATAGTCAATTATCGACCCCATACATTCTTATGGGTCTAATGTTGGGGCCTCCTGAAATCGAACCCATGATAGACAGGGTTTCCGATTTGCCGGCCTTGTTGGCAGAGCGCGTAGCGCATTAAGTGCTCTAAGTCTCGAGGTCCCAGGTTCAAGTCCTGGCGGATCGGAAAATTTTCTGATCTGGGATGGGATGTATTTGTGTTCCTCCGGAGGGGTTAAATGTAAGAGTGGTCTATATAGACTAAATTTCACCCTGATTCAATAAAGGCAGATTATTATTATTATCTTTTCCCAGGTGAGATTTAGTGGGCTATGGGGTAAAAAAGATCCGCAGGTCCTTGGGCCCAGTAGTTTAGGCCTGACATTCGTATCTAATAAATATCCCCCGAAGAAGGTATATATAATATAAATATATATTTTATCCATGTATTCCTTAAGGTTGCATTCTTCCCACCTGGACTAAGAACTAAGGACATGCTGTGCATTATTCACATACATATCATCATCTTGACCAATTCTCCAAAATTAAAAGAAAAATATGTGAATACATGAAAAAACACGTACAATCATGAAATGCCACAAAAAGAGTCCTGATTACCTTATGCATTTCTTATGGAGATAAAATAAACACACCCTAGATTTGAACTGATGGCCATTTACAGAAGCTAAATATAAATATGAGGCCTATACATGTTTGAAATTTAAATCTTCTACACTAATAGTAATTATATTATGTTCTGGCAATTAAAGCAATAATCTTTTAATTTATAAAGCCTATTTACATTGTCTAAATGCTTTTGAAATTCACTAACAATGCTTAAATGACTCTCATGTTCATTTCCTAACAAAGTCAACTACTGAATTATACCTAAGGTTTGTGATAATTCCTTAAACTGAAAATGAGGACATTGTAATAAATACTTCAATGGTGAGAAAACTGCTGGAGTGGTCAGAAAAATTATTACCACTAGCAAATGTTATAATATTACTTAAAACTATATATAAAATCTTAAAATTTGGATTTAAGGTTATAATATTCATATAGCATTGATTGATTTAAACAGGATTGACAGAGGGGCTTCAATGAAGATAAATCTAAAAATCAATTTTCACTAGTAGCTAACAAATGAATACTGAAAATATGGGCAAAAATAAAAAAAATAACCCATATAAATCAATACAATATAATTTGTCTATTTTAAATCAGAGGGAAAAGAGGAAAGAATATTATTATATAAGCCCTGATCATTAGTCCATATGAAATTCAGGAATGAGAGTAGTTGATGCAAAAATAAGTTTTTTAAATTGACAACAAATATTATTACAGGTTACATAAAATTTTCAACTTAGAAAAACATATGTACCGAGAGCATGTAATTCATACAATTATTTTAATGAGAATTAACAAACTCCTTCCTAGTTCAACAGGTGCTATAAAACCTCTTTACTGATCAATCAATGGAAATGTATTATTTATTGCTCTAAAAATATATCATCCATTCTTCATAATATACAAAGCAATAAAACTGTAATTAAATTAAATAAAAAATTATGATAGAAATTAGGATATCAATTACTTATTTAAATAATACCTTAAGTTAAATTTTGAGAGACATAAAATGAAAATGTAAAATAATTCCTTTACCTCAACTAGTGTATCATCAATTATGTGATCCCTCTTCACCTTGAGCCTCAGATAAGGATTTGTATGTTGCCCAGCAACATTTTGAAAGAAGCTCATCCGACGTTCACTATACATTCTTATTCTATTATCATAATACAGCCCCAGGGTTTTAGTAGCTGGGGTTAAAATGAAAGAATAGTTCATAAATGAGAACTTTCTTTGGTCTGCGTCACTCTTATAATATGCATAGTCTTTATCCATCTCAATGGCATCACTGAGAGGTTCATTGTAAAATTCACTAAAGGGGATATACGGCCTGCGGGAATCCAATACATCCACTCCCAACTCCAGTCCAAGGGGATCTCTGTGATGCTGCCTTGATGCACTTCCCCTGCCTGTTAAGTTCTCACTGCTGCTTACATTTACACCAATATCATCCCCACTTTCTTCTTGGCGCAAGTCCGCTGGATCCAGCTCTCCTGCAAGCATATTTGCATAGTAAAGGATCTTCATCACTTTTGTAGGAGCAGTTACTCCTTCTTCATCATTTACACAGTAATCTCGCGTGAATACGCCAGATATAACTCGAAGAGTGACAAGCTGTTGCAGGGCCTGCAATTTTGCAATGAAACAAAAAGTGTAACAATGACGGAGAATAAATTCATACATGAGCTTATATACATTCTTTTTAATAAATGGATATTATATTCATAGAGAGATAGAGAGACAAATATTATGGTTACTTATTTGAAAAGCTATCATACTGATTCAAATTTATTCAATGGAAACAGGGTGAAATTCTTAGAAATAAATATTACTAAGAATTTCACCTTGTTTATTATTCTCAGTAATAAACAAGATTCAACAAGCACTGATGGCTGCCTGATTTTTTTAATTTTTAAATGAGAGCTCTTTTTTAAAACTCCCAGGATATAATCTAAACATTTACATAATTTTACAGAGATGAATTTCACTGAAGATATTTTCAAAATTTAAATATCTTTGATATATTTGAAATAGATGGCTATGATTGGTTCTATATTAACATCAATGCTGAACTTCTGTTCAGTTCTCCTCCTGTTTACTTCTAAGATTTATTTTATTAAGTTTGGAGGCATTTTTGGCAATGCTGTATTTCATCGGTCCTAAATTGGCAATACTGTTTTCAAATTTCAGAAACTTAAAATTAAATAAATTTTTTAAAAGCTAAGAAATTCATAGAGAGAAATTGTAAAGATACTGCAATTGACATTTAGGAAGGTGTTCATATTTAGAATATCTAAACTACTAAGTAAAAGATAGAATATTACCTGAAGTAAAGTTTTGATTCTGGATTTACAGTGTCGTGCCCATACTCTTGCAAGACGGGCCTGTGCGACTATAGGAAGCCTGGCAGCAGCACGGCAAAGTTTAGGAAGTGCCACCTCAAGATACTCAGATGTACCAAGTACTGGTAGCTCTGCAACTATCACAAACACATTGAGAAGATCTGGACCTCTTCCTGCATCCCCAAGCAACCGCACATCTAATTCCATTGTGAGTGTTGTAAGAGCATTCACTAGAGCGCTTTCGAATACTGACCCAGGGACTTCAAAGAGAGCTTGATAAGCTCGCCTTAGTGACACCAAATCAACACTAACATCATCACCTTTATCTAGCAAATTGTTAGTTCCTAGTTTCCTACTGCTAGATATACCTTCTTCAACTTCTTGGCTGTCTATCTCCTTGTCCATTTCACCTTCTAACATACGAACATCCTCTTTCTTCATGTTCTTAAGATCTAAAGGAGCCCTCTCTAACATTGATTCCAAAGGAGTCACAGAACTGGCATCTTGTTTAATAAAACTTTTACTCAGTGAATCTGTACTTGAATAAACTTCACCAAGAGTTCTTATAAGCAACGAATATGAAGATTCTCTTTTACAAGTTTCAAGAATATTTAAAAGCTTCTCCTCGGTTATGTATGGTACATCTTTACCTGAAATTAGAGAAAATTTTAAGTGAGCGTAGAGCCACTTTGTTGCCAGATACTGATTGCTTCATAGTCATTTCGACGGTCGTGAAATATTAACTTCGATAGGGTCTTTAGAAATAGCATTGAAAGTAAAATAATTTTATGTGCAGCAGTATTTTTGTTAAATAACTGATATAACACCCGAAAGAATGAAATAGCTATTTATAATAATTATAGCGTACGTCTCACAAAAAGGGAGGGTATACCTATTAATAAATTGGGCGCTTGCAATTCGAACTCACTTAAGGGGCCGCGATGTGTAGTATCTGCAACAGAATGACTGGCAACTTTGTTTGGCAATACTTGAGGATGATCTGATGGTGCAGCAACAGCACCGGATGCTTCATCTCTTGAAATACTTTCAGTCGTAGCTTTATCATTCTCACCTTTTGCACCATTGTCGTGTGTCTTCGGTACTTTCGTTGGTTTTGTATCACAAAGTCTTGCTTCTTGGGCAAACAGACGTATAGCTTGGGCAGCAGCCTGATTTCGAGTTAACTTCTTGGCCTACAGAAAAATTTGGTACTTATGAACTTACTGTCTTACAAGAAAATATTTCCTTTCATTTCGAGAATAAAAATAATTTAAGACAAGAGCCACTGATTCAATTTTCTTACTTTGCCACTTGAAGCACAATATTCATTGTCACACTTTGGATTTCCACAACCATCAATTAGTTGAAAGAAATAACGTTCAATGAGTTTTTTGGCTGCTGCTCTTTTCATTGTTTCTTCTTCTGATAAATTATTCTTCGATGAGAAACCTCTCTTGTTGACTGACGACTCAATTGAATCAGGATTACTGCAAAAAAAATACGATATTCATTTCTTACAAATTATAGTTACTAATCTAGATTCTAAAATTTTTAAAAGAAAGATCGAATTAACATTACTTTAACTAAACTCTACAAAAACAATACCGCAATAAGATTATTATAACTTCATAGCATTACAACCAAACCTAACACCGTCAATTCGATGACGAATCATCGAGAAGTATGCCTATCTTATGTATTTAATGAAAAATCTAATGTTAATACTTTTCATAACTCTGATAAAATTTAAATAGCTCTTTCTCAACAGAGGCAGTGATCTTTAATTTGTTATCAACATCGACTTGATGAAACATACAAACCTTGAATATCGCCTAACACTTGATTTAAGTCTTCGAATCTAAAACAAGTAGGAGATTACCTAATGTTTTCACCTTTATTTTCTTTTGTGCAATAATAACCATTCAACATAACTTTTAACTTCGCTTTCTTGCTGGATAATTAGTATACCTTGATGCTTCGCCGTCGCCTGTTCCGTATTCCTTGTCCTTTGAGGTCATAGAATACAAATATAAAACTAGCGTAATTTGAAAATCCAATTATATGAATTTTACCAAGTGATACACATTCAACACTTGATAGTACTTTCAATCTGCGTTGTACCTCGAAAAGGCAGCTACAGACAAACTGTGACAGTGCTGCTGCAGTCCATGAATGATCGATACGTTTGGCCTAGCGTCCAAAATGAGCGCTGTATCGAAAGAAATGGCGGTAGTTTCATTTTCAGATTAATTTAATTGTCTTCTCAAGCAATTGTATCGATAACTCTTCCGGTTATTCATAATTTTTGTACCGTAAAAGTACTCTGTATATATTATGGTTTACGGAGAGAAACTGTTGCTACTCTTTTCTTCTACCACGTATGGTTAGTTCTTGCAAAAGGATAAGTCATCGCACACAAGACAAAGAGCTCTAAGAATATGATACATATATATCAATTTCATCATTCATAAGATCGTTAAACCGGGACGTTAGATTATGAAGTATTACAGGAAAATTATTTGCTGATTAATTGGAAGAGCCTAGTCTTTAAAACATGGTAATGAAAATTGAAATAATAAGCTAAGTTCAAGATTTTTCATTAAGTCAGCTGATCAAAAAGTGATTAATCAATCATCAAAACGATAGTTACAGACCCCTCCTTAATATAACATCCCTTCATATGTATTGAAATTGTTAAACAGTGGGAAAACACCTTGTAATGGTTACAAGATCCTTAGAGATGGCAACAAAGATAATTACATAATCGCGGCTCTTTTCCTGCTTAAAATTAAAGAAAATACAAATGAAGTAGATCGAAAAATATTATTTCAAGATTTATAATTAGGATAAATAGGTAATTTGGGTTATTTTAACCAGTTTTATCAATAATTCAGGCAAACAGTGATTAATTCCCGCATATATCCTTATTTAGACTGATGTTTTCACAAATTCTTAGGTTACTTGAAAGGAATGAATAATGTTTGCTATAATTTTATTTTGAAATAAAAAATTGAATTACTCCTCTAATATATTCCAACAAAGGCAAATTAATCTCATTCCTAAACAATATTTTATAGTAATATTTGTGAAGTTAATGCATGCCTCTGGTGAAATGTCTGTACTACACAATTCTACAATTTAAATACTTCCATGATAATCCTTATCTTTTTTTTAGAACACTTGAATAGAAATGTAATTTATATACCATAGTCTATACTAGCCAATCTGATTCTTGATGTATATATTCAAATATATTAAGAATGCTCCATTGACTATCAGTGTGAAATCTCAACTGATGCCTTTGAAATTATTGCCTGTAAGCTTCCCCTTAGTGAAGCAGGGAAAGGTATCCTAACCTCTCATAGATTAGGATGGAAATCATTGAGAAGAAGTACATAAATTGAAGAACAGCAATTGCGTCAGCATTGGATAGGTTCTATCTGAGTTTCTTTTTATTAAGAGATAAATAAGGGAGAACATATTAACTTAACAGGATGTTCATAGTGGCTTGTGATCTGCATACCTATCCATGCATTGAGGACCTGGATTCATGTCTTCATTCAACTATTTTCAACTTCCCTTTTACCTTAATATGTTCCCATTTTTAGATCAACTATAGAATTGCAATATTGCAGAAAATGGAAGCTTTATAATAGAAATTTTTATTCAGTCTGATTTTAGCAAGATGTTTAGATGACTATCAGTTTACATCTTAACCTTCAACTCAAAATTATGGTTCATCATCTTCACTATATGATGACATGGTTATCATCAGGATTATATCTAACATTTTTTGTTTCTATTTTTGATCTAACAAGTAATTTTTGAATAGAAACTAATTAGTGTAATTGTTAACAATTGTTATTTTTATTCAAATGTAATATAAAAAACTGTGCCTCCAGCTAATGGAAATTTTCAGAAATCAAACACCTTGGAGTGTTATTCTATAGCCGACTTGGATGAAAATGGATAAAATATTTAATGCACAACTTCAGTAAATATTTTGTCTTGATGTTCCCTTACCTCGACATTGTTTTGCAATCATCTATCTTGTATGAAAATTATTCAATAGTATGTCTTTATTGGCACAATTTTACTTCACAAGTAAGGCAAATTCAAAAATAAAAACTCGAGATGGTAATAATATGTTACTACTATGAAATATATAGGTGTTATGTGATTACCTTAAAGCAAAATTAGCATAGAAAGCTCCAGCAATAATCTTAATGAAAAAATGATTTGTGCTGTAGCCCTCCGGAGTAGTTATTCTTTTAAGTATCTTATTGCCTGTATTTATATTCAAGCGCATTCTCAAAGAGTTTTGGAATCTCAATTTCTTTAAGATAATTACCATTACTGAGAATATAATTTTATAAACTGACTGCAGATAAATTTTCTTCTAGAAAATAGAGAAATTTTGTTTATAATAATAAGCCAAAAAGCCTTTGAAGCCAACAATATCCGAGAAAACATCAATAATCTACGTAAGCGAAAGAGTAGGAAGAATAATATAATGCCAAAAGTTTGTAATATAGAACTATAATAATGACCATTAACTTAATTCTCTGATATTCAAAAGAGAAAACAAAATATGAATAGGCAGTTAAACTTATAATATCCGCGCTGTGATTAAAAGCATTTTGTAGCTCAAATGGAAAGATAAAATTCTACACCGAAAGTAAAACAAATTAAAGGTTACTTCAAACCGTTAAACATTACATAAATATTTGAAGTCCTGATTGCTACTGCTTCGTATAAAAACCAGCATTTGATTTCAAACCTATTTAAATGAAAACGATCGCTACATTTCTAACATAAGCAAATATTGTAATTTTAAAACCGCTATTCTTCGACAGAATAAGGCATCCCAACATCATTTCTAGATATTAATTCTCATTCTCTATTTGTACGTGACCACGAGACTTAAACATCACCATAACCGCTATGCATGGCACAATAACGAAAATAAGTCTAGTCATCCGCAATAGTGCCAATGTAGGGAGAATGAAAATCACTTGTAGCCAACCAGTGAAATTCAAACTCATTGAATGAACTATAATAGAATAAACAGCGAATTATAAAGTATTCGATTATGGGGGCTTCTAATGTAATTCCTTTTTAAATTCATTCCATCATCCTTGGGTGTTTATATCCTTTCCATTCTCTAGCTTTTCATTGTAGGCCTTGGTGAATCTTCTACTATAAAACAAGTATCATTTTAATTTCTTTTCATAACACTTTGGCATCTTTCATAGGCCGTATTTGACGGCAAATAAGACCTTTTTAACCTAAATTATGTCTCAACAAATTTACCCGCGTCTTACACGCGAAGGATACAGGTTAACTTTCAATATCGCATGCTATTTTTAGTCAGAATAAAGGTCAAGACACACAACTTTTTTTACTGTCATAATTATTTTATCAGGTTTAACTGATTTTTTGCCAACAAAATATAGCTCTAAAAGAGAGAACTAGGATAGTTTCCTTTCGACGTCCCACCGTGCCTGTCAACAAATAAACCAAACTAAATTATAGTCGCGCCTGTTCCGTCATACATGTATGTGCGGAGGTGACAGCCCGGTCTCGGTGCGGCGAAGCGGGGACTTGCATATAGTAGAGCACTGTACTACTCGTTCAACGTATGATGCCCGATACTCAGCCGATACACGTGTGGGTATCGGTACTACTACATATACACATTTCAGTATTGGTGTTTAAAAATATTTGTTTATTAAAATCCCCTTGGAAATATGACTAAAGGAAACAACGATAACATAACGGGTTATTAAATATTTTTTTCCTAGTGTGTGGCCTACTTAATGATGGTACGTCTTATATGCCAGTTCGTCTTGTATGCCGTCAAATACGGTACATCTTTTGCGTTATGTTATTAAAAAAGTGTGTTCGCTATTATTATTCCATTTTAGTTAAAAAATCCTTCGAGTCTTTCTACTACTTACTATTTTTTTCCCAACTCAAACTTGTTTGCACTACTTCCATCTATTTCTCCCACCACAGAGTTCGTCTCCCATTATCATTAATTTTCCCTTTGATTTGAGTGCACTGTTAATTTATTCAATTTACTCACACATTTCTTCTATCTTATCAATGTGATCAAGCGTCACTTTGTGATAAGACATTTTAAAAGAAAAATCGAAACTTCTGGTGGTGGACATAAATAGTATTTAAATAATAAAGTTTACTGACAATGAGAAAGATTTTCACTCTGCTTTCTTTCAAATACAGCCAAACTCCCGTATGAGATAAAAGCATAAACTTTGAATGATTTCTGAAAACATAATGGGTGAAAACAAATTGGGTTTGATGAAGCTTAACTTTATGGAAGGGAGTAATACTACAGAATACTTGTACACTTCCATGACAATTTTATTTAACAGCGACTAATTTCATCAATTACTCAACATCTTCAGGCATACAGGGATTGGGGAGTTCTAAATTACACAGTGAGACAAGGAAAGGAAGTGAGTTATCTTGGGTGAGGGTGAAAATGGGAAAAAAAACAAACAGTGAAGAGGAAAGAAGGTAGGGAAATGAGATGAGGAGAGCTGGGGAAGAGGAAACCATTTGTGAGGTTATGAGAAGCTCTAATCTCCTCTTGTTTGAAAATATCTAGTCTGTTAAATTAAATATTTTTGGAAGTGTTCTTCATTAATGTAAACCGCAAGTCAATAATGTAAGGAGCATTTAATGGTTATTCCAGATACACAGGATTATTGTTTTTCAGGAGTTGTCATCATTGAGAAAATAGACATAGTTTTTGGTTAAGTATATATGTTTTTACAAAGAATAAATAAGAGCTATTTCCCTCAGAATATACTTGTATAGACTCTGGGCACAGATCAAAACATTCACTCACTGTAAAATATCATCGTCGATGTTTTTAATGCTCATGTAGGCAACCAAAAGGTGTATAACAATTTTACAGAATATCAGGGGATTAGAGAACAAACTTAGCATTTTATAATACACCTTACTCTATCTAGAGTTTAGAGAATGTGCTAATATGCACATCTACATATCTCTTTGCCAAAAATTCTGATAATTTCCTCAATGGCCAAGGGTATGGTACAATAACAGATAGTACTCAAACTCTTGAGGTCCCAGGTTCAAGTCCTGGAGGATCAGAAAATTCATCTTGTCTGGGATTGAATATATTTGTGTATGTTAGAGTTTAAATGTAAGAGTGGTCTTTACAGACTATAATTGGCCCTGATTTAATAATGACACATTATCATTTAATTGGAAATGATTTTTCTTTCACTGCCTTCTATGCTCAGTAACATAAAGAGATCTCTGAAACTACTCATCGCAGGATAAACAAATAATTAAGTGCAAATCTTTGTAAGTGGTAATATTTAACATTTTTATAATGATATGCATATTTTTGAGGAACAGTTACTGTCAAAGCCCACAACCCCCATTCACTTCCAGTATCTTTAATTGAAATCTATACAATATGGAATAATTTATTCAATTCTTACATAGTGAAATATGATAGTGCAATATTATAATTGCAATAATTATCATCATGTATACATGCCTTTATGAATGCAAAACTAGTAATTTATGTATTTTTAATTGTACTTAATGAATAATCTTATGTTTAATGTAATTTCTTATGAAATCTGTTGCTTCTAACATATGAATTTTCTTTTCTTACTTGTTATTGTTTTCAATCCTCTATATTTGAAATTATGGTATTCATGATTACTTTAAGTTACCTTATTAACAAACCATTAGTTTGGCATTTAATGTTGTAGTTGCAATTTTGCCCTTTTATTTGTCTATAATAAAAATAAAATTAAAGTGAAATTCAAGACATCAGAGTTACACATATCACAAATTTGTAACATTGATTTTAGCAAGTTTGTTAACTGCTGGAAGCCAAAACATATGCATGGGTTAGAACAAGTCAAATATGTTCATTATAATTAATAAAAAGGAGAGTTGAATGATATTAGGGTTAAACATTCAATAAATTATACTAAATTGTATTTCATCAGTTAAGAATTCAGCAAGAGAATAATGGCACTTGTTTGACAATAGCATTTAAAATTATTTTGGCAAAGATACAAAAATTAATATTGAATGGTCACCTCTACAGAAAAACTAAACCATATCAAGCAACAATGCCAAATCACAACAACTAACCAACAATATATATAACAATAACCTTTAAAATTATTCATTATTATCCTATACAATACAAATTACTCATACTGACTCCCTTTTCCTTGTACAGGTTTTTTCTGAGTTCCTAATAGGCCTTTAGAGCTATTGTAGTGGTCCTAGGGATAAGTCCACATTGTACATCACCCTACCAGGCAATCTCCTACTCCATCTGTATTCATCAATGACAAGTTCAATTGTCCTCAATATCTAATTTACTAAGTCTTTATGTATTTATAATTATTATTGTATTCCCTATGATTTTTTGGGAAAGGCTCCAAGAATCTTATTTGTTATTGTTAAGGCAACTTAAGTTAAGTTATTGGCAGAGGGTGTAAACAGATTTCATTTAAGTTATCATTTCAGATAATTACAGCTTTACAATTATGAATTTTTTATAGAATAATTTCAATATAGATTTTAAAAAATTCAGAATGGAAAAAGTAGTATGGAAAACTTAAGTAGAAAACTAAATTTACTTATAAAAACTAGTCACATTATTTTTAATGGAATAATTAATGAGAATTTTTACTAGGTATACGTAGGTACTACATATTATTTTATTAATAAATCTTGATTTGCTGATATTTGAAGAAGGAAAAAATATGGTGGAGGTTTCTATACATCTTGTATATCCTATAGCGTATTTTTATAACCTAAATCCTCATAAGAATGTCCAAATTGTTGTATTTTGGTAATCAGGACGTTACTTCCTTTGTTTTTCATATTTTTACTGTTGATGTGTTTTCAGGCCCTCTAAGGAGACAGAAACTCAAGCATCTGGCAATGCCATAGTCATCCCCCCAAGTACCTCACTGGTGAAGTATAAGGGATGCAAATTATTATAAAGTTGGGATGACAGCCAAGTGGGTCTGATATTTGAAACCTGAGCACCTCCAGTGAGCCTCAAACTGTGAATGGAGATACAGAGTGTAGTAAGGGTATGCCAGAAATTTTAGAAGATGGTAATAATAGTGAACGGCATCAATCCCAAAGACTTTGTGAGCCCATAATGTATCCAGGTTTTCTGCTCTATTTAACAGCAATGAGTGGAGAATCAAGTGATTCAATTAACAGTTGCATGGATCCTCAAACTGTTGAGAGGCATCCTCCAGAAATAATAATAAGTGGTCAGAGGCTATTGAATTGAATTGAATGGAAATAACTAATTAAGAAAGATTTCAAATTCGTAGACCTTCCGAAAGGGAAAGCTGCCGTAAATTGCAAGAGGATTTTTAGGGTGAGGAGAAATGAGCATAGGGAAATGGTAAAATAATGGGCTAGGATACTGAAGGGTTGCAGTCAGAAGTCAGGGAAGATTATAATGGGACATTTTTGCATGTGATTAGTTGTGCCATTAGGTTTTAGATTGCATAAGCAGCAGAGTTTGATTTGAAAAATCTATCACCTTATGTAACAGCTGCCTTTTTAAATGGTGAATTGAATGGAGCAGTAGATAAAATGTACATAAAACAACCTGAGGTTTTTCAGGGGCTGAAAATAAGGTGTGCCTTCTAAAAAGAGCCATTTATGGGTTCAAACAAGCCTTGAAGTCATGGTATGATAAATGCGAAAAGGTACTGATTAATTTAGGATTTAATAATTTTTTGATTGAACCATTAGTATTTGTAGAGTGATAATGAATCACTGAGTATTCTTGCTGTGTACATGGTTTGATAAAAAAAGTGAAATTTATTAATTTTGCAGTTTTGGAGTGTCCGATATTCCAAAAAATTTTTTTAAACGTTGGTACATATGTCCCTAGTTTATGGTAAAATTTTCAATTTTGTTTGCAGTTTCCTTTAATTGTAGCAGCCGCTAAGGTAAGATGTGTCTGAATGTGATCCCATTTCAACATCCATAGAAGCTAATTTAAATTCATGAAAGGGTGATCCTGAAAAACTTCCCAATATGCCATGCCATCAAATGTTAATTAGAAGTTTAATGTATACAATAGTTTGCACAAGACCTGACATTGCATTTTCAGTGGGTAAACTTATCAGATACCAACAATTGTTACATCATAAGACATTGGGAGCAAGAAAAAAAGGTACTACTTTAGCTGAAGGGTATAATCAATTATGGAATTGTACATAGAAAGTATAGTAAGCCATTGGAATGTTGATGCTTATCAGGCTACTGATAAAGAAGAATCTCATGTACTGGCTATGTGACAAAGTTTGCACAAGGTGCAGTGGCTTAGGCTAGCAAAAAACAAGACAGTGTAGTTACATCAACTGCTGAAGCAGAGTTGTTAGTCTTGAATTATGAACAAAAAAAGCATTTTACAACATGCATGCCCCTTGAACTGGAAAACTGTTTTTCATGCATGCATGAAAAGTACTGTTGTGTGGATAGTTTGTAGTATACAATGATAATCAGTCTGCTGTAAAAAATGCAAATGCTACTGAAATTAGAGTTCTATGCATATTGACATTAAATACCATTTTCTGAAAAAACTGTTGAGGAAGCAAAATATTAGTGCAATATTGTACCACAAGTGGGATGTTGGCAGATGTCATGAGGGTCTAGAAAAGGTTAGGCACATGAAGAGTATTAAGGAATTGAACTTAATAAAATTGAACTTAAAAATTGGAAGTTATTGTTTCGTTTTCCGAATCAATTATTATAGCCCATATTTTTTATCCATCAGTTTACATAATTTAAAATCATTACTGAAATTCACATCTGAAAATTCAAAATAATGATTAACTCTTAATGTTGCTGCAATTGCAAAAATGATTTAAAATTGAACACAATGAATCCACGGTCAAGCCGTCTATAAATCAGGTAAATGTGTTCCTTATCACCCAAAGTAATTATGATATTCCGCAAAAACACGAGTGCACGAGCTAGAAGACGATATCCTTATAAAAAAAAACTCGTCCTAATTCACCATTTCTTGGATCAGGTAGTCTTATACCCGAATCTATCCACCACATCTGTCGATGACGGCGCTTCAAAAACACGTCACTTCGAAGAGAAAAAATCTTATTCTTTCGAGGGGAATGTTTTTAACTCGGTTAGGAAAAATGACTCCTTTCTTTCTCTCTCTCGAAGCAGGTGGGTGGCGATAAGCGCGTTGATTGATCGTCTGGACCGAGCTGGAATGATAGTTACGAAGTGATCTCAGGACGACCTTGCCTCTTTTCATTTCCCCCGTACTTATCGCGCGTTTTCTCAACACACTTCTTTCACTTCCCAAACAATCCAAAAGAGGTCTCGCCAAAATTCATTCCTCTTAGTAACAGCGGTAAGAGCAGTTTTTGTTGTTTAAGATAAAATGCCGCGATTCTCACCCGCTGCTTAGCATATAGGATAATGATGTTTTTTATTCGGAAATCATTAATACGTACTTAATGAATACGTTCGAAGGCGCGGGAAATTCTCCCTGAAATGTTATGGAAGAATCTTGATGCCTCTCAAATACTTAGGAAGATGCTGCATTCTCGTGACAATCTGAAACATTATTATGCCGTCAAAGTGAATTCCGGGAACAAACTAGAGGACGAGAATTGATTTCTCTATACCTAGGGGGATTTTTCCGAATGAGGAAGACTCAATTATGTGTTATGAATATCCTTCTATATATCCAATATCTGTCTATCAAAGCTACGCAGTTTATTATTTTCAGGCTTTCGGATCGATAACATGAAAAAGATAAATAAATAAATAGATATATGAAAGAAAAACTAGATACAACAAAACGAACGCGAACTTGAACGTGACAGCATCTTTCAGTATTGGTACAAATAAATGGAAATTCATCAGGATTTCGATTATTTTTAAGTTTCGGATAAGGGAGCATTAACGCTATGAGGCATTATAGCAATATCAGGGTAATGTTAACATAACTGTTTGTGATTGGAATCCTTCAAGGATTTAGTAGATTTATATTTTCATTAAATCTCCTATAACATGTTTTGTGCATGCTGTTTGACCCATTATATATAAGTAAATTCTGTGTAAATGATAGAATGAAGGAAAATGAGAATTTTCTTTTTCTTTAAAGTATTGATCGGATTTTCTCTTTTATTGTCTAATTATCAATTGAAAGCCCATCTATTTTTAATTCATTTCTCTGGAGAAATAAACACATTGGAAACTCTTTTTGTGCGAGAATACGAAGACTCTCTACAAGTAAACATATAAATTGTATTAAAATTTTTCTATCGCATGACTTCGGTCAACACTCCGACAGCTCTTAATGATACTCGAGAGTATAAATAAAGCTCTTTTAGTCATTAAAGACATCCAATAAAAACAAACTTCCATCTCATCAGTTGAGGCTCTAAAAGCACATAAGGAACAAATGACTCGTAAAACTTTGAGGAAGATAGTTGTTTCAATCCTCGAAACTGTAATTTCATCTTGGATCGCCTACAGATCATCTTCCGAGAATCTCAAAGAATCATCGAACGCTACTCCACCATCTGTTCTCCCTCAGCTGGGGACAGCAGGTGAGAGGCTAAATCAGTACTTAAGTAGAAATATAAGGTAAGCGAGTGTAAATAATTAAAAGATTGTTTATACTGTATAAAAAACTGTTTATAGTTATAGAAGTTATATTATCTGTAGTTTATAGACGTAAGTGATGCAGTCTCCCCAATGAATAAATTAGTGAAATCCATTCGATATTCTATCATTGAGAGAAGTGTTTGCCTCAAAGAACTTCAATGGGTTATTTCGTTATCCACAAGAAAAGATATATTTGGTGGAGACCAACTAAGGAAAGAGGTTCGATTGAAAGTCCTTTCATAGCGGTATCATCGCTCCTTCACGAAAAAACCGCAGCTTTAATTCCCTTCTTTTAATCGAGTGATATGAATGAGCGAGGCTTTTCATTTCCTATTACTTTTTATCGGTTGAAATGGATATTAAATGATTACATAAAATAAAGTCTCTTTATCGAAGGATTGGGAAAATTTTAATGTTTATTTTATTCCGTTTCAATACTCTTTATCTCTAAAGTGAACGAAAAATCCATCCAAGGAGTCGTAATACGAATTTCCATAAAAATTCTTTGAAAATAGGGAAATAATAATGGAAGAAATTCAATTTTACCGACAATTAGAATCTCTGAACCAATGAAATATTTACCTAATTTTGTGATTAAAGGAACGAAAATAACAGAAGTTCGAAGATGGCAGGAGGGGGTTGAAAGACTCCTGACAGAGACGATGATGGTCAAGTCATCTGGCTCCGTAAAAAAAAGCGTCTGCCGCATTTCGGGGCTCATGTTATCCCTACACTGACCTTCACAACAGATGTGACCTTTCGAATAACACAATGAAAGTGCAGCGGAGTACAGTGGACTTTTAACTGTTGGTCTCGAGTTTTGGTTGCTCGTTGACTGATTAATAAGCGCAAGTAAAATTATTCAACGCAGAATAATTTCAATGAACTTTAATCAAATGACTAACAATGGAGCTTGGATGGGTTTCGAGTGTTGAAGAGTAAGCAACTCATGGAGAATGAGCAAAAGACAGTATTATCTCTCACGACGTACGTTCATTATCAATTAAGGCTGTTTTAGACTATATTTAGGATATTTCATCTTCATCTGAAGATTTAACATTACGAAACCGATCGCAAGTAAAGCAAATTTTCGGTGGAAATTACAAAGTTTTTTCATTATGCATATACACGTACTATGGCTTTCCACGAAGTCACTGATTTCATTGTATTTTGGATGTTTATATTCCTTTCTGCGGAGCTCAATTATAGTTGATGAAATACATTGATGATGTTAATTATATTTAGAAGTGTGCACATTCCCTATCAACATTTATTCTCTCATTATTCGTGAAAGCGTAAATAATGTTATTGCTTAGTAACATATCATATTTCATATTAACAAAGCGGCTTTTGCGAGAAGCATAAACATTTTGCTTTAACCAAAGGAAAAAAAGTGTGAAAAAGGCTTCAACAAGACTGGAGTGGCAAAATCAAAATTATCTCAGCGATGAACGAAAAGTGTGATATTTATTAAATAAATTAAAACTTCTGCTAAAATTACATTGGTAAAAAGGAACTTACTTTTAATGTCCTTGTTGGATTCAAAGATTTGGCATAGGTTACGATTCGTTAAGATGGAAAAAGGTAATGCGTATAGCATTATCTCCTTACAAAACCTTTTCCTTATTGCGTTTTCTGTCCTTTCTTTGTGGATAAATGGCGTTTCTTTACATTGTTGCAATCGCTATGCATAATTAGTTGGTGGCGATGTTACCGGCAACAATCGTGACGAAGGCTGGAGATGAAGAAATCGTCTCTGGAAACATGTGCTCTCCTCAAAAATGTCTTCTTCTTCTCTATTATAATAACATGATATACATTTATAACTTTAATAAGACTGCCTTTTTAAGCATTGATGAATTTATTTTAAAATTTTCATTTCATAAGCCTGTTAAGTAGTGTTGTGACAATCAATGGACGATATAATGGTAAGTAATTGATGCCGAATCGAAAGGGCGTTACTTGTTAAGCTTGAATACCTTGTGCCATCCCTTTTAAGTGATAGAGTTCACGCCCTGCGAATTTCAATGAAGAGCATTTAGAAAACAGCAGATTGCTTTTTATGAAATAAAATCATTTCCTCTATTGTCCTATTTAACGGAATGAACGGCTGAGAATATTTTTTATAATTCTTGTGTTCATGCCTTTAAATTGTAATGATTATGTTGACTTAATGAATTCGATTATTTAGGTAATTTAAAATCACATTAGCTGAAGTAAATAAAATGTTTCTCATACCCTTTGCGTGCTCATTACCACTATTTTCTTAACGCATTTCATTCAAAATTCAACATATTATTTCCTTAAACCTATATTCTTTAATTTATCCTAATTTCCATGTCAGTATCAGAACAGAGGAGAATAGTAACTCCATGTATTTTTGTAATTGCTCAAGTATTGTGCGTTGTGCTATTATCTTTTATGTTACTCATCTCATGATAACATTAACTATATTGTGACCTTATAATGAGCACAGTGTACTAGAATGGTAAAGACAAAACAATGGATTTTTAAATGGAAGAGACGAGTCTTGGAGTTATTCTGCCGACAAATTACAAGAGTACAGTTATAAGATATGAAATCCTTCACACTTTATAACAACAATCTAAGACGACTTATAAAAGGCTTATAAAGCGTACATATCGGGATTTGAAATGCATTTCAAATCGAAATATTTTGCCTAACAACTCGATTTTCGATTTGTTATTCATTTTAATTGATCGAATCCAATATTGTGTTATTTTGAAAGGCTATGATCTTCTTCACCGAATCATTGTGAATTAAAATTCCCAATGAGTAAGATAAGCTCATTTTCATTTATTTGAAATGGATTGATTGTACGAATTCTACTTTTCTGATTAACCCGACCTTCATTTCGTTTATTTGAGAGGTATTTAAGCAACGAGCAAGAATTAGTTCCTAACTATGTTTGTATTTATGTTTTATGCATTGGTTCATAACTAGAACTCAGTGGGAAACATGAAAGTACCGTATATCGATAAAAATATTTATCTTGTCAAGTTACTAGAATATTATAATTTTAATCCCGATAATCAGGAAAGAAATTCATATTTTAAATAAACTATATATTAGATATTTGGATGGATTATTTAGTATTCAAAACAGATTATTTACTCACTACAATACATGGTACTCACTGCAGTACATGAGCAAATGGTTTTTATGATGAGAACGATGCGTAAGAAAGGAATATAATTTTCTGTGCGCCAGTTTGTTTGGAATGCCATTTACGTAGCAGTAATGAATAGAATTTAATATTAAAGAAGAGACGATATAACAAAACTCGCCACAATAAGGGTTTTGAAATCCTCCTGACAATTCATTCGACAGCAAAGATTCGTTTGCTCTTCTCTTTCACAGTGGACTCGTATACATATTCGATCCATGTGAAAAGAGAGATGAAATAAGCAAATTTGCGTTCAGAAAGATCTCAAATAAGAGTCATTGACACATGGATGCTATTTAGAATCATTGAAAAGATTTGGATTCTTAAGAGTTCAATTCAAATACGTGATTTGTAAAACGGATATTTTAACGTCTGAAACGAGTTACACTATTCCGTTATTGTGTCTGGTGACGGAAGTTATAAAAAACTTACAGAACTTACAGAAAGAATACTTACTTAACTTACAGAAAGAATAAGTCTCTTTCTATTTTCATCTTATTGACATTAAGAAAGGGGACTTAAAAAGCACGAACGGTGTTCCTTTTTATGAGCTCTGATTATGAGAATTACCATCAAAAATCTTCTATAATTAATATACAAATAATAAATCATGTATATATTAAAGAGCATGAAACTTTTAGGATAAAATCAATGTTGGTAGAAGTGACTTCGTGGAAAGTTATAGTAGAATGATAAACTTAATAATGATTAACCTAGTTTAACATTCTGTAATCATTTAGATCATTCTTCTCTCTTCTTCATATACTTCCCTGATCCACGTCAGAAGACGAGGGAGTACTAAAGAAAAAAATTATCATAGATTCAATAATGATGCTGGTCCATGTTGACTAAAGAGTTTTAAAATACCTGGGAATTAAGGAGATGAAATTGGATTGTTAACATTTATGTTTTCCATAGGTATTTAGGAGATTTTGAATTGAAAGTTTATAAACTGATTATTATCGGTTTTTGTATTTGAATCGTTTCGTTTCACCTTCTAATTAATTGTTTTGAAAGAAAAAGTAATAAATGAGTGTTGCAATATTCCATATTTTAGCTCAAAAAGTGATCTTCAAAGTGCAGAAATTAAACTTGCATACCGCATCCTTTAGCTTAAAATCTCCACACTCCCTTCCGAAGGCAATCGCAAACAACCTCCGTTTTACCATAGAAACCGTAAGTGCTGCCGCGGAGATCACGGCGAGATTAGGAACTTGCTCCAAGCGAAGACAACAGATTGCAGACAAAAGATTGGAGTACAAGTTTTTCAGTAACGAAATAGGCTTAGGATGAATGCCTAAGGGAAGGATAAAATTAAACCTGAATAGTCACCCTAATTATTTTATAAAGTTTCTCATACTTCAGAGGATTTAAGAGAGTTATTCCGATAGATGACATAACTTAATTTCTCTCGTTAACTTTTTCCAAAATGCTAAAGATTCAATTTTAAGAAAGGATCTTTTGGGACATTATTATCAGAGACCAATGTCCTTCTTTCTTCAGTTCAACGAGTGATTATGCATATGAGTGAGCAAACGAATTTGGATGCACGATTTTGGATCTGATTAAATAACCTAATAAAACAATTTAATTCGATCGTCGATTTAATAGGATGACATTAATGTAAATAAATAATCAATACTTCTTCCCCACCTGTTATTCTAAAAGGCAAAGGAAAGATATTTACAAAAATAGACATCCAATTATTCTAAAAATAAAGGCTATGGAAAAGTAAGATTTGGGAATTTAGCAAATTTAATTTAGGAATTTAATTTCTAGGGAAAATTAGAATGGAGCTATTTTGCAGAATACGTCTTCGCTTGCCGATATGATTACTAATATGCTCGTCAACACACATAAACATAAGAATTATTAATGTATATTCTAGTCTCATCATGCAGATGAATGAATGTGACATTCCAAAGAGCTTTATTTTCCTCAAATTTGACACAGAAAATATCTAAATAAAATAATTATGAAATTTGAATAAAAGATTTTATATATATGTAGAACGGTAATTTATCATATCCAAGAATATGCCTTTTTCTAAATATCACTACAATTTCTTTCTTTGGACTTTGTTCTAAGGGCGCATTATGTATGGACAAGTGAGTTATGATGAAGTGAAATTTTATTCAAATATATTCGACTTAATTAAGAAGAAGCTAAAAAATATCTATGAGGATAGAAAACAAGTTTCATGGTATATTTCTATATAGTTTTTGTGTATATATAATACATTCTGAAGTATTCCTATTAATTTTATAACTTATTTACAATAAAAATCTTAAAACATGAGTAGATTTTCAACAAAAATTATGCACATAAATAATAGTAATTCATATCCGATACACTATCCTAACGTTGAATTTCTATCGATAAATGGTTTTATTGCAAATATACGTATCAAAGAGAGAGGGTTTATTTGTGCAATTTTTATTTTTCGAAAAGATGTTGAGTATTTCATTAAGTAAAAATTTGCTGCATTTCTTCTGCAAAATTCTTCACCTCATAAGTTAGCACCTGTGTTTATTTATTATCAAAGAGCACGCAAACATCCATTTCAAGTGGAATATTAGTTGATAAGTGATAGTGTATAATTGATGTGATCACTCATCACAACGTAGAATGGAGAAAACGAAACTTCCACAGGAATATAAAGAAGACGCAAATATTCTTATATTAACCAGCCTATCGAATGAGTATATAATATTTATTCCATCATTAGATGAAAATAAATTGATGTGGCTGATGTGAATCTTAGCACACAAATAAGTGGTCATCTTCACGAATTCTCTTTGTAATGATTCCATTGGATTCTATTTACAATGAACAATCTTTAGGCAGAATTCAATTCATATACATTCCTGTAATTAAGAGAGTTCATATTTGGTTGATATTCATTCCATTTCAACAAAGTAATCTTTATACTCGAACAATACTTGGAAGGTTAATCATGGATGCATTAAATTAAGAAAGCACAATGAACACGTGATTTGTGTTTGAAAGAAAGAACGCTTGCCTACAGAGAATTTACGGAGAATTTCAAAATTATCAACGTAAAATATTAAGTTCGAATTTGGCAATGGATCTATAGGAATCAGATAATTCTATGAATATGCGTTGACCGAATTTTTCACCGCCAAAACATCCTACGATACATGGGTCTCCATGTTCCAATCTTTTATTTAAATACTTCCTTCGGCCGATCTTTCGTCCTTGGATTCGACCATTCATCAGATTTTGAATCGTTTATAAAATGTGCTACAGGTGTTCCTTGGACTCTAAATGTACCGTCAAAACACAACGGCTTTATATTTGGAACTTTTCCTAATGATGTCTTGGAAATAAACAAACAACTCTTAATATTAAAAAAAGACGCCTGATTAGAGCCATGGTGCGCAGAAAAAACTACTTGAAATCATTACGCTTTTCACTTGTTTCACGAGCATTCATTGAGAGAAGCCGAATCGACCGATGATTGATGCTTTGGAGGCAACCGGATTTAACGGAAATTGACTTAAAGCTTTCGAACGATAGTACTACTGAAGAAAGTTACAAAAAAGTTAAGTGGACCTTGAAAAATATGATTGTGTGTTGTTTTTCTACTTATTTCCTTTTAACGTAAAATAAATAAAGCGGTTGTGTGAGAATAAAATTCATCCTAATATTGGTGCTTTACAACGAAATATCTGTAGATTATATCAATGAGCCGTTAAACCTTAATTTCTTCTATTCTAACGTAAAATGAATACATAAGAAGAGTATGTATAAAAATTTCATAAACTAAAAGAGGAAGACAAAGGAATGATTCTTCTCAGGAAATGTTCCACTCGTCTTCTCTCATTTCGTAGATATTTATGATACAGAATCTTCTGTACACTAAATATTGTGACACCGGATGATATGTTAATCAGACGATTAAAAAATTTGTCAATTTTTGTTGTCTTGTCAATTGTTCACATTCGTTTAATAAGAATTAATTCAATTCAGAAGTGAAACCAAGAAGAGAATAAAAGATTTAATGGGTAGGAAATCTTTTTGAAATTAAGAGGAGACCTTCGAAAACGATAGCAGAAATGTTGAAAGCGCAAATGTCGAAATTTTCAATCGATATTTTGGACGCTTTTCGACAGCTAAAGTAATTATCAGATGTTTAGTAAGATTCGATCATTTGTATGAGATTAAGAAGTGTTTGTCCTAATTAGTAACAAACGCATATGATTTCGAATCACTCACGAAATCATTATACATTGCATTCAAGATCTAATGATCCGCGTGACATCACGAAGTATTTAGAATATCTACTATCTTTTTGGACCCGCCATGTCTAGATAAAGACAGCATTTATAAATATTGCTTTTACAATTCTAAATAGGCCTTGAAACTTTGACTCGCATTATCCACAAAATGTCATTAGGGTTCACGATATCTTTCGCTAAGGAAAATAATCGCAATGATTTGTTTTAAAAATTTGCGTAGAATACGAATTAGCGACTGATTTGGTCATTAAGTGCTCTCAGAATGAAAATATTTTCTGAGAAGGAATCTGAAAAGGATCTCATTTCTGCTTTATTAGGCAACGAGAGAACGTCAAAATTTGGAAGTTCCAACGTATAAGGCCATAGTGAAGGTTCTTCAAGCAGGTGTCACGTAAAAGGTGAAAAACCCTTAATCCTTATTATACACATTTGGGCGAAATTTACTTTCTCTCAATATATCCAAAACCGTTATGATACATCACGAATTGAACCGAAATAGGAATAGTATAGGTGTAGCACGGAGAATATCATCTTTTTAATTCATAAAATTTTAATGCGTAAGTCTACATTTGAAAATAGATAATAATTTTAAATAAATGCTTTTAAATCATGGAAAACATTTCATTTGAATAACAAATTCAATAACGTTAAATTGCAATTAATTCGGCTATGGTAGCTAGAAACTTAATATTTCAAGTGGTGGACAGACGAAATGATATTGATTTATGAACAGAAGGAGAACATAGAAGCGGCAGTTTTTTCCATTGGCGTCCAAGGATAGCGAGGTTGGTGTTTCTTTGAACGCCCACGGAGGGTGGCTCCTTTTCTCGTATCGAAATTTTATGGATTTTTGATTGGATCGCAAAAGGAATGAAGTGGTGATTGGTGAAGGTTCAAACTGATCAATTTAGAGTCAAATTAAAAAATTATTTAAATGGAATGAGAATAGCTTTTAATGAATAGAAGCTTAAATTTTTATAAGGTAAAATGAGAAACACAAATGGCTTTTACGATAAGTATTTTAAGAAATAGCGAATCAGCCTCGGGTGAGAATTGAGTTTTAAAAACGGAAAAAGAGAAGATCGTATTGAAGAGGGATTCAAATGAAGGCGAATGAAATGAATGAAATATTCACTATTCGGAGAAAATGAAGTTAAGGAAAAAGCTATTTTAATTTTATCAGTATTTGCCGCATTTATTATGCATTTAATCGAATTTAACCATTTTTAGTTTAAGGTAATCCGTAATCGATATTCAAGTACTTGCTTCGTCGAGAATCGCTGTATTTAAAATAACTATCACGAAATTCGAATTAAAGAATTTTACTAATCTAAAATGAATCATAATATCATTAAAGCATTTGTACTCTACAATAGAATTATGGCTTATAAACATCAAGAAAAACTGTAAAGAGAAAATAAATAAAAAACGAAGCCTAAATTTCCTTTGAATGAAATTCCTTTCTTAGAATATGTCCAACCCACTTAGCTTCTATTTTCTTAGCTATTTTTCTCTAATTTCCCTATTTTTCGTACTATTTGTAGTACCCATCAAATGCAACATTTCCTATCACATGATCTATCTTTCTTATCAGTTCCATCTTCTCTTCTAAACTAAAAGACGTTCTCATCAACTTCTCTAAACCTAATCGACGATCAAAAGGCGGGAAACAGGAACAGCGCTCCACTAATTCGCATTTCTCTTGTCACTCATTTCGATCTCACTTTTCACGAACGATATCCGTTTTCCCTCTTTGTTTGGATAACAGCGCACTTCACTACAAACTCGGATAGTGTCGCTGATGCGGAAATTATTTTGGAAATCGACTCCGATTTCTAAAATCAAGGATTAAAATCGATGCAAAGAGGAATATATTCGAATATATTAAATCGTTAGAAAATTTTAAAATATTTAGTTCTTTTTCTAATAAAGTTTTCGATAGATCGTTCTCTAGCCGCTTTCGAATTTTTCAGCAAAACAGTTTCTATAACGATTATTTTTTCGATCTCATAAAAGTATTTTCCGTTGCAAAGAAATGTATGCGATTACAGACATCCATGTCTTAGGAAAGTATAGCAAAAGGCCAAATGATTTCGGTTCAACGACTGCTCATTTTATTGAATGTTAATTATATGTAATTACTGTAAACTTGCATTAAAGGAAACGTGAATGGCTATTTAAAGAGAGGAGCTGTAAATTCCACGACATCTTACCGCATTTGTTACATATCCTCTTTTACGTTTAGTTCGGGACATGTATTTGTGCGAACAATCAAAAGGCCACAAAAGACTGTCTGTAGAAATAAAGAATCAGATTTTCCATCGCTGCATTTGATAATGAAATTATTTATATGTCGAGTATTTTCTGCAGGCAGACTGAATTCAAATTTAATCCTTAACAATTTGTGGGAGATTAAATAAGAAATTTAGACTTGACTTTGGATTAGACTGTGGATAAAAAATTATTGAATGAACGAATGCCAAAATCATGTTTCTCTAAAATATTATTAATCAGTATAAACTAAATTAACAAAACACTGATTACAAGTATACAAGATTGCGTTGATTGGAAGGGACGACTTTAAGGTAATTGAGTGAGAATACATTTCTTTACGGACGATTTCAGTAATTAGCATAAACTATTCAATTAACTCAGTGACAATGGCCTTTGTCTATCGAACGAAGTAAATGCAAAGTGGACTGGAAAAGGTGTTTCGAATGAGAACAAAGCAATTAGCCAAGTTGACTCAATTACGTATCAACGTAAAGGACCAAAATACAAAGGGCTAACAATCCACTAAAAATAGAGGGAAAATGACCGTGAATAGCGTCGTTCGATGAAGGTCAATACTAAATGAACGTATTCTAAAAAAGGTGGTCACGGCTTGTTAGGATTTGGATAAACAGTTTATAAGCAGTTGATTTATACATTCAACATGTTCAAAAAAGTTTTTTGCACTGCGCTAGTAAATTACATAGCTTAAAACTCAAAAGATAATTTCAAAAAAGTATGCAGTTTTATGATTAATGTAGTACAAAGTGATAATCATGATTACGGCAAAGATTTATATCAATATGGTATTCAAATCAATCAAATTAATCATTTTCCAATCTTTTGATTTGCTATTTGAATACTTGTCCTGGTCTTACATTCTTATCTGATCGCAGAAAATGCCATTTCTCCCTCTTGCTCTCCTACTATCGAAGCTGTTTAATTCACGAGAATGTCATCAGCAAAAATAATCTCCAAGACTTTGAGATCTCTAAACAGTTGTTGCGAAACCCGAAAATGGCTGTTGATACTTTAATGAGGTCTGAGTAAATTCATGAGTAAAAAGTATTAAGCAACCTCTATTGCATCATTACAAATTTTAAAAACATTTGAAATGATACATTGCAATCCGCCAAGCAGCCTTTGATATTGGAAAAATATTCCACTGGTGGATTATTTAATGGATAACTGAGAAAAAATACATGTAATAGTCTACATACAAATACGTACAAAAAATTCATGTAAAGTTGCCCTTTAGTAAAATTTGTCGTATTAACTGTTCGCTGCTATAGGATAATTTGAAAGAGTTATCAAGAATAGGAGCATCATTTGTTTGCAGCATAATTTCTGGATACATTCTACATGAGTACCTTCTCTAAAGAATCACAGTTGATCAACTTTCAATATCTTATGCGATTATTTTTTATATGTAATTTTACTGAGTTTGTTTTCATCTGATGCAATAGATGTTAAAGGAGGAATAGAACAGCTGCAGAACATGTGAAGAGGACTTCAGGGCGAAATACCTTTTGCCAAAAACCGTTTTATTAAACTTAAAGGTATATCACGCCCTCTTTAACATATACAGAAGTGGGAAAACTATTTATATACCCCGATGATGGAGGTACAAGAACACTAGGCGGGTGTTCAGTAGCCCATAAATGAGATGTTAATGAACCTACAAACAAGTTTCGTTGGTGATCAAAGTCGTCGTTAATCTTTCAACGTAGATTCAACCCAATGGCAGAAAGTTTTCCTTTTCTCTCGTCCAAAAAACGTACACGTGAAACTCTAGTGATACGAATGACTTACAAATGTAGGCAAAGGGATTTCTCGGCCGTTGAAGTCTCCGTTGGAACGCATTCTTTTTTAAGTAACAACAGCCGTTGGAAAAATAATAAGCTCAAAAATACCCAGCAAAAATAATTCTTATTTGCCCAAATCAAACTTTTTGGGAGACGAAATATATTTTAAGGCGACTATTGCAATTTCAATGACTACGATCGTAATTGCGAAGTAATTAGGAAAATGAAAACAAATTTCAATTCGTTATTTTCAGTATCTGTACCGATTGCATTCAAACATAGAATTTTCAATTTTCTCGGGGATATTTTATTTAGCAGTCGTGGTCATCAATAAATGGAAGCGATGTTCTCTGCAACTTGTGCTATAAAAATCTCAATTTGCTTCGGGAATTCATTTTTGGAGAACAGGTGCTTTCGGATGAGACCTTTTTAAGGCCGTTCCAACTGCGAGGGGGAGACGCTCTCCGCTTTCGGAGAACAATGAACATTTTTCGACTTTTCCCCCGGTCCTCATTTTCTTCCTGAACTTATAGGGGAAAATATTTCCTTCCGTCGGGATCGATTTACAAATTGCTTTGGTTATGAAACTAGAGGAAAATACCGGTTTTCAATCCAAATTCTCTCATATTTGGAAACTTTGCCGAATAAATGAAGGCGAATGCATTATTTAAACACACTGTAGACTTTCGGAGAAATTGAAAAACTCCGTTATAAACCTTCATTTCAAGAGTCTAGAATGTAAATTTGAAATAAACTAAACGAATAATCTATCATATTTAAATTAGTCAATTAATTTATTTATGAAAGTTTCACATGCAACAGACATCGCCAATTTACAGTAAAATCACAACGAAATAAATAAGGGATGTAAAAATAATAATAATATTATTATATAATAATATATTAATAAATTAACAAAATATATAACATAATAAATTACATGTATCGTGTGCCCAAACTAATGAACGCTTCTTTCGGTAGTGCGAAATATATACTGAGATAAGTGGGGAAGTGGGCATATGGATAATGGAGTGAAGGAAAACGAGTGTCTCTGTTACGTATGCTAATGTTAAAGATTGATGTTAGTGTGGAACAATTAGAAAGATAATTTAAAACTGAATGGAGAAATGATAAATAATATTAAGTTCTATAGGCTGATAGAGAATGGAAAGAGAAGAAATCACAGAGGCATCTAGGAAAGACACGGGATTTTACGATTCTAAAAAAAAGTTAATCGAAATGGAAATTTCAAACAAACCCAAACAATAACTGTAGGATGAAAACTTGGTGCTCGGTGTATCAATTAACTTAAACTTGTATACACCTATTGTTGTAAAAACCCTTATTATTATATATTCAGTAGAATAATGAATGTCATTAAGAGTTCAGTAGGTTATACATATCATTATTGAATTGAATGAGACTTATTAATATCTGTTAAAGTAATCAAAATAGAGAAAAGGTTCGTAGGCGACCAAGGTAAACAGGTATCTGTTCACTGTATCAGATACGTACGATGACTCACCCAATGTCCAACAGGGACTGGCGAATTGAGAATTTGGACGAGCTTACGATGCCTTCATAATTTAAACAAAAGTCACTTACGACTGAAACTAATTTGTAATAAAGAGAGTAATAGTAGAATAAGTCGCTTAAATACATTATTTAGACATAAGAATATTCGTATTTTTAATTCAATACAAATCAATAACCTCCGGAATGGAATCAAATGAGTGTAAATAAAGTTTTCAGAGCAATGCATGACAGATGTTTAAACAAATATTTTTGAAGTTGTTATTATATCGAATTTATTCTACATGGATTTAATATATCATCTCAAAGAGTAAGCAATTATTAAATGATTCAACCTTCACATAAATTGGCCATTTTCTCGTTATTATAAGATCTGTAACTATTTCAGTATCATGTAAATGAGAATTCGTGAACTAGTCAAAACATTTGAGGTGTTTAATATTGTTCCATGAAAATTACCTATTATTATCTTCTGCATATTTTGCGTATACGGTCGGTATTATTCTTTGTCTTATAGCTTTTTAAAATTACTATATTTAACGAGAAAGTACGTAATATCATAATTTTTTCTTTAAAATAATTGGCAAAAGAATTTTACGGTTATTTTCAGTTCAATTAACTTCGATTTTAACTTTTCCTCATTTTGTAATTTTTTTCTTTTAAAACCTTTCCTTTGCAAAAAAATATTTGTATTTATGTTCAATCTTTGTTTCAAGATGTTAATAATTGACATTCATAATTATTTATCGAATATTACAAAAGTGTCATCGACACATCTCTGAACTTTTAAAGCACTTTACATTTATTTATGTGACGTGCGGAAGTGTCTCGAAAATTTCTGAGTATTTTTTGTTCGCAGCTAAAACATCCAACAAGAATATTTGAGACAAAAAGTGATTGCTGCCTATATATTCTCGTCATATTTTTTGAGATGTCCAGCGATCACATATTAATTTTGACAAATCATAATCTTCAATGGCGCAGAAAAGTGGTACCATGACTTGAGGTCAAAGATTAAATATTTCGATCAAAAGAATCTACTTTCTCACCTCTTTCTACATCTTATGCACAATTTTTAATATATATTTATGCTAAAAGAAGCTAAAATCATGCGAAATTTTTGCAGTACAAGCGTGCTTTGAAATGTAACAAAAAATTGAAATGTCGCCAATAAATTAATTTTTCTCAATTAAAGACTGTTTTATATATTCCTGTCACCTCTTCTACTGCAGCACAATACAGTTTCTTTTCAAGGTTGTCTAAGATGCATGATTGTGTCCATCCTTGATTGACGCCTTTAAGGATAGCTGATTAATAGCCACATGTTTAGTTATAAATCTTTCATTTTTTCCACTTCTATACGAAAATTCAAAACCATTTTTAAGTACTCTCTCTTAGGAAGATTTTCTGGGAAAAGTTCGTAGAAGCGGAAATATTTTCGCAAAATTATTGCCTATGTTTCCTTTATGAATCAAAATTGCAATCGTAAATATTCGATTCTTTAGATCTGGATTAGATTTTCCTTTTGATTGTCTTTGAGGAGAGCAACGCGTTAGCAAATCGGCTTACCTCTGCTTTCAGCACTTTTTATTCTTTCGCTATCTCCGGAAAAGTTTTCAAATAAAGTTCCTGAGAATCGGGAAACTCTTGAAGATACGTCCATCGAAGTGAGTTGAGCATAAATGAGCACCTTATGAAGGGAGAGCGGTGTCTTTTGAGAATGGTAATTATAGCCTCATGATCTGCACTAATGGAATCGATGGATAGCCGTCATCTTCCTGTGGACCACAGCTTCCGAAAGCCGCTCATTATCATCTCCGCAGGGAGAGAGTTTAATTATTTTCTCAATCTTTCCGTTGCCGTTATATTTTCCGGTAACAGCGGGAATTCCAGTTGTGGATGGCCCTCGTATATCTTCGATGCCGACATTCAGAATGTGGAACTAGTTTATGAATCTGTATACACACACATACATATATATATAGTATAGATTATTCCTCTGAAAGAGTATAATTTTTTGAAGCATTCGATTATAAAACGAATATCATAAGAAGATGTGTTCATAACCCTCGGCCCTTAAGGTCCCGAGTTCGAATTCTGTGTTTAGCGCTTATAATCGTGTGAAATCTTCTAAAATATACACCAGTAATTCAATTCGGTTTCTTTTATTATGACTAAACGAATGGAAGTGGTAATTTCAAGAAAGAGAAGTTCCCACCTCTTTATTTGCATTAACGATCACTAAATCATTGACTTTTTGGAGTCTAATTGAAAGTACAGTCGTTGAAATATAAGCATTATAAACGTATACACATTTCTTAAGATTATTTTTTAAGGAATTCATCGAAGGATGTTCGTGATTATTTGAAAGAAAACGCTTAGAAAAGCATGAAGATATTATGAAATCGTTAAAAACTGCGGACGACATTGACTTTTAATTCGCTTTTTCTGTTCATAAGTCCTCAATTAAGAGATTCTTTGGGAACTCCGAATATTCTCTATTGGAAATAAACTTATGCAAATGGAATCAACGGTCGAACTTCTAATCATCCATTTGACAATCAATACGAGTCCAAAATGAATCGCTTCGATGAATCGAAATAAGTAATTTCTTCGATCCAATATCGGAATGAATCGAGAGAAAATAACGAACGCAATTTTTTATTAACGGTTCTTAAATGTGTAAGTCACTTGACTGAATCGAAGAAAAGTGGTAGTTAATCGAATTGGATGCAAGTGATGCGAAGTGGATCATAAATAAGTTGGAAATGCATTTCTGAGCGTTTTAAATTTATATAAGATTCCGGAAATTAATATGTATATTAATTTGAAGGACAAAGAATGATTATTATTATAAAATAAAAAATTAACTAAACTTTCGACTTATTACTTTTATTAGATCGAAAGAACGTTCAAAATTACTACATATTTTCAATGAATGATGGCGAGTGTAACCAAATCAGACGCAGGTTGGAAAACATAAGCAGATAGAAGTAACTAAATTGCGTTTATTGAAAAAGTTCAGAGAAACTACATTGTCGGAAGACGTGATTGAAATTATGCGACCCCCCTGCTATCTAGGCCGATCTGATAATGCGCGTAAAATACGCGAAATAGATGCTAGGACGAATCCATTTGAAAATTCCTTCTTCCCGCGAACGATATGCGATAGTATTAGGCTAAAATACGCGATTATAGGTGTATAAACCTCCTGCCAACGCCGAAAGGCGGCTTGTTGGGTACTTATGTAGATGAATGATTAAAAATGCGTGAGTTATGAGAACAATTACAAATAAATGGGAAGAAATCCACGAACTCGTCCAACTCAAGTCATCAATCATTAGCGGAGTATGAAAATAATTCGCGAATTATGGCTCAAATAGTTATGGATATTTCATTTACTTGGGAATGCAAAAAGAATGGGATCGGTGGCCACTTTGAAAGGGAAAGTACCCTCGGCAACAGCTCTCCTTGAGATTTCATGGCCGAAGAGCAAACGACACTGAACGTGGTCGAATTGTGTTTCCAAATCGGAATTCTGTACCAAATCACATTGTCTAAAAGGAATAATAGAGCGAAATTGAAATAGAAGACAAGAATCGACGGAGAGACATCTGTGGAATTACTTGCGTCAAGTGCAAATCGATCGCATGAAAATGCTACGAAAGGAAGTTATTACAATGAATCTATAAGATCTATAATATATATTATATATCTATAATCTATATAATATATATAATACCTCACGAATCTAGACAACGTGTCAATCTCTGAAACTCTATTTGAAGAGTGCAAACGTTCACTCTGTTTCTATTCCCGGGGGAGATAATGAAAATGCAAAATTAAAAATACGTTTCCTATGAAAGATAAATTAATCGCAACATGCGAAAATCTCATAATTCGAGAAGAGGATGAGAATAAACATAATAATCATGTTTGTTCATGAATAAGTACAATTTATCATTGTAGAATCACTGCAATTAGGTTTAGTCATTTGGTGGCAGTTTTCACACAGATTTACGTAACTGAGCGACACAATACGAAAAACCCCTTTTCCAAATTTCGTTTATAAATGAAGATTGCGTCTGTAAAAAGTACACAAAAAATAGGAAAACACAAAATGGGATTCGTCGCGAAAAAACTCAAAATTGAATCACGAATCGTGTAAATGAAATAAAAACGGGATGAACGGAATTATCGATTCGAGAGAAGTGATCAAATGAAAAAGAGCGAATGTCTGTGAGATTATCTCACTCAAAGGAGGCAATTTATGTCTTTTTTAAACACCCGATCGATTTCCTTTCATAAACATATATACACACGGCATTTCTTGTTTATATACATTTCGGCAAAATTGATGCACAGAATTAAAGAAGAATGGGAATACAGTATATAATGCACGGCTGTTCTCCTCACGATACTTCTGAATCACGATGAAAGCGTTCATTCAACCATCGAGTTTTATGCAAATCATAAATCTACTCTCATCAATTATGATTCTTCACACTTGTCGCACTTCATTGCAAAAATACAATCGCATATTTTTATAAAAACTTCGTTACTTATCCGAAACAGAATCTATGCGTTCCTCATGTATGGACGCATCCCGTTGTGGAATTGAAATAAGAAAAAGGCGGGAACCGTAAAAAAAGAATGACGTATTTTAAAGAGGCTTGAAATTTACGAAGCGCTTTCTTTAACATGTTTTCCGATTCAGCCTGAGGATGATCTTTTGATTCTTCGACTAGGGATTCCATTAAAATACCGTAATTGGCTCTTGGTCCACTACCTATCTTTGAAAGGAAATCATACGAAAAAATGAGGATTACAAACGGAGTTCAATTTGCTAAGATGAAGGTCTGCTAATCTCTCATCGAGGTATTCTATTACGCGAATTGCACTCCAAACTGCTTGGAAGTTTGTTTTCCTAATTAATGATTTACTTTTCTATATTTTCTATATTGTATATATGACCTATTTGATGTAATATTTGTCAGTTCAAAGACGATTACAAGTATTTGAATAGTAAAATGACTTAAACTCATCCAAGTATTCCTCTGAAACACGGTTGTTCTCAAAATATAAACTCTCTGACATTTAGAAATAGCAAAAGTCTGTTCGTAAGAAATCTGTTACTTTGAATTGAACTTGAAAAACCTTGTTCAATAACAACTCAGATACAATGAGTAGCAGTAACTGGAGACGTTCACAGATTGACGCAGCGAAGAATCTACGTAATGTTTCTGGAATATCACTCATTTGAAATATGTACTTCGACAGTATACTTTGGCTGAAATTGCTGATTTCGGGAAACCAACGGATTATTTATTTATTAATTGACTACGAACTTTTGGACAATTCAGTTACTCAAACAATTGGACATCCCGAGAGATCGAATAAATATTTCGTAAAGAGAAGTTCAGATGGAAATGGATGACGTATATTTAATAGTCAATAAATGCTACATAAATAGGTAATTAAAATACAAAAACTCGGATTTTGCGGATGTTCTCGCTTACATTGAATTTAGCACCGTAAAAATTTACGAATCGTTAAATTTTATGTCATTTTTACATGTATTTTGTGCGGCGAAACGTGATTTTTACTATCCAAATCGGCGATAGAGGCGCAAGGAATTCCAGAGACGATATTTAGATAAAGGTGATTGCCTCTGCTGACCTTGGACTCTCCTCCACGGATCTTCTCCGTTCAAAAAAGACTTTCTCCCGTAAGAAAAAACGAAGACGGATGGAAAACGTTAGCAGCGGTAGACGAGCGCAGGTGGAACCAATCCGGAGGCAATTACCCGCAACCAATCTCTGCGTTTCTAAAATGTTTCCCTCTGACCTCATCACCTACTCGGGTTCGAAAGATTCCATTGGTACGCATCAAAGATATGTGCGTAATCTTCATCAACAAATGCACTCGTGTGGTCGTGAACACGTTTTATGTAAGTTCTATTCAAAACTGAATTAGAATCTACAAACAAAAATAATCTAAATGAAATATTTCTCTTCATACCTCAAGAACAATCGTGCAACAGCGGTTATTTGATTCGCCGATACGTGCTGAAGATGTTAGACAGCGTGAGTTTGAATTTCGTCGTCATATTCTATTCTTATCCATGAAATATATAATTGGAGAACTAACTTCTATAGGAAATATAAGGCGCATCAGAACAATAGGACGATCAAAGTCGGTACATCATCTTTATTTATGACTCCTTAAATATATTTACTCTCTTGAAAGTCGTTTGAACGTCTTTTATAATACTTAAGCACATACAGTCATTTCATAATCGTGGTTAGGTGTTCAAGTGAATGGCCAAAGAAACAACTGAAAACTTGCAATTTTGTTCAAAGGTTTTGACGAAGGCATTTTGAATATCAACATAGAGAAAACTAAAAGTATTTTTTTTCGTAATGCTCGTTTCTGTATGTTGGTGAAATAGTTGTAGGATAGTTGGGAATATAATTGGGATAATTGGGAAATGAAACGGAATCTGCAAAGGATCTAAGGGCTAATTATCTAATTCATATTTCACCGCAACGGAAAATGGATTGAAACCAATTGAACCACAGCAATCGTCACTTAGTTTACTGACAATCGATGGAAGAAGACGTCGAGGAGTGCATTCTTCTCATCGAGATGTGGGTAACTCCCAATCCTACAAGAGTTACAGCATTTTCAGCATAAGAATCGGTGTATTTTGTTTGCAAAGAAAGCACTGCCCACGAAAGACGCCCACTGACCCATTGACGACCATCTTCGCCTGTTTTCGTAGCATTTATTTGGCGCGGATCTCTTTTTTGAATACATTAAGATTCCGCTATTGTGCTCTCTTGGAGGATATTTTTCTCCGCCTTGTCACAGCTCTTTGTCATATTGTGTGCCAAACACTAACACAAATATTTCGATAGCCTTGTTTCAAAAAAGAGGCATAATTTGATGGATGACTCAATATTCTCTTCTGGTTCTATGTATTTGTCGCAAAGAAAGTTACATCTACACAAGTTCCGCCTTTCGGCGTGTGGCAGGGGGTTAACATTATTTATTAAAACAAGCGCAGCTCAAGTTGAAACATTTTCTGGATTCACTTTTACCTTGAATTATAATCGGAAGCAGTGTCCGGTATTTGTGATGTTGAGAAAGAGCAGTTTAAAAAGGTACAAATTCCACTGAAAAATCCGTCGACTTCCATGAAAACAGGAGTTACTCGGGGACATACTAAAATACTGTGTAAAATGAAAATTTAATTTATTTTAGGATCCCCATTTTGTCTTACACAGTGCACATTGTGTGAAAAAGTGTGGATGTAATGAAGGCATTTTCATATTCTTGAATAATCCTAAATGTCTCAGATTTACGTTCGACAATCACGGCATCTTAGGTTTGTTTCGCAGCCATCAAATTTTTGAGGAATAGGGTTTTTTCGTTCTTTCGAATAATACATATTTTTGGGCTTATTTCAAAGGTACATTCGTAAATGACAATGGATTCCTATAAAAACTTCCCACGAAAGAACGCTGTACGAGTTCAACGAAATCAAAAACCACCGTCTTCGTGTCAAACAGGAGAGGTCACTCCCAAATCTGGCGAGGTCAGGCATCTGACCTCCCTCAAAACCTGTATTTGAGAGTCCTCCACGAATTCCCTGCCGCGGGCATCGAGAGTCCCTTTGTCAATAAAGAGCCACGTGAATTACACTAATTACTTTCCTTTTCCTGATGTGTGAGCTGAGAATCCCAATAGTTTCTCTTCTTTTTGTGAATATCTCTTCTTTGCTCCCAGTTTACATCTTCAACTTCAGTCTTTCGAATCGCTCATTACCACTTCTTTTTTGTAATGCAAACCGCATCTTCTGAGTGATACTTTATTTTGAATATCTGCGTTCATTTGGAAAGTGAGTTTTTATAGTTTTACGGAAAGAGGCATTTTTGAGGATGGAAAAGATGTAAGTTATGATTCGTAAGAGTCTTTTTAAAATGATTTCGTAGCAATTTTATCCACTGCCGAGAGACTTATGAAAATTAAATTCTTATAAACTGAAGAATCAAAAGAGACTTTCGCAAAATAAACTTCGATGACTTAATTTACGAAATTCGGTTATATAAACTGAAGTTCTCGGATATATCGATGCCGAGAAAAGGAAGGTGATTCATTTAAAACAAAAGTTATAAAAAATAAATATTTGAAGTGGTGCGATTACACGATTGTTTTTGTAGAACAGGATAATATCATACGAAATAGAAAGTTATTGAGTACTTGGAATTACATCGAATAGAATACAAGAAAAACTAATGAAAATCATAAATGTCTAGTTTAATGTTATTTTGATATCAGATGGCGAACACTGCCTATAGCAAAATTACCATTTAATATTTTTGTAGTTTCTATGAGTAACAAAGGGTTCGGCATAACAGACTGTATTTATAGTATTGAAGAGTGGAACAGTTAGGAATCTTTTCAATCGCAATTTTCATTTACTACCGAAGATCGATTAACGCCTCATACAGTCAGTCGTTGTTTCGACGATTCACATATTTCAAAATAAGATAATTCCGATTTTAAAAAGAGACAATGCGATGAAAGCAATCGTCGCAGCCTAAGATCTGTTCATTTTTGAAATCGAGATTTCGCTGTTCCCGTACTTCCATCGAAATGAGTGGCCACCGAAAACCCACGAGTGACCTTCCACTCTCTTGGTGAGGTTGTCGACACTTTGCAAAAGGAGTGACTCTCAAGGACTTCAATATTGAGAAATGACCCCTTCCGCAAATGCTCTCAGACTCCTGAAATAGGAATATTTCACTCGATCATAATTGGTGATAGAGTTCATCAAATATTTCTCGAAATCGGAGGCGATTATCCTTCTTTTCTTCGAATGATATAAAAATATATTAATATATAGTGAACGAACAATTTTCCAAGCTTAATTCCACTATTTTTAATATGAATTTTATAATTACTATATCGAAACCATTATGACTGTTTCCATATTTACCTTTCTTTTGCTTTCGAGCATTCTTTCAACGTTCCCTATTCAAAATCATTCTCGAATCCTTCTTCTTCCACACAAATAGATTTATTTAATAAATTATTATTTATGCGAAATAATATTTCCCAGATTCCACTGGAGCTTCGTTTCCTAAGCAAAAGAGGAAAGGATTTATGCAATAGCGCAATAGATATTAAAATTATTACCTCCAAAGAGACATTCCTCATACTTATTGCAATAGCAACGGTAGTAAATCGTTGGTTACAATTATTTAATATTTCCCAGTTTTTAAACTATTCAATGATAAAGACCAAAATGTTTTCCCGAATCAACGGAATTTCGACTCCATCTCCGAATTTTCGCGTCCGAGAATCGCGAATTTTTACGTTAAATTTTTACTTTAATCGAAAGTTGAAAATGACTAAGGGATGATAAAAATTTATTTATCGAAGAAGTGTCCACCCAATTAAAAGCGATATTATATTGAATATTATTAATTATTGAGATAATTTTGAAGATATAACGTTTCCAATAGATATTCGATATTGTTAAAGTAATAAGACGCCATGAATGATGCCTCTCCTATGCAGCTTTCATTCATCTCCACTTAAGGATTTTTCCGTTTTATCGAAAGTGGTCTCTTGGTATTGCCGTTATTCAAAGAGCACTCTAATAGCTGTTTGTCTTTCATCCCGTCTTCAGTTTGCTTTGACTACTTTTTCATTCATTTTTTGACTCCACCTGCCTATCGTCCATCATCCGAATTTCCTGCCTAAACAGGAAATAAATATCCGTAGCTGAGGCGTGGTCCAACGCCAAACGAGCCAACTGATCCATGAATCATTTCATAGACCTAATTTTTAAATGCGCTCAATGAAACTTCCCACCTTTTTTGATGGCGAAAACATCGACTTACGCTGAATTCATTTCTTCGGGAATATTAGAACGGGAAAAGAAGTAGCTCGATATTTGGCCGAAAGAATAGCATGAGGGTGTAAATGCTGATACTCTTGATGACCATAATTGATTGAAACGCTTCTTTGGCTAAAAATATCTGTTTGATAACTAAAATTTAAAAGATTGGGGTAGTAGTAAAATATCCTTGCTAGTTTTTTTATTTTCTTCATATTGTAAAAATGATAAATTTTTAGAACAATAATACTTTGCGTATCATCGTTGTATCTTCAATCGTCGCTTACCACATTTTCGGAAGGTAATTTTCTCAACTATTTTGGAGTAAAAGAGTCAATCAGATTAACAATTTCTTGTGGAGACTTTTTTCCGCTTAAGAATCCCGAACATAATATTCCATTCGAACCAAAAACGATCTCCAATCGAAAAATTTATTAAACTTAATGTTAATAATATATCAGTTCCTATAATTTGCATTCTGATGCTTTTTTGTATCAATATCTAAAGATTGTTAACCAAATTAAGGTCTATGAAATTGATGAACTCAGATACAAATGATTTTAAATCGCTTAAGTATAACTGCTACTCAATGAACTGTAATGAACATATTCGAAGAATAGTAAAAGATTAAAAGCAGTAAAATATTTGTTCATCAATTGAATCACAAATTGAAGACATTTGCATCGTACGTATTTTTTATGGTCTCAATCCATATTTTTAACGGAAAATTACTTAGAATATTATTTACTCAAAATTTCATGCAAACATGAAAGATTCTTTTCCTCTCAATAATAATTTTATATTTCAAGTCCTCCGTAGTTTTACGTTCAGACATTTTTTGGGTTTTGGTGCTGAATTTTTAAACGTTTCACTTCAAACAGAAGTTTATTTTAGGGAAAACCCAGAAAAGCTTATCCCTATCACAACACTTCCTATGGCAGAAAAAAGTCCCTAATTCATATTCCCTAAACCTTAGAAGACCTTCTTGAAGGAGATTATAAGTTGATGAATCGAAAGGGTGAAGGGCAGACTATGCTTTCAAATTCTGTACAGGTGGCGCCGCGAGTGCGTAGAAAGTGAAGAACCGTAAAGGAAAACAAAAGAGTGTGGCCATTGTGTCGAAGGGATTGACAATGAGCGGCTTCTCAGCACAAAAGAGAGAAAACCGCTCGTTAAAAGGGTACGTGTGGAAATGAAAGGGTTCTTTACAGGGTCCTCACTGGGCGAGATCGCAAATTGCCACAGAAGCTGTCTGGAAGAGTCAACAGATGGCGATAAAGTGCTCTGATGCTTATTCTGTCGGAATGAAAAAGATTCGTAGCGGTGTGCGTCGAGAAACGTGTAGACGTATAAACCACACTATTTACGGACATTATGATATCTTATTATCGTAATTATACACTATTTTCTTATTGCTGCTCTAATGAAACAGACGTCTCGATACACTCAGTTTGCACTCAATGGATTAGTTCTGACACTTCACATCGAAACACTTTCGCATACTTACGCTACTTGCTGTTTCTACTATAAAAGATCTCGGAATTGCAATCGGATGATCCAACGAGAGCTATTGTGACGTCACTCACTCTCTCGTGACGTCACATTGTCTACTTCGACAAAATATCGAGAATGATGATGCTCAGTGGATGAGAAGTTCTGAAGTGTAATAGTCAAAGGAAACTCTCAGAATGTTAGCTTGAAATATAATCTTTTCCGAATTATATTCCAAGTTATATTATTTGAAACTATAAACAATAATCCAAATCGGCGTGATCTGCATTTATTACTGTATTTTTTCACAAAGCGTTCGACAGAATGAATAACAAAAGTGTTCTCGAGCCGAGGGTTCGAGCGGACAGCACCTCAGGGTTATCTCCGAGCAATGGGAGGTGCTCGAAATAGCGATGACAAATTACTAGAGAATGTCTCATCCGGGGTTCAAGGGAAGGTTGGAGCGTCTACAAAATTCACTGAAGATGCAAAACCATTCACGTCGTTGACTGCCGATGGAGATTCAATGGAAAAGGATAAGTACATCGACACAAACGTTCATTGTCCACTCCATCGTCGAAGTCTCCGTCCGAATCGCCTAAATGAGAGAAGGCGATTTAATTGGTGATAGTGTCCTCACTTTAAATGGAGCTTTCGAAATCCAGTTTCCTTTTTCTTTGATTCTTCTTTTAAGGTAGTAGTGTCCGCTCCTTTCAAGAACAGCCTCTTCATTTTATCAACATCTCAAATTTGTAAGAAACATTTCCATAGGTACGCTCAAAGTATGACTTTGATATTTCTTAGTTTACCCTTCATACGCAGATTCATAAAGGTTCAAAAGAATTTAATTTATCGAGATAGTATTTATTCCAATCATCCCTTAAAGTGGATTCATATTTATTTCCTCTTTCTGAAATTTTTAATATTGTACACTGAGATCATGAAAAACTAAATTCGCCTTCAAGATATTTCCACTCGTTTGATCGATATTATTTATTTTGTCTTCTCTTTACGTTCTCTTAATTCCCTTGTGTTCTTAAAGGACCCTCTTTAATATACATTATTCTATTGCTTTTTCTATGAAAATATGTTTCTTAATCTCAAAGGAATGGGTCAATTATTCTGAGCAATGGAATGTCGATCGACAAATGTACGGTAGTAATGAGAATCTTCCAATGCACTTGTATCGTTTGCAAGAATTAAATTTTAGGTTTTATTTAGGAGAAAATAATGTTATATGCTATGCTAGGCCTACTTTTACCATTAAAAATGATTTTAAATGAACCTATATGAGCGTTAACTATTTGCAAGTCACCTTTTGTCACAGGGAAATTAGTAGTAAATTATAAATATATATATATGTGTTTAATAAGAATTACTTTTGTTGAAATCGATTTCCCTTCAAAGAATAAATTAATTCTTCGAATGACTTAAATTTGATTTTCTCGACCGCTTACGTGTATTTTAATATATTTACACTATCATATCTTCCAAAATGTTAACATTCATGGGTTCAACAGTACATGGTAAATTTAAGGTCGATTTAAATCTTAATGAGTAAGATACTATAGATCAGGAGATTTTAAGAAACTCATTGTTTGTGTGGAATTTGATGTATTTCATACATTCATAAACCTTAAAAATTAAATTTAAATGGAAAAGTATTTCTCCGCTTATAAAGTGCGCCTTAATTTCATCTTCAGATAATTTATAATATATCCAATATCCTCTAAAACAAGAGTTTGGTTAATAGAAAAGTATCTTCAAATCTTGACTTTTAGAAAAGATATTTAGAAAGAAAATGTATTTCTTCCTAAACTTCCAAACCTATTCTATGCAGAGAAGTTTGTTTCAATGTCAATGGAAGAGATGGCAACGATTCCTGAATCCGTTTTAACCGGATAATCATTTAATTGGTTCGTTTGTCAGCATTTATGCCAAAAAGGTTTTGATTTTTTCCTACCGGAGCTTCGGAACTCTGTAAATACCCGAAGATGCATTTCGATGGGGTATAAACATCCTCCATTTCATGCAAAACAATGCATTCCTCGAGCGTTGAATACCGTTAAGGCAAATGTGCTCATCACAAACTTTATTATGACGCTTAGAGTTTTTGTATTGTCATCGCCAGAAAATCTGATGGAAGATTCATGAGAATGGAGGCTGCGAAATACCTTCGCAAAAACAATTCCTGTAAAACTAAAATATTTCTATAACTGATAAATTATATCGCTAAGATTTTTCCTTGTATATTACCGATTAAGTTACGACAGGAAAAAATAAATAATAAAATAAAATTTATTGTAAATAAGGTAAAAGAAGAATTCTAAAGTTTATCCAAAATGAAGATAAGAATTATAGCGAGGGATGGAACCAATTAAATCGCTGTGCTAAAATTGCGCGAACCTTAAAATAATCCAGTAAATCTTCAAATCCAGTAAAGGTTCAACTTTAAAACTCTTCGCACACTTGACTCACGGCACTGTTAATTCGATGACGCACATAATCGGAACACACGGAGATGAGTCGGAAGACCTAAAGTGTTTCGCAACTGCTAAACCAGGAAAGAATGTCATCTCAACGAATTAGATGAGTTTCAAAGAATTTGCAGCCGAATTGAGGTCACACGTCGTCTTCCGGTATTACTTAAGTGAACCGCCATGAGATGGAGCAGCATGCGCCAAAATCAGTTCGTGCGTCAAATTGCGTGTGGATTCTCGCAATTTGAAAGAATCCATTTTCGAAATGCTGAATATTTCACGAGGAAGGATCGTTTTAAACGACTTGAAACTTGGAAAGGAGCGATTGAGATGTCTTGAAGCGATTGTTTATATTTCGTACGGAAAGTTTTTAGATTATATCCCAAGTGATCATTCATATTATCAGAAAATATAAGTCCTGTATTAGTATACTTCCATGCTTTTCATAAATAGAATGAAGAAAAAATGTATTTACTTTCAGTTTATGTGAAATGCTTCCATTTAACAGCGCTGTAATTCAGTAAAGGTCATAAATCAGGTTTTTACAAGTATTCGCAATAAAGGAAACTTAATCCGTTGCATACAGTATCACAACATACAGTGGTTAGCACACTTGTTGAATCTACATGATTTGACAACACACACGCAACTTACGGGATATCCCTCAAACGTAAGAAAAAGTATTTTCCGAGGCGCAACCAGTTTGATGAACCGTTAGCCTTCGCTAAATCGTGGACCACGCAAACTAATGAAAGTAAACTCTGATGATAACAACTTTACAGCAAAAGAGACCAAAAATTCTGGAAAAAGTTTCGCTGTTGTCCCGAAAGCGTTGATTTCGCTTTAAGAGATTCTCTTGTGAATACTTTTCAACATATTCGGTAATAAGATAATTAAATGTTATGATAAGGATTCGCAAATCTCATTCAAAGCAAAATATAAGAGATTCAAGTTATAACATACATTACTCATCATATGTGTATGATAATGAGTTAATATCGAATGTCATTGACTATGGAATACCATTCCAGAAATAGTGAATACTATAGATTCACTATAGTACTCTTTGTTACACGAAGATAACCCAAGAGCTCTGCAAGTACAGGATGAAGCAATAAAGAGATGAAATGTAGTAATAAAGGCCATCATCTAAACATACGCATTCTTTATTTCCTTTAATTGAAGACCCTTTCTGGCAGACATAACGAGGAAGAGGTAGAAACATCAAGTAGGTTTGTGTAAGATACGAAATATGATTTTGGCGGAGGAAATGCACAGGTGGTTTGGAAGATTCGAATGAGTGCTAACAACCTGCGGGGAAGTGCGAATTGGAGTGGCGATTCGAGCCTCCGTTTGAAGAAGTTTCGAGAAATCATCGATTGGGTCTGTTTAAGAAGAATGGGTAAACAGTCATCCGTAAAAATTTCGTGCATTCAAAATGTATAAAGTTGCCGATATGTTTAAGAGATTACATTAAGTTGTTTATTATAAAATCGAGTTTAATTGGAAATAAATGGAATATGGGAAAGTTTATTAACTTTATAGTTTAGCTCCGCTTGATGATTTATACTTTACGGAAGAAGCAATCGACCAGTTCATTGCAAAGCAAATGTTAATGTAATGTGTCACGTGAAACAAAGAAAATATTCATCAAAAACCGCTTTCAAGATTATATTTTCAATCGAAATAAACGTGAGAACATTTAAGATGAACGGTAAATTTACCTCCGTAGAAGAAGTCTGAAGACGAAGCTAGACGCATCTTTTTATAAATATATTCTGTGGAATGTTCGAACCAAAAAGGAGTACCGTATATCATAATCCTGTTCCGGGAAAGGACATGATCCCCAGAAGGACTGGAAAGGTTTTATTGCATCCATGATTAGAGAAAGGGTCTTCAGGAGTCCTACTGTGGAAAACAAAGGAGGTTCAGGGGCAGGGGCTTTTAAAGAGATTAACAAGGGTATTGGGATTTTAAAAGGTTTAGAAGAATGAGCAATTGTGTGCCACCCAAGTTCAACGTCTTTTCTTGAATCATTCAGCATTAAGTTTGCTTGGAATTTGCACGTTCTACACATTTTAATATTTTATTCTCGTATCCATAGCATCATATTCATAGCAACATCTCAAAACTTTAAAAGCATTAACCTCGATTCAATTAGAATGAATATAATATACGACGATAAAAATATTATAGGATTTATAAAATTCTTCTAAAGAACCAATTAAAATGCCTTAATAATATCTGATTCTCCAGAAGGAATTAAAGCTAACGAAAAACAATGGAACTTTAACGCCACGAAATAGTAAAACACGATTTAATTGGAAAAAGTAAATAAAGTGAAGTCAAGGCAAGGATAAGAAGATGATTTATCTACGATGGTTTTCAGTATTCCGAAACTGAACCGAATTCTGGAAATGAAAAATCGAAGACAAAATTAAAGCAAATGGAAGATGAGAAATGAACGAAAGAAAATTCGTGAAGAGGCAGAGCGTCACATGCATATGTGACAAGTTACAGATTTTTGGGTAAAAGTACATGAATGAAGGTATTTTCGGAAAAGATATGGCGATAATCCCTTAGTTAGGGAAAGGAATAAGAATGATTAAAGTGACGGTTACAAATCGGTTATTGCGAATCACTTTGATCATTAGAAAAACACAATTCATTTGAAGACCGTTCTTCAAAGGCCAGCTGAAATGGTTTTCATTTGTGGAAATATCATCACAATAACTGAAATGACTCAAGAAAAAAGGATAAAAGAAGCTTAAAAATAGTATCAAAGTCATCGGATACTGTTGTATTTTGATGTAACTTGAATTATTAGTTCGTGTGAGCGGCGGCAGAGGCTCTGAGTGAAATTTAAAGAGAAAGGGCAAGTCCTGTTATATTGCCCGCGGAGAGGCCAACGAACGACGAAGATGCATTTTATTTCTGAGATCTCCGAACACAAATACTGTTACTACGTTTCAGTTCCGGGAGAAATATCGGAAAGAGTTACGGAGAAGGAAAAGTAAAAACATTTTTTCAAACCATGAATTATAGAAAATAAGACGGTGCCATTCTAGGAAAAAGAGAATCCGTTACTGTAAATTGTGTTAGAGCATCTATCTATCTGTCTATCTATAGTTAGAGTATCACGTGTACATGTGGACACTTAACTGAGAAAGTATTTTCAAATGAATTATAGCCAACGCCGATGTTTAGGATGAAAACTCAAAAAAGTTCTAAATAAATCCAAAAATATGAATATAAGAAAATGAAATCCGATGTTATTTCAAGTTGTTGAAAAAGATTATCAACACTTCTGAATAGTTAAGATGGAAATTTTAGACAACTAATAGTTAACTTCCTATATATAATGATATTATCAAAAGCAAATTAATCTTACTTACTTATGTAATCCCAGAGGCATTGACATTGGACGATATTATCAAAGCGATGGATCCTGTGCATAGTTATTGCAACTATCCGTGGGATTTAAGACATTTAAATGTCTGCTTTACATAGTCCCGCTACATCTCAATGTTAAAATGATCCATATCAAATAATCATATATTCACGGAAAACTACAAGTTATTCTTGAAAATTGCAATGATAATCGGTGTTTATAAAGTGTTAAAAATTTTCCCATAGTAGTGGATTTCCCAATTAAATTTTAGTCATACGAATGCCAATTTAAGGACTGATAGATAGACAGTGAACTAGGAATATGAATTCTGTTTTAATGCTATAATTCAATCGCATGCAAAAAAATTGCCATTTCTTTTTAAAGTATAATGTTCACCAAAGCTAATGATCACGTGAAGTGCAATAAGGGTTAAAACGGAAGGATCTTGGGGTACTTTTTATGGAAAATAGACTAGGTTTTCTATTTCAAAATTACGTTATATGTAATTTCATTTGCGTAATTTTAACATGATACTTTACTATAAAATTTCACAAAAAATGTGATAGATCCGTTGAAAAGAAGAATTAAATTCCTCAAATTGTTGTCATTATGTTTGGAATACCGTGCTTCTATTTTATGTTCGTTTAAACTTAAATCCCCGAGAATATTTACCTTTTAAATCTCGTTTACGCATAAAATGTTTCCCCAAAAATTAACGCCAGTGAAAGTTTAAATTTTGCTTCCTCTTCCATATTTATCTTCGGTGGTAAGATTTCTTACAGGTGTTGAAATGTAAAATGTCGAAGTTTAATCGCTTCTTCTCAAGTCAATCACCACCGAAGCCGATTCCTTTGACCGTTAAATCTACGTAAGGACAAACAAAGAATACAAAGTAAAGCCTCGGAAATTGTTCCCGTTGACAGCCGTTGATGAGAACTCGACATCCATCTCTCTTTTGAACATTGTGCACGTTTTTTCGTTATTCATGCGATGACCTATGCGTTTGGAGCAGAGCCCGCGGGTGAATGCCAAGAATCGCACCAGCGTACGTTAGACCCCTTTTAGGATTCGATAAGAAGTCTTTCATTTTTGTAAAAAGCAGCGGTTCTGCCCTCAAATTCTTTACCCAATTATCTGTTTTTTGCGATGTTACGAACTTCGGATTATCTCTTGGGGTCCTCTTGGACGGCTGTTCATCTATTTACGAGTTATCGTTTCGTGTTGTGCCGTTCATCAGCTATGCTTCCATACAAAACTGTCATGTATTCGAATGACAGTAAGCTCACACTTCGTAAGGAACTTACGATCGGTGGTTTGTATTCTTATGGTTTTTTGAAGGTACCGAATATCAGATAAACTGAATAAACGACTCTCACACGGAAATTGGATCCAAAGAATTAACGAAACAAGTTTGATGCTAACAAACGATACCGTATCATTTTCATTGAGTAGTATCTTGATTTCCTACGGTAAATTCATTTTTAAATGGTTATTATATTCTTATTTTCCCTATTTAGTCTTTATTACTACAAACTATTAACCTGAATGAATTCCAAATCCCTATTTATAACCTAAAAAAATTGTGCACGACATTTATATCTAATCTAGATTCGCAATTACAAGGCGTTGATGAATGAAACCTTATGACTGTCGCACCGCTCAAAGTGACAGCATAAATCCCTTTGAGGAAGCTCACGCTAAATCTCACACGACCCAGCTCAACTTCGTGGGATTCTAAATGAACAAAGAACACCCGTACACTCATATGGAAGTGGTATTGAATTGTCGATCATTCGACAGTCACAGTGCATCGTTCCCTAATAAAATAATAATAAACCCTAATATTCTTGAAAGCCAACTATGAGACAGGACAAAAAAGTTATTAAAAGTGCAATTATAAGATAAAATAACTATGGGAAACTTTTATAGTAGAAAAGACCACAAACATAAAGTTAAATTAATAAATTCAGGTGAATTTTCGTTTTTAAAGCGACTGGAAAAATTTGCATTAATCTCTTGCAAGAAAACCACAGGGAATCCAGTAAAAGATTATGAAAAGTTGTTTAGCATGTGCTGTTGAACGGTATGCGTATGGCAGATATGTTTGATGTTGTATTATGAGGGATTGTTTGAAATAATGAAAAACGGGTTTTAATAGGTTTAAGTAATGAATGTATAAATTCTTTATGTATTATGCGTTTGCACCAGACGATTCATCTAACTGTAACATATATATGATAATACGATAATAATAAACTTTCATAGCAGAAACAAGACGCGTCTCAGGAATCTTTTTACGCGATATTAGGAAATAATGTGACGGAAAATGTGGTCCATCATCTTCACCTTCCGTAACTCGAATCGTTGCTAAATTTATAAGTTTTCGAGAGTTAAAAACCTCATCTCCAATTTCAATTCGTGAGGAATCTCAGTTCTTTCATTTTATTACTTCAGAAACGAATACGCTCCAGGTAACAGAACCATATTGGTTTACGAAGTTCATTCAGGAGACTAATAGTTAATAAGATCAACTCTTCATGAGAAATTAAAGTTATAAAATATGATTGGCAGTATGATTCCTGCATAAAATGCAATACATCGCTAATGTAAAATATATCTTGACTCCCATAACGTGAAACACATTAGTGATTCATCCGTAACAGAAACTCTGATCACCTGATACATCAAATGAGGTAATGAATTGTTTAAGGAAATTTCGAAGAAGAACTTGTGCGACCGAATCAAGAAACATCAAAGGTGCGTATGGAAGGTCACTCGGTCGTTCACTTGAAACTCCTTTCGAATGCAATTCCCTCAAAATTCCACTCGAATTAACACTTAAAATTCCTCACGTGTTCGATTAGGAATGAGCTTATATCGCCGCCTAGCGGTACAACTGGCACACTACGAGGATTCGCTAATGACAAAAGATAAGACGATGTTCGACGCAGGATAAAATTAGAGGTGACTGAGGATATCCGAAAATATCTGATTTATGATTCACTAAACTAGGCTTCTCTATTAGAACAATGCATATTTTGCCGTTGGCGGAATGGCATTCTAATCTTCTAACGCTGAGGTTCAAATCCCAGCTGAGGAGGAAATTTTCCTCTCAGGGATGTTTGTGAACGACCGTTGTTAAGTTTCGAAGGGTAAATGTTCAGAAAGTGGATGTATTTGATAATAAATAAGAGGTGGTTTTGTTTCCGAGAGCAATAACAACTGAACGAGACTCATATGATTCACGGACATTATAGAATAATGCAACAAATTCTTTTCATTCGAAGGAAGTGGAGCATATATGAAGAAAATATAGAAAAGATGCTTATCGTAAACCAAAATCGATCTTGAATGGAATCCTATAGTATTGTAGTTTATGCCATTCTTCTTTTTTCTAATGCATCATGGTTTTGAATTTAGTTTGATTCTATCAATTTTGAGAATGAATAATTGATTGATATACTTTTCTTTTTGATACGGAGTTGTCCTTTATTCTGACATTCATCTCAATTTACGTGAAAATATGAAGTCGAAGCGATGCGATCTCTTAATTATCGATTAAAATGGATGTCATCTTTTGCCGCACATTCGGTTACGGGAAATCACTTTATTTGAAAATCCACAGAAAGTGCATCGATAGGTTCCCATGGAAACCCGATGTCCCACAAAAGATCGATTTACAAACCGCAAATGCACTGAAAAGCGAAGAACGGGAAATAGATATGGGTCTGTTTTTTTTTAAGCCATTATTATCTCACCACTCAAAAGCCTATGGAAGTGATTTTCGGGTATCGTCTTTAGTTCCGGTCCTTACAGACGTGCACCTCGGAGGGCAATCCAGAAGCTCTCAAAAGATTACACGGCGAATTAATTCGTGCGTTTTGAAAATCCTCCAAAACGTCAGTTGTTTAAACCAATGACTCATTTTTATTAAATTAACTCAAAAATTCCCTCTTTTCGTACATACTTCTCGAATATGGTAATCTCATGATTAGAGAAGAAATCCGAAGTTGATTATTCTCCATCATTTGACGATAGAAAGAGATTGAGTTGTTAATTTACCGCAGAATTTTATTTAGATATATAGATTTAGATATATAGATTTATTCATTAATTTTATGATGGATGGCACAAAGATGGAAAGCATAAAGGTATAAATACCAATCCTCCGGTGAAATAGTTAGCAGCGCATTCACATTTTGCAATAATTGTTTCCTCCTCCTTTTCATTCATTAATACAAATGGTAGCGAAATCATCATTTGACAGGAAAGAAGTTTTCCATAATTCACTATGGAATAAACCAATGGATGTTTCCACGATACGTTAAAAATGGCTGCTATATTCTAGAAAAATCAAAGATAATTTTTTACTAATTTAAAACTAATTTCGCAGGTTCTAAGTCTCCCTAAGTTCGAACTGCGAAAGGAGGGGCCGTTTTGAGGCCTTCAAAATGTGTTCCATTGAGTGATTTTTTCAGCAGAGGGCTTGAGAAGGAAGTCCTTTTCGAAGAAGACTTTTTCGAAGTAAAGAATCAGGTGCATTGTGGGATCGATCTTCTGTGCACATTTTTTGAAAAACGTTCCATAAAAGTGCGGAAAATCTTGGTGAGAATCTGAAGAGTGAACGTGTTCGAAGTTTATATTAAAGTGCATATTTATCTATACATTCATTGTTGTGTTTTCCTGTTGCCGCATTTTTCGGACCATAAGGCGCAGCTGATTTTAAGACGCACTGAACGAATCTATTCTCACACGAAGCGAATTAAAAAGATAGGTTTGACATTATTCTACTCATTGACTATTCGTCACACACATAAAGCGATTCTGCTTCAAAGAGAAGTCTCTCCCCAAAGTCCTATTGAATCATTTTGATGGAATTCGCAGTTGGATCGGGAAAATTGATACCTCATTTTCAGTAGACTTCGGAAAAACAAGGATTCACGCGAAAGGACACGCTTAAGGTGCATTATTTGGCAAACATAGGGATTTTATGCCATATACAGTAGACTCTCGATAATTCGAACCTCGGTAATTCGAAAACCTCTATAATTCGAAGAAAACCCTCGGTCCCCTGAGAGAACCTCTATAATTCGAAGAAAATCAATGTATTTTGGTCCCCTCGATAATTCGAAGTGAAGCTACACCGGCCCACTCCACAATTCGAAAAATTAGTCATTTTATGGAAAGTGTCGAGGCAATTTTTCCAAAAATTTACCTTTATTGGCTAATTATGAAGCGAAAGATATCTTGAATTGTGATGAAACAGGGCTGTTTTATAAATAATTTCCTGATCGTACCTTGGTTATTTAAGGATAACACCAGTCATGGAGGCAAACACAGCAAGGAGAGGGTTACAATATTATTGGCAGCCAATATGGATGGATCACAGAAATTTCGACCTTTTATGATAGGAAAATTTGCTAAGCCTCGATGTTTAAAAATATGAAATCTCTTCCGCTAATCTACAAATCAAATAAGAAGGCGTACAACAGTATTGTTTTCCAAATGGACAATGAGCATTGATGCTGAATAGAAGAGAAAACTGAATGGGAATAGAAAAACGAAAAATTTTGATGTTTATCGATAATTACTCAGCCCATAAAGATGTCCCTTAACTTGAAAATATAGAGCTGAAATATTTACCCCGTAACACAACTTCAATTCTTCAACCCCTAGATCAAGGAATTGTTAAAAATTTTAAAACCTTGTATCGAAAAGAAGTGGTTAGAACTGTAATAGACACAATGGAAAATGGAAATAACCTGTGCAGCATTTCAATGCTTACTGCAATGGAAATGGCTCACAAAGTATGGGAAGATGTTAGCTTACAGACAATCGCAAATTGTTTTAAAGCCTGCGGATTCATCAAGGATTAGGAATGCAAGGACGGAAATGATATGGTTCAACAAGATCTGCAAGATGAGGGACCTTTTTGAGTGCTTGGAACAGACTTCCAGAGGTTCCCATAACTTTCAACGATGTTAATATTGACAATAATGTTGCCACAGCGGGTACATTGTCTGATGAAGACATTATGAAACAGTCAATTGTGGTCAGTCAACAGATTTCTGACAGTGAAGATGGAGACGACGATGTTCCGAAGGTGTATTCTAAGGAAGCAACCTTTTTTTAAGAGGGTTGCGTCGTTTCTTCTAACAATCCGAAATGGATAACATCCAACCTGGTTGTGTGTTTAAAGCAGTGAGCACTTTGGAAAATGCTGTGGACCAGATTGACGCAAACCAAGCGACCCAAACGAAAATAACCGATTTTTTATGAAGAAATGATACAACTTTTTTATAATAAATAAATTGATCCACATGTATTATTATAATATGTATTTTTTTTCTACCAGCATTCACAATCTTATACAATGACAAATAGAATGTAACTTTCTTCAATTCGAATTTTACTTTCAGCCCCTCTTTAATTCGAATCCTCGCTATTTCGAAAAACTCGATAATTCGAATTTTTTGTTTGGTCCCTATAAATTCGAATTATCGAGAGTCTACTGTACTACGAAAAATACGGTGCTTGAAATTATATAAAATATAAATGCTTAATTTCAGTGATCACGAATTCTAAATATTCTATAAGACTTATAATTACTCATCTTGAATAGAGGAAATAGGGAACCAAAATAAAAACATTTAAATGAAGAAATCACCTGAAGGTTGTTAACTTCGTCTGTTAAATATCGCTCTCGAGGAAATACAGATTTTCATGTGTAAATTTGTGCTGCAAATTCAGTTTTTAATAAAACTTATTGTTAATTCCACGAACGGATCAAATAATTCGAAATGTAATCGCCATTTTAGAAATCGATCGATAAATTATCATCGATATAAATTGTTGTATTTGATACTGATAATTGGGTGACCACATCCTGAGATTATATGCTTTATATGAATCATGAGCTGTCTTTACCCTGAGAAAGTGCAACTCTGGAGATATTCATTCCTTTTCTACTATTTTTTGCTTCTTTTCACTCAAACATGGGGTTTCGCACGGTCCGATGTCTACAGCTTCGGCAAAATTCTCAAATTCCAGAGGAAGTGGCAATATAAAGGAAAATTCGGTTCCAAAAAACTCGCATTATCTGGAAACTTCTATTCAGTCATGAGAATGTTTGCTGCTGCATTTTGTTCCCTCTTCTTCCTTTTGCCATTTCCTAAAACAATTCCGCAAATATCATGAATAAATTATGGATACTCCAATCGGATGCCATTCCAATATTTCGTTTTATGGAAAAGAAACCTTTAAAGGCGCAGTAATAGAATAGCAAACCACTTATTTAAGAGACATTTCTTTTACATTGGAAATTACGAAGTCATTTATTCGGTCAACATTGCATAAAGTCACGCTTGAACATAATAACTTTACATTTCTTTTAGATTACAGATTCATTCTTCCACAAACGATACGCGATAAAAACAAATTGAAAAAATAACGCTATCGTCTGATATTTTCATTTATTAAGCGTTGAAAGGCCGACTGTAGTGCATTTGATAATTATTTATTTAAGAAATATATTGTTTTGCTTGAATATTCCATTCGCATATGTTATCAGACAAAATTATAAAAGAGATAAGCTTCAAAATTAGCAGAATGGCACGAATCAGTATATTAATGATATATGATATATATATTTGTGAGTTTAGACGCGAATATCGTGATTTGTATTGAAAATAAATTATCAAAAGGTCACTTGGGTTCCCAAGAGTACACCTTTTTCGTAAAAGTTTTATATTTCATTTCTCATAGCAAATGTCTTAAATGACAATTTCTCACTTCACCTTATGAGTGAGCCAACGTGCAATCAACGCACTTCATCGCATTCCCACAGCTGTTGTCCATTTAAGTAAACGTACGCCATATGTTGTGAGGCGCATTCTAGGCCAATACTCTTCCCAAGTGATGCCCCTTTGATAATCCTTGCAGAGACTCAAACGGAAGAGAACATCGTTATCACGTGACCAAAGGCATTCGGACGACTGCCATTTTGGCAGTTCGAACGGAAGTGACGATTACACTTCCGGATATCGAATTTAAAGTATCGATCTTCGATCGAACTCGAGATAATTAAGATAAACTTGACGATTTGAACACATTTACCGAAATGAATCTATTTCTTTATGCAAAATTCCGTCGGTACATCCAGGTCAGCTCGGAATGGTTTATGATCTCTGTAAATTAAAGAACGTATCGAGAAATTTAAGGTCATACCAAAATCGATCTTCTTAAAATTAGCTAAATTTACTGTACATAAGGATTATTAACAACAAGTTTCTTTAGATCAATGCTATTTATTCACCTATTTGTTAAATATACGTTTACAATTCTCACCGTGACAGGGTGCATACGTGATCATTTCAGAAAATGTTCATCTCCTCGTGCAGCCATATTGACCCACTCTCGGAGGGATGTGCTCTTGGGAGTGAAGCGGCTGACTTCAGAGGCATCCATATAAGTTTTAAAGCTTAATGAGCACCCTCGTGCATTCTTGGGGCAAAAGGTATGTCCGGTAGCAAAGCACAACTCCCTTTTCTCATAAGAAGCATCTATTTCTTCGTTAATATTATCTGCAAATCGAGAAAACAGATAGTAATAATGCATAGACGAACAGAGAGAGCACTTACAAATCCCTTGATTTTTATCGGCCATCTCAAGAAACCTATATCCATAGGCTCTAACCTAAATAGGGTAATATTCTTATTGCTAGACATTAGTTCAATAGAATTTTGCGGAGGAGAAGTTTTCCTGAGTAAATATATGAATAATTAATTAAAATCATAAGGGTGCGATTATATTTCGGCTCCCTTCAGAAGAAAAATGAAATTTATGAGATCGTAAAATAATCAAACATAAATAGCAATTTTAAACTTACTAATAATACAGACACACACTCATTACCGATCAAATTACAGATCTGAATGATTCACAATCATGTTGTCTCTGCCATCAGATATCGCACATCAATCGAAATGTTGTGGTTATTGCGATCCTTACGATTATCGCACTAATTTATCAATCTTTCGCGTTTCTTCCGAAGAAGATATCAAAAGGTTCTATTTTTATGAATTGCCTCATTTGACAGTGATTTATCAAAGGAAATTTTTAATCCCAACTCAGTTTACGATCAAATCCTAATATCCTCCAAAAACTCGATGAAAATGCCGTTCGTTTGGAGAAAAGGGCGCAGATATTGAACACTTCGACAGCAGTAAAAGGACAAAAGGGTTCGAAGGAGAAAAAAATCGGTCGCTGCGATAAAAAAAGGGCAGAGGAGAAAAAAAAGGGAGAGCACTTTTTAGAAGGAATTTTCCTTAAAAAGGATAGATTCCGGAAATGGGTTGAATGGGTTCAAAAGCCTTTTCGAGGGTCTTTTTTACTCCTGCACGTGCAATTCACGTATTATAAACAATTAGAAGAACGCTTTCTGAAATGTTTAATGCGGAACTGAGCGAACAGAAACGAAATAATTCGATAAAATAATAAATCTTAACTGAACATCGATATTAGAGGGGAAAACTTTTTCAACCTGAAATGGCGGATTTTTTAAACATATTTTCCATTCGAAGTTTTATTCAAAAGAAAAATAACATTTTAAATTCGAAAAAGGTACTCCATTAAAAGCGCTTTTTATAAAGCCATTTTCAAAGGCCTTCTTATTCGTAGATGAGAAAGTTTTCCCGTATTTCGAATCCTTCTTCTTTGCCTTAAAAAGTGACCGTATTTTACTGCACTAACCCTGCACTCGTTTTTAGAAAAAAGAGGTCAAACAAATTGTACCAAAAAAAAAGGCAATTTAAAAAATGAAAAGGCGCCCTTTTTTAGGGGGTCATTCGTTCTTTTATTGGAGCTCATTCGGCTTCGTTCCTTCGACGAAAAAGTGATGTTTAAACAAACATTCATCTTTCAAACTCCTACTCTTGGAATAGTGTGGATTAGAACTAAGTTTATATATTGCGAATGCGGGCTTCCCCGAGCTCATACAATACATCCTTTAATTAGAATCTAATAAAGATACCCCTAATTACTTGTTGTTACATTCCAACAATCACTCGGTATTCAGTATTTTTAACATCGGATGTCCCCAAGCATTTACCAATTCTCTCTATTTTGAGAGGCACTCCATTTGGTGATATCTCTTGGTCTTGAGTACTGCTGACGTCCAACGCATGACGTCATGTCCTGCCTTCATTTTCCCCAGAATGTCCGTAACTCCGGCATCTTCCTCACCCGTATATTGCGCTCCCTTTTTCATTTTATTCACATCCTTCTTACTTATCTAATAAAACTATGAATATTTTCAACATTGTTCATATTTTTATTATTTAATAGGAACTAAATTCAATCCTAAAGGAATTATTCTTCTAGCAGTATTTTCCATTTTAGGGCTTTTACAAATTTTAAAATAAAAAACATTTAAAAATTGAATTTAATTTCATTTTTTTCACTTTTTAAGATTTATTGTAAATAATGCTATGTAAAATATAACGTAAAATAATATATATGTAATTATGATAATGTAATTACACTAAATAAAAATAAATAATAAATTCTATAAAAATCTAAATTAAACTAAATAATTATAAGATGGTTAAAGACCATTTGAAATATTTTTATTCCTTATTTCATTTAAATTCCATAGCTCTCTAAAACGTCTACATTTCATACTTCTCTGAACCTTCAACGAATCTTTATCTCATTTCTTAACAATCTTATTTAATTCTTTACAGATTATTTAATTTTTGCTAACTATTTGGATTTTCACAACTCATAATCTGTGTAAAGAGGTCTTTTCAGAATATATAACGACCTTTAAAGAACATTTTATTCCATCATTTCAGAATCAATTGCTACTTTGGAAGACGCTTCTTTCACTCGAATGGACTTTATTTTGAACAATCGATTATCTGCGAATATCACTTCCACGCTAAATAAAAGGGGTTTAATTCAAAGGACTCGTTTTTATTCAAACATTGGTACTGTCATAGGTTTTTCTCGTTTGATGTCCAGAACTTGAGATTAATGAAAGTTTAAGAACTTAATTACTCTAATTAAAATTGCAACCAAATTCTAAGTTTTAATGTCAACTATAAATCATCTGTGGTAGTTAAATCGATGGTTTTTCGTTCAAAGAAAGTTCTGATCCTAATGTTTGCTTAAAGTGCCTTATGTATTATTATTAATGCATTTTTTGTATTTAGACATAATTTTGGGAGCAACGAAATGCCATTATAGAATTTTATCTAATTTAAGAATGATATCGGATTAACAAATCAACAAAATGGAAAATTATTTATCGCAAAACGGCGTTCGTTTCTTTTCTTTTTCAAGGCCAATAGTCGCTCAAGATGATACTCGGAACCTCACGATTTGAAAGCGGAGAAAACGGCGTTGAGAAAAAACAAATGCTTAGGAGACAACACCTATATAATGACTGCACCCAACCAAAGCAAGAGCACCCCAAGGTCTCTGTGCCTCTTGCGACAATACGCCCTTTATTTTGGCCATCTTTTGGACTCGTTGGGATTCTATCCACTGAATAGTGAATGTTTAATGGATCCATTTAATCTCTACTGACTAAATACGTCTAAGAAGTGTGCAATTTAAATACACGGAATCTTTTATAAACTACATCTTATGATTAATTACGTTTTAATCTTTTCTGAAAATAAGTATGTTTCATTGATTCTTTTTATTACTTCATTGGATAAGTTTTCAACTATATATATATATGTTTGTTTCTCAACGTCAAATTATACAGAAATGTATATATGTGTGTGCGTGTAATACGGTGGAAGTTGTTTTATGTTTATTTATATGAGAATTGAAAATCTACAACATACAGATAATTTTACGGAAGAATAGAGATTATGTAGATTATAGGAATGTGGTGGGATTAAAATTCTCCTCCTTCAACGTGAGGTCACTTTCCATGACCTCTGAATTCGCAGGCCAAAGATCCCAATTGTTCATCGTGTGACATCATCGCCCGTTACTGCGGACGTTTAAGTCTCCCAAAAGAGGATGAACTTCAAAATATACTTTCCGTTCACACTCTTTAACATATTCTCTTTAATATATTAAGTTATTCTCTCGTTTCACAAATTTTAGAAGCGATTTACTTTTTGTATTAAAAACTAATTCATTTACGAAAGTTTTTACCATAAGCACCGGCGAGAGCAGAACCGATGCAAATGACAATCATTTTTCTCATAATTAAAATCCATTCTGAGGATAACGTTTTTACTAAACCACAGAATTTTTTGAGCTGATAACTGTAACAGTTTCTTAGTACGGAGAAATGTCATTTCAACCTCGAAGTTGCACCGTCTAGGAAGAAGAGAGAAACAAGCAAGTTCCCTCGACTTCCTGAAAGTTAACGGATTCCTCTTCCTGTTTAGAAAGTGACAAAGCAAACAAAGAGCGATACCATAGCGCATGTTGGCTCACGTAGCTGACCAAGGAAGTGAATCCGGTGGCCACCTAAGATTTACGATAGGCCACAAACCCGGAAGGAGGATGGACCAAAGCGAAGGGGTGAAGAAGCTATCTTAGGAGGGATTGCTACTTAGCTAGCGATTTACAACAGGAGGTACGAGAATAGTAAAGAAACACGCTTTCGTAGAACCTTTTGGACGGTTTGGGTGGCCATGCGAGACTAATGCGCGACGAAAGAATGTTACAACCAAAATTCGACTCGGTAGCTGCAGAGACCATTACGCAAACATACAACACGCTGTGGAAAAGAAGATAAGAAATATGTAATCCGGCGAGACTTACAATTGTAACTATCGATATTAAATATAAACTATGGATATCAAAAGAGGTTCGACTTTGAAAATAATTCGACTCGATACTTTGAACAAATGGTCTATTTTAAGAAAATCAATCGGTAAAACATTAATTATTTGAGACATAACATCAAAATGGTGAGGAAATAAGTTTCAGATCGACTACATTTATCATCATCATGCTATGTAAATGTATTTATAATGCCCCGTGTCTTTTCCTTCAAATAATACCTTACACTACAAGTACTGATTTGTTTGTTAATATTTCTCGAATAGCATACAAGGGGATTTGGAAAACGAGTCTTTTTATTTACAAATGCAATTTATATGATTGTATTTCAATGGTAAATCATCGAATACTCCTGCGCTACATTCCATTTTCTAAAAAAGACCACATTGCCTTCAAATAATTTACTTCTCGTGCATATGAGGCATTAAATTTTGCAAGAATTAAAGAATAATTAATTCGGAAATAAGCTTATAAATTTAATTTTTACCTTCACTCTCGTAGTTTAAGAATAAATAATTTGTGACTGTTAATATATAATAACTAGTACACTTTACGATTTGAAGATCAAATCACATAAAAATTGTTCGGAAAATGATTGATAATTGTAATTTGGTGAGCACACTACATCTCGTGATTTCCAAACGAGTAAATGTTACCAAAAACTCATTTCTTATCCTAAATAAATTTTTAAAATAAAAACCTTATAAAAGACTAGAAAAATAGCTGATTTGAGAAATGATCCTCAATCGAATTTAATTACCGCTGGAAACCTCAATACACCTTCGAAACATGAGCATTAAACGTACGAAACGAAAGAATAATCTTCAGCATTAGACTATTTATTATTTCTGCGATAAGATCATAAACATTAAAACCGAAATGAATATGAGTCGATATCGATCTAAAAAGTAAGATATTATTAAGTAACCACTGAATGAAAATAATGTCAATTCATATATCAATATTCAATGTGTATATTTGAGGGACCTCTCCGTATTAACATTTATTATGGAAGTATTCAGACAATAGTATCGACCAATAGAATCGTTCATCGTTTGTGACGTTCCCATGATTCCTTAGCATCGATGCGAACATTTCATTTGAGTAACTTTTAAACAGACGAAATTCACTTGAACTAATAATTGGACGTTGGCACGCGGGTGTTGTCTAAATAAGTCATCGAGGACATGAGGAATACCTCAGCAATGCATCGACGTTTTCCCGAACTGGAATAAGAGTAGACAAATTTAGAAATGATGGAGAAATGGACTCCGTTGTGCTAATGGTTTTGGGAAGAATTTTATCATCTGAATGAAATATAAAAATATTTATATAAAGTTTCTATATACATTAAATTTCAGGCTCAAAATCATAAATTACAATCAAAGACTTAAAATAGAGAAATAAGTATATTTCGAACACTTTCAGTAAAGTTCCTCCACCACGACCGCTTTTAACAGATATTCAAATATATCCGCCTATAAATATTTAGGGTCTTTGACTCCTCATTACACCAACAGAAACTTTCAAATGCTCAATTTAAGAGGACGATAACCTCGACAAATCCTATTCTTGGTGCACCGCTTTTAGAAAATCCAATTACTGGGAAAGGGCGTTTATTTACGCCGTTTGAGACACCTCGAATAGGATCCAAGTTCAAAGACCTCTACGCAATGACCAAAAAGGTATTCTAAATGTTGGTGAATATAGATATCTCCATACACTATATTCTAATTAGTTAATCTTCATTCGTCATTCTATGAATTCGAATAATTGGACCGAGGGGAATTAAAAGTTGGAAATTGTTTTCACAGCGCGACTATTTAGTGAATGTTTGGTATAAACTCAAACCAGCTATGTCTTAATTTTAGGAGTAAATTTTAACGATTTGAAAATAATTTAAAGTAAACAGTCGCTAAGGAGTGCTCCAATAGCGTCAATAGCAACTTCAATCCAAAAACAAATAGTATAAGGAGAACTTATTTTAAGTTGAAATCGTTGAAAAAAGTAGGAAGGGTTAGCTGGTGTATACAAAACAGAGAACAGATAGATTTCATGTTTCTATTAGAAAAGGGCTTAAATAAAAGAGCGATAGCAGGAAAAGGATTTAGCGAAACATTCATTAGAGGAATTAGGACACCTGGAGATTGTTCGAATGCTGAAAATGGCTTCAGAAATAGACTGAAACATTTATCAGTGCAGTTGGTGTTTATATGTACCCACAATTTGTGTACGACGAATGTTAACGTAGACTCTATTATTTTATGCGAAGAGTAATATTGTTTACAGTATGAAATAGCAATATGTTATTCATTAAGTGTCTATGCATATAATAAATAGGATGTGCTATGGTATCTTTTTAGGAGGGAGTCGATGTTCCAAAATTGTTTTCGAAATATAAATGAGCTTTGGAGAGACGCATTTCATTGGTTGACACATTTTGTGTTTGATTCACTTGGACGAGCAACAGTTGAGGGAAAACGGTCTTCAAAATATCCAATAGATATAACGAAGATATTGCATCTTTTGACCAAATTGTCCATATTATTATCCAATGTTGAGACTAAACCTTATAATTGGATACGCGTCAATTTAACAGAATATGTATCGAGTATAACCACTGGGAGATATTTCAATGATAGAAAAGTATTTTAATCAAAAATGTGAAATAGAATAGAAACTTGTAGATTTACATCTTACTTTGAAGCTACCTAAGCTTCGAATCTATTTAAGGAATAAATAAACACAAGATTTTTTGATCGGGAACAAAAAAATCACCACTTAAATACGAAGAAAGTTATTATTTAGCGATTTGAGAAAAATAGAATGAAATAAATATTCAAATTTGATTCATTTGTAACTGCTATTCTCTATGCGTTCTCTAAATATTTTTAAATGATATACAAGTTCCGTCCAATTTTATTTTCACGTTCTCATTAAAATACAAATACGGGGAAAAATTAACACTTTATGTTTGATAGAATGAGAGAAATGACAGTTTTAATAATGTTCTCGCACCGATTTCGCGGCCATTTTTTACTTCCGCTATAACATTTATTTCTTTTGTTATAAAAATAAAAAAATCTTCATGAATTATTAGAACCATCCTTTCTTATACATATTTTACCAAAAATTTGGAAAAATCGACCCAGTTTACCTGAAAATCCTAATTTCATGCGTAAAAGAACGTCAGAAATAATTAACTGACGGCTGGAGAGTGGCTAGGTTGCTCCCTTATGGGAATTGACGTGCATTTATTTCTCCACAAGCTTCACGTACTGCCAGCTTTTGTGGAACGGACTATAATTGTTTTGCTTTTTATATTCCTAAACGTCCATCCATTGATTAAGTTTTCTTTTGGTGAATTTATTTTGGAATTTCATCAAATATCACTTTCACTTGGTTCCTCGTACTTAGGGACCTACAGTTTTAAAGAAGAGAAAATTTTTTATTTATTTATTATCAAATGTAGCACATTCTCTTTTTGTACAATCACTGTGTGTTTCCAAAATTAACAACGGACGTTACAAACATCCAAACCGTGAGAGGAAAACTTCCTCCTCAGGATTTGAAACTCAAAACGCCATCGACGCCGATCGCTCCCATCTCATAGTCTACATGAATGCTTCGATAGCATTCGATTCTTCTGTGAACGATCGATTCGTGAGATGTAAACTCGGGTCCATAAAGACAGTCATTATCCTGCCGAACAATTTTTCAACGGCGAAGGCTTAAATTTAAGAATAATTGTCGGATGTGATTGTTGATGGACGATAATTGGCGATGATCGACGGATGATGCGTTCTTTTCGGATTCTTACGAATCAGAGAATTACGTCAGAGGTCCCAATGCCGAGTAGATCACGAAGTGGCCATGGACCAGTGGAGGAGGGCATTTGCACGGCATTCATCGGACGAGCGATGGAATTGTTTGTAATTGGAGGGAAACAAACACTACGAACGAAGGGCATTTGAATATTGCGAATCGAATTAATGCGAAGTATTTTATTCGTGAGCAATATAAGGAAAATCTTTGTCGAGACGCGTTTAAATATTCAATTAAAATACTAAACGCAATAGGAGAGGAAGTTCAGTATATTTGGGTCTACAAAAATGTTTTTGGACAAAAATGATTGTGAACTCAGATATTTTTTGCAGCCCTGTTTACTTTCAATTTTACAATTATAAGTACGTTCTACTATCAATTCCCACAAATGATAGCTCATATATTTCCCTCATTAAACGAATACTATTAAAGCAAAATCAAAAAATGTATTCGAACTCAGAATCCTTGAGTTATTCTGAACAATTATTTAATAGATAAATTGAATTCATCAAAAGGCAATAGAAAATAATCGAATTCAGTAGTGAAACGAAATTTATCCTTTCTGTCATTCAGAAATATGTAACGTGTTTAGAAATCATTGGAAACTCCCGTGATAAGCAGCAGAAGGTAAGATTTCATTGATTTAGAGGAACAGAAAATGTTCTACAGGTAACATTTCAGGGATTTAAACCACAAAAATGATATTATATAGAAATATTAAGTAAAATTAGAATATATCAAAAAAGACCTTCACTTTCCATCTAGTTTTGGAACAAAACATATACCGAGTACTTGCATATATGGAATCTCTCTTAAGTACATTTGCAAACATATTTGCAAGTAAAATTTATTTAAAATTTACCATTGTGAATGTAAATATTATTATTCTTTTAAAAAGAATAATAATATAAATTTAGAAGTCCAAGCCAATCATTTGAATCTATATTTAGCAGCAATTTTTTATATTCGTTTGACTGAAATTCAACAAATGCGAACAAGATACTAAAACTATTCAAAAAGTAAATTTCTGTGGTACGATATTTTGAATAGATTAACATTTAATTGAGGATAACTCTCAAAAGCTGCTATTAATTATAATGTTCATAAATCTTATTTATCAGGTTTTGTAAATTAACTCTAACATTACTGTTTCTAGAGTTCTGAGTCTACGTATTGTGATATACTGAGCTCATTATTAGAACTCTATTCAGAAAAACGTAGAAGGATTGCGGGACACATATTTTGAACTTATAAATAATAGTCACTTCGAGAATTGAAATATGTCATTATTTATCTTAGTTGATGATTGAGCTCCATCGTTCCACAGATCATCTCAGTTCATCGGCAACCGTGATGCAATGCTCACGATTTCCTTGAAAGAACGTGGTTTCCTAAATCAGTGAGATCATATGAATGTGCACTTTCCAAATAGGAAGTCCTCGTTTAATCCTTGGAGTTCGAAACAATTCCTTTAAATGTTTGTCCATTTAAAATTCGCTTCCTCGTATGACAAAATGATGTTTGCCCAATATTTCTTCGAGACAGCAAATGGTATTCATTAATACTTAAATGATTCAGCGCCATACGGTTGTGCTAGCGGAATCTTTCAGAATAAAATTTGAATTTCATAATTATTCAGATGCACTTGATTTTAGATTCAAAATTTTTATATAATTACACTCTTATGTCTTACTGAAATACATATAATAGTTTCCCAAATGGCGAAAAATATTTTGAACGACTAACTTCTAGTGTCTCAACTATTATTTAAATAATATTTTGATATAATTCATGAAATAATTTATTAAAATACAAGAAACTAGAAATACGAAGGCTGTTTTAAAAAAAATAGTAACAAAAAACCGTACACATCTATTGAAGTTTAATTTACAATGTGTATCTTAAGTATTTAGGCCTTAACTTCCGGATTTTGTGTCGTAAAAGGTTCTCTTTTTGCGGAGGAATTTTACGACCTAAGCTTATATCAGAAATGCCGCAGAGTTATTTCACCACTTTTAAAATTTTTATTTAACAATAAAAGGAATTGAATTTAAAAATAATTTATGATTCCTTCTTTCAAGAGAGAGTTCCTTAGAACACATGCTGAATTCAAGTCGTATGTTGTTTAAGTATAGATCATTTACAGTTCCCTAAATTGTATAGAATGAGCAAATAACTGAAAAGTATATTTTGATTAAGGAAAGAAATCAAAAGTTAAGGTAAACCTGTGATTATTGTAATCCCCTTTTTCGAGTTAAACTAATTTGTTATTTCTACGGAGATAAAGTTACACAAAGAGCCGTCATTTAAAATTATGCTGAAAGAAAACACAATTCAAATTTCAAAGTTGGGAAATACTGAGCATTGGAAAGTTTATTTAATCAGAAAACTATACCAAATTAACAAACTTTGGTGAGAAACTATTCATCGCGAACAGATTTCCTTTTATTTCTTTTCTATTTTATCAGTAAAGATTCAAAATCGGAAAAGAATGAATATAATTCGGTTTTACAAAATTTTCGCAACATACATTCCTCAATTTTGGGAGTTCACATTTTAATGACAATAAAATACTACTCAATAAGTTAATCATCTTTTTAATCTTTGAACATCACAGTTCTATTAATTGTTTATTTATTCTTACTGAAATACAGAAATAGCTTTGAAAAGTAGAATACCAAAGATATAAATAATTATCTCTTTTAATTTTAAAGAATACAATGTACAATGTAATCGAGGAAAAATTTCATTATTGCAAATTAAAAAACGACCCCCATAATTTATAATATTCTCTTATTTATTTACGACTATTCTACATTGATTTTTATATACTTTCGGAAGGGATGAAAAACTAAAGATATATTTTCCAGGAAAGTGTCGGTTTTTTATGATGTAAATTATTGACCGAAGGATATCGAGCCTTGACTACGTCAGTAATACGGATCTTTATTAGTTATATTGTGGTCAAGGAGAAGAAGCCTATAATATTTTTCATCTCACGGATCTCCATCCTCGACCTTGGAGATGGACCAAAGATGCTTCCAAATAAGAGAAGGACACCGATGCGAAAGCGTGGTCACCAGTGTTGCGTTCGGTCACCGCGAATACAACGACAAATATTAGATATGGTATTAGGTTTAATTTCCATACATTCGGAATTTTAGGACCGATTATACTCCGAACAGGAGATGTAACTCGCACGAAATGTAGAATTTGAAAGAAAGAACCACCTGTGGAATGGTGAAGTAAAAGCGAACCCGATTCAGCCATGAAGCTTCAATTTTCCTAACGAAGGAGATAAATGATCAGAACTAACAGATGAAGAAAGTGGATTAATATGATCAAACTGATTCCAGGAATGGAAAGAACATCAAAGTGGAGCAAAATGTTTCGGAGGTGAGGAACGATGGGCAAACGAAGCGAAAGGGAATTCGATGGAATTAGAGGTAACAGAATAAAAGTCAGAATGGTGTTTCAATTAAAGAGCCAAATTTAGATAAACAAACCTGTGTGCTATTCACTTCTTATTCATGTTAATTCCTCAATTAATTGATTTTGATTAAAACGATGAATTTGTAAATTTTAAAGGGTATTTTTAAATAAACCGATCCAAGCCGCATTTGGCATTAAAAATCACTCTCTTATTTAGATGAGAGCTTTTAATAGACATTTGAAATGCAGATGCAAGAGGAGCACCTTTTACATTACCAATTCTGATTTGCGGAGTCCATCGACTTTTCGAAGCAATTAAAACTCAAAAGGCAACTTTTATCGCAACAAAGAATACTGTACAAATTGTATACGACTGAGCGAAAACTCTTTCAGTATGTTTTCGAATGCAATTCATAGATTCGCTTTGAAGTACATTCAAATTTCAATCTGAATATTATTTTCTCAGTTTTGAGTATTTTCTCAGAAGAGAATGAATACGAATAAAGACAAAGATTATTGAAAGCCAAAGTACAGAATAAAAGCTCAAAATCCTTCAAAAATGAATGTAATTACGCAAGCAGATGATAAATAAAGAATAAAAATGGTCTCCGAAAATCTGGAAAGAATGAAATAAATTAAAAATAAGGTTTCGACAAAAATGAAAATAGAACGCTATTGCTGAACAGAATTGAATATTAAAGATAAAGAAACTATTTATCGAGGCGGATAAAATCATGCATAACTTTCATCTTAACTATGAATAGTGTCTTTCAAACTAAAAATTCTCATTGCGTACTCTTTGTTGATTACATTTAATAATTTCATTTTTATAAAAAAGGTAAAATATGGGGCTAAAAATTAGTTGCCACACATTCATCAAATCCATCATGCAAGATTTAATTTTTAAAAGATTATTTTACTATTTAAGTTGATTAAATTTCGTTGCAGTAACAGTTTGTAAAGCTTTATTTAAATGAACACCCTGCAAGCCGCCTTTCGGTGTGTGGCAGGGGATGTCAACACATCTCCTATCGTATATTTATCCCATAATAATCGCGTATCGTGCGAAAGAATTGTTAGAACGATTCGTCCATCCATTTCTCATATTTTACGCGCATCGCACGGACATAAGGTGGAAGGCTGAATTAATTCTCTGAATATTTTTGATGTATTTAGATATTTGCTATAAAATGCGATCGAATGTAATATCAAATATCTCTTTCTAAATCGATGAACATTATGTGCTTCACGAAAGAATAAAATGAATCCGATAGCACTTTGTGAGCCCTTTTAAATTCCAATGAGTCATTTGGATGATCCTATTGCCGTCCGTCGCATCCGCACGTGATTAAAACTCACGCGGCTTTCTTCGGCGAATTCGGGAATAAAATCGAGAGCCGATGAAAATCAAATGCGACGAATCTGTTTGTGAAGTCGATATTTATTCCGATTAAATTGCGATTGGAAATTTATTTTGCCGCCATGCTGAAATTCGTTAGCGATGTATGTACTGATGATTTTCATCGAATGACGAAACGTATGATAAAAATCTTTTCCTCGAAATGTAAATGAGGAAGACGTGTTTCATCTTAGGGCGGAAGTTTGAATGAAGAAGCGCAATACTGCCATCGTATTTCACGGATTTTGAAAGCGATAATGCTCAACTTTGGTAGAGCATGACTGGTGTAGATTGTACGTTCTACTAGAAACATTTCAGCAAATTGTGTAAAAATTGCATTCGGAAAAGAAAGCTTTAATCTTTAAACTCGATAACAACAAATGCGAAATGTTTATTTAATCGATTTGCCAATCATCGTCGATTGCATCCCAAATTTATTGATGGAGAAACTATCAAGGTAGACAGTGCAATGGCACACCGCATATTGTAATGCACATACGTCAACTGCATTTTCACTTTTAAATATGAAAATAAAGAATGTATATGTTATAATTAAAGAGTCGTATTTCAGCGGTGGATAAACTCTGTTTAGATCTTTCTAATTTCCTATTCACCTCGAGCGTTCAGCTAATTGTAATATCCTTCGTCCGAAAACCGCGTTGAGAGAAGAGCCAATGCAATTCTTATGATTGAAATACATGAGGGCATTGACGATGTTCTGAACTTCAATGTGTTCATTCACTTTAAACGTTTCAATCTCTATTTATTCTCTCACTGAATTCTAAGTTAAGAATTCTGAAATCCAAATCAGACTTCCATACCACGTGCATTAAACATGGAAGGATACCATAATCTCGAAAAGTTTCGAAGAAACGAAGAAGATAACTTTAAATACAGCAAATTATTGAGGATTGGGCAATAAACTAATAAAATTCCTCTACTGTATCTACGATGGGAGTTTCCAGAACAATATCATTTAGAATCTCTCCTCCGTTATTGTACAACTATAAGATATTGCAGATCATATGTACATTTCGGCGACCAACTTTCCCTCTTCGGCTCAATTTGAGGGAAAGCGGACCCAAAATGGCGGAAATTTTGCACGGTCGTATAAAATGGTCGTTTTGGCAAGCAATTGCGCGAAAGGTGTTCACGTAAATAGTTTTGCGGACAAAGGTTGTTTCGACCTTCGAGTCACTCAGAATTCCATTGTTCTGTCACAGTGTCTCATATCTCTTCACCTCTGAACGCCCATACATATATTTTAAGTCCTCGTAAAATGAGACTTTTCAGCCAAAGAATCAGACTAAACATTTCTTGTGCATTTGATCGCTATTTTTGAGCTTCTTATGATCCGAAGAAAGGATTCGGAATATGATAGTTTCGCTTAACTAATAATAGCAGAAGATTCAATAAAATTTTAACTTTGATGTTTTAATAAACTCCTTGGATTTCCTAAATGTTGACATTCTACAGCTGCGAATGATCACTCCTTAATTGTCTTCAAAGTTGCTCTCGTAGCACACATCCACAATTATAGAATTCCACCGAATTCGGTGGAGGGACATTATGAAGAGTAGAATGACATCTATTAATATGCGTCTTTCTTAAATGAGAGAATTTGATGTGCAGATCATTTATTTTAGTTTCAGTTTACAGAAGTTTTGATATCTAATTATAAAAAATGCACCGGTTTAATACTTCACTCATAAAAGCGGCATTTTAGAAGCAAAAACTAATTGTTCGCTTATTCTATCTTTGGAACTCTGCTGAGTGAATCTTCACAGTTTGAGACGCTCGGCCCTTAAAATGTCGGTTCCTTAGAACGCCTTCAGAAGTCTCACTGCAAACGATGGACGAGCTTTGAAAATGAAAACACTCTCCTAAGAAGAGTTTTGGGAATATTCTATGTAGTTTCAGATTTCTAATGAAACAGCTTCTGTTGGTGACACATTCTTATTATATTTAGACGGTTACACAAATCAGTTATATATTCCCTCAACTGTAATTACTTACTTCATCAGCATCACTTACTATTTTGAAACTTTTCTTCCTTCACATTTTTCTATCTTTATACCTCAAGATGTTGATCGAGGAGATTAAAAAGTTCGCAGAATGTGAATTGAAAATTTGTCGAATGTCTCCAGTGTGCCATCGGTCAAAGCCAAGGGTATTCTTTTGCAGACATCGCACTCAGGAATGATCTCTCAGTATTAATTCATGCACCTGAAGGAGCTGAAATACCCGAAAAGGATAAGAAATAGCAGACAGCAGTGCTCCTTCCAATAGAGACCCGTCATACTTGTACTCCCTTCGCACATTAAAAAATTTCGTAAGGGTCAAAGGCAAATCCCGTTTGTGCAATCAATTATGTTCATTAAACATTTATTTTTTCCAATTTAATCACCGTAATTGTGGTTCATCTTAGTTTCCGAGATATGCATCGTTAATCTGGAGACTGAATTGCCTGGAATATGTTTCGAGTGAACACGATGCTTTAACCAAATGATTATAAAGTAACCAAAAAATAAGCAAAGCGAGTCTTCTATTTTAGTTGCAAAACGTTTATGTAATCAATAGATAATACATCATAATAATACAAACAGGAAGAAGTTGAATTTTTAACAAAAGTGCATATATCATACATCATTTTTTGCTCGCACATTTATTTGGCGCTTTTAGCAAATATACATTTCATATTTTCTTTACGATTACGAACAAATGTTTAAATTCTCGTTGCCTCGCGCATAATAGTGCAGTTTCTCATTCTACTTTCCCTTCTGTGTCATCACAGCCTTACTTTGGACTGCAGACTTTCAAGGACAACGGGAAAAAATTTGCTCTACAAAAAAGGAAAAAGAATCCTCTGAAATTCAGAATCGATTTGGATTCCCTAACGAATTTTTAAGAGGTTTCCTTTGACCGTTTTTGGTAATGAAGTTCGATTTCAAGAAGGAAGTGAGCGTTCGCTAATTAACCGATGTATTTTTCGCAGGAATTCAATTAAACTTCTACATTATTCCCATGACAAGTGCATAATATAACACATAAGACACTAGTTCAGAAATGAGAGACATAAGACATTGTTTCGTGTTGGTCGGTGCAATAATATTCTATTCAGCTCGGAAAAATACGACTATGAAATATCGCTTCTAAAACCGAAACATCTTTTCACACTCCCCTTCATTGTGCTTTCCGGCCGTGGAACTTTTTCCTAAGAATTTTCTTAGGATTTTATATACACTTAGATTTGCCTTATAATTCTTGTTATTATCAACCCTTTTTGATTCTCTTTGTAAGAGATGGAAGAAGAGACTTTTTAGTCTCATTCTTGCCTCCATAAACAAAGACCTAAAGAGGCGATGCAAAGACAATTCTTTAGCAGCAAATTTATCTATATAATAAAAAAAAGAAAATACTAAAATACTCGTTATATAAACACTTAAATTTGGAATGAAACATTCTATGATATCTACCCTTAATCCCCTTTATATTTGCAAAAATATGGGCAAATGCTAACTGAAATGTATTTAACTGAATGACTTGTATTATTCAAGTGATAATGCTAGAATGTTATTTCCGATTTCTAGATTTACAATATAGGAAGTTTTCATTTGGCTCATTCTATAAAAAATCCAGAATTAACGGACATAGGTAGTTCACGAGGATATTTCCATCGATTTCGCGTCACATTTAAGTGCCATATCTTAACAAAATGCACTCACAAGTGGCGTAAATTAAATACCGCTCTAATGAAATCTATTTCAGATATTTTCTCATTCAATCTTTCCTCTATTTTCTGTTATTTAATAATTTCGAGCAAACCTTCGAATGAAGCGCATTTGAAATGAGACAGCGGTTTTTGTGTTAAGCACCAAAGCGGTTCAAAATTCCGACCGCTTAAAATTTGAATATAACGAAATATGGTCTGCAATCGATGCCGTTATTCGGTGGACAGAGTCTTCGAAAGTCGTCTTTTTGGCGAATTTCTCTTCGCCACTGTTTTCGGGAGCCGCTCAAAGGGCACCGATGACCATTATAAAATGTGGATCAGCTTTCACCCCATTTACAGCGGCCAAGGGAAAGCCAGGGTCCAATTGAAGAAGGGACCAGGGTTCTAGGGTTCGAGGAAACTGGTGTCGCATGGCCGAGTTTCGCCAAATTTAAATGCTCCCCTTTACGACCACTCAAAGGCCATTGTAAATCTGCCCAATGGCGGCATTTTGCATATCCGTCATAAAAGTGCTCGTACGGAATTTTCTCTTTTTGCAGAATCCTTATTGAGCGGAAAGTGAATCAAAAGAACGGCATTTGACAGCCGAACGGACCTCTCAAAACGCTGCATTTGACCACTTTTATTTTACGAGAGGAAATTATTAAATGCATTTAGCGTGCATCTGAAATGGATTCCTCTTTTTCCTTCTCAACATACATTCGTATGACTGAAAGTGTGATCTCATTTCCTTGGAATTGAGGCAAACAATAAATTTCAGATCTGTTCTTTCGTGATTCTACAAATTAGTTAAGTTATTCCAAAAAGGGTCATTCAAATTTTTCAATTTTATCACCTACAGTTTACATCTTGCTGAAGATGAGTACGGCACAAAGTGTTAATTATAGAGAAATAGCATATCGGGTGTTACAATCGAAGCATGCAAAGTTCTTTCTTTATCTATTTCTGATAAAATGAGATTATTTTGTTACTACGAAGTGTAAATTATAATCGTAAAATTTATTTTTGGACGTCATGAAACTATCTTATGGATTAAGAATAGATTTGTAGTTACTAAAGCAACGAGAATGTCTCATTAAAATGTTACTCACTGGAATGTCATGACACAAACACCAAACGTAAACTCGAGTTTAAATTAAAAATCTGATTCGATAAAGCAAACATTATTAGTACATACATAGATATTAGTACATATATGTATACATGCATGTATATCGATGAATCGAAGTACTGTGAAAATAAAAATGTCTGATTGTAGGGGAAATCTGAAGATGTAGGGGAAAAGTGATTGGAATGTAAAAGTGAAGAATGGATTCTATTGGAGAAGGAAATCGCCGGATGATGGTCGTTATTCAACAACAGACCAAGAGAAGGTTATCACGTGATATTGCAGTGCTTATTCTGAGAATTTCCTTTTATGAGAATAAACGGATTTGAACTTCGTTGAAATATTCTGGAAAAGTAAGAAAGAAATATATCTCAATCATATACTTACTTCATTCTTTAATATATATCAATTATAAATTCACGAATTCTCAAATATTTCAAAGAATTATAATTAAAACTTTCGCCAAACAAATAGTAGCTGAACTTTCGAACTATTCTCCAATATTTGTTTCAGAATGACACGCAATCATACACCATTTACTCGTTATCTTAGTAGTTAGTAATTATTTAGCCATTCTATTTGATTATAATCGATGAGTTAATACTAGATTTAAATTAGGTTGAGCATGGTATTGATTACATCATGTGTTTTTTAATTTATTAATTATGTTAGAAATTCAACGAGATAATGAATTTTTTATTTATTTTATAGTTTTTTGGACTCCAACACTAATATTATTACGCTTTCAGTATAATATATTAAATACATAATTGAGGAGACTGATCAATCAACCTTGAGAAGAACAATTGTTACCTATGAAAGATATTTAAGGTCACTTTGTGGGATTTAAAATTCAAGTTAAGGATCAACTTCGAGTTTAATCCTCAATTCATTTCTGTGTATTGCTTTATATTTGATTAAAGAAGACTGAAACTGCTAAATACATTCAAAATCGACCTTCACAAGCACTTCGCCGCCACAACAAACGCACAATCAACTATGGATTTCGGGAAAAACTAATTCATTCTTAAGCTCAAATGACATCCGATACGCAACGAGATATGCTCACCGAGATGCCATCGAAGGTTCCCACAAAAACCTTTCATCGTTCCTTCGACTCCACACTGAGAGCCTAAATGCATTCGTAAAATAGAATTGTCATTAAGTCTAATTTCTTTAATGCCGAATATATTGCGTATTGGATATGGTCCAAAGCATTCCTATCTTTATTTTATTATTCGAAATTTGAGAGTAAATTAGAGAAAAATAAAGACTCAACCATTCGAAATTCTCGAATTACAATCCAAGTGTCAAATACTCGGAATCGTAATTATTTTAGTCCAAATCTGTTGTCAAAGATTTGTTTACACTGATTCGGAAAGCGAAACTTGTTTCGAGTGGTTCACATCGAATTCGATCTTTAAATGGAACAATGACGACCACAAAGACCTCACCAAAGGTAAGGTTACGAGCTTAGAAAGTAAAAGATTGCGAAAAGTATAATGCAGGTACTCTTAGAGTGACAGGTGGTGTAAATTTCCTCTCGTTTCGCAGACCCTAAGCGTCCTCAGGACTTCCTGCGAAAAAACTCAACAGATGCGAGGGGTTTTTTAAGGGTGTCATCGGTGAAAAAAGGCACTTTCGATTTCAGGGAACACTCAGGTGAGACCCTTTGGGGAAATCACGTTTAAAAAATATGCGCCCACATGGTCCCGACGAACCTAAAAAATAACGTCCTTTAAGGATTCGTCACGTTTTCACTTTTTCCTTTTCATTTCAAAGGTGTTTACGTTCATATTATTTATAACCACCGCAACGTCCTCTTTACAATAAAAGTTTTCTTACGAAAATAAAATAATAAACAAATTCTCTTGTTTTCTAATTCTACGGAGAATCAGTTATGCACCGAAAGCAAAAGTAATAGTTATTATGTATGTATGTATTATTATGTACTCGTAATTAACAGGAACTAGGATGTACCATCATTATATTTTATAATTGGATATTTCAATTTAGATTTAGGGATGTAAATAAATCACTCACAACAAACTAAGTTTATAAAGTATTATGTGATCTGCAAACGGAAATTCAAAATCAATTTTATTTAATGTAACATTCACAATAAATTTTGCACAAATATTCTTCTCTTTTAAAAAGTATGACAAATAATGAATGTATAAATAGCTTTTATTCATTATGTTACCATTTCACCGAGTAACGCTCAATCATATTCACTTTATATGCATGATAAATTTTGGGAAAGAAAAATTTATTTTAAACCTCAACTTACCTTGCAATTTGTTTAACAAATGAGAAGGGATATGTGACGATATTAAAGTTATGCAATCGTGCATAACTTTAATTATTTACATAAAATATTCTTTCCGATGTATTTATAGTGGATTTAAGAGTCTTCAATTATAAAAAAATACTAATACGAGTCAAAAACTTTAAAAACTTATTATTAAAATTACCAATAACATCTTTATGAGAAAATATTTTGAAATTCCTTTAACCCGCAATACGGAACTTTTAAAACATTAGTACAATATATACCAACGAACTATTGGCAGTGTATTAATGAAAATTAATTCATGCTTATCATCAGTAGATCATAATACATAGGGGACGTTAAGTCCCATCCCATCCTTTACTACCTTACGAGATATTAAATCAATAAATATAGAAAAGGTAGCTCAAGGTAAATCTTTGTTTATAATTTTGTTATACATCTGCTACATTCGTATCGGGAAGTGTACAATACAAAAATACACGCACGTGATTACATTTGCATATAATGTAAGTTACTATGAAACACTATTTACTCACTTTACTAAAATATAACTAAACTTCGCTAAAATCATCGAAGATGTTGGTTGAGAAAATATATTTGATTAAATCCACCAAATCTTAGGTTCGGTTGGCTATTGTGAAGAGTTCAAATCAATATCTTCATGGGAATCAGTGGGAAAACCCGAAAAAGCAGATCTTGAGATCTCAGGAAATGATTCGTATAAACGAATTTCAGTTTTCGGATGCCTTTGTATCGATTTATATCGAATAAGGAACGAGCGATTATCTCGAAAAGTCAACAAACGACGAATGCGATGGGGCAGGTGTAGGAGGTCGAAAGGGAATAGCGTGGGAATGAGTTGAGGGGATGTGATCGATGGATCGCCAAAAGCGCCTTAATTTAAAAACAACCCTCAAAACATTGTTCATTTTTCTTTCCCTGACCTACTCCCCGTCTTATCCATTGAGATCTCCAAATAAAACATCTTCGGAAATTCATAAAAATGGGCGGTTTTTTCACTTCTTCCGGTGCAGCAGATGGAGTGGCAATCAAAGTGCACATGTTGTTGGGCGTGGGAGACAACTCAGGTAGGCTACCCTTCGGAAGGTCGGCCTTAAGAGGCTGTTTAAAGATCTGAAGCAGCTGTCCTGTTTTCACAGCTATTTAAACGCACCAATTCCTTGAAGAATTATTCCTTTTTCATTTATTGTCATTTCTGGAATTCACTTCTGTCGCAACACCTTCCTTTGGTGGTGACCAAAAGAGTTGTGGCGGAAACAGAAGTTTCATTTACACGGAGTCCAATTTGAATAACAGGTGTTATTATTTGGAGTTATTCATAGCGATCCATTCAAACTCCGATATAAGTTTTCCATAAATATCTCATGGGTTTTTCTATCGAGAGTTATAATCTTGCGATTTCAAGTTCTTAAACATCGTCGAATGTCAACCACTGCTTCTAATCCTTTCAAAGCCTCAGAATTGCGCTATGTCCATCCTCTAAAATTGAGAGCATTTGATCGCTCTGTATTGTGGTATCAATTTTATTAAGTTATTCATAATTTTCCTCGATAAACGAAATGTTCAAACTGGAGGGAGTTCATTTGGATAAACCATCGAGAGCTCCAACGAAGTCCATCCTCTGCAAAAATCCTTTTTTGTTTTGCTGAGCGCTACTGATGATCGCATTGAAGGCGAATGAATACACTCAAAAGAGGTCACCAATCGTCTGCAGATCAACATTTCATCGTAAAATCAATCGATTTTAAATATTCCAAAGCGGAAATATTAACCGAAAAGCGTTCGAAACTTTTCAGTCTTCACGATTAAAATTCGACTTTTGGAAATAAACGGCCGATCGAGTAACTGCAATGTCATCTGAGCGATTTGCTTATCTTTGAAAAGCACTCGGAAGCAATTGAATTAAAAGACGACATCTTTATTTTTTGAGGTAATTAATAACTATAAAAAATACTACTTTATTTTTAATTCTCGGAAACTGAATGAGTCTGAAATCGGTGAAAATCTAAAGAAACAGATTGACTGACGTAAATATTACGTAAAAATGAAAAAAAACGGAGAATGATTATCATTTAAATCCGAAATTGAGTTTGAAATATTATATTTTCATTTTCCAAATAAAGAACAAAAATCGGAAGGATTTATCGTTTTTCCTTCTGTAAAATGTTTCTTTCTAACTTTTTATTTCTATCTTTATTATTTATTTCTGAGTAAGGTTTACTGAGTAAGGAACAAGGTATAGGGTAACGCTGTGCGCCGTGGATAATTCTAAAGGTAAAATGGACTTGGAAAATGACTGACGGAATCGAAACCGGGTCTACCAATTACCAGTAATTGGGAGACCCGGGTTCGATTCTCGTTCGTTCTTGGGATTTGTTTCCGAGGTTTTCTTTCCGGTGCAATCAATATGTCCCATCGCGTGCTAAATTTTACTTACGATATACTTACTTAGATTTACTTACTTCGTATTTTTACAAAATTTAATCCCCTCCCGCAAATCGTTGGAAGGCTTACAGGGTATTCGTATAGGCCTTTTAATCCCAATCACTTAAAAGCGAGGATTTTTCGTTTTCAAAACTTTTTTGGATATTAGAATCCCTTCTCTCTAATAAGATACATGATATATTAGCCAAGGTTTGACATTCACTCGCATCTTAAGACTGATTATATAAAACTGTCACAACTCGTGACTCGCCGAAAGCGTGGGTGTATGGTGGGAGAAAGTGGTCCATTATGTGCGATAGATCAACTCCCGATTACGGAACCGCCCTCCACATCCGTTTTTCCCGCGCTCTAACAGTACTTCATTTGCCCGTTGTGGCGCTGCGCACACTTTTCGCGCCAGCGGACGCAATGCAGTCACGGCCTTTTTAAGACATCAAAAGAGTTGTCCTGAGTTCAATTTTATCGTACATTTTCAATACGCTCATAAAAATCGAGGCAAATTGCGATGTTTGACGTTCAAATGCACAATCGGTCGAGAGGAAGAAGTGATTGCGATAGATTAAATAAAAAACCGTAACAACTGAAGATCATCGTCGATAGTGGTAAAGTGGTCGCCATTATAGAGTTGAAGGACGTGGGTTCGAGTCCCATTCATGTCACTTTTTTACGCTCCATTTTCGGTGGAGAGGTTCAATCACGATGCACGTGTTCAAAGATGCTCTATGAAATTTGATACTTCGGTACTCAGCTAAAGATTAAGAATGTAGATCTCCCTAGAAATTAATTATTTGAGTACTTCCAGGAAATTAAATTGTTTTTCACTTAGAGATATTATAAATAAGGTGGAAAGTACTAAGTTATTCGTTATTTATCATTCTCCCAAATAACGCTTAAACATATTAACTTTATAGTTGTACAGTATAATCAAAATTTAGCTGTGTTCTCTGTCATATGCTCCATAATGAGATGTAATTTGGTGGATTATATTCATTCTTTTAACTCTCTCATCACTCGATTTTTTTCGTTTTACATATTCTAAAGTAAATTTCGATGTGGATATTAAAATACTTTTGCTCTCAGACGATATTTTTCTAAGAAATGTCCAATGAAAAATAAAATGAAGTCGTTTTATTATATAATATTAATATAAAAATATTACCAAGGCTAACCATGCATCTTTTTTGTGCTTTTTAGTGAACATAGACTCTAAATCCATAGAAACGCCTTCAAATCGCTTAACCGCTAATGAACGGAAGCAGTGACAGTAACGGACGGTTTTTGGGATTTTCAATTCTCTTACATTGAACGTATACTTCGAATGGAAGAAGTTCCATAAACACACTCAGGCAATTCCATTGAGAAAGTCATTCATTCCTCAAAATATCACGAAAGTTGAGGTTCATTTGAGTGGAATATGCAGAGAATCCTTTGTCAAACCTCAGACAAATTTGCCATTAATAAATCTCAATGAAAAGACTTTGGAATGCATTTAATTATCGGAGTTCATTTGTTCGATTTTCTCAATACCTTTGGTTGCCGTTTATGGACAACGAATCAATAAATACATTAATGTAATTAACCACACATTTATATACCTTTACACGGACCAAAGCGTTTGCCTTTTTACTTTTAAAATATATATAATTTTTATCATTCGAATTTTCAGATTCACAAAATTTTCATTACAATTAAAATGAACCATTTAATATTATTTTAAAATTGACTATGTTGCAAATGAAGATAACTTTGATCGGTTTCCTTCTATAGTACGCGATTTGTTAATAACGGATTTTTCACAAACGAAAATAACTCAAAATATAAGTTCGTACTTATCTCTTACGAATTCTTAATTTTCGATGAATAATCTCGAAGATTAAGTAAAAGAATTGATCCTCCGAAAACGATCTTTTTGAAACTAATATCAATCGATATTCATAAAAAGATTACCGATTATTCATATCTATCCGTTTAAAAGTTTTAGCTCATAGAAAACGGAGTCCATTTAATGCTTCAATTGTTCAAATGTGCGTTTTTGGATTCCCTTTTTGATTTCGATCCGAGAATACATTTGCAGAGGAAATGAAAAATCAAAGAAAGTGATATTTATAAATATTTATTTCATATTTAATATAACTTATGCAACTGTAATCATTCTACAAAATGAAGTTTTTATTCAGACGATATCTCTAAAGGGAATCGATGTCTTTGGCCTAAATAGTGAAAGTGGGCACTTTCATCGCAAAGTGAATGTGAAGGAGTATTAATCGAATGTGTTATCGACATGAAGAGGAAAATTTACGTTCAATTTACAATGAGAATTATTTATTTGCGTTAGACAATTAAATAATATTTCGGAAATCGAAATCGAACTTTTTAGCGTTTAAATATATGATTAATATAAAATGTTTACATTTGAGTCTTACATCGGCGAAGTTAGTGTACCAAAGTGCTCTTAACTGAATAGATGGAATGCGGAAGTGTCTTTTACACTATTTATTTACCTCAACTACAGAAAAAAACAATTGCTCAAAATGGACGTGTGCAGGACGTAAAGAATAAAGCCGTTGGACGTAAACACGACGGATATCAAGAGGAGACCGAGGAGGAGACCAAAGGACAGAGGCATCTTGTCGACTTATTGAGTTAATTAAGACGAAACATTGAGTTCGAAGTCAAAACACAAATTATGTTAAAAGATATACATTTCAAAAACTTAAGCGGAAAACAGAGCGTATTTCACGTAATTATAAATTTCGGACAGAAATTGAAAAGGACAACTTTTTAAATGACTTTAAATGAACTTTTTTAAGATCGATAAAAGAGATGAATTCGATTCCATTTGTGACAATTAATCGTTTTGAGCAATTCGAAGATTATTAGCCATTTAATGAAAAGTGGTTTCGTTTGGAAGAAATAGCAAAAGATTTAAAGTAATTCTTCTGAAGTCGTGTTTTTTTCGATGGGAATATTTGCCCTCTGACGAAGGCCAAGGGGAACTCACGTCAATGCACTCACACGGCTCCTGACACTTCATCCATTGATAACCTCTTAATAACGATTCAGAAATTACGCTCATCGATAAATTCGTCATTCGCAATCATTCAAATGTTCCTAAGAATTTTTATTTCTGTGCCTCTACAAATCCGAAACTTTCAATTTAAAAGTTTAATACGTTTACCGATCGCGTTTATCCACACAAATAAAAGCTCGTCACAGATATGGAAGAGTGAACATGAACTTTTCCATCTTCGATAATCACGGACTTCGTTAATACCAATGAATTAATTGCGCTTTGAATATCAATTGATTTCTTACGGACGCCATTTATCGAGACATTGGACATCTTAACGACGAATTCGTCCGAATATATGCCCAAAAATCGATTATTTTTGGCGGAAATTTATAAATAAAAGACATTTATGGGAATAAACAATGAGAGTGGCACTTCATCGTGTTAATTGTGGATGTTTGTAATGAGTCGAATTTTTTGAACAAAGGCCTTCACTTTCGAGATGCACCTGTTCGAGTGCTTCTATTTTTCGGTGAACGGATTGTTTTGTCATCAGCGATCCTAACGGGATCTCCGAGAACTCGTTTATTCTCCGAGTGACTCATTTGGAGAAACCAGTTGAATTTCCTTTGACTTTTATTCTCCGTAAACATTCAGATTTGTGGTCCAAGAACACTCTCAATGGCAAAGAAGCATTTCTATTCCTCAGAAATGAACCGATTATAAACTTCGTGGCTTCTCCGAGACGCCATTTTGGTTACCGCGACCCCTGCTTTCAATTGTTACCGACGAATATAATCACTGAACTGTCAGTTCAATTGACGTCGTATTTCTGTTGGCTCAGAACGTATAATTATTTATCGTTAAATCCTAAGAAAAATGCGATAAACATTTAATATGGTTTTTAGGTATTTTTCATCGAGGTTTTCAATCTAACTCGAGCTTTATTTTTAAATACAAAGAGTGATTATTTTTGTATAACTATTCTTCCCGCATTAAAATATCGCGCTCTAGCCATATTTATACGCTTCCGATTGACCCAATGACAAAAGAGCTGCGAAATGTCTGGAGAATGTGACAACAATCGGAGGCTAAGATCCGTTAGTCGGCGGTGTGAATGACCCGTGGATGGTCCAAGAGCGGGAAAGTAAGATGAGGAGAACGAAAATACACTCATCCAAGTGGAAGATTCTGATGTTTTAAATCTTGCATTCCTTTACCAGTACTTTGTTCATAAATGGCTGCCAAAAAGGGCTCAAGCGATGGACACTCATATGACCTCAATTGTTATCTAAGGAACATCGATTAAAGATCTACGTTCGATGACTGACTCAATCAGAGAGACTTCCGCATTAATTGCATTCTCTTCGATTGTTTTAATCCTTTTAATGGAGAAGCGATGAGATTTCTGAAAATTAAATAAGCGCATGAATGGATACAAGAAATATTAAAAGTGATAATGACGCGTAATTCGAAAATCGCATTATATTCTAAGATGAGGATTGAGCTATACTATAATAACAAGTATATCGTTTATTGATCGATCTTAAATGAATATAATGCAATATTCGTTAATATAATGAACTATTAGTTAATAAGACATGGATAAATACTTTTCGTAGGTTCTTTTTGAACATAAGTAATAAAATAATTTCGAACACAAGAAATAAAATAACCATATGTTGTTAGTATGGAATTGGGCAGTGAAATAGAGATTTACGTAAGCGGTTTGGAGGGCAGCGGAGGCTAACGACCACCGAGGCCAAGGCTTTCCACTAAAACACGGCCACCGAAGCAAAAGAACCCCGAACACAATCTTCTTAATTATGGAATTTAGAATCTATCGAATCCAGAGTCATCTATTTAATACGCTTTTCAGATTTCAATTTACGGATAACAATTATCTATGTTATAATATTTAATTAACCAAATATATATTTGATGTTTTATATTTTAGTTTAGAAAAAAAGTACGTAGAAATATAACTCGAGCCGGTTTATTTATCAAAACTTCAATTGTTTGGAATCTGCATTAAACTAAATGAACCAATAGAGTAATTCCATTTGTTATCGTCGAAAGAAAATCTTCCCGCGAGTATTTAACGGTAATTCCAAAAGAAAGGGAACGATAATTTTTGTTTCTTCTAAGAAAAGAGTCAAGTTCATAAAAAATCATTAATTTGAAACCTGAAACCGAATCACAGGCCTGAGAAAGAGTGTGGAGTTCGATGAACTTGAGACTTCGTAGGTGACTTTTATAACCGGTTCTTTTTCTCTAATTCTTTTTTGATGAAATCCTAAGATGCGTTCGGCTCTATTACATTCAAAAGCACTTCAATTATACCGCAGTCTAGTGTTCACTCAAAAACTATTATTTCCAAGCGTTTTATGTACTTAATTCTATTTTACTATACATCCGTTATTTGGAATATTCTTTTATCGTATTAACTGCTTATTAAATTTCACTAAAAATTTTTTTGGTTGAAAATATGTGAAATCAAAATAATCGCAATTGCTGAAAATAATTTAAAAACTTAAAACAACATGAAAACTTAAAAAAAGCTCAAACTATGTGAAATTATCATATCTATACATATCCAAATTAATTTAGAAATTATGGTACTTCAAGTAAGATTCTTGTAACGTAAACAACCGCCTTCCACGATTGTATGAAAATTGAACAGAATTATTTATCGCATTTCCCTCGAAATATCTAAATGACCTTTGAATGCGATTTGTCTAAGAGGCGAACAACGGCGAGTTAACGGAATATTGCGTACGAATCCCTCGGATACAGTTTTCGGTCCACAGCACTTTCATTCACCGAAATTACAGCTTCAAAAATGAAATATTCAAACTTACGATTTATGTTCGATAAATTCATCGATAATCAAAGACAAATCCTACGAAATGCAGACTTTCGTTGCAATCAAATCTTAAAATACTTTCAGGGATATTATAATAGCTGTGAAAAAATTACCTTCGGATATTTAAAAGTGTTTCTTTCGCATTTCGGTGAGAACCACTTCCAGCGAATCTCTGTCAATTACTCGCATCCAATTCTGAGAAAAGATCAGAAGCATTCGAATATCTCAGCCGTTTGGGGAAATTGTGTGAGCTAATCTGAGGCGGTTTAATTAACAGATCGCATTATCGAGGAGTCAAAGTAATCTAATGCTCCGCAATAATTGAATAGACGCAAATGAAAAGACGTTCGAATGGAAGGTGATGTCATCATGGAAGTTCTTCGGATCGGAATAAGCAAAATAATGATCGATCTTCCATAGCAGATATTTTTCAAGATTGCAATTTCTTCTGCTCTAATATATGAGTACGAAAGAGTAGAAATACCGACTATTTAGGGAAATTGAATATAATTATTTGTTATTTCTAATCCTTTAACAAATAAAGAGCTCTTGAGCTGTTGTATTTTGTTACAGTTTGGGTAACAATATTATTTCTGAGGAGTAAACTCTTCTCAAAATAAGACTGTCTCCTTTTGTACTATCGAATCGTGAAAATGAATTCAGTTATATCTTCGACTTCGATAAAAGTTATGCTAAGCATTGAAGAGTTACGCATAATACAGTTATGGGATTCGAGCGATTCATAGTGAAATTCCTTTGACACAGCGAAAGGTTTTTTCCAACTCATTGATGCCGATGACAAAGTTTGAGTCTAAAATACTGTCCCACAAATCGTGAACTTCCGCACGCATTCCATTGCCTTCGTTCGCCACACAATCTTCAGACCGCGTTAATGTAGATAAACCTCACGTAAAGAGTGCTTTGGATTTTAAGATCCACGCAATGTAAAATGAAATCAAAGAACCATCGAGCTATTTATGAAGAACGTATAATTTCAAGTTTTAAAATTAAGTAATAGAAGCTATTATCGAAACTTATGAATCATTTTCTTGGATGAACACATAACTTACAATCGCAATCGCTTGGAAGTCGCCTAAGAAAACCGTAAGACACACTCACCCACATTATGTGCGTACTTTTTCAAATACTTTAATTTCTCATCCATCCAAAACCTTAAATGTAAGAACCATTCTGAATAAGAGCGTTTAAATAATCATTTCATAAAGTGTCGGACACCGAAATCCTTCCGTTGAATTGTTGATGATCAGAGGAATATCGTTATTTCTTAAAACGGATTCCGTGGAATCAAAACGGGCAACTCTCGCAAATGTTCTCGGATGCAAAATGTTGGAGTATTAAGTTCGAGGTTGATCGCGTGGTGACGCAATGGCCTTCGTAATGAGGAAGTGCGACCCCATTTGATCGCCATGATTCAACTCCTTCCGACGAAGGACTGGTGAGTGTCGGCCTTCGCCACATTTTGCCACAATCGACGTTCAAACGATTTTGCCATTTGCGATCGAGCGAATTATCATAACGATCGAATTTTACTTTCGGTCAAAGCTCTAAATATCGAATTTAGAAGTCGATGGGAAATTAAACTATAGTTTTTCTCCGATTTATTCCTCTCATTTCTAAGATTTGAACAAAAAAAGAGTACGCTATATGCAAAGTGTAGTTAACAATGCATATTAAACTACGTTCAAAAACACATTCTGTACATTGATTTGCCATCGATAAATGCATTCATCCGCCAAATATTCGAATGTCATTTTCGCGCCTTTAAAGGTTAACAATTGGGTATCAGCAATCTGCTTTTTATAATTGTGCAATCTATTCTTGTGATCTAATTTTTGAAAAATCCACTTTGGTTCGTCGTATGGACAGGCGTTGATGTCTCCGAGGCGATGACGAAGACATTTCGGTGGAAGAAATGAAGAGGGAAATGAGTGGGCAAATGATGACACACCTCCCGTTAGCGGTACATAGCGCTTTTTTTTCCCTTCCGCCCACACCCCCCCCACCGACCCTCACCTTCACTGACAACGGGTTCCCCTCGAAAGGGAGTACGAAAACACTGTTAAATAGCGGATACAGTAGAAAAGGAGACCATTTGCCCAATTCACTCTCCCTATCCGCGTACCAATCGACTCCACCACATATGAACGAATGAATATATTTTTGTACGACGCCATTGACATATTCCTGCGTCAATTAGATTCCTAATTAAATACGTATCCTACGGTTTTTGTTGTCTCATACACAATCAGGAAATTGTTTTCGGAGGCATTGATAAATCTCGGAAGATCATATGATTGTTCTAGCTTTTGCAGTTATCCAATTTTTACTATTCAATTGCGTCGAATTTGTCGAATCTTAAGTAAATAACTTAAGGGTTAACTACGTTTAACTAACTACGTTTAAGTGAAATGTATTTGATGTTCAGATTTAGAGATCTTTACTAATATCAGACTTTTGTTATACGAAATTGTTGTAATTATTTCATCATAAACTGGTGCTACTTGAGCCGAATTCTTCATTTCAGTTCTCTTTTGCGTATATTTTATGTTATATTATAATGTGTGTATTTCTTTATATTGTTTTCAGGCGATAAGTTATCAGGTAAAAAATAAAATCAGATGAATGAACCTCTACGAAGTGCTGTTCGGTTTACAAGTTTCGGTCATAATGAAATAACGATGATTAGCAGTCGTCGTGATAAATAAGTCGTACTAATGATTCAACTCTCATTTAAACGCGTTTAATTCGACCACATTGTTTGCGATGATGAGCGGTGTTCTTCCGTGTTCGTGTGCAGACACCGGATGAGCGACCTTCATTCCACTCGTCTTCATTTTGTGATCGAGACGCTGCTGCGTTTGAGACCGAATTTAGATGATACATTTAGAGCTTGAACTTTTGTAGATATTCAATTGCAATTCAATTCTAAACCTTAATTGATTTTTAGGAATTAGCTGTTCATCGAAATGACCTGTTACATGGCCAATTAATCCACGAAAAGTACGAATAAATATCGGTGATCATTTCAAAGAGTAGTCAATTAAACTTTCATCTGTTAGAATACAATCAAAAAAGAAACAAATGAACATCTTTCGTGATTTTCTGAATGAATTCGACGATGATTTGGATCTTAACAAACGAATCTCATACGTAACGTCAATAAGGTTCCAAAGGATGATTTCCGGAGATTGCAGAAAAAAGCCAATGAATTCCGATGTTTAGGGTAAAGCTGACGATTTTAATCGCTTTCAATGTTAATGCGTATCATCGGTTAAGAAAACAACTGAACATTCTACGCCGTTGGATTTTAGGCTGGACTCCAAGCATTAATTGCTATTCGAAAATATTCAATTTCATTATAAACACAAACTAAAGGAATCGCTACTTTTAACAATATCTTCGTTGAGAATCGAAAATTGAAAAAAATCCGAATTAAATTTTTTTATTATCGATGAAATATACGAAAAATTTAACTTTTTGATATATATTTATTTTAAAAATATTGTCAATCTTAGCATTTAAAAGACTCCTCAATTGTTAGAAACAAAAGAACTTTTTCTTGTTGACCAGAGCGTCCATCTTGTGGGGCCAATTAACGACTGGCTGAGAACACGCTAATTGGCAACTCCTAGGCCTGGAAATTCCCTCAGGAAAATAAATATAATTCACTTGTGTGCGAACTGATTCGAGGAAGGCAAAGAACGACCAACATTTCTCTCTTAAGCATTAGAAGCTCAATTTAAAAAGACTTTTTTGGATCTCATCACTTTATTGCTAACGATATTGGCATTTCGAGGAGCGTATGTTTATATACTGACTTATAATTCTCTTTCTATGCCATATATACAACTTTAAATTGTATGATAAACTTTTCCCAAATGAAATATTAAAGTTGTTACAATTTAAAAGAAATTTCCAAAACTGAAATAACGAAGTCCTTATTTCGGGGATCTTCTTGTTCCATATGAACACTTCAATGAACGGATTTCAAGATAAGGTTTGAAAATGTATCGTTTGTCTCCACCTCAAGTATATCAAACGAAAGAAAAAGTGAATACTTCATAGTTTCTGCTGATCACCGGAATATTAATTTTCATTGCAATTTAAATTTCGATCGAAGAATTCGCTAACAGATAAAAATTTAATTTCTGATGTAATTGGAGAGTCATATATTATCAGCATTATATAATGTACATATTAATATTAAAAGAATATTTCAATAATATCTTTCGATGATTTTTACTCATTTTTGGTTTTTTATCGTCTTCATCAACTCCGTTTATTGGGCGGAGAAATGCAAATGGAGGCAATTATGAAAGGCGGTGAAGCGGAGTCTGGACGAGTTTATGCGAACAGAATAATAATCTCATTTCCTTTGCTGAGATAAGCTGTCCGCGGAGGAACGAGCGAACAATAGCAAATTTCTACTAAAGTTTTCCTCTTGCCTCTTTCTTCGAAACTGGAAGAACTCACATAAAATGGAATATTCAATTGGCGAATATCATTTATTTCGCTCTGTTCAGACAACATTTATCATTCATTCGCTTATAAAACTTGTTCCCTAGTGAAACTTAATAAGGAAGAGGAATAGATTTGAACTTGTTCACACAAATTAACGGATAACTCACCAAAAGATTCGCTTAAGTCCAAAAGTACGATATATTCTCAATAAGTTACAGTCGCATTCACAAGAAAGTCAAAAGCAATGAAATGGACGGAATAAGAAATGAAATGATTCGGGAAATCGTCTTTTGCAATATTCATTCACAGTGATTCCCGAGGATTAGAAAAAAAAGGTGCAGTGGTACTCAGTAGAGGAAATAAAAGGTTTATGAAGAATTATAGACGTATCACAGACGTATTTAAAAAGTGTTTTGTGGTAATAATTTAAGGGAATAATTGCGGATACTAAAAGACTTTGTTAAGGATGAAGACAGCAAGGTTTAGAGTTTTTCGTGTTGATCTCAGACGTTAAGTTTGTAAGTGCGTTCAGCTCATGAGGAAGGATCAATTCCATTGTAATGGGGTTCAATGTCGGGGATGATGACTAATTATGAGCGAAATTAACATTTTGGGGTATTATTTCAGGTATTAGGTACTGAGCTTTATCACCTGATGTAAGAACTACTTACAAAACCGGTCGTGCAAATAAAAATCGTAAGATGTTATTTTGTCTTCTTGGTTATCTATTTCCCTATAAATTACCGTGCAAATATCCTAAATTTTCTATCATAACCGTATCCTATTCTTCGTATCCTTACCGAGGTCGTTGATCTTCACCGACAAGGGTTCCATTATTACAATCTCGACAATTTCGGTAAAACACCGCAATGAAAACAAAACATTTACGAAAAAGGAAAAATTAAGGAACTTCCTCGATAATCCAATGAATTACATCGATGTGTTTGGGAGCGTTTTGTTAAAATCAAAATAGCTGATGGATCAACAGGGTGAGTTTGGATTTGCGAACACTTTAAGTTGAAAGATTCTCCCTTAGATCGTAAATATGGAAGTGAACATCGACAGAAATGAAAAATGCTGTTTTTTTAGATGAATCAAAGACACGGCATTGTGTAGAACGGCAAAAACAATTCTTCTTGATGGTCATACGATTCCCGCCTTAGCGTCTATTTGTTTATAAGAAAACGAATCCAATTACAGTGAATAACAAAAGGAAGAGACAAAAGTTTACAATGCAAGTGAAAATCTTGAATTAATCTTCATCATTATTAGTTTTGAATACAGAAAATAAGCGATGATTGTGAACCCCAAATATTTTCCAGGGGATGTGTTGCTTTGGTATCCAATTAGGCGAAAATAGACTCGAGAATGACAAACCACTCTCTCTCAACCGGTTCGTTTGACTTTGAAAAGTTCGCAAAAGTAGATCAAGAGCTATCAACAGCAGCGAAGATTGGGTTGCGTGCGAAGGTTATTGCAGACGCTTCCGGGATTTGATTCCCTCCGAAGATCCAACGCAACAATCTGTTCTCACGAAGTACGTTCGAATTACTTGGAATTTAGCAAATTTCTTTGCTCTGAAATATTTCTCGATCCAATATTTTATCATGAGTGTTTTTTTAGTATAAAAACGAATCGATTCGACATAAATTGTACATTTTCACGTTAATTAATATTCATGTTGGTTAATTTTCCGGAAAAATTTAATTACAAAATAAGATCGTACCTCTAAGAGGTGTAACCGAAAGAAATGATATTCAGTAAACGAAGCTTTGTAATTTTCCATCCGTTTTATCCCTCGAAAAGTCGGCGTTCGAATCCCAATCTTCACCTCTGACCTTCGAATTTCACTATTATTGACCATTTCTCGATCCAATCAAAGTTAAGCTCGTAATAGTAAAGGAAACATTATTTTTGCATCCAAAGAGAAATTCTGAAAAAATGAAAAAATGTCTGATACATGTGAACTGATTGTTATTAAATTAAAACATTCATCATTAGGTGGTCAATAGCCATCACCTCCGACTCAACGTCAACTTAAGTTTCTTATGATTCGGGAGAAATCCATCAGAATGTTGAGGTTATTTTAATAGAGATATCGTTCGACTGGAAGAAGTCACAACCGACAATTCCTCAAAGATTCTTCCACAAAACGTTTTGCGAAGTCACAATTCCTCAAAGATTCTTCCGTTTTGCGAACATCCCAATTCCCTTTCCGAAAAAAGGAGATGCTTTAGCATTACCTGAGTTTGGATTGAGTGGAATTTTGCGTAAGGCGAATGATGCCCATGATGAATGATGATGCGCGCCTTCGACACAAGGACGACTAATGATAATAAAATGCTCTTCAGAAGATTAAATACAAATTCTAATAAACGCAATCCATTTATTTTCGAAATAGGGGTCTAAAATGTTGAATTAGGAAATTTATGTTCTCCATAATAATAAAATGTATTCGATAGAACATGTTACGCAATCTCAAGATCCTTATTGATTTGATCAAGAGGATAATTTCTTTAAAGAAGTCACCTATCCCACCTTGAGTGAAATGTGCCGCTTAACTACCACGGTAATCAACGTCAGCCGATTTCCAAGCAACAGTTGAACTCAAATGATTACATTCATCTCTTTCTATGGAAAAAAAAGATCATAAATACAGTATTATACACATACTTTTAAAATTATTCTTATTATTATGTATGATTAACCTTTTTAAGCAGTGTATCGCCTTTTAGATTACATCGAATTCTTTTTTTTGGATTAATACTGAATAATTTACAACTGCATTATTAATCAACCAAATTTGGTTGATTGATAATTACGTTACGTTACGACATTTACTTTACAAGTCTCACATTTGCTTCCGTCCTCGTTAATAAGAATTTAAATTAAAAGGATTTCAGTCTTTACTATGCTTGCGTAATTGAGTTACAATATTTTATTTTTAAACTGCAGTTTAAGTTTGAGCTCTTATTGATATTATACTTTACAAATTTTGAAGAAAATGAATTAGGATGTATTTAAAGGTCGAAGGATCGAAAAAACTTAACATTTGGCTGAAAAACACTGAAATAAAGCCATTTTTATTTAAAATGAGACTAAGAAACCGCTAAAATTGCCGAAAGTTGCTTTAGTAGATGGAATTAATTGGATTAAGTATATAGTTATAATATAGTTTTTTCTTCGGTTAATTTCCGAAACTCTCCGATTTGATAACATCTTACGTTATCTGATATCGCGTCTCTACTATTCATCGAACTTTCCACAAAGTGACGATCATTATATCCTAGTTGATTATTTTGATCCATAAGACACGGATTAATGAGAGCTCTCGAAGAGGAATTCCTCAACAAAGAGAATCATTACATCACTTATTCGAGGGCATTCATTTGGCAACCACATCACGCACTTCACAGCTATGCCTCGACTTCGTTGGCCCGCATCTTCACTTCCTACTTCGCATTCCGCGTCTTTCCCACGCCATTCGATCACTGAGCAGCAAATGCTAATTATATTACAACGCACATTATTTATATAAAGGCTCTTCGATAACATACCTTCTTTCAATATACGTCTGCGAATTTAAACTTTAAGATAAATATTTATTCTCTACTTACGAAAAGAGGCGATTTAATCGACTTACACAGTTGAATATTTTTAAATATGTATTCATGACACATCTCACAACGAAATATAAAGCTATTCTCTCACAAATTATTAATAACATAAGCAGACAATTGTAGGATTAAACAGGACATTATTCGATTGAGTAAAATCTATCGAAACAAAGAGAAAAACTGCTTCCGCTAAAGGAAGTCAACTTCTTCGTTCTTTTTAATATCGAATTCCTTTTCGATCATTTAGCCATTTTAAGTTGGAAATTATAAAATGTTAATTAATTAAAAAATCAGAATCTTAGAAAGACCTTTATCTCGTAAGAAAAAAATTAAATATTCAGATTCAATCTCATTAATTCGGTTTTCTTTTGAGATAAAATACATAATTTACTATAAAATGAACGAATAAAAATCGAATTCGTGTCATTTTTAAACTCAAGTTTAATTCATTTAGAAATTTCTCGTTCGTAATAATGACATACGAAGTCGAAAAGATAATATATTCCAAAAATGCAATTCAAGTCATTTAATTTGCCCAATTAGATATGGAGTTCAGCGAAAGATGGTCCCTTCGCAGTGTTTTTTCAAAGAAGATAGAATCTTAGATTGAATCGGGAGTTGTATAATTGTGCGAAAATTTTCTTAGATAATTCTTTGGGATTTTCATAAGAAGTGATTGTGAAACGAATGTATATAAATATATATTCATTTCGTCCACGGTGTCCTCATACACATGGCTAATGCATTTAATATTATTTTCAGTTCTATTTTCCATTGATAAAATTCAAAAGTGATAATAATAAAAAATTTCAAATGAAAGGTAATAAAGGGATACATTAAGATAAGATGTGATAAGATATATCACATATTTGTGAGAATGTAAAGATAATTAATTAAAATACAAAGGGAAATTTTCTTTTTTACAAAAAAAGCAATCGTTCTCTATTCCCTAATGTGCTTACTTAAGTCTATTTCCCATATATGGTGCGTGATTTAATAACGAAAAAGTGTTTCTGAAATTCAAGTACAGAAAAGAATTTAGACGACAGATCCTACTACTTAGTAGTATACTTACAGATACTTATGAGTAAATTCAATTTAAAAGGTATCCACAGAATTCGTAGGATTTTGGACTACCACTCATCTTTCGGTTATCAGCAGATACGATCCAATTGACGAAACGTGAAAATAAATTGCGAATAATTAAAATACACATTTTAAAGTTTAGGATTCGTGGATGAAATGTGAAGATGGCGGGAAACAGGAAGTGGAGTCATTTTGGAAAAGTTTATGATCAACGGACGACGCAATCGGAGGCATTTCAACGGCGATTTGTATAAACGATTCCTTACGACGATTTAAAGAAAGTTTATATTATATCCCATTTATCAATTAACGTGTATTATATTTTATATCCCATTTATTCATAACCACATCACTTCTCAATTGTGGTTTTGGAGGAATTTTATTTCGGAACGAGACTCATTTTATTACGTGTTTTTTAATGATCGATAATTTATTAATTGGAATTGTTCCCGATCACTGATACTCGTCTAAATCAATCCAAGTTAGGGTTTTCACCGAAAGAATGTTCTTCGAATAATGATGTTTAGATCGAGAATATGATTATTTAATATTTTCAAACATTTTAGAAATTCCCTGCACACAAATGCATCCTCTAGGAAACGCAATTCGATTGACTACTGAATTCCCTTTCTTGTGTTCATCTGTACCGATTTGTATTATCTAAAAGAGATGCCAACGATTCTAAAGCAAACAAAAGACGTATTTCAACTGTATTTGCTCGTGAATCTAGTTTATCGCAAGACATCTTAGAGATCTGATGATGAGTATCAAGTAAACATTTAGAATGTGATCATTTAGTATCTCACAACCGTTGTCAGGGAGAGCGGCAATGCACTTGAGCGGCCACGTCGAAGGAGTCATCGGGACAAAGGAAGTCGTTGACCCCGCCAAGTGTTGAGGCGCAAAAACGGGAAGGAAATTGCTACTGAAGACATCCGCCATTTCGCCAAACTTTAATGTTCCGATAGAAAAAAATGATTAAGCGAATAGAGAATGCGGCGGAAGAAAAACGCAATTTATGTTGGAAATCGATAAACCCGATATCCCAATCACAAGATGTTGAATCGGCAATTCTCGTCATAGACAATCCGGATTCGAAAAATGCGAGAAAAGCGATCACTGAATTCGATGGAATTGAAAGATCAACTGAGCCACGTTGGCTCGATCGCTCATCTTCACTCAAAAGATTAACAAATTGGACATTTTTATAATTTAACGATTTTAAATTTCTTGTTCATTATTTTCTTTATAATGATAATCATATTTGGAGATTCCGTGGAAAAAATCTTACAAGATCGAATCATAGTAAATTAAATCATGTGATGCGAATTGTTTTTACGAGAACATCGATAGGTTATACGTGGCATGATCCGAAGCTATCCAAAACATTTAGCGAATAGAACTGAATTTACCACTTTCAGCATCAAACCTTTTCTCAAGACACTCGTTTTAATAAAACTCGTACATTTTAATCCACAAGCAACTCATATTCAATTATCGTTCACAATAAGAATATTCCACGGTCTTCGATGTGCACCTTCGAGGGACCTTCACCTCCCCATTATCACCTAAGAGACCTACTTTGGATAGTGCAAAAGCCAAGTAAACATCGGCGTGTTTTCATTGGCGGAGGTCCCGTTAGAGATGCGGACACGACTCCACTGCGTGCGATCAAATGCGTATTAAATCCTATGGATGGCCATCATTTCCATTACGCACACTTATCTCCATTTTTATTGTATTTTTCGTTGAAGGGTAATTCGATAGATACTGATTTATGTTCACCAAGAAGCTCTGGAAATTCCGATTATTACGGACAAAATGCAAATGAAAATGTCATGATATTAAATTAAATTAAAAATAATGAAACGGATTATCTCTTTAATTTAATCCTAAAAATGGCACACAGATAGTTTGCCTTATATCTGTGAATGATAGAGAGTAGAATATCAAACAAATGATATTCTTTATATAATACAATGTTTAATGCATTCACTCGAAGATGGGAAAGTTTTGATGGAAACAAAATTAGGAAGTCAACCGAACCCTTGAATCTATTAACGGCCAAGTTCTTAATGCAGTCAATTGAAATTCTTCATCCAGGGAAAATTTCTCGAATGATTGTTCGAAAAATACGATTACATGATTGTCATTGGTGAAAGCATAGTACTTTTGTTTTGCAGCGCTAATAGTCAATCGCATGTGTCCGAAGGCATCAAAACACTCTTTCCCCTGAGGAGTTTAAGATTCGCTGATATCCATTGAACTACTTTTTGTTGTAACGGAATGTAAATAAAAGTGAAAAATGAGGGCAGTGAAAACTGTTTTGAGGCAGAGAATGAAATGTACGGCATTTTGGGATATGCGCAGATCATCAACGTATTTGCCACTTTTATCGCGGAAATGACACTATTACCCTGCACTTACAGCTCCGTTGAAATATACTTACAAATAATGGCTGAAAATATTTTCAGAAATCAACTGAGGGAAGAGAGATAAATAATTTGCTCTAGGAAAAAATAAACTGAACAATTGGTTCGCAATCGTGTTCATAGGAACCGTGCCATATTTGCATGAAAACAAACGGACTTTGTTTATTCTTCGAAGAGATCAAAAACATTAAAGTACAAGTAATCGAATAGGTATTATCTTATATATTTTGTGCTGTATTTTTATTCATATAACTTTATCGTTATTTAAATGAGAATGAAATAGAACTGATTATGAGAGTTATTTTCCGTTTAAAGATCTAAATAAACTGTTTACGGATCTAAGCTCAGGAATTGAAACTGAAATATCTATTTTACCATACCAGCATTGATTGATCGTGAAGATGTATTGAGCGGAAGTTTTGCTTCATTTATTTCGAAAAGCATAGAAACAAATTTTAGAGTGCTATCGTGCTTATTACGAACAATTATCGTGCATAAGAATAGAAGCAATGCAATCGATGAGTTCTTTACTACTAAATATTTAAAGCGATTTCCTTTTTTCTTGCATTCCTTTTGTACAATTGAAATTTCCTTTCGTCAAAAGTGGAAAAGATTTATATCGGAATTGCGAAGAACTCAACGGAACGGAGATGCACGCGAATGTGGAGGTCAAAAATGCTCACAGGAAGTTCAGTGGAGCATCAGAAAAGGTTTCAATCTATGATTCCATTAAGGAAATGATGGACGAAGGCACTCTTTTTAGTCGTAACAGTTCCTCGTGAGGTTGTTCATCGATGTTTCCTCCACTTCCCCTCAACCACCCGAATTACATCTGAGAGCGCTCTGCGTAATCCACTTGAAACACAAGTTCAATATTGTGGAGGTGATAATCTGTACAACGGGACGAACGCATGTTATAATTCCGGCAGTAAAAACCATTTCCTTCGAAATAAGCATAAATATCTTCAAAATATGCTCTACAGAGATGCAATGGTTACATTTCGGAATAAAAAGCATTTTAATCGATATTTTTCTCTTCTATCACAGCTTTGGATCGTTCCAGTGACTGAAATAAGAATCTCAGTTTTTGTCTCTTTCTTCTCATACCTCCACCATCATTTTGGTGTTTATTCTCCAAATATTATAATTTTCTTGTCACATTAAACTTCCGCGAGCTAAAATATGTATTTATGGAGCTGTAAATGATTAAGCCAAACCAAAAACATACTTTTTCTTTGTTTGATAAATAGCGCATTCCATCAAAAGAGCAAAGTGAACAAACTTCATCTAAGAATAGTTGAAGAGTAACTTAACTTGTATTTGATCCACACTAATTGAATTTGGTTGTCCTCGGATGTGGAAAAGAAAACAATAGCTCAAAAAAGGAAGAAGCTACTTCCTGTACAGAAAAGACGCGGTTCTTTGAGAAGTGGAAAAAAGAGAAATAACTGAAGCGAAGCTGTTTTTCGTTTTATGTGTTGTTGAAATTTGCGAAAAATTGAAACGCGGAAATATAAGCGTCGATCAATCTGTTCATGATCACGTGACACTCACCGACTCCATCTTGAACGTCAACTGAAGGCCATCTTCCGGAGAATTCGATCGTAAACCAAGGCGCTGGGAACGTTGTGTTCTTAACAAATCACAAAAGGCTAAATAACTATGGACTTATAACTTTCACAAACCAAAGGCTAAAAAACTAGAGATAGTTTTCCTACATTCACATGTTATTGTATACTTATATTCAAGCACAAGCATATTTATTTAACTATTAATTATATGGATCGCTTACAGCACTTATAAACACGTTATCGTGATGTATAGTGCTCCAGTATTTGTAGAGATTCGTATATTACAGGATATAAATGTTTTTGAGGGGCACAATCCGTTTGACACAACGTAGCCTCTGAAATCCTCTTTTTCCTGAAAAAGGTGCATTTACATCAGAACACTAATACAGAATACTAATCAACCACGAACTTATCAATCACGAATTCTCAGTAAAAACATAGAATCGATGGATTGCAAATGGCCTAATCCAAATGGTTGTTTTACAACCATCGCAATTACGTAGTAAAGTAATTACTCAGCACCGCTTGGGTCAATGACCTCATATGCGTGAAAACGGACACAAGGTCCACAAAAAAGGGCTCATATATTGAGTACCCTTTGGACCCTTGGGCCCCCAACAACACCTCCTCCACAAAAATGCGGCAGATTTCCAAGAAGAGTGGTCCAAGAATGATAGCTGAGGTTCTTTTTAATCCTTAGCTTTGAAAAATAAAAATTCTTGTAAATAAGAATAGCCATCTTTCCTCTTTAAATATGGAGAATCTTTTTATTACGATTTTAACAAAAAGAATGTCTCAATTAAGTGATATTATTGAATCGTATTTTTTTCATATTTTCAGTCTTTTGTTTCAATAGTTCCCAAATTTTCGATCAAAAAATACAAAAGAATTGATTTAAGGGAATTCTGAGAAAAGGAGCATTCGTCTGAAATTGAATTTTTATAATCCCCCAACGTACTATACTATACTGATAATTAGATTATCGATACCCGTAAACGTATGAAATAGAACGGCTATTATTTAAATAATTGATACATTGCATTTATTACTAAAGTTAACAGCAATTCAATAGAACTGATTCAATTCTCCAAATAAAAAAGCACTGTAACCGCACTGTCGAAGATACAAGAAGGAGATTCGTGAACAATAATTGAACATGAAAATGGTATTTATACATATTTTTAGCTCAATTTGAATCGTTATATTTAAATAATCTCTCCCATTATAAAAAACCACCCACGTCGAGTTAATAACTGCAAAATATTTACAACATTCAATTGGACCAAATTGAAACAATTTTTCAACCCGAATGTCACTCAAAATTCGAGAGAAGATAGATTCGACTTCAGCCGAAGCGTGGCATTTTGTGACGTAACGAGGAAGTGGCCTTTTCGTGGAGAATTCCATTCGTACGACGGAGACAGCTGTGAGAGGGATGCTCCACTAACAGCGAAAAAGCATAGTCGTCATTATTAACATGAGCAATGCGAGATCCATCGAATAGGTGTTAATAAATAATGCTCTTCAGAATATCTCAGAAATACAAAATAATGAAACAGACTCCATGGATATATTTAAGCGACAAAAAACTGAATCTGTCTTTTTTTGTTGAAATTGATATCTCGAAAAATCAGCTTTCAAACAATAATTTCATCTCTTTGGAAGAACTTCATCAACTAAATCGGCATTTATATATTAGCTCTCGTGCGATCGACAGCCAAAGTAAACTGTTTAACATTGTGGAGATTTCAACGCTCGGTTCGGCAACTGCCGCATCGCCCATCGAATGGGATATTATGAGGAATTTGTCGCAATCAGGTGTATCAACCCAATTACTAGTGATTTAATATATTAAAGAAGCACATCCATACACTGAGAAGAAATATTGGTCTTCAGCCAGAGCATTAACCATTCCTGCTATTACATTTATGTAAAATGCGAATCCTTTTGAATAACACTGTCGTTCCGGAAAACCCAAAATGCCTTCAACTGCGAGTGAATGAGACATCTGAAAGACCGACTTAGGCGCTTTGAACATCCGCCCAACATTGTTGACCTTTTGGTGGGCCCGAGAAAGGGTTGTAAAACGGAAGAATCTGTGAGGGAACCTCTTCAAGGGTTGGGTGACAATAACAGCTGAAATGTCTTTCTCTTGTAATTCCCTTGCTCACTCTTCTTTGCTGAATCTTGCCGACAGAACGAGAGAGTTTTTACATATATTGGATTTTTATATTCATATTTGTCGTCTTTTATGAGCGAATGAGTGATGCGAAACCGTCCGATTGCAGTTTCTAGTGACAGCGAATGTTGTAAATACATTCGAAAATCGGGTTTTTGATGTCCATTAGAACGAGAAAGACACTGAACTGTGAACTTACTGAAAGATACGTTTGCTGTATCCATTAAAAAGGTTTGGATTTTTAGAGAGCGAATTCTAAATGCTGAAAGCGTATTTCACATGAGCGTTGCATGTAATTAAGATTTAGGTTCGGGAGTAAAAATAGAATATATATTTTAGTAACTCTATGAAAGAACACCCGATAGGTTAACTGTTAATTCATTTAAAGCGAGATCCTCAAAAGGCATCTATATTATTGGATTTGGAAAGTTATCACTCTCTGTGCGTTTATTAATTGTTCAATTTGGAAACTCACCATTTCGAATCACTTGACTGCCTTCGAAACGTCCGATGGAAGATTCCTGGAAAAGGGTCATAAACCGTTTGTCAATGAACCATTCTAAATATTATATCAATGTCTATATTATCATTAAATCTAGATTCATAGATGTAAAATCGATTATCCACGATATTATATATGTACGATTATACACGATTGTATTAATAATCGAGAAATAAGAATTCTTGATTATACACACGGCTTCTTAAAAAAACTACATTTTAATGCTAACTAAACGATGAAATTCGACCGCTTTAAAATTGAAGTAGATTGCTTCGTAGGATCGACTGATTCATTATCTTTTTGATTCGATATCTCAAGATCAGATTCAATGAAAATCGAATGTTTATGTTAAAAACATATCTCGGAAAGCCAATAGAACTGTCGTTATCAGAAACCTCTGGAATTTCCGTAAAGAAAGGCGCATTTAACTCTAGTTAAGGCCTGATTGCGGTGTTTGGGATATCGAAAAGGACAAATTAGAAAACGAGCAGCTTTTGGGGGGATATGGGCTTTGAACTCTGAAGAGCCTTCGCTGAAAGAATTAAAAGAAGCGCATTATTTTGGTAAAAAGGACCACAAACGCAATTTCGCTCCTCTCTACATCTATAAATACTCATTTCACGTCCATTGAATAGTGAAATGGAACGATTTATCGGAAGAAGTTTTGGAGCCCCCATTTCATTTATTATTAGAATTTAAAACCTTTTCCGATTAAAAATGATCAACCCAAAATATTAACTGACCTTGTGCAATAACACTGTCTAATGTGCTTGAACTCTGTTCAAGATTCAAGGTCCCTTTGCCATTATTTGAGACAGTAGAAATTTAAAATATAGCCTCTTCACTTTTATTGTAATGAGAGGTTCGCTCGAGATTTTGGGAAGTTTCCCTGTTGACTGGGGCGGGACAGCTATTTCACGCGTAACAACTACCACCCAAACAGGTGTAGTCGAGACAGAAATAAATAAAATGGAATTGTCTGAATAATTCGGTCAATCTCATTCGCTTTAAAAATATCCCTTCGAAATATCCAAGAAATTGACGCAAATGAAAGAGCGAAAAGGTAACTAGCATTCTGAAACACACACTATTTGCTAAGCTCACGATTTCATTCTGTGTTTTGAAAAATGCAAACTTCTTTCGGAAATATTTTCCATGTTTAAGCATCTTACGCAACTTTCTATCGTTAGCTGTAATTGTTTGGTACTTCTGTCCTTCAGAAAAAGTTTCTCACATATAAACACTCCATATTTCTCTCGAAGTATCAGCGATTATGAAGAGCAGAATTTACATTACATTTTTACCTAAATGTGCTTAGGCTAACAAAAAGGTAACTAACATTCTGAAACTGGTTTGTCGCATATTTAAAAGAGAAAAGGCAAAGAATTGCCGCGGATTTGATTGCGAACGGCATTTTCTCATAAACAAAGCACTCTCGTTTATGTACGACGAAAATTACGACTAAAGTACGTTATTAGACAGCAAAACAATAGCCGCTCTAAAGCACCTTTGCCGATATTTAAAAGAGAGTGATGACGACAAACAAGATAATAGAAACTCTTCTTTGAGAGTTTCAAGAAAATCGGTTGAAAAGGCACAAATTACTGAACGAAGACTTCCTAAATGGTAATCTTCCTCTTTTCCTAAATTCCCAATTGGAGTGTTGAAGAAAGAAAGCTGGTGGAAAAAGACTTTTTGGCGTTTAACTGGAATATTTCGACATTCGTTTTTCAACTGTTTTTAGAAGTCGACAATGATCACCAAAACGAAGGGGAGCTCACTTCATTATCTTCAACTATGAATACGACGTATGAATTAGCATCTAAATTTATCGCTATAAGGACTGCCTGTGGAATTCGTTACTAATGCAAGAGAAGGATATCGTGCGCTTATGACGTCATCTTTGTCCATTCATATGAAATTTCCATTCCGTTATCCACTCAGCGGCGTAGTAGTTCAACTGATGCCGAGGTGCCGGGTTCAATTCCCGGAAAACATTTCTTTCGGGTTGTAGATGCATGTACTTGTCCCTAAATTCAATCGCATGCAATTGGGTAGTTTCAACGATGGGAAATGAATTATATCACATTAAAATATTACTTGTACATGTTGGATAGTTGCACAAGCAAGTCTGAGCTTCATATAAAATTGTATACATCCATTGCTTTATCATCCTCGATATCGCGAGGTCTCTTCTTGGTACAAAAACTGGCACTGCTTTGGATCATATTTATAACATTAACATAAATAAATTGTACGAGATTTGTCGAGTCGAGAACCGTCTTAAATCTGTGAATGATGAGCAGACATTCGAAAAAAGACTGCGCTTCAATGAGATGAGACGTGCTTCTGCGCACGTTGACTGTGAATAAACTTTCTGCGAAATTTCTAATCCATCAGTTGATATTTTACTATCTAGATATAGCTCATTTATTTTATTTCCCCTGAATAATCCAAGTTTATATTTAACGTACATTTAACAATTATTTAGTCAATAACATTTAATAAAAAAAATTGAAAGCGTATTTATCAATGTAATAATTTTCCTGCATTTTACAACTTTTTCGGAATTAAGTCCATTTGTCTTAAAGTGAAGTTCAATTCATGGCCCAACTAATTTGCGCTCGAAAATTAGTTTTTCTATCTTTGATTGGTATCGACTTTAATTGGGGATTCCTTCTTTTTCGCGCAATCCGTGGGACTGCTTTGCCCTTTGAGTGAACGGCCGCCGTGAGATTTCCATGACCGTGAATTATGAGCCATACAGCGAATTCGGGTGGAGACAGTTTGCATAGAATTTCCCATTTTAAGAGTTTTACATTCACTTAAATCAGATGAAATCAGAAGAAAGATCATTTCAATAAAATATTGGTACGATGACGTACGTTTTATCAGATGACATTATGGCGCTATTTCTTATTTCTACGATTCTCTTACGTAGTTATGATCGATCGATATGATTGTTTGAACATGTATTTCGAAATTTACGCACATACTGTTGGATTCATTTAAAAACACGAAAAACGATTCCAAATAAAGATACTTTAATTGATCGCAGAATATTAATCACACGTAATCTCTCGAAGAGTTCGATCAGATGAATAAATTTTTCAGATATTAAAGGGAAAATATCTTCAAAGAAATTTATGGGATAAATGACTTTTATCGATTTGGAAAATCAGATGATATAGACAATAATATTCTGAGTATCCCTCATTCTTAGTACGGACACAATGTCTACTCAATCATAGTAAATTGAGGAAGAGAGAGCGATTCTATCTACGCACCACTAAGATCAATGTAATACAGTCCAATCCAATGGATAATTGCTCTGAGCCAATTTCGAAGCCTCGAGAACGCAGATCGGCAGAAATACTTCTTAATCACTTTTATGACGAACTATTCGACGCTAATCTTTGCTTTTCTTTCGGATGCGAATTCATTTGGTGGACCACTCGTTTGTCCTTGGTCATTCCGGGCCAAGGACACGAATCCGTTTTCTGAACCGTTTCGTCCGAGTTATCGGCCTCAATCGAAAGCGTTTCATAGTCGTAAATTACGCGAGTACTGAAACTGAAAGCAAACGTATCGCCTTAATTCCTTGTATTTTTCACACATATTTTTATAATTTTTGAATATTTCAATATGACATTATATTATTATTTCAATTTCTCAGAACAGCCTCTTTTCACTTTCAATTATTTTTACCATCCATTCTTATGATCCTCGTGGGATACATACTTTCAAGAAAATTGAAATGAACAGATACCATCTTGAATATATATTTCGATGATTATGATTTTGAGTTTATAACCCGAAGTTAATCTAGAATCGCTTAAGAAATTTCACTTTTACTTACTTGCGTACGACCGACTACCATTATACTTCACGACTATATGTATATTTTGTATATATAAACGGAAGAATTCATGAACGCGTATGAGTGACAAAGGGAAACTGCCTCCCTTCTAATCCGTGAACCTTCACTCCGTATGAATTCGCTCAAGGCCTTCTGAGGATTTCAGATCTGGTAATGACCTGAATAAACATTCATGAAGCTGAACCGAAGATAGCTGAACGAGAAGTTGAAAGGGTTTGTATAATCGATGCTTATTGAATGTGCACCATAAGGACATGGAGGTTTCCTTAATCAACAACTTCTTTGGAATTTAATTTTCAAACATCTTCCAAATACTAATTTGTGATTTAAAATAATTTTTTATGTAAATGTGAAATTATGAAACGTTAAATCATCATAGAAAATCAAATTACGATGTAAAATAAATTAAACTTAATCCAAAATTAAACTTTAGATTTATAAATGAATATAATACCCATATGTACAAGTATATAGACGAATGTTTGCCATGAGCACCTCCATCGGTGGAGATGGGTTTGGATATACTCTGCCAACCGCTGTAATATTGCAATCGCCTTCATTTAAGAATGAATGCACTAATTTACATTTATTATTCATGGAAATTTAAGAAAAGTTTATAATCCTTTTAAAGGCCGAGTAATTTTCCCGATTCCAAAATTCATAAAAATTTCTTTCAAAACAATTCTGTCGATATGCGCTGAATTTCTTTTTAATTTCAATTAAAGTGTATCTAATCTTAATTTATTTAAGTACTTAATCGATATATATTAATCCCCGTTTAAAAGATCGTGCAACAGTGATCTTTGTGATAGTCGACCTTTTCCATGCAATCGCCAACCAGAATTCAACTTGGTTCGTAACGCAGTGACCTTCGGATCCCCTTCACAAGCGCACGTGGCGATGCTCATTTTGCTCAATGTGCTTTCGAGAGTCAATTGTTTTTCGCAAAGGCGTGTAAAACTAACGCGAATTTGGAAGAGTCAGTTTTAAATGCAATTAAAATCCTTAGGAAAACGTCATCGAATATCGATAGAGGTATCGATGCAAATGAAACCAACTCATGAACGACTGGACATAGTGAAGAAGCACGTCGTTTTCAGCGTAGAAAAGTAAATATGCGTGTTCTTTCGTATTAAAGCGCAAATTTCTTGTTGAAAAAGTTAAATTACCTTACATCCCGAGATGCCAGTATGGAAAAGAAAACTTTTGGACAACAATGGAAATATTTGATTTGTATAAGAATATGGTAATAATTGTTGAGTTATTCGTTTAGGTCGAATAAGACAGGGTTAAATCTACATCTGGGAGTTGAATCTTGTAGAGAAAGGCAAACGATACCCATGCACGATCGATTGTTTTCACTTTGTTCATTTGATATTTCCATTGAGAGTTGTTAATACAGTAATCGAATTAATAAACTCTGATTCATTTACAGAAGAAGAAAAAAACTTGACGTAAACTAAAAGTGAAGTTGGATGAGATAAATTGAGAGATCTATAACAGTACATACGTTTTTTACATTAAATTAAACGGATTGGAGCTTGATACAGCTAAATCAACGGATAGATGTAATAAAATTTCTTTGAAAAGTATATTTCGGATATAACGAACAAGGGCTTTACAGGAATAGAATAAATTCCCTTATTGGCAATTTCATACAGTTAATTTCGAAAATACGCCTCAAAAAGCAGTTCTGGTGATAATAAATACCTTGATAAGTGATATTCAGAGTCTTATGCTGAGAAATACGTTCGGCTAAAAGAGCTTATTCTTGCGATAAAACCAGGAAATGCAGAAATCCACTCTCGAACGACAGTTCTGCAATTCGCGTAAACAAGGGATGAAATATTTCCACTCTTGCCAATGCGGGATATTTCAAACCTTTGATTGGAAAATGCTTTTCATTCCGCTACTTCGACTTATTTTGTTCATTTCAAATACATTTGGCTTCCAAGGCGAAGGAGCGATGGATTAAACTTTAAAAGCGGAAAATCAAAGCGTCTAAATTCTAAATTACTTCTCGGCCTTCGAAAGTTCCTTCGATTTCAAATAGAAATACTATTGAGAAACTTATGATGCGAACTTTCTCGATATGAGTCACATTTTACCCTTTCCCGTTCGAAGTTTGTGTCTTCCTTAAATGGTTTTTTAACACTTATAAAAGTGAAGCTATTAAACTATAGGATATCAGCGGTTACCTTCCATCCAACCATCCAAAAGTGCGCATGAATTGGGATGAATCAATTCTACCTCAATCACGACCACATTATGTACTTTCCATATAATTCCTCAAATCCCTCACCTAAGGTAATATTTTTCATATTATATATAATTACTTATATATTACTATATAATTTACATTAAATAGATTTTCAGTCCATATGAGCAGATTTTCACTGGTATTGTATATGGAAGAAAACTCCACATATGTTCTAAATTTTTCCTATACAATTGTCCTTTTATTAATGCAAGTTTACTGCTGTTCTCTTGTTTTCGATATTAAGAAATATATCACTGGATTTTAATGACATCGTAAGACTTATTTCGTGGAATTCAACAGAAACGAATTCGGATTGATTCCTCGATTGGCATCTGTCGATGATCATTTTCTAAAATCTCTCATTGTTCTTCCATTTATAGGTATTTTCTCATCTCCACTACCGATTATACCATGGTGATTCCATATTTTTTATTTCTAATCTAATAACACTTGAATCTTTCCTCGTCTTTAATTACAAAATTCAATAAGAAAATCACACCGTGTTTAAACGTGAGTCTCTCAGAGGTGCTTCACAACTTCTTAGAGGCGTAGTTCTCTTTGCAATTATTAAAAGATCCATTGCGCAAATGAGCTTCGGTTTCGCGCCATTTAACGAACACGTGTCACCGCCGATGACGTCACTCCTTTGATTTCTTTAATCGGCGAGTCACTTCCCACCCATGCGTCGCTTATGGACTCAGTAACGGAACCCATTCCTTAAACGAACACCTTTAAGTGGTGCACAAACAGGAAACTGTCGCCGATACACCACTCGATCTCCGAAGAGCTGGAAAGTAAACAGTAAAAGCGATCGGTCGTCATGGAAATATTTACGATTTCAATGGCGGTTTATTGGAGCACGGAAATATCTGCATCCATTTCTCTACCTCTTTATCAATATCAATATCAAACTGTGGATGCCCTTTATACTTTTGCGATTGAAAATTTTGAATTAATTAGATTTACTGAGATATTAATATCATTCCGTTTGAAATGAGCCAATAATCGAAAAATAAAAGAAAATACGAGAAAATATATTTAAAGGAATGAAGCTGAAAGTGATAAGGAATTTCTTATGAAGTTATAAATCTAATTCTAGTTATTAATTCCTTTCTGAATGATTCTACTCTTTATAAGCGAATCATTTCTTTAGAACGAAATTTATGCCTAAAATCCTTTTCCTCTGTTTGTCTCTTTTTCGATAATTCTTTCATTTTTCACTTCTGCACTTAACAATTGAGCTTAAGAATCACTTCCTTTTTTCAGTCGGAGAAGGAAAGTCGCTTTCCTCCGATGTCTTCCGAGAATCAAGTACCGTATTCTCTGCTTTAAAAGTAATAACGTCTGCAGCAGTAAAATCGAGTTTATTTCACTTTTTCGTCGCGAGAAACCGCAGCAGAAGCCGGTTTGTCTGGAATCGGAGCGGGGCATTGTGGGAAAAAAACACGGATCTTTAAACGACAGTGCACTTTGAAGGAATTTGAACTCTCGCCGTATAATGAACGACGCAGTGGAATATCTGCGTCGATACCCAAGTGACATAACAGGTTTACCATTGCGAAAGTATTCCAGAGTAGGATGTTGATCACGCAAATTTATTCTGGATGAGTACCTTTGGATGAATCCATAATCGATCTAGTAATAGAAGAAGCGCTTCTTTCTCGAACTCTTACGTAAGATTCAATTATTTGGATCTCTTCACCAAAGCACCGATAGTGAAACGAAGTTAAGAGCTGAAGTATTAGATTGATGTGAATGGCAGATAAACACATACAGATAACACATTTTAATGATCGTTTGTAAGATATACTTCGCAAAATATATTTATGAAACGTAATTCCAAATTGTGGATATCGAAGTAAATTTAAATGTATACTCTTTGAAACTTTTTTGGCTGAGATTTGAAATATTCGCTAATAATGATTAACATAACTCTTCATATATAATTAAGACACCTCCAAAATCGTATGCGCGCTTATACGTACATGAGGTGACATTTTTTTCACGACTTTTAGAAGTCAATTACGATCACAATATCGATGAATTTTCTCTGCCGTTTCCAAGCGGCAGGATGTGTTTGTCCGATAGAATTCTGTAATCGCCCAAAAAAGTACATCATTCTATCAATAGTCGAATTGTATGTAACATATATCTTAAAATTTTTAATAGAAATTTGAAACAGCCTGTCAAACTTTTATTATCTTTGAAATGATCTTCTATTTTTTAAAACTACCTCAGAATCCTGATTTAGACGAACTATCAAAAATATTCGTTTTCACTTCAATTTTACATGTTTCTCATGAAACAGTAATTTAATACAGTTAAGCAGTAGTTTCAAAACAACGGATATCTGACGCAAAGTCATTGCAATTTCAGATCGTAACTCATTCGCAACAGGAATCGGGAAAAACACTGATCGCTAAAGAATATTGCCGCGAATGGCGTAAAAGCGGTCATTGAATATGGGCATATTCCACGAATATGAGTATTTTCCTTCAATTCCAAATTGAGAAAAGGGATGAGGACAAAGAATAGGAACACAGTATAGAAGTGAGGAATGGACTTCTAGGGATCGTCTTGCAATAATTAGGGACGGCTGTCCAAGAAGGGCAGTGGGCGTTTTCAATGGATAATGCATTCGAAGGATGAAATGTGAATTAATCCAGAAAACCTAAGGAATCTAAGGAGTGACTAAAAATTTTCAACTTTTCGAATTGTGCACTATTCATAATGATTATTTCCCTATTTCAGGAAATTATATGGAGCGTATAAATTATTGGTAGTTCCGTTTATTAATGATGGAGCCTTAAGAACCAGAAAATTATAGCAAAATCTGAACAATGCAACTAATGAATATAGAACTCGATGCCACGGGTCCTGAGAATCAGTTTCGATGCAATTGCACCGGAGTAAACGGTTTTATATTCATTTTTGGGATTTTGAAATTTTGTTGATTTTTGTGATTATGAAATGATGAAGTTAAACTAAATATCGTTAATTTATATTGAATTTCTGAGATGCAACGTTCTTTTCACTAGAAATAACATTAATCGGTGAATATCTTTAAATATAAAAAGTGGAAAGAGGCCATAAATGCAAAAAAGAGTATAAAATATGAGTAAAAAACAAGAATTTAGGATAACCGAATGAAGAAGATGGAGAAAATGTTGATCAATAAAATGAAACAAAAGAATAAACCAATTTGGGCATAAAATTTTGTGAGGTGACTTAGAAAATCACAAGCATTTTTTCTAAAACGTTATTGCAATGAAATAATTATAAATTAAGGAATTGACTGAATACTGAGCCACGTAATTAATTTAGTTTAGCAGACTCCTAAAATATTATCAATCTTAGATAAATTAGATATATGGATTTTTACTTTTTCATAACCCCTAATTCAATGAGAGGCATATAGGATTGCTATTTCGCTGTGGTTACGGGAATTCACTTAAGGTGTGTTCCTCTCTTCAGTTGAGAGGGTTGCCTATGCACAGGCGATTCAACCGTACTTAACGTATTTCGAAAAATAGATTTAAAATTAAATTTATCGTCTCATTCGAAATAACTTAAATAAGTCACAGTATATATATATATATATATGCTGTATATTTTAATACATCTTATTCCGAAATCATTCGCTACTAAACTTTTCAAACATACTCAGAGTATATCTCTTATTTCGTATTTATTTCTATCATTTTTCATTTTCAATCTAACATTTACGGTAATTTTTAACTAATAATATTTTTAATCGCTATCAATTATCCAATTTCATAGTTTAAATGCCAATTTTTTATCTCAAGAAATTTAAATTAATCATAAGAGTAATCAATTTTATTCGAAGAAGTCCCTAAAACATCGAAGGCTAAAATTTATTAAATTACTCTGCGTATAATGTTGACGTAAAAAAAACTAGAATTTTCTTTCATTTGACGAATTTATCGAGAATATTGAAGAAAGGCTGGAATGCGTCTTCATTTGGGCTGTTCGTGTGCAAATTAGCACATTGACCTAAGGAGAATCATCACTCGAAGGCAAAAGTATATATGTGGAAGTTTCCTCGGAAATTTTAAGGGCAGCCAATCAAGAAAGGGTAACCTGTGACGTCACGGGGTCATTGCACCTGTCGGAATGGCGTTGGAAGAGGTGTACAGTTAGGCAGGGGGAGGTGAAGGCACACTTTCGATGCCAGAGAACTCTTCTGTTGGCCACACATTCCAACTTTGTTTTTTAATCCGCCAAAATATTCCGCACTCTCTTCGAAATTTGGAGGATACTCTCGTGAAATACAACGGAACTGAGAAAACGGCCGTTGAGTGCATCCGTAACGAATCTCGTTTTAAAAATGAGGTTTTATTGGATTCCGCATCATTGTATCCACAACACAAGCATCGGCTATTAAAACGATGACTTTAGGTCTAAATGATACAAGACTAAGTTAACTATATGAAGTGGAAAATGCCGCATTCTATGAAGCGCTCGTTGCATCTGTTCAATTCTTTAAGTCGGCATCCACTTTCAAATGCTGTCGATCTTTAACATCATCAATCGTTACCGAACCGACTAATTATGGACTTGACCTTGAATAACGGTTCACCGGATTTTATTTTCGAATCGCGTGGGAGAGTTTTGGCGGCGTACACATATTCGTCGTGCTGCGGATTTAAAAGCACCTCTTCCCGTTTTATATTCTCCGAGAGATTACCCTATGAACTGTACATGAATCATACCAACTGTATTCCTCTTCTTGAACCGACGGTCATTCATTAATGTAGAATTCTGATCTTACGGTTCGCGATGACCAACGTCATCTGAAGTACGAAAGAGCATGGAACCTCTTCAACTAAAGCGAGGAACTTCTCCATTTGGGTTTGACGAATGGGAACCCGGAAGAAATTTCGGATGAGCGCGAACGTGGACTTCCGCCTCCGACACGGTACTTGCGCTTCTGCGGTCGCGAAAGATAAGGTCTTGGATTTTTCGGAAACTTGCCATCTCTATTATATATAATTAACCATAAACGAAAATCATGATTTTCTCTAATTTATTTTTATTTATACTGTATATCCAACTTTATATAATGATGTACCCTTTCTAGCAAAATACATTTCGGAGCTAAATTAGAATGAAATGTTGCTATGAATGAATTATTTTTAATGGAAATCAGTTTACACATCCCTGACGACGCAGTTCAGAGCACAAAAATCCATCTAATGGAAAACAATTGTATATTATGTTTATAAAATTAAAATAATTGATCGACTAAATCTGTTACTGACCATTTTAAAGTTTTAGCAATAGTGAATTTCAACCGATTGTTAAAATATTTTCAAAATGTCTAAACATCACTTCCCACATGACTTCGAGTACCTTTAACGTCATTTCTCTATTTCCAAATGTTTCCCTTACCATTGCAAGGTCTCTTTCCTCACACAGCGGCGACGAGAATGCCTTTCAGACGTAAGAAAGGTACGTTTGCAACTCGAGTTTAACTCATTGCGTTGCCATGACGCAGAGACGCATTTCATTATTTCCAATTATTCAATATTGGTACATAATTATTTCCTTCGAACGTATAACGTGTTTCGCTTTGTTAAACCTGTATTCAAATATTTGTATCGGAATAGTACGAACGTTGAAACAACAGAAATCTGCATTTCTCTTCAGTCGATTCTGCTCGAATAGCGGTTTTGCATTCGCTTTCTGCAAAATCGCATTTTCGCCGAAGTTTCCGAAAAAGGATCCTCACGAGGAGTTGAGATGATGAAATCGATCACTCTTATTGCTTGAACTGTGGTGAAAAATAACGAATCCTCCAGTATCATGCACAAAAAAGATTCAAATATTCTCAACTAATATTTTAGGTTCATTGGCAAAATATAACAATTTTTATATAGCAAAGATAGAAAATCTCAGGTTAAAATGTTATTCGAAAAAGCAATTTTAAATACAAACTTCTTTTGAAGTAATTTTTCACGATTTACAATTGAAAAACAGGACATCAACTTTTATTTAAATTGATATTACAAGAATAAAAACATTACCACGATGTATACTATTTTTCCCTAAACAACGAGAATTTTACTTTTCACAAGAATTAAGAAGTGTTTTAAGACTCAAAATAAACATTTTAGTGACTATATTCATTTCAATATGCAAAAGACATTGATTGCTCTTTACAGAGCAAAACAATTGCACAGCAGAGAAGTTGAAATATTCTTCTAAAGGCATATTCATAATCGTTTCGTCAATAGTTCTAACATATGACGTCAGAAATCTTTTTTGTCTCATTATATGCAATATTTTTTTCCAATCACATCCATCAACATGCATCACTATTCTTCAAATGGAATAAACAATATCAGCACATTTTAGTGAGCATCTTTCCTCACGAACGCATATTCTTCGTCTCAAACACTTCTCGTGGATCGAGTGACGGATCGCTCCACATAAGGTATCACACTCACTGGATGTCAGCGACCTCGAAATAAATCACAAGAAGCAAAACTGTCTTTTTTATCGGCAAAGATGTCTCCACTTCTCATTTCTATTCGCCGCCCGTTCGAATCAGGTTCCCAATCGCTCGGGTCAACAGGAAGGATTCTCAACGGAGCGCTTCGAATGGCTGAAAACCTTTTCCGAGAAACTGCTGCACTTTTTGATTAATGGAATTAGGAATCGCGGGATTCTTTTGATACGGTTCGCGAACCTTTTCTTTCGATCAGAAATACTGCGTAGAAATTGCGTTCTACGATTGCGCAATGAAGCGTTTCCATGGCCACGAGTGGAAGTTACGCGGCAGCCATTTTATTTTGCAAATGAAACATTTGTTAATAATTATATGTGAAATACCCTTTGAGAAAGAATATTTAAAGATAAAATTAGGCGCACGAGGCTATAAGGATCTTTCGCAGCAATAAAGTAAATTCATCTTTTGTAAATCTGATTGTCAATACTTCTGGAGGTAAATTCGACTAAAATATTGCCATACAAGGAAATATATCGATGTATTTCTATTAAAAATCATCTTATATAAAACGATATTTTAGTAAAAGATTATCTAATCCATACGACAGTCCGTTATCCGCGAATATAAACGAAGTCGAAATAAATAAATTCACCGTTAGTTGTCCACTCCGTTCATCAAATGCATTCTCGGCTCTTCCATCATTACTTTCCATAGACGAGAATCCCACGGCCTTTCCGTTTCCAGAGGCATAACCGGATTTCTTCGGTCAATGAACTCCGACCGTCTGAGATTCCAAAACTACTGCTGAGGAACTCATGGACATTAATTCGCCTTCGAAAGAAGATCGGTACTATTTCTACGTAATTCCATGTCTTTCGAGTAGATGTTTCGAAGTATTGCAGATTATCAAAAAGCACGTAAAATGTAGTTTCTTTTTCTTTTTTATATCTTTGTCAAAAACTTCACGTAGACTTAAAAATCTATCTAGGATTTACTTAACCAATTTTCATTCGTTTTAAATTATGTAATAATGTTTATATATTAAATATTATTATTTTTCGCACAATCTAAAACCCTTGATGGTAATTTAGTTATGCAAGTATCATCGTCCAAAAACACTGCATTTACTTTGATACTAATTATTATTTCTCAATGAATCTCATAGTAACTATTCCATGACAGTTATTCCTTTAAAATGTATACTTTAAAGGGGAACTAGCGAAAATGTCGCTTTCATCAAACTCTGTATTTATTTGATTCATTCAACTGTTACTCAGTAATTGTCCATTTCTTTCGATTATAATTCATTTTCTCTCCAAAATATGATTTATTCATAGTGTTTCCAATGCAATGGCTGAATTGTTAGTGCATATTATACAAAAGAGTGATTCCAAATGATTCATACTCATTGCACAAATATTTATGTTCGGTCAAACAATAAACGATAAATTTTTATATTCCCTCGTAACGATCGTTCCTTCGCTGCCTTTTTTATTTATTCTAGTGATGTTAGTTTCATAAATGATAATGCACTTCGGTACGTGATCTACTCAATATCACGTCCATCCACTCCTTTTGTTCTTTCTCTATCCTTCGTGAAAGCCAATGAGTTATTAAGCATCCATCGATTGTGCTCTCACAAAATATACAGCATCCCGATGAAGTTCTTTTAAACTTATCCTCTTTCATTCGCTCTTTTCAATCCGCCAAAAACTTTCCTGAAAATGCATAAAACGGTATGTCGTACTCCTCAAGATGGATTCCGTTTAATGTAACCGCAATTGTCTCGACTGTATCGTAGAAGGATCCCTTCAACGGCATCTATGGCCATTGTATAACGAACGAGTTCGATTGAGCACACTCTCCAATTATGTAACTGTTGTGTTTTGAACTCTCTCCCGAAAGACCGTTGCTGACCTTCATTGGACTTTCGCTATCGCCCGTGAAAAATTTCGAAGTGAAAATCACTTTTCCCATCTGATCACAGATCAGTTGAAAGTAATTATGACAGTGTAGGACTTCCTTTCGTACTAAATGTAACAAAAATACCATAGACTGGAAACTCATTTGTTCTTTTCACTATCCTTATGCATTGAGAGGAGTTTTTTGTGAACGAAATTAATTTTTCTTATCGAAAAGTAAGTTTTAGTAAAGATGTCTTAAATCAATCTCAAATAGTACGATTAAACCGGAATACACAAGTAAGATGTGGCATCTATGTTTTATAAAATAAATTATGCAATGGGATGTTTTGTAGATTCGAGAGTAAATGAGAAAACTATATCGCGTAAACATTTAGCTCAAGTCCTCGTGCGTAGCTGTGATCACTCGCTTTAGTAATGCATTTGAGTTCAAGTGAAGGTGGGAAGTGGTGGCGATGCTATGTGAGTCTCAGATACACATGATGTTGAAGTCTGATTTGTGGAGGGGATTACAAATAGATTGAGATTATTACTATATTCCATAAATTTCATATTTCTCTAGAAATTTAAATAGTTTCTTTAGTTGTCTTGTTTTCAATGCAAAAATCCATCCTAAATGATATTGAAATGTTCGATTGAGCTATTCAGTTGTTACATCGCGAAATCTTTTGCCACTTGACAAAGATTTATTCGTCAGCTACTCTCAATTATCCTGAGGAATTAGGCAAACGCGGCACACGGCCATTTCTCAAACGTGTTGTGCCATTGATCAACGTCTGACCTCTTTACCTTGACCTCTCCTTTCCCCCGATGACTTCATCCATTCCCACCGAGATTACCCAATTCCATTTATTAACAAATATTAGGCCTCTCGATGACTATTTCCCACGATCACCGAACGAATTGGACTGTTTCGAGCAATTTAGGAATAAAACGTCCATTTCGAATTCGCACACTGAATTATCAGAATGTTAAGGATATTTCCGAATTTATTTACCTTCACATATTTAATTAATCTTTTCGATTGAAAATTTTCCATTATCTTTCAATTCGTACATATATTTTTCTAAGTTATATATATACTTATATAGTATATATATATTATAATCTTGTTAATTAATATCTTGTATATATATAGAATAATATATATACCTATATATTATTCTATATATATATACAAGATATTTGAGGGATTTTCTAAATCTAAAGTTCTCGGATACTAAAAAACCCCATCAAACGCCAGATGTTGCAATGACTAACATCTTCGCGAGTGGCTTCGAAACAGATTTTAACACCTAAAATATAAGATAACAACTGAAGATTTTCACCGATAAATGAAAAGGATGTATCTATTTATATCAGAAAGATAACCTTATATGTTTTCAATTGAAAATTCATCAAAAAATCAATGATTCAATCAAAGAAAAATCATTATTTTAATTCCCGAGTCTATTTGTGAGATACAAATATTTAACTCCACCTAAATCATTCCGCAATTGAGACGTTGCTAAGAAGAACGGTTTGAAACGATGCCAATCTTCGGAAATGATATTCTAAAGGGCTTTTGGAGAGGAAAGGGTGTGATCCTAGCACTTCCTCGGAAGTTACGGTAAAACACAATCCACCGGAAGACAGTCCACAATTGCACACTCGATCACGTTGTAGACGGTGACGTCAGCGGCCATTGTTGGCCGAAGAGGCGATGGGAATCCGATTCCGTGAGTGCATTGTTCGGAGATGGAAAACACGAGGGAAATGATCGGGGTTTTAAAGTGAGGATCATTACAATACCTTAAAAATCAAACTCCTCTTAATTTTTCCTATTTATTTCGGTTAAACGTAAAAGAGTGATATTTTTAGAAAAAGTTAAAACCGAACGTATCCATTATGTATCTTAATGTTAAGGAACGTTTAACCCCTGCCATACGCCATAGGGCGGGTCGCGGGGTAAAGTAGAAATGTAAAGTACTATATTTAGCAAAATAAATAGGGAGTGATATTTAGAGAAAAGTATGTCCTTTTGCTCATTTCGAGTTTACAATCGTTAATTGTTTGTTCGCATCTTTTTCAGAATATTCTCTTTCCGCGGACGATATCCGATGATGCTAAAATGTTAAGCGACAGGTGTTTACACCCCCTGCCACACGCCCAAAGGCGTTTACTCGTGCGGATGAATTGTGTCAAATCATACAAATGATATGTGCCGCATAAAATAGAGAGACGAATCGGTGGAGACGACTAGTCTATACAAACTAAACATCAAAATCCCAAGAAGTAGCATTATACATTAATATCGTTTATATTTATATATTCGTCCAAATTCTTTGATCACTTTTGTGTTTCGATACATTTCGTATACTTTAATAACAATTCTTAATTACGAAGACCGACGACGTTCACTAAAATTATTAAAAATATTCGTCGCAGATTGAATTTCAGCTCTTTAATCGGATGTACATTTGCGATGAGCGGATAATCAAACCGTCGCATATTTTTTGGAGGAACAAATGTTGGGCGGGAAAAGTTTTCTCGAAAAACCCCCTTAAGATGAATGGAAATTTTAAATTCTTGTATCACCAAAACTAAAGGCAGCGTTCGAATGGCATCATTTCGCTATAAGTATGTTAAGTTATAAGACAAACTACTATTTTTAAAGATAATTTAAGACAAAATCCATAAAATCAGTCTATTTAATGGAAATGGATACATCAACGAGAGTTCTTGAATCGATTTCTTTTTCTTGAAAACGAAAAATGAACTAAGATGTATGTTCTCGAAAGTTTAATCGCTGTAATTTACTTCCCTATTTTAACTAACTAAATGAAATGCTTGGAAAATTTTCAAATTCACTTTCCAAAAGTCAATAAAATACGAGTTAATTCGTTAGCGCGATGACTGAAGGAAACATTTGCAGCCTATTTTCCATAAATAAGATTGCAACGCGTCACTCATGAGTGCTGCACTCTAAATAAAGGACTAAAAAGGGTGTTTCCGGTGGATAATTAATATAATTGGAGGAACTTTGGAAGTGATTTATTGTCTCAAGAGGAAATGCTCTTCCCTCAAACCACTGAACGTTTGCATTTCAAATAACAATCTTTACTCCAGATTGAAAATCAAAACTAGGTGACTTCCTATCACTTTATAAATATGACGCCATATAATCGCCACTTGGTATTGAAACGGATGTATCTTCTTGGGAGATCGTTTTTCTTCTATTAAAAGATCCCTAACACAAATTCAAAGAATAAATGTAAACTTTAGTACTGAAAACACGTTTTATTCAATTTAATCAAGATGAATATTATTTTATATTCTGGTTTTTAAGAAAATTGTCAATTGCTAATCGAAAAGAGCAACTGACAATCGTTTTCCTCATGTGTTTATTTTGAATTGACGTTGAAAATGATTCGTTCGGGACGGCGATGGAGGAGCCTTGACCTGCCATCCACGTGTGCACGTGTCCTGAGGGAGAGGCATCTTCAAAATTCATCTGAAGAAATTATTAGTGAAAGTGGCTTAAATTTAAAGGATTTACCTCAAAATACATATAGATAAACATTAAGAAAGAATATATGTCAATATTCAGGGATAAAAAGCTCATTTTTGCTCTATAATATAATTTTCATTGCAGAATATTATATATACTTTTTATTCTATCTTGGATTGAGTATTTTGAAAGTTACCATCCTATAATTACATCTTTACTTCTATAAATATATTATAATCATTACCAAGTTTCCAAATTATTTTCACGTAGATATCGGGTAACCTATTACTTGGAGTTTAGTTGGGATTTCATTCAGAGCGTCTAGAATAAGGGTCAAAATTATCATTGCTCTAATACATCCTTGTGCTTTACACAGATATGATTTCAGGTAATATTTTCCCTAGAAGTAAATCATGCAAGTACATACGTAAGCAGCGGCATGTACTTTCCTATTCATCAAATTGAGCCCAAGAAAACTTCAAATTACGATAAAAATGATTAAGTATAGAAATCAACTAGAGAAGAGAGTATGTCTTGATGTAAATAAGTTTTATGAAATATTCCGGAACTGCAATTTTTTCCGTTTCGTGGGCAGCCGTTGAGGATTGGCGATGATAAGGAGTGGTTCTGAGAGGGAGAACAATGAACCTGAGCATTAGAAAGGGGAAAGAATGTTGATTTGTTCTAAGAAGTGACTGCAGGTGGTGCAAAATGGGAAATTGATGACAAACGACTGTTAAGCATCGATTTCGAAACCTGTTTAACAGCACACTTCGAAACTGAGTCCGATTTCTACATTTGGTTGTGAAGATTTGTAAATTGGATTGAACGAGTTTTCATAGGCCAATGAAAATTCCGATTTATATACATATTTACATTTACATAAATACGTGCGTAAATACAGTGCTCCTCTCTCGGCGTATGGCAGGGGGTGAAGCAAGACTTTTATGGCTAAGATTATTGTTTTTAAGTTGACAAACACACAATGACGAGACGGTATCACGGGGGCTTTATTAAAACTAAGTAGAATGTATCATTTGGAATAAATAAAAAAGGAAAACTTATTTTTTCCGTTATACTTATTTTCCTTATCTTATTACTTCCGAAGACTCGAAACGAGTCAACTAATTTAGTCAGTGAATTATCATTCACAGATTAACTAAGAGCTCATCGTTTATATTGAACATATTCCCAACTGGAATCTTAAGTCGTTTCAGGTTTAAAATGACGTAGATTTATACGCGAGCCGTTAATATTAGCATGAGAAAGCGCTTTTTACTGTGAAATCAGTGACATGAGTGGGACTCGAACCCAGGTCTTCCACTTGCCGCTACACAGTGGACACGCAATCGGTGGCAATTAATTTCAATATCGTAGTAATTAATAGTAATTATAGAAATTATCGGAAAAGTTTTGCTTTGTCTTGAAAGAGAAGAAAACGGAGTAAAATTGAAATGCGGTTTTCACCAAACGTTCACTTCGTCCATAAGACAAATGGATTTGAAACATTCTGAGGATGACTGGAGAAAATGGAAACCGGTTGGAAGTAGAAGCAGCTTTTTAATTCTTTCATGATGGCTTTTAACCAAGAGATGCATTAACGATGGCAATCTATGCCAACTCTCATAGAATGGCCTCTTCTTCTGATCGCAATATGAATTCAGATCACGTTTGTTTTATATTAGTTTTTGCAGTTATTTTGTGGAAATGCAATTGGAGATATTTAGGATAGAGAATGACTTTGGAAGACATCCAGCAATGTATGGGTATGATATTTGAAGATGAATTGTGATACGTCTCTTCACATCGGTTCAGTCTTAACAAGATTCAAACTTTTTCATCATGTACTCCCATATCTATCATCCATATATTACTAAAGTTGTGTATTTAATTGTAAATATTTACAGAAGAAAAGGAAAAAAATTAAGATTGCTTCAAAGATGTCTAACATTGACAGAAGAACCAAAAATTAGCTCCGAATGTACATTATCAACACGATCTATCAATATAAAAGGTTCAATATATGAGGAAGAAGTTTTTTCATTTATTTTTATCGCCAAAGACCACCTTCGGGACAGTGCTGTCCCAAACAACGGACGTTCACAAACATCCACAGCCATTTCATCCTCAATTTGAACCTCAGCGTAAGAAGATGCCAAGACAGATTGTATATAATTATTATTACATCGGAACTCTCTTTGGTAATAATAGTAATTACATCACTAAATACTATTCAAATGTCTTTATCAACCGAAAAATTCATCAAAATACAAATAAACCTTTCTTCGACAGTTGTCAAATTACCACTCATTTTGTGTTCAATGCAATTGTACAAAATTGTAGCGAAAATACGGATTATTTTCAAACGAAAGAAAAAAAGCCAACGGACGAGTTGTCGAGAAGATGGCGACCCTTTGTCAGGGTTAAACGTACCGTTTCCAGACTCGAATACGGAAGCAATGGAAGATTCCATCGGCCACTTTCTTCCAGATATGTGCGCCAACGGATTGCGTCGAGGACCCAATCAACAGATGTCTCCGTTAAGACCAACCAACGCATTTTTATTGAAGCTGTTATTAAAATGCAATCTCCGAGCAAAAAAGAATTCCCGCGAACTTAAAAGAAACCAACGCGTCCTTAGACGCATTCGCACTAACGGCCTTTCATTTTTTGTTTTTGAAAGTTTTTTCCGAACGATTACATTCGAAACTAAACGGTCTTGCTTTTTCCGTACATTTTGTGCGACACAACCATCTTAGTTTCGAAGGGAAGATTTTAAAATAAATCGGCTTAAAAATAATTTTAGGAAAATACTAAAGATAATTTAAATTAATTAAGAGTAAAAAAAACATAATTTCCGTTCCCATAGGAACTGATGATACTTGAGAATGACGTGAGAATGCTATTCAACTCTTTCAACAACTATGATACATATTAAATGAAATTTCTGAATTCGATTAAACTCCGAGAAAAGTTCACTCTAATCGGATTACGAGCAACAACGGTGCAACTTGTTCCTAAGCGTTGTATCCATCGTTATTGCATCAGAGTAGACCACTAAGATAAGTTATTAGGAATCCATTTAATATTTGATTAACAATACTATTAGTGATTACTCTCTTTCATTTCGATTTGAAAAAATGCATTTGACATAATCAACATACAGACGTAAGGGGCCTTCGAAATTAGTGCGGAGATTATGCAGTATACGTGATGTGTGAAGACAATGCCTCTAATTGGGAGACGACAAACCGATTTCAATTCCATTTGCTGAAACGGATCAAAATACTGCATCTAAAATTGTCAATGTACATTGTCTCGTACTTCAAAATCATAATGAATTTTTCCACTTGTGCTTGGAGCACATTCTCTCATCTTTGGTTCTATACTTCTCGTAATCATCCCATCTGGAAATCTAAATAAAACGCATTTTTTCAATTTACCAAGAGTAAACTATTTTCAGCAGGAAACCAATTTTTAAACAGAAAAAGACAATGCTTATGAAGGAAAAGAAATATATATGGTTCATCATTAATATTATTATTATAAATAACGTAACAAAGAGCGATCTCGTAATAAAACATTTTTTATTCCTCGAAAAAAAAAATTAATTTGTGAAAGTTGAGGAAAACCACTTTTAAACCAAAAATCCAATTATGGAAAAATTTCTTTTGTTTGTGTCAACGCGTTCCATTTTAATTAAATTTCCTGTGGGCCGAGATTCGATCCCAGAACCTTTGCTATATTTAGATTAAGTATTTTTTCGGTTATGTGTTCTTATAATATTTCAGATTTAGTTACATTGAAAAGCTTTCCTGGGATAGCGTGAGTTTATCTCGTAGATTCATCGCTATTACACTGCTTTTTAGTTTCTCCACGACTTTTCCTTAGTTCGCTCAAACTATTTCTTTGGATGACACTTTTTTCAGCGGAGGATGGACGGCCAAAGTAACGGAAAATGCACTGAAGCGTTCTCAGAATCAGAGAAAGACTCGTTCACTCGAATTAAGTTTCTAAAGATTCACTTAAATCGGAATTCATTTTCCCAAAATGTCATATTTCTCTCTTCAAAAATCATTTGATAGTGCAAATTAATATAAGTCAAGAATCCCCGTACAATTGAAGGACATTAACTAATGTGTCCGTGAAAGTGAAACTCTGGCTTTAAACTAATACTATAATATAAATAATACTTCACAAAGTATGCGACGATGTATGTTAACGAGAATGAGAGGGGGATAAATGACGAGGGCAGCGGAAACGGACATGAATATTTCGGGAAATGGGATGAAGTGAAAAGGGAGAAGGATAAGTTTTCGGGGAGGATATGACGTTAAATAACCGATAATGATGAAAGGGTAGTCCATATTCGGTAAAATATAATTAATTAGAAAACGTGTAAAAATAAAATACATAGAAATAAATTATTCTCAATCCATAAAATCGGTCTTCATTTAGAAATGTGTATATTTTTCCAGAAAAAAAAAGACAGTCGAAAAGGGCATATCGTAAGAAAACAAAATAGCATATCGTTCAATGACAACGATTCATCTTGAGTGTTTCATTAACAAACGGTATTTCTCTTAATTTTATTAAATTTGTATCGAATTATGCGATTTCTAAATCGTTTCAAATGAAAGAATTCACAGTTTATAGTTCGAGAGAAACACATCTTTAAAATACCAATGGAATCCTTGAACCAACGATTTGACAATTCAATTAATTCTGAATCAAATCGAATAAATGTGAGGCTAAGAGACGCGCTTCCGAGATTTTCGTCTCACATTTTGATTTTGAAATAACGTTCGTCGTTACCTCTTCGAAAAATTGCTCAATTATTCACAAATTGTATTTTCTCAACTCAATCGTTTCTAATGAAGAATGATCATAATTATGATTCGTTATATTTACTCTTTCAATTATATATCTTAATATTATATTTATATAATAATTAATTAAAATTTACGTAATGTACTTGAATGAAGGTCGCGTAGTGTATTATCGTTTTTGAAATCACTCTAATTAACTCAGTATGAACGAAGAGTGTGTTTTCAAAGGCCTCCCCAATCTGATTCTATAAATAGGATAAATTAACCTTTAATGTGCATAATTTTTCCTTATAACAAACCATTCCAACTTCATCGTATTCCCTTTGAATCATCATAGGCATAGTGATGGCTAAATTTCTCATTTTAGAGGAAAAAATCATAAATGACGATGAATTTGCAGGATTCAAATCTTCTGTCAATTTCAAGAACTCGATTTTAATGCAAACTTATAGATTTTGCTTTTGCAAATTAATTGAAGCTTGACAAAAATGAGTTTATAGAGAAATTTGCGAGATGGACGAATACAATATCATTTTAGCGTCAAATATTTCTTTCGCAATATTTTTTGTGTAATTTAATTAGAATTGGATAGAAATAATAATAATTATGAAATATTATGCGAATTCTACTGAAAATGCATCAGCTCAGATGATGCGTGGAATTATTAAATTTAAAAACGAAAACTATAAAAAGGTAGATATTTATCACATTCAACATGACGAAGGACATCAAGAAAATTGAACGTTAATTGAAGACTGAACTATATATCCCAGTATTGGCCTTAGCGCATTACATATCTTTGGCAATTTAAGGTAAATAAATTAAGTTATACAAGAACATATAAGATAAATTTATAGAGAGCACTTCCACGGAAGATGTATACCTGATACTTTGCGTTTTTAGAATTTGAGAAAAACTCAAAAGATGAAACCATGTTTGACGTAAAGACATCTGTTATTCATCGCAAGTAAAATGGCCGTCAAAAAGGATGAGAAGCAATTCTTCCTCAAAGAGTATCCACTCAAGAGGCCGCTAACCGATACAAGAAACAGCCACCAATGACCTCCTTCAAGGATAAGCACAACTGCACAGCAAAAAGTATTTCCTCCCCTTACTCCTTCACCTGCGCCCACATCGCGATAAGTGCTATGGAGGCCTCTATCGTCTACATCCCTAAATCAGTTTTTGTTTGCATTATTCAGATCGATTTCCACTATTCCAATGTCGTTCAAACGGTAAAAATATTCGCATTAACTGCACTACCTTCCGTTAATACTAACATTAAAATTGCACAATGACGAAATCAAATAATTATGACCATTTCATCGTGAAAAAATCCTATCGTGCACTTACGTTAAAACGAAATAACAGTTATTCTTAAATATACGATTATTAATTTAGGAGATACAACAAATTCTATGTTAAGAGCAATCGTAACCGATCTATCTTTAAGTATTTCAGTCATATTTGAATGCATCAAATTAATATTAACTTATTCTTACTGCCGATCACTCGGGTACACAACATTTTGGTAACAAATTGATCGCATTTTCAGAACTTAAAAGTACTTTTATCTAGCAAATAAACTGATTAATTAATTTTCATCTATTCTAGAAACGAAGGTCGTTAAGAGCTTGAGTCTACTGCAGCCTCTGATTAAGGAATATTCACCCGCAGCGCGATAATTCGTCCACTTATGAGGGACTCATGGGTCATTGCACTATCAAAGGCTATAAGGCGGTAGTAAAAACTCAATATTTGACGATGATATCAAATAAAAAGGAAAAATCTCCAATATTTAAGCATAATATGGATAATAAGAGAACAAAAAAATATATTATTGTGCCTCACTTTTATAATACTACCTTGTATTCTGTATGTCCTAGTCATTAAGAAACATGTGACGCAAGGTTACTTCTAATCTATTTCTTTAGTACTACACAAGTAGAAATTATTTATCCTTTCATATTTGTATAGCACTGGAAACCAAGTGTGATGGATAAACATCATGAACGCGTTTGGACTTCAGCGGCGTTATAAACAGAAAAATCCGAATTAATGTTATCCTTCAATCGCTCCTCTGATCCATACATGTTGTTTCCAACTCCATCTCTATGCATTTCAAGGAAACGATATTCCTCGGTTTCGACGCCCATTTGCAAGCAGAGTTGCAAAATGATCGACATTTTGTTTACAAAGTTAAAGAAACACGCAACTGATCGAACCTTTCAATTTTAAATAAATTACAATTTCATTATGGTTCAATCGCCCAGAGTTTCATGCACACGATGTGAATAAAGACTTCTATTCACTACACCCGTTGTATTCTTCCGAAATATAAACTGCACTCAAATGAACCCTTTCGGCACAATTCTTATAAGGAGTTATTATTTTAGCAAAAATTATTCATTTTAATAATCTCAAAAAGATAGGCGGTTTATGGAATATTTTTTCGAACCTTCTATTGCACTCTTCATCTGCACATTTACCCTTTCGGCGTTTGGCAGGGGGTGCATACACAATGACTCAACTTTCCTGGGCAATTATTTTCGCTGAAAAAAAGAGCTTTTGAAGGGACTCGTTCCCGGGTTTCTCTCCTGTTTCTCGCAGATCGGCCAACGCAATAACTTCTCCTTCTAAAGAAGATACGGCCCATCAGTAATCGCATATCTTCATTATTCTACGCACTTTTTTCATTGCAATGGGAACGCTAACAAAGTGTGAATTCATTCTCTTAGAGCGTACGATATAAGAATTGAACATATCCCTGTAGCTAAGATTCAGTGAATTATATACAGGAATTCAGTCTACTTTGCAACAACATTTTCATAAAAATGAATGCAAGGCTTCCCTTTAATCTTCATCGATAGAAGAGTTTTTGCTATGCGCATCGATTGAAAAAAGTATTCGCCCTGTAATTTGAATTTACAAGACCGAATTCCACAGGACATAAAGTAGACACGGTTAATATGTCAATTAAAGTTTCACATCTATATTGAAAAATGGCTATCTTATGATTTAAATTGATACCAAGGATACGAGTTATCGTAAAATATCTAACCCGAATAAGGTGTTTATAAAAACTTCGAACAATTACAGTAAAAATATGTGGCGTATGATACACTATATATGAAACGGTTTATATATACACTCGCTGTAAAGATTTTTCCCGCTATGCGCCATTGACGGTTTCCGAGGTGCGAATCTAGATTCGTATTTCATAAATCCTCGAAGTGTTGAAGCAGCCATTGGTATATCTTCGAAGAAAAGAATCTTTGTAAGCTATTGCTTCAACGCTACGATATTTCAAGACACTATGCAAACCCATTGTTACAGCCGAGTTTGTTTTTCAACAGTTGCCTTAGCACATACGAAGTGAATTAGCGAGAACCAAGGTCCACAAGTGGTCGAAAAATGGGGTTAGCGAAGGTATGACCTTGGCTCACCGAGGACACCACTCCTTTTCACTCCCAGACAACGGTGTCGAATTCACTTCCATCGATTCAATCGCGTCTTAGAAAAATCATTTCTCCTAATTTTGGGATCTCAACGACATTAATAAATCCTGGAATGTTGATAGGTTATTGTGAAACAGCGCAGATTAAATCAGCTATTCTGACAGTTAAAGGTTACATTATATTCGTATTTTCTTATCTCAGAAAGAATATATCCAGTTACTCAATACGAAATATATACCAAGACATGAATGATAGTGCTTTAGTGGTTTGTGAATTCTGAAGAATAAGAAATCATCTCCTCATTATTAAATAAAACGTTAGAAATAAAAATAACTCTAGCATACTAATTTTAAGAGCAAAATAGAAATTTTTAGAACGTGTAAAGTAAAATTGTAAATGAACTTTTCTGTTTGGCACAACAGAAAGCTCACTTTTATTTATATAACATTTTACATTATAAATTACTAAACCTTCATCTGAAGAAATGGAAGAGTAAAAAAAAACTTTTTCAAAATCGATTCCATTGAATTTAATCGATAAAAATGACAACATTTAATGATGCTTCGTAAGACAGGAAGTAATCACTCCTAAGGATTAAACGATCGAAAACAGAATAAAAACTAGATCCGCTATTCCCGCTTTTGATAAAACACAATTGGCTTCCTTATCTACGCATCGCACACACCACCGGCAAAGGGTAAATCCGCCGATAAGGAGCTTCTCTTTCCGGGCTAAACAAATCACTCTGAAGTACAAAGAACTGATCATTGCTCGAATTCGGTTCGCATCCTGTTTTTGGCTTAAGTAAAAATTAGTTAATTCGGCATCTTTTCATTATCTTTGATAATTACGATTAGTGACCAGAATATGTGTGTATATTTCCACTGTACATATTTAATAGAAAAATTAAACTTTCAGCTCTTTAAACTTCAAATCTCTTCATTTGAATAACTTAAAAGCCCTTTCTTTCAAATCAATAAGTCATGAAATTTGCATTCATGAGAATGTATTTTCGTAGTGCATTTAATGAGTTGCCAACTCCCATTGAATGGAGCTTTCTTTAATAGATTTAAGAATTTTTAATAAAAATTTTCCGAGCCTTATAAGATATATGACGTAAAAACAAATAGAATGATTGGTTTCTTTGTATCAATATTCGGAATAAACACATCCTAAATCGATTGGAATTCAAGTAAAACAGAGATACTTGTATTTTCAATGTTTCATATGAGTCTTATGATGTTCCCGAATTGGAGAATATAACTGATGTTCGAGAAGCGCCCGCATTTCATCGGAGTATGATGGAAATGGAAACATATGCAGCGATAAGGTCACACCTGTCATTCAGTTTACCCAAATAAAAGCAGCGATAAGGGAATATTAATGAAAATTTGCAATAATACAATCAAATAATACTTATATAAGTATCCAATTTATTCGTTTCCATTTTACTACTCAATCGATAAAAAATTTGGTTTTACTCGGGAATTACGAAACTAAGCTGAAATCATAACCTTTGTTTGAATCAAGAAAAATTAGGAAAATTCTTCTAAATTTATTCAAATACCAAAAGAGACTGCCATCTTAATTTTCCATGGTGAAGTTGTTAGTCTTTAATATAAGTATATGAATACTTTGATTATTTCGCTGTTATTTCAGTCATCTAAAACTGTATAACTGATTGTTTACTCAGTAAAGTAGATAACTTGATAAGTTAAAAACTGAATTCAGGCATTATTCTTGTATTCGGAGAAACTTACGATCGAAGTAACGATGAAATCCCGTTTCAAAACAACATTCAAAAGCTTAAACCGATGTATTCATAAATTCAAACAAGCGTCCGAAAAGCCCAAATCAAAATCTCTGTTTTAAACTTCATTTTTGGATGAAGTTTTTCTGCGCTTTCTGACATTTACAAGGAATTGCTAATTCTCATTAACCTTCAATTTCAATTCGCAATCCAAATCATACGAAAGAACTTCTTTAGGTGGACCGCTTCCGCATTTCCACAGCAAATGAACCGTTCTCTTGGAAATCCAAGGACACGAGTTTAGCTGAAGATTTGTAGCGATGAACTTTGATTGCAATCGGAAGAAACGATTTCATTTAGACATGAATTGTATAAGCCGAGGGTATTTCAGCTCTACACATGTTCATCTCCCACCGCTAAATACAAATGAAGCATTCTATTTTATCAAAATGCAGAATCGCGATGAAAAGTATCGGCAATATCACCTTTCAGCAAATTGAACTCATGTGCACAGAACCATATCCGAGCTCTGGAATCGAAGGCATTTTAATGTCTATTTCACTGCTATTGAAGTCAACACATTCGCTTCGTAGCGAATAATCCGGAGGCACACTCTTAGATTGAAATGGGAGAACGTGTTTAACCGAAGCAAACTGAATTACGAAATCTTATGTGTTCAATGAAAGCCCTCCGCAAAATGGCGATTGTGAATTCCCTATTTCGTGTTTAACTTGAAAAGAGTCTGTGGCCGATTTATGAGAGAGCTCATCGACGCTCATTTGTAATTTCTCCATTTTTTGGGTGTTCCTTAGACGGATGTTTCCAAACTAAAGCGGGAATCCTTTACATCGAATGCGAAATCAGTGACGATTAATCGATTTGAAAATGAGTTTTGAAACTTCTTTTGCGAAATTTAATTTATAAAAAATTGTGACGCTAAACAGTTAATTATGATTTTTGTCCTTATTCGATCGATGAAAGAAAGATTGATGTGGTTATCAGATTATAACTTTTCTCATTATCACACATTTAAATAATTCATGCGTTTTTTTAATATCGGCCATTTTTGCACGATTCTCTTATTTTCCCGTAGATATTTAATCGGTTTTACGTAAGAATAGTTGTTTGTCCTCAGAGACTCTATTTCTAGATACGTCAACAGCTGTTATTCAGACTAAAATGCTTCGTCACAGTCGGTGTCAGGGTTTTCCAAAAACTCATTTTTAGCTCTTTCCTCAAAACAAGACATCATCATCCGAACGGAATTTAAGAATTCCCGCCTATTTTCCTCGATAACTGGAAACTACGTATTCCAAACCTCTTACCACGTAAATTCGATTTATATTTTTTAAATTAGGCAAAGGTTCATTATTAGCAGAGATATAGCGTGTATTTTGGGCATGTTTAGAGTGTTTCCAAATCATCATCCACATCAAAGATAACCTAGAGAAAGTATTGCTTAGTAATAAATCCACAGATCCCAACGGGATCACCACTCATTTCCCCCAATAGACAACTTCCTATTGGTTTTCTTCATTAAACGCGCATAATTTGTAATAGTTTATCATCGCAATAAAAATAATATTGGAGTAATTTTCATCGAATTTACTCTCTTCAAATTTCCTTAAAATATTTTAAAATGCTAAAAGTATTCGTAAATAAATGGACGTCAAAGATTCCAGTGACATTCAGTTTACCAATTGCGACTTAAGAAATAACTTCGTCAATTATTGCCATTTATATACGAAGCGCTAATTTTCCTCGAATATATTCTTAGAGGCGAGGAAAATGAATTTATTTCCTGCCATCGATCGATCAATTTTAAAATTAAATTCATAAGCAAAATGACATCATCCGCAATTTTTATAATAAACTGACTGAATAATAACAAAAAGCAGAAAAAATAATAGTTTATTTTTTCAACAAACAAAAGTGAAAAATGTGTCTGTGACGTCACTGTCTCAAAGAAATACAACGATACAAAGACACCGATGTAACTGAAGAAATAGAAAAGCTCACCAACACCTCAAATTAATGCACTCTTTCCATTTAAGGCAAAGTTCAGAATCACTTCTTCTGAAGGAGAATACTCAGATCAACAGCTCAAGTTCATCTTTGATTTGCACTTCTTCCCAAAATTCGTAAGATCTTCGATTCATTATTACGGCTCGTCATTTGCAATGCGATGGAATCTTTTGAGGAGGAAATGAAAATTTAGGCCAAATGTTGTTCCAGGAAAGTGAGGTAAGCGGAGAAAACTGTAATTTCATCGCAGAAGATGTTTTGACGGCGGAGTGAATCACTCGCCGATGAGGCGCTCATGAGCAACGGTACACGAATAAACAGCCCCTTTCTAATCACGTTTGGCCACAATCACGAGCACATCTATGATGCAAATCGAGATCGCTTTCAATAATTTTACGTTAGCTCTGAGAATAAGTCCGAGAACCACCGTTTCTCGCGTCTGTGTTAATTCTTCTGACGCCGCTGTGATGGATCAAGGACAGAAGAAATAGTTCGTAAATTACTCAGAATTGTTTTTTATTCTTCTGGATTGCAAATAGATTCGATGAAGGATTCCCACATCTACTGCATCGCGAGAAAACAACCTTAACTTAATCATAAGACAGATTCTCCTTCTACGGAATGTCGTATTCAAATTCTCCCTTCATTAAGTACGATGCTGCCCAAAGAAGAGTTGCTGATCCTACGATTGCTCTTCGGACTTTTCGTTCAAACTGATAAATTTTGATTTCGTTTGTCCCTTGGAAATTATACAGAAACCCTTCTCTGTTATCTATCGGACAATGGAGAGAAAATCTCAGTAGATAAAGTATGCAAATGTTTGACTATCCATCGGTATGACTCAAAACAATTCTTGCTTTATACACCACAGTCTCCTGAAGGGATTATTTAATGACAACATCGTTTGGTGCACTCACAGCGGTCGCTACGCCGTGACGGTAAGTTTGATTGCATAGTTTTATTAAAAGCCTTTCTCGTGATTAAGGGCCACTGCTTTAGAGAAGCTAAAAATCTTTTACGCGACTGAAATTCACTTTTTCATGAGAATTCACGATGGCAGTGATCGACCGTTGGACTTTAAAAGTTTATGTATAAATGCTCAGATGTCGAACTCACTTCTCTCGTAAAATTCGATGCACCATATCATTTCGGCTGAAATAGGAATGTCTTGCCAAAATATTCTTCCTGTTCTCTTTATGTCGATGGAAAACTTCTCAACGTTTTCACGGCACATGAAACTATTTGGGGCACAAATTATTTGTAGATACTCTATTCAATAAACTGAGCTATTTTCACTCTAATACTACTTGTATGAGCAGATTATTATTTCATGCAACACTTTTGTCGAATCTTCGTCACAACGGCTATAGAAAAGTTATCTGCATTGCATGCACGGTTTGAACATCGCATTTAGCAAATAAACAAACCATGACTCGATAAAATTTACCTGCTATTTCGATTATAAATACATATTTATATATTTTTTAATGCGTTAAATGTATACTTACATTATATACACAAATTATATCGATGATTTAGACTCGAGATACTTTAGCGCAGAGTATTTCTAGTGCTATGGAGCACCTAATGCTCAATACTCTACGCTAGCTACTATCAGCATTAGATGCTAATTGAAATTACTTTTAAGCGATGGTTAATGTATGACCAGAGGTTAGTTCTATAGATTGGTAGCTTCTTAATTCGAACCACCTTCTCAACTGCTAATTCTATTCAAGGAGAAATGAAGAATTTGCGAGAGTCCCTTCTTCCGACGTCGGGTTAAGCGAGAGACGGACATGAGCTAATGACCACAGAACACGGCCATTTGCATTCTACAGACAAATTCCCCGCTCCCTTCACTTGCGCCACCTTGCCAGAATTCAGGTGAACTAACCAATTTGTCGGTGGCGAAGGATCCTCCACTCTCACACGCCAAAAACATCCGTTAACGTATTCCCTCAATTATAAGCCTTCCGGGACGCGATTTGCTTTTCTTTCACGCGGCGGTGGTAATTACCTAAGCGCTGTTTTGCGCGTCTGATTTTCTTCATTCTAACAGCACAAGGTTTCTAACAGAATTCGCGCACCTTATTGGAATCATATCATTTTCTCGAAGGAGTTGTATTGAGTCTCCCAGTACGATTCTACCGTTAGAATTAATCGTAAAAATGCATTTAAAAGATCATTGTGCAATGAGTTTCAATGAAGGCTCAAGATAAAGATGGGTCTTTTACATTAGTTATTGACAGTAGGAGAAAACGAAATTTTTTACTGAATGATTAGAATATTAATGGCATTGTACAATTTACTGGTATTCACTGAAAAAAATCATCGCATGTAATCGACGTGTCTCAGCACATAAATAAGTAGCTCATATCTATAAATATCTTACCACGAAAAGATTTATCGGTAAATTTATGCGGATTAATGCACCCTCAGGATTTAGCGATTGGAAATCTTCTTGCGGTGCCACTCAAATAGCGGCTAAAGAAACAATCTCACAATACACTGTGCACGATTGCTCAGAAGCTTATATACGTATGCATGGATCCCCAAATTTTATATAATAAACTTTATTAGGATTTATATCAACTACGCAATCATACCCTTCAATACTCTCGCATGCAATATTTATTCGACCATAATTTATCCGAGGACATCAGAGTACAAATCCAAGAATAATCGAGACTTTTTCGACGCCTATGCCCGTGAGCGTCCACTTTTCCTCAAACCCCGTTAATCGACAAGGAAAGCGAATAAATAGAGAATGACGTAAGAGATACGACTAGGCGACCTCGAAGGTAAGAAGATATCGTGGCATTATCCTTAGACGCCTAGTTCGACCAAGATCATCGTCGCCAAAAGACTTCCATGAGATAGACGGTCGTTGGAATCTCCGTTGGAAAAACTCCTCGAAGCGGAGGAATCGGCGTTCGAGGGAAATGGTCGAAGACACCTGAAGATGCGCATGCGCCGTCGCCTCCGTCACGTGGTTGGAGGGGGTGTCCGGAGGCGTACCCAGCCGTGATCTTGGCCTCCGCGGCAACACCGACGGCTGCCCCCACCACCCCCACCCCCGCGGACCTTGTACCGCTGCCCTCACGGTATCCAACAGTCGCTCGCTGAGACCTCTGACGTGCAGACGTACCGAGAGGACGTTCTCCGAGTGAAAAGGATACATACCGAGTGCAGAAAGGGAATGCTAAGGACTTTCCCCGAGGACTTCCGAGACTGCCAACGAGTGCCGATGGTTTACTTCTCTGACCAGTGGTTGGCGCACAAGGATTAATCGGTGGACGTTAGGATTTTAACGCGCGCATTCGCAGAATTCCGTGGTCGACTCGCATTGCGGGTAACCTTTTGGAATGTTCAGAAAAAGGAACGTTCGCCACTTTCTGCATCCACCAAAGAGTCTCGAGGGACCATACATAGTTCTGTGACATTTTCTACCGTCTTCTAGACGCGAACTCGAGTAGGTACACCTTAGGGTTGTTTTAGTTCTCAGAGGTGAAAATATCCGCTCGTTTATTACAGACATTTAACGCTGTTCCGTTGTTGGAAAATCGTTCGGACTTAAGACTCAAGGCAAGTGTCGAGAAGTGCTACGAAAGGCTTCAAAATGCCGAAGATATTTTTGATAAAGAACAGGCTACACCAGCAGCAGTTGAGGCTCTTGGAGTCTCAGAAGAGGGATACGGGAGGAGTGAGGGATGGAGGAATCGTAGATGCATCTCCTGGAAGTAACCCTGGACAAGGCGAAACCCTGACGCCGCCTGGTTCACCTCTATCGGACTGCCAGCCTCTGTCGCTTATCGTGAACAGAGCGCCTGCAGGTAAGAACATGCTATTCTACTTTGAGAAAGGTGTTTGAAAAAATATTTCGGGAAATATTTTCTGCGACTAAGTTGACATTGGTCGTAGCAGTTGCCCTTCAGACGATCTCGAATCGCCGCTCCCAGACTATCTGCCGAGAGGTTTTCCTCGACCGATAAAGTTATTATATTCTTGTGAATTGAGCAGCCTAAAATATTCATTAAATGTCCAAAAGCTTCAGTTTTACAGTAAATAGAAGACATTATTTCTTTGATAAAGAATTTTAGTTTTAGAAGTTTGCTTTAGTCGTAGTCTTGAGCGCAAATCCGAAATCGGCTGATTTAACAAATTAAAATTCCATCGCTACACATTGTGTTTTCATTCTGTGATTTAACAAACGATGCCCGTTAGTTTGATTACATTTGATACGTTAATCTGTCGTCCTTCGATGTTTTCCGAGTCACAAGGGTATAGCCGGCGAGCCAAGGAAGTCCACTTGTCTCTTCTATCCTTGGCTGTCTCGCTGTTCGTATACATAATATCTTAGTATTATTTTAGTTTGAAAGGAAGAATGAAGTTCGAAAGAAATCGTATTAATTATCTTACAAAGTATATTAACGTATGAAATTAATAAGAAGCAAACTGTTTCTGACAGCACCATCAATAGCGTATTAACTAAGTAAACATCTCTTAAAGATGGTAAACATTAACATTCGCATGTTTGCTATATTACATGCATTTTCAAATCTATTTTAAAGGTTAGAGCGTAATAGTTTTTTTTATAAAACATAAGAGTACAAAAAATTCGGTTAAATTTCAGGTTATCCTCATAAATACCGAAATTTAATAAGAGGAGTAATCGCCGTTTCTATGAAATCGTAAAGCCAAAAGTTAAAGAGATATTCTGTTTATCAAAAGAGATACCACAAATATTAATGATAAAAATACGTGTGAGGCCATAAATATACAGAGAAAATGTAATATTTCGTCATTCATTGTCTTTCTTTGACCTTTTTTAAATAAAATATAATAAATGTACTCCATCTCCAAGTTCACGCGTTATTATGGATGAATTTCAAGCAGGACTGTTCATAACCGGTCTTTTTCGTTTCTTGTCCTCCACTACCATGTTCTCCTTTTAACGAAAGGCGTTCTTTGAGCCAACTTTTTTCGCTCACATTTGTATGATAGTGCATCATTTCATTTTCCTTCCTCGATATCAAGGAGGGTAGCCATTCGGATTATCCGTTGTCATTTACATCGAGCAAATTTTCCCTTAGGCTTTGTTAGAATGTTTACAATTGCCATTCTTTTACACCGAAGATAACCAATCGGCTCTTTTATTTATGTTTGAGTCGAATTAAGTAGCAGTCAATTTAAAGATTGTAAAATGTCTCTTATTGTTCGAAGATATTATTAATCACATTAGAATAATTGAAAAGAACACTGCTTTTCGTATTACGTACAATTAGATGTGTGCAGACGTACTTTTAGTGATTTGTACTTAAGATGATTTAAAGTTGAAATGATATTAACGTCTTATCCCGGAGTCAATCCGACAAAATGATATTTCGTAATGCTTCCAATCGAGTAAGAGTAAAAATTAGACTCGTATATTTGGTCAATCAAAATATTCATAATTATGCCGTCCTTCGACGCAATCAATGATACAGCGTTAATCCGTTATTTCGAGCGACGTATGCGAAGAGGGCCTCTGGTTGCGTCCATTTAAGCACATCCTTTTCGAGAGGACGCGTGCAGTAATTTCCTCTTCGGATGGGAATCGAACTAGGGCGCCATGGTTTTGCCGCATTTCGATGTGGCACCGAATTCTCGTTTGAGCATCGAATGTTTTCCTCGTTAATCGAGATTCTATTGTAGCGTCGCAAAATCTTTGGCCGTGAGAACGAGCGTTAATTGGAGTTGGCGAACCGCGGAGCAGCCGTCGCGAACCAAAGGTTTTCAATTTAATTCAACCTTTTACTCGCACTAATATCCAAACTATCTTCGATTACTCTGGTACAATCTTACGAGTTAATCGCAGATATCAAGAGAGGCTCCGTCATCGAGGTTATTGAAGAGAACACCTGTTGCTGCTTCGATACATGAGAAACAAAGAAAATCGTGGACGCAAGATGGATATTCACTATCCTAAGCAACCCTTGTCCCGTTTCCTTTCTCGTTCCACCTGTGAGCATAAACCTGCCCAAGGCTACCGCTGGTCGAGATGGTTTCCCTCGACCTGTGCCTTTCAATAATCGCTGGGGTTAGTGACTCCCATCCTCTGGAGATTTCAACGCCCGGTGCTAATTGCGGTTGTTCTAGCGTTTGAAAGCGAAGAGGTTTCCATTGTCCGAGTTCCAGTGTCGAGACAGCGGCTAAGAATATTTTGAATGTAGTTAGTGAGGTTTCACAATAGCCACTCCTATTTAGCGATGGATCTTTTTACTCTGTAACTAGTAGAGAACGTCTGAGCGTTTCATTCCTCGTTCATCCGGAGAAGGTCGAACCGCGCTTGTTTGCCATCTGTCTCCTATCTTTCAAACTAACCTGACCGCTGCATCCATTATTTTCCGCATTTTTATCGCTCATTTCGAAAGCTTATCTTTTGAATATCGAGGGTTACCTTCTACCGGTCGATGAAGGGCTTTGCAAATGAAAATATTTCGTAGTCACCTGTTCTCGAGCTGACTATAAATTTTGGCCAATGAAGACAGAGTTCTCGTAACTGTACCTTGCGTTTCAGAGAAGAGAAAGTGACTTTGAAAGGTCTAACCTTGCTCTTGGGCCATTTGGAATTATTCGATTCTCGTATCTCCAAGATTCTCCTCGAATCCAATTACTTACATTATCTACGGAAAATCTTGTTCCTGGATACTAATCTATTACAGGGTAGAAAAGCAAAAAACTGTCTTTACAGCTTTTTTAATCTGATTTTTATTATATTCTGATAAATTGTTATATGAGCGATCGCTTAATGTATTGGTTTACTCTTTCTTGAGCCTTAAGAGTACTATGTTCTGGTCGTACGAGAACTCATAGGATGATATAGCGTTGAAATCATGTGGCTCCTTTTAATTCCTCCATTTTCAATTACGTGCTTATTTTTCCAAGAGTGTTTGCCGTATCACCTGATTGCCCTCTAATGCCATGGTCCTTCCTTGCATTAGCGCAGACCGTGAAATGAATTCCTACCTCGAGATGCCATTCGCGACATCTAATGTTAAGTGTAAAGTGAAAAATATTCGTCTTCCATTTCACTCCTCAACTCTAGCCTTGTTCACCACTCCTTTCTAATAATAGTTTGCGATATGCGTTCGTTTCCTACATCCTCATTATTTCTTCTCGTACATTAACTTACGAAAAGTTTTGAATTTTTAAACATCTAATCTAGTTAAGTTCGAATACTATAAATATGCCGCTAAAACATATCCTTAATTTTTTCCCGAATAAACTCACGGATATTGCCCTATCGATTTCGAAGTTACACTTCGGATGCAATCCTTTAAATGAATCTCCTTTTTTGCTTCCACAGCCATTTCCTTTAGCAATATATTCTAATTGCAGTGCATAATAGTCAACGTGGCTTATCTTGAGGTTACAAAGGCCCTTCGCTAAACACTAAATAGAAAAGAACACAGAGTAAATGTTTGACGGAGATTATTTTCTGGACCGGAAGAATAAAATCAATATTGAAGTCCTCTGTTTTCATTTTACGGTACAATATTTTTAACAGAGACAAACAAAATAATCAATTTCAAATGTTTACAGTGCTTTTTTGGGGAACCGTTAGCTTCTATGCAATGCTGCAGTCTGCACGTTTAAATCGGAGAACCTATTACAACTTTTCATTGAAAATTGAAACTAATATTGCCCTACAACCGAAGGAAGTCGTGGTAAAAATTTTACGACCAGCTATGGGAAGAAGCAGGAAGAATCTAATTTGGGAATTATTATAAGCAGTATTTCCAATGTTGCGTTTCCTAGCATTTTTATGTACAGTATACATGTATATCTCGATCTTAAGGGAATATTTTTTCAACGCTCAAAACGAATCCTGTTCATTTTCATCTGCGTCCAATGGAAGATCACGGCGAAGGAGCACCACGTATCCCATCTAGACACAGTCTAATGGTTCGAACTTCAAGGCGATTCTCTTGTGCGGTGTGCCACGGACAATTTGCCATGGGGAACGGAGGATGGCAAAATAATAGTGTTTCGGTGGGGAAAAATGCGCGGGCCCAAGTGCTTCGTGAGAAAAAAAGCCGTTCCGGGCGAAACCCCCGCAAATGATGCCATCGGCGTACTTTTTGTCATCTAGCGGTGCTACTAACTCTCATATGTCTGTGGAAATTTTGGTCGGTATATTCGGGACTTATCAATCAGATGAAGGATTGAAAAATCCTTTGGGATTTTCAATGACCTCTAGCAATAATCAGTGGCCAATTATATATAATTTATATTTATGTAACCCCTCGTTGAAACAATGCGATCAACTATTGCAGATGCTCATTTTGAAAAATGACGTCGTTTGTTAGGGAAACCAAAATAAAGTTGCGGCAGCCATCAATGAAAGAAAGGAAATCCGTGTGACAGCATTAGGACCTGTGGCCATGTCACTTCCGCGGTCGTCGTCATAGATCTTTTTTTCGACCTCTAAAGCAGTGATTGGAGCGATAGACTTAACCTTGCGAGGACGACATTTAAACATATCCGAGAGAAAAAAGATACCTCGGCGTTAATGCAGCCGGAGAAAGTTATTGAATAATCTTTATGGAGTGCTACCCGATCCGCTAGGAAGCAGGTTGAAGAGCGTAAGAGGGTGTGAGGGATAGGCTACGGTTATACGAAGAGGAGGTGTGGGTCAGAGGAATGCAGGTGGCTGGGGTGGAGACGTAGGCCGCCATCTTGAAGACTCAAGGTGACCCATCCCAGAATTCCCCTCCGGCGAAATCCAACCGGTTCTCGTTCTCGCTAACAATTTCCCCTCCCACGACTCCCGCCTTTGAAGTATTCGTCTTTTATAATATCCTCTTCCGCTCCTTTTTTACCATCTTTTTCTTTCGCTTTTTGTAATCCACGTCATCGTAATGACTTTTTCATATCGTAAATACTCGAAAACTTAGAATAAATCACTTATTTTTTCGAATTGGATCGAGCAATTTAAAGTACGGTTTTCCTCTATTTGATGTTATGCGCAATCTACTACCTCGGGGATGCAGAAAATAATTACGATAGAAGAATAAGTGTTTTAGGATGCGCAGCGTATTCTTGCGCTTTGTTCAAAGCCGTCCGAAGAAAATCTTGGTGTATATATTGAGTCAGTATGGACTATCCTTTCTTCATAGCGTCCCAACCTTCTCACACTTAAGACGTCCTTCCTGAAGTCGCTTTCCCAACCCCTCCTTTACTGACCACATTACTCCCTCTCTGGTGAATTCCATTATGTGCGACGGTGACGGCATCTCAACAGCCATTGGAGTCAAGGAAAACACAAGGAAGAGAAGACACTCCGAGGGAATGTATTATCGGACGAAAACATGAGACGCTCGGTCCGGGAATTTTCATTATTCTCTATTTCTGTCACGTTGGTAGTTATCGGGAGCGCCGAAAGGACTGAATAACTCACAGAAACCATTAACTGAATTATAACGAACCCTCTCTTGGTATTCTGCGATCGAAATAATAATTGACGTGAGAAAACAGTAGCTGGCCTTTCCGGAATATGTTAATCGATATACGAACAGAAGTTGTTAACCAAAAGTATCTTGCCAATAGACAAATAGCTGCTCGAAAGAACTACACAGGTTCAAGACATAAACTTTATATTACAGCAATGTTTAAGTTATACATAAATATTGAAGTTACCATGTATTGTTTGAATGAAAATCAATTTGCCTCTTTGAGAAAAGCAAAGCTAGCATCGTCGTCGCTTTTTCTATGAAGTAATAGCCTCCGATTTAACTCGCGTCACACGCTCGCGAGCAGAACTGGAAACCATGAGGGTTGAAATCCATTCACTATATCCGCACTTTCATTTCAAGGACTCCATTTGCGGTTCTCATATCGCACATCTCTTAGCAATGCGTGGCGAACTATTGTCCCTTAACACGAGTTCGACGACCCTTTTGGATTCATTGGGATCCTTTAAAATATCGTAGTTTAAGACTGCGTCATTTGTGTCAAATGGGCAATCGAATATGGTGACTCAGTGCGGCCTTGATTAAAGCAGTCGTCGTGTGCTGATATTCCTTCTTGAACGTTTATGGGGGGAGAGGTTCTTGGAAGTATTTTCTTCAAACATTTTAATGCCTTACTGAAAACCTATCATGCTACAATCGACATAATGTATTTTCCTTAACCATAATTTTTCTATTCATTATACTGCATTCGTTCTTAATTAAATATGTGAATGTGACTCACGGAGGGATATGTAGGGAGGTTGTGATTGGGGGAGGAATTTTCACCATTTGTACTCATTTATAAATTGAATTTTTCCGAGTTCATTCACTTTGTTTACTTTACAATTTTGAAATTTACCATTTTAAAAATACTTCATAAACGAGATATTTTAAATTTTAATAGTATGAGATTAAAAATTATAACCCTTATAACTTATCTACTAAAAGGTTACAGCGTAAATACCTTAAGAAGGATCCGGGCGTTCAAGTCTCCAAGCAGAGCTTTGGCCGTAACTGTACTTCCTCAATGCGCCTTGATTCTCTGACCGATCGATTTGACCACGTGCATCGATGGAAATGCGATGTTAGCGGGCGTTTCAAAAGTAGCTTATTCTAAATCACCCATTGCTGCTTTAGTTGCTATTTGAAATGACTAGGATACTAATAGGTCTACCGGAAAGTTCTAGAATGAAACATAGGAATAGATTTTTTCATACTTTAAATAAAGTTTATTGAATAATTTAGTTGCCATAATTATATATGAGTTCTTTCCAGCGTGATAGTACTTTGCATATCCCATTTTTAAAGAATGTCTTATCTCTAGAGGCCAAAAATCCGTTGCGGATACAATGTTTCAAAAATTAAGCTAATATTTATTAAACACATATTTGACTCCCTATTTTGATCGCTTACAATGTGTACACATTTTCGTCTTAGATGAATAAAACGAAGACCATTCTCGTTAGCATTAAGTTAGACGCGTTCGCATACCAATAGTTTCTGTCCTTACAAATTTCTTGCAGAGCAAACGATTCAAGAAAGAAGAAGAAATTAGACAAACACTGGTTAAATTTTTGGCCTCTAGAGATAAGACATTCTTTAAAAATGGGATATACAAAGTACTATCACCCTGGAAAGAAGTCATAAATAATGATGGCAATTAAATTATTCAATAAACTTTATTCAAAGTATGTAAAAATCTATTCTTTTGTTTCATTCTAAAAACGGACAGAACTTTCCGGTAGACCTAATAAATACTTACAGACACTTGATTCACTGTAAAATACATCGTTCTTAGGGATTATGGGAAACTTAAAAGCGTCAGTTCGATGAAAGGATGAATTGAGTCGATTTGACTTCGATTATTCGTTCGTGCATTCTCACAGATAACCTTTCTATGTTTTGAATTGGAAACAATAATTCACAATAAACCTAAACAATTCTGTTCCCTCTTCCCTTCTATTCCTTCGAAAGGGGTCTATTTCATATGTCTCCAGTCACAATGCTAAACAAAAGTGAAAAGTAAAAACATGACTGGGACTCAAACCCAGGTCTCCCACTTGCCGGGCAGGTGTGCTGACCACTACAACACAATGCCGACACTCCTGCCAGTTTCGTGTATCATGAGGTACAGCCAATCGCCATGGTTTTAATGGGATTCGAATTCACTCGTCTGAAATTGTAGGTCGGATACAAAAATGTCTAGAATTCTGGTAAATTTGTTTCAGGACTCCTGCAAGAATATTGTTATATTTAGAAAAAAGGCGTAAATATCCAACTGAATGTTCCTAGTTACCGAAAATACGTATTAGAATTGAACTTTTTTTCCGGAATGATATGTAGTGATAGATATAAATGTCCACTTGATACTTCCGCTTTCCAAAGAATCTTTTACTTCGCTCGATTTTCAGTCAATGGTCCTAGGGTAACGAACAAAGGGTGTGTTTTTCCTGTTGGCTGCAAATGAATCTCCCGAGCGGAACGGCCGAATCCTAACCCTTCCCGAAGAAAAGGTTACCCTTTTCCTTTTGACCTGTCTCACACCCACACACTCCATTTTTCTATGAGCACTTCCTATAGTGTTTTTTCTTTCCTCTTCCGGGCGCTTTCCCACGGCTCCTTCGACGGGGATACCCCTTTTCCACATTTACGGAAATGGTTTCCTTTCGAAGAGCCCACCACCAGTTGATTCGGGATATTCGCAAACGTCCTGTGACATGATTTTTCTCTTCTTTCTCACGGTTCCCTAATCCTTACATCCGGAGAAGCAGCTGATTTTGAATGAGAGCAACCCTAAGTTGCATTCGGTTATGGTCACCGAAGAGTATATATTCTCCGGAGCATTGTGTGGCGGTCTAAACAATCTGCAGAGAATCATTTTCATCATCACGTGGTAAATTTCAATTGAGGATGCACGTGTGCACACTTCTTACCTACTCATAACATTCATCTAAAGAAGTAAACGAGACTCTATGGATATAGGATTTGGTGATAGTTATAGGAATAACGAAAATTTTTCAATAGTATTAATTTTTCGTGTTTCACATCGAAAAATGCCATGAAAATATTAAACGTAAATTATTGTTTCCTCGGCATCGGTTATAAATTCTTACTTAATATAAATAATTGTTTTTCGATGAAAAGTCTACGAAAGTGAGATTCATCAAAATATGTCTCTTTTTTACAGAGCGTCGCAAGGAGGATGAGCAGTTGAGTCCCGAAAACAATAAAGGAAGTTCGGAGGCATCCACGAAGCCATCGACGGACGCCCTGCCGAGGCGCTTCATTTCGTCCATTTTGGGGGGCGATGTTCCCTACGCAGGCCACAGGATCCAAGGACCAGCGATCCTCACCCGCGCTGCCCGCAAAGAGTATTTGCCGCCCGTCACTCCGCCGGCCCCGCCCTCCGCACCCATCAAAGAGGAGAGGGACATCCAGACGCCCCCGCAGCCCACCTTCCCTCCACCAAGGTGCCAACAGGTGTCCGTGATACAGAGGACCCCCGCAGCGTCCGTGGTCGCCAAAGAGAGCATCAAGCCTCTGCCGTGTCCGTCGCCGAGACCCAAGTCTCCGAGGACTCCGACGACGCCTGAGCTGCCAAAGATGATGGCGCCGGTACAAGATGCGCCCATCGACTACCACGTGCCCAAGAAATCGGAAAAGGGCGGATCGGAAGAGAGGATGGGAGGAGGGATAAAGGAGCCGAGGAAGTTGAAGGGCTGCCCCCAAACCACTATATTGGCCGCTACTATCATGTCCTCCAGCGGCGGTGGGGGCAGCAGGAGTAGGAACAGCGGAGGAGGCGGAGGTGGAGGGAGTAGCGGTGGTGGTGGAGGGGGTGGAGGAGGAGGAGGGGGTGGAGGCGGTGGGCATAATTCTTCCGCTTCTATGTCTTCGTATGGTGGTGGCGGTGGTGGTGGAGGAACTGTCGGTGGAGGCGGAGGAGGTGGTGGAGGAGGTACGATGGGTGGTGGTGGTGGAGGAGGTGGCGGGAGTGGAAGCGGTGGAGGCAATGGGGGAGGTGGAGGGAGACCGAACTATGGACCAAGCAGTCCGCCCACGGGGTCGCTTCCACCTTTTTACGAATCGCTCAAAAGTGGTTACTTGGGGCTTCCGGTACCGATGGAGTGCGACGGAGGAGTACTTCAGGGGGCGGTGGGGCAAGCTGGTGGTGGTTACGATGGAGGGCCCAAGCAATATCAACTTCTACAGAATGTATGTGCTTCTTATGGTATTAATTTCTACGACGAAGATGGGTCCGTCGGATACGGGGTGATGGGTGGTACGAAGATGCCGCCAGATCCTCGGCTTGAGCCTCCAGGCTCTCCCCCAAGCTATGAGACGCACCACCAGCTCCAGGGTCATCAGGGTCATGCAATTCAACAGAGGTTGCTTCTTCCCTCCTCGCCAGCTTCGACCACCTCCCCATCATCCGCCTCTTCTGCAGATCCGTTGCCTCCCATGCACCTTCTAGGAAGTGCGATGAGTCACAATGGAGTGGTTAACAATCTTAGCTACTTGAGTATGAACCAACAGCGGTACAACAATGATACAGGGCGCTTTCTTCCTGGAGGAGATGATGACGAAGAGGAAGACCCTCTGATGGAGATCTCTGGTAGTGATGGACTACCTTTCACAGCGACTCTTACGTTTTCATCTCCGGCAGAAAGTGCCATCCTTCTCGACTCACTATCGTCTGCCGACGCTGCTGAATTGTTCCTTCAGCGCTTGCCAGGAGATGATCCAACTTCGACGGTGGGCCAAGGTGCTCCTGATGGAAATGGAGGAGGACAGGGAGAATCGGGTAATGCGCTCAGTCAACAAGGTGCGATGGCACCTGTAGAGCCCCCGGTCCAACCATTTCCGGAACACCAGACCCAAACATCTCCAACCATCTCTCCACCAAATCGTTGCTTCGACACCTCAAGATCATATCCGGCCCCCTCACACTTCACCAAAGGAGGGCTCTTCCAGCAAGAGAACCAGCAGCACAGTCCGGACTCACACTTTCAACAGCAACTGACAAAAGAAAGACCAGAACTATCTCTGCACATTTCACAATCACCCTCTCCTCTAAGTAATGTACAGCAACATGAGGCAACCTCTCCAATCCAGCAAATGCAGCAGCAACCAACACAGCAGATGCAGCAGCTCCAGATACAAGTGCAAATGCAGCAATACCAACAGATGCAGCAAGAGATCTCAGCGAGTAGGGCAGCAAGCAATGAGGAAATGTCTCCTGCTGTTAGTGAGCTCTCACCCCATGTCTCTCAAGTTCACCATCATCTACAGCAACAGCATCAGCATCACTTAGCAGCACATCAAGCAGGTCTTATGTCCCCTGGAGGTCTCTCACCATTTGACCTGACTCCATCTTCCCTTGATTCCCCACCGATGTCACTTCCTTCATCACCAGATGATGCCAATGCATCATCTGTTGTCTCTTCTTCATCATCTGGCCACAACGCTACTGCACCTTCTGGATCTACCACTCCTGGACTTGAAGCAGATGGTGGGAATGTACCATCTCTTCAAGTTAGAGTTTCCATTCTTCAACAAAGGGTGAGTTTTACTTGAAGAATAGCGCTTAACATCTCAATAAATTTCCATGTCTTTAAACTCCAGTTCTTGAACAACGAAGTGATTTATCTTAATATCATCATCATTTTTTATGATACTGATATGCGCATGCATGAAGATTTGGTTGATTTAGAGTATGGGTAACCTGATTTTTTTTTGCTAAACCTGTTTAGTATGTATGTGGATTGCTATGTTGATTAAAAATTTTTTGACTTGAAAATAGTACAATTTTCTGTGATCCAAATATCTATAAGTTTCAGTTTTTTTAATTTCTTTTTCATTGTGAAAATAAATATGCAATATTTACTAATATTTTATGAATTCAACAGCTTGGTCTTCCTGGAGATGCACCTATTGAATTTGTCAATGGTGGCCATGGAATTAAAAATCCATTGGCTACAAATCACGACCCAGCAGATGGTTCCTCATGTTCATCTAGTGTAGGAACACCTACATCACTGGCAAATGAATGTGCTCCATCTCCCAGGCCACCATCAACAACACCTTCATCTCTTGCATCTCAGTCAGCATCTGAAGATGACCCATCAAAGTTTGTGTGCCGCATTTGCTCCAAATCATTTGGTCTTCAGCGCCTTTTGAATAGGCACATGAAGTGCCACAGTGATGTTAAGAGATATCTCTGCACATTCTGTGGAAAAGGATTCAACGACACTTTTGACCTCAAGAGGCATACCCGAACACACACAGGTGATCATTTATTTTTGCTAATAATTTCAATTCCCTTTTAAAATATTTAGATTACACTGCATCTGTTTTGATAAATTATTTATCTGGGTTCAACTATTTAGCTATTTAATTTGAACTGATATGTACATTAGGATACATTTTCTAGCAGACTTACTTTTATGAATCACTTTGTTGAAACACGTTCAATTTTGATTCTCAATTTTCTGTTTTTACTTCACAGGAGTTCGGCCATATAAGTGCAATTTATGTGAGAAATCTTTCACTCAAAGATGCTCTCTGGAATCACACTGTTTGAAGGTGCACGGAGTACAACATCAATATGCTTACAAGGAAAGAAGGTCAAAGGTGAGAAAAAAATCTACTTTAGTTCAACTTGATAACCCAATAAAAATAAACTTATTTCTTTATCCTTGACAATTGACAAGAAACTTTATAATTCCATTGTTCTTCTAGATGTATGTTTGTGAAGAATGTGGCCACACAACTGGAGAGCCAGAAGTGCATTATGTCCACTTGAAGGAGAATCATCCTTACAGTCCAGCCCTGCTTAAGTTCTATGATAAGCGTCACTTCAAATTCACTAACAGCAACTTTGCCAACATGCTTCTACAGGTGAGGATTTTATAATATTATAATTTTGATAGCATGTTAAAGCTTATTCAATGTCTTCATGGTCTAGCTAGCTACATTTTTGTGAGCACGTTTAAATGTCTCTAATGAAAGTATTAATGGGGTTTAAGAGTCTGCCTTCATACTTCCGATTTCACTCACATACATGCACATTCATGAATTGAAATACTTGGGTTAAAATGAATTACCAAACTTGTGCATCAGTTATGAAGTAGACCTGAATAATTATCCTTTAAAATCTTGGTTAGTCAAGGGACTTGACTCATAGAAGTTATTAATTTGACCCTTCTTTTGAATAGGTGTAAATGCCGTGCCCTCAAGCTTAGTTCTTGAACACGGCCCTTATTCTCCTAGATTCCTCAAGCTGTCAACACATTCAACTGTATAGCATCCTGCTCTGGTGGAGGAAAGGAATCCAGCTGATTTGGAATTTAAATAGGGTCAAAGTGTTAAGATAGATAAATCAAGGGTGTTGCGTCATATCCTCCACGAAGATTACATATACTGCACGTGAATAACACGAGACTTTGGCATATTAACTTCTTTAGTGATATCAAAGACTCATGGTTTATAGTACTATGACCTCTATTGACTTTAAGAGATGTTGCACAGTTTGAGTTCTTCCAACTGTAATGTGCATGTATGAGTGTGAATATTTCCAATTTCATGATAAATAATGGATATAATTGTTTAATTACGGTAGGTAATTAGGAAGACTATGGTTGGAAATATATTTTGCTCTTAGGGTGATATGAGAAATTAAGCTTAATTTCTAATTATATATGCACTCAGTATAGAAAATATATATGTCAACTGTTACGTTGGTGAAGCAATTACTGTTATTTCTGCTATCTTGGTACCTGTGATATCTATGATAAAAAGTACAAGCTGAGCAGCCCAGAGTCTTAGGGGGCCAGCAGCAATAGTACGAAAGCCTGGTGAACTGGTGTTTAATTGGGGATTTTGTTGAGGGATATTTCCTGGTTTAAGTACGGGTCTGAAGTTAAAAGTGTGCTAAGTATCATGACTTAAAAGTGTTATTATATTCAAATAATCTAATGGAATGTTCACATCCTGAGAATTTAACTCTCGATAATACTGATATGATAATCAAACCTGTATTAATATCTCTTTGGGTACTTAATTTAGAATTATTCATAATCATGGCTAACCAACACACGTTTCAAGAAACTGAAGAATCATTAGGAGGAAATGTGTTAAAGTATAATAGCAAAAAATCCCAAACTTCAATGAGAGAAGACAAGATGATTAACACTTTAACAGCTATAGATAGTCATAACCTATCTCTTCTGTTCTATTAATCATTTTCAGTGCCGCACTGTTAACGAACTGAAAAAAACTTTCACAAGAGGAAAGTGAAATAAAACATCAGATTTGGCTTTGTTCAGGAGAATGAACCTCCCTGTTATCACAGGAATTCTGGCTGTGGTGCATTCCAAAAGGCCCTTAAGGGTGGCTTGATAGCAGAGAGTTGGATACAAAATCACAGGAGATGCATCCTACCTTCTGCTAAATACAATCTGGGGTAGCAAGGTAATTGGGAAAATCATAGCATTAAGTGTTGATGTATTTGTTATGTTTTGTACGTTTTTGTAAATAGTTCTATTTGGAGAGATCAAATGGAGTTTTTAAAAATACATAGAGGTGCTCTGTCCTTGCTGCCTATTCATTCTTTGGGTTGCCAGTAATATTTATATTATTTACACACAGTATTCTCATCGTATTTAATGGCTCATCTCATTTTAAATAAGTCTATATAAGTTACATAAAATATATATCTGAGAAGTATGTATAAATGTGAGTGTGAATGAGAGAAAGGTTGTAAATAAACATTTGTTACTCAAAATTAAGATTTTGAATAAAGACAGTACATAAAATAAACAAAACTGTTATCATTTACCCTTATATCCATTTATTCTTTATATATATACAAAATATACCACTATTTGTTCACAATGAACATGCTGCACCTAATAGATGTCTTTTCAAACAATCTCAAGTGCTGCAATCATAATATAAAAGAATAAATCTACGAAAATTTCATATATTATAGTGCAATACCAAGTTTCAGCAAATTCTACTTTTGAATATAGAATATAAAATATAAGCTCTATGTAAATATGAAATATTTAAGTAAAATTTAACATTAAGATAACAATATAATCCCAAAACTAATAAATTTATAGTTATTTTAACAATTATAAGCTTATTTTAAGGGAACCTAAAAATGACTAATGGTCCAAAGAACCCGAACTATATAGCACTCATAGTTTGATTGCAATAACCCTTTTTCTATGAAACCCAAACATACACTAATAAAAAGTTCATTTTAATATAGGTGACAGCAGTAGAATGAAACTTGCACAAAAGGATTTTAATAATTATTCCTTTGCACCGAACCAAAGTTAATAGAAATGCCCATGACATTGATTCTACTATATCTGTGACCCTCTCTTTTCTAAGCCTGAAATTCAGACTACCTAAATGAACCACGTTACTACTATAAGAGATCATTATAGACAATAAAAAATTTGAGTTATAATAATACTTAATATTTTAAATAGCTAATTCATTTGCTTCTCCCAAATATAAATTTTCCAATCACCAAATTACCAACAAAACTATCCATAAATTTTTGCATATATAAATATATATATATTTAATTTCTGCAAGACTAGCAAGTATTTTACTCCCAAATAAAAATATTGAGAAGTTGCAGGTAAGCCCGTATAGACAAAAATATCATTCCCCATACAATTGAAAGCCCAAAGCAATTTAATTATCCGAACTAAGAACTAACAAGTCTGTAATGGAACAGAATTAACGCTTGCTTTTCCATCAACACACAATAAGTCTTTAGTAGATATTACATGGTCCACTCTGCTCAAACTAATTGATACTGGGTTTATGTTTGAGTCTACACCAGATGAATGTTGGCGTATTATGTAAGCAGGACCCATGATACAATTTGAAACTGAAATGGGAACAGGATGAATGGTGATTCCTCGAGAACGAGAATTTTTTTGGACAGAATGCAAGACTACAGGGACAGACTCTCTCAGAGACATCACTTGACCTTTAGTAGTTTTGCATACAGAAGTGGGATGGTTAATGACACAGATGGAAACATCTTTCCTTGGAATGGTGTTTCTCTGAGAGGAAGGCAATAAAGCTGGAGACTTTCTTATGAGACTGACAGATCCAGAATCTGAATTAACTATGATATTATTATTTTTTAAGACACTATTTTTCCAGCTAGCATCTTTAGGATTTTTGACAGAGCTGGCGGAATGAGAGACAGGGGACATGGAACTGATAGCTATGCAATTATCTGAATGATGATGGCGCCAATTACTTTTTGTCGCCTTGTTTGATGCAGATGTCACTACTATCTCCTTTTCCTTCTTTCTCTGCTCTTCCTCAAGGCAAATTCTCTGAAGCTCCAACTCAGCTACATGTAAAATATCACTTCTCAAGGCACCAGGACGTTTAGGGCTCCCTCCTAGGCAGTTCTCACTGTGGCTACGTGGAAACTTCGAGGAATTATTCACAACTAAAAAGGGAAAAAATTGAGGGATTCATCACAGGAATATTCTAACTAAGTCTCAAAACAAGTTGGTGAAAATGGAACACCATGATCCATCACCAATACATTACATTGGCTAACCATATAAGTTTTGAAATGAATGCTACAGAGTAGGATTCACTTAACAACAGTATTTAACATTCAACAACATTTCAACAGTCATAAAAGATAAAGAAAAGTATGAAGGGAACGTAACAGTTAATTCCATAATTATATTCTTACTTGCTATCAACATAACAGTGTAATATCAACAAATCTCTAAAATTTAAATTTTGTAAATATAATATACATAGCAATTTGAACCATCTCCAATGAACAACCAGGTAATGTCCATTCTAGGTGGTTAGAAGCACAATGCAGAAAATGAAGGTTAAAATTCATATCTCTGCTACAATTAGCATCCTCTAAAATTAGTCTGTTTCCTTAAAATCAGGGCATTGAATAAAATTGTTAACATTTTTTAGAGAATAAGCAAAAGATATTGAAAAAAATAAATAAAATATTGTAATGAAGCATCTCAAGGGATTGGAGCTGACCATAGAGTTTCATTTTCAAAGGATTAAATGATGAGGTTGATACAAGCAAAGGAAGTTGAGATGTTTTAATTAGGTTAGAATGGTTACATAATGCACTTGAGGGGAATTTAGAGTTATGATGAGTAGAATTTTGCATTGAAGTCACCTGTGATTATACTGTTTTCATATTTATTTCCTTCCTTGAAACTATTTAGATTTCAAGTTTTGGGCTGACACTGTATTACAACTAATAGTACTTTTAATACTCAAAAGTTATGACTAAAAATAAGAATTCTGGGTTCATAGAGTATTATGAGTTCATAGTTGATGGTCATTTTGTATTGTAGATTGATTTTCATAAAAATTTATATGATTTCTCCTCTTTTATCAGTTTGGTCATAACAATATATTGCCCCCATTGCTTCAGAAAGGCACCAGCAATACAAAGAGGATTTGAGGATCCTTGAGGCTACAAAAGGACTTCTGCTGTGGCAGCAGCTGATGCCTACAATTTTGGGCTGAATTCACAAAGTATCTGAAAACAATCTTTTCACAAGATAAGTCAATGGCTATAGCAAATTACCAACAAATAAAATATTTGAGTCCAGCTCCTGTCAGACTTCTTTGATTAAAAGAGGGGAAATTAACTTCTTTACTACTCTTTAGATCTATAAAAATATCATAAAGTTCTTAGCTAATCATAATTCAGATAAATTATGATTAGCTAAGAATTTAAAAAATGACTTTATTTTAAGTTCTGGTAATTATATGAAGCCAAAAAGTATACAGCTTTCTTACTATCTCATATTATGATTGTTTCTGCTTTTATTGTACCAAATTTAACTAATAAAATAGATACATTTTAATTAATAGTCATCCACAGGTTATTAGAAGAGATGGAGAAGTCCACACTACATACATGAACAGTTTCTACATTGATGCTGAAGTAGCTCAGGATTTCTTAAAGAGAGGAATACATCAAAAAGGATTTGGTGCTTTCACAGTGAAGGTTTTACAGGATGGCCAATTTGACTGTCTATGAGTACGCCCTATCACCTTTTTGCAGGAAGCATGGGGTACAAATCACCATGACTCTATTTACATAAACAATTCCACATTGTTCGATGAAAAAATTACTTTTTCATCTATTTTTTAAAATATTCTCTTATTTTATTTGCAGAGAGGGCTATATAGCATGAAAGATGCATGATATGTATTACATCTTCCTTAAATGTTTTTTCCCTGAATTTCTTTGGCAAATCTTACATTTGCAACGATCTCCTATGTTTTATTGATTCCTACCCCATGTCCTCGATCATTTACCGTATTTTTCGGACCATAAGACGCACCTGACCATAAGACGCACCTGGTTTTTTGAGGAGAAAAATAGGACAAAAAATATTCTGAACCAAATAGTGTAATAAAATATTTGATAGGTCTTTAGATCTTTATTTTGGAGGCGAGATTGAGACTAAAAAGTCTCTTCTTCCATCTAACCTCTTTAAAAAAAGTTTAAAGTACCAAAAGAATTAGAAAGAGAAAAATAATGATTATAAGAAAGATTTAAGTGGATATAAAAACCTAAGAAAATTCTTAGGAAAAAAATCCACTTCAGGAAAACACCCACAATGAAGGGGGGTGTGAAAAACCTGCACAAACCTACTGATAGAATTAACTAAGAACAGAATACTAAAATTTCAATTTTACAAGATAATCAATGAGTCAGATCATGTTAAATTTGAAAACATATCTTATAACTAAACAGATCATTAAAAACATTCAATGGTATGTTTAAGTTGATTGCCAAAAAGAGAGGCGAAGTGTAGATAATAAAATTAGAAGATATTGGACTGAGCTGCAAAAAAAAGAATATTTCAGGACAGATGCATAGTTAAATGAATTGGAGGTTAAGAGTGAAAGGAGCAGTAGAGAGAGCGTTGCTCAGTGCTGTAGACATGTGATGACTATTGATGAAGGAGATAAATTGGATATATGATTAAGATAAGTAAGACATTTTCTTCTGAAAGATCGTGTGGAAATGGAAGATTTTTTGTGGGAGGGAAGAGTATTCCAGAGCGTGGTAGCAGTTATAATAAATGATTTTTGATATGTCTCTGTTCTGTGCTTCGGTATTAGTAAATTGAATCTCCCTCTAGTATTGCAATTATGGACGGACTCAAATCTTGCAAATTCGGAAAAGAGATATTCAGGAGATTGCGTTCGCAAAACAGTACATGTTAACGTTAGAATGTGATGTTGTCTGCGAGTTTCGAGTTTTATCCAATCTAATTTTTTAAATGCACCGGAAATATGGTCGAATTTTCTCAAATAAAATATATATCGAACGGACGCATTTTGGATGCCTTGGAGCTTATTGGCTAGATCTCTTAATAGATCTTGGTAAACAATGTCACCGTAATCAAAGTGGGGCATGATCAATGAATTTACTAGTCTACTGAGTCGAAGGCTTTACTAAAATAATGTATAACAGAATAATATTTGATCCTGCGAGTCGACTGCAGCGGGCCCCGCTGCATCTCTGATACAAATGCCCGGCATTAGTGTCAGCGGGTCCCGCTGCCGCTCTTCTTGTATTCGGACCATAAGACGTAGGCACTTTTCTCCCCAATTTTTGGTGAAGAAAAAGTGCGTCTTATGGTCCGAAAAATACGGTACTTACTTATCTAGCTGCAATTCTTCACAATATGTATTACTTAATGTTGTGCGTGTGAGTGCTTTAGTAATTCACTTATATGACTTCAATAGACAGGGTCACATAAGTGACATGCATACTCAAGGTGAGCATAAAGAAGTAGAGTAACATTGCCTGCTAACTTACTCTTCTTTTCTTGCCACTAACCTCTAAAGAAATTGGAGTTTAGTAAAAGCTTTTTCACATTTATTATAGATGTGAAAATTCCATGATAAGTTATTCATCAGGGTTACTTCAAAATATTTAACCATTTTTACCATGTAAATTTTATCCATGAAGATACCATTAGTCCATAGAATACATGGTATGATCAAAACATAAGGTAATTTTTTTGATTTCGCAAGTTTGGAGTGTCTAATATACCAAACATTTTTTTAAGATGTTGGTATGTCCCTAGTTTATGGTAAAATTTTCATTTTTGTATGCAATTTAATATACCGCATTTCCCCATGTATAAGCACCCCCTTTGTATAAGCCACCCTCCATTTTTTGACTGTGAAATTTTGGAAAAAATATTTTACTAGAGAAACAGGTTACAAAACAACAACGGTTACAAAGAAACAAAATTTAAGACTCGTAATAATCGTTCACACATTCATAAGTTACGAAGAAACAAAATTTAAGACTCATAATAATCGCACATACACTCATAAGATACAACTACTATACAACTACAATACACTAGTATAGTAACAGGAGGTCTACTTGTTGTTGTTATTGAATTTAATGTCGCCAGACATCATCGTCTTGTAATATTGAGGTGAGGGGTCAAGAATATCATCTAATAATAATATTATCACTAACAATTGTTTACAAAAAAGAACAACATACGTGAAAAATGCTTTTTCATGCATAAAATTTTTACCGGCATTGTATATGCCACCCCCTACTTTTTGGGCTTGCAAATTTTGGAAAAAAGTGGTGGCTTATACATGAGGAAATACGGTATATAATTATATATATAATATAGGCTGCTACAATTAAAGTAAACCGCAAACAAAATTGAAAATTTTACCATAAACTAGGGTTAAGGATAATAAACTAAACCATACGTACCAACATTAAAAAAAAATGTTTGGAATATCAGACACTCCAAATGTGCGAAATTCAAAAAATCACCTTATGTTTTGATCACACTACTTACTTGTCTATATTTAGAACTAATTCCCAATCATTGCACCATTTCATAATTCTATCAACATCATTACAAAGTCTATCCTCAAGGCCCTCCATTCCCCAGTAGATAACTGCATCATTCATAAATATACTAACCTTACAAAATTACTTTGCTTATGTTGTTGACACATATAAAGGAGTGGTTTGATTATACAACCCTGCGTCCAAGGTTACCTTAACCAGGTTTAGACAAATTCAGTCAAGCACTAATTGCTGTTATCATACAATCATATCTCATCATTCAATTCTGCATAACCAATCTTCTGAAACATTACCTTTGCTTAGAAATTTATCAAAAATTAATTTACGAGAGAGTACTGCACAACACTTCAATTTTGGTCTTTAGTATTTCCATCTACCTATGGAATCTACATGGAGGAATTTAATGAGAAGAACTGTATACTGAAGTCTAATATCAGCTGGAACAATTATCTAAGACAGATTTTTACATCAAGTATATCTTCCACGATTTAAATATTAAAAGCCTACAATAACTAACAAGTTGGTGAATATACTAGTTTATAAGAAGCCGTTTATACCCTTCAAAATTTCACTGTATTTGCCTGCATCTGACATTTGATACATTTTAGCGGAATAAAAGCACAGAAATAAGGAATCATGGCTTTGAGAAGAGTTTCATATGTCTTATTTAAATTTTATATACATATATATATATATATATATATATATATATATATATATATATATATATATATATATATATATGTATTTGTGGTGTCAAGCAATCCCTTACTTCCTTCATAAATCCCTTCATTCCAACCCTCTAACCTGTTATCTCTATTATGATTTTATTTACCTAGTATTTATTATGAAATCAATATGAGGCGTGATTTTGTGGAATAGTAATTTACAAAGCTGTTTTTATTACTAGTATTTACCACCTTTTACATACTATGTACCTATTATGGAGTATCAGAAGGAAGAATTAAGTTACCTGAAGAGGAACCAGTAGCTGCTTCTCTTAAAATGGATGGTTCAGTGGATACCCACTGTAATCTGTCTTCCCCATTCAAAGCCCGTTTTGGTAGGTGTGGACACACTGGAGCAGATTTTCTTTTTCGAGAATATTTCCTTACCCATGCAGCATGCATAGGGTGGCCCAGAAGAGAATGGCGTGTAGTATTCAGAGTCAACAAAGCTATGAAAAAAGGCATAATTGTTGTTTATATATATTAGAATCAAGTGTCATAATTTAAAATTTCAAAATATATTTTCAAAAATAAACTAGAAATATCTATTATATTGCATTACATAATTAGCAAAATCTCATAAAATGGCCTTTCCTTCTGCCTCCCCTAAAAATTACCATTAAAAATTCCACTACTGGTTTGACTTCAATAATTTTAACACCTAAATCACTGGTTGAACCTAATGGCTAAGTGAAGTTTGTTGGATATTACTGAACTTACATACTAGTTAATTATAAAATTCTTCATGAATGTATGAGAAACAAAAAACTACAAACCATTTTCTGGCAAAGGCTTTGGCTCAACATTAGGACCAATGTATTGAAAAGCTGGCTTTTTATTTGAGCGCATCAGTGATCCATTGGATAAATCACCTATACTAGCAGAATTCACTTTCTTGATCAGTTCTAAGGAGGACAGCACATTGGCTATGTCATACAATCGACGGACTTTTGTCTTCACTTTATGACAGTCTTTCATGATCCCTGAAGCACCGAGTAATATTTTTGCAGCATTGTCCAAGGTAATGACCTAAATTCAAGGAATAATAATTTTATCAAATGCAAATCACAGATCAGAAGAATTGCTAAAAATAGAGAGATTGACTGCAGACATTTAGAAAGATCTACATAATTATCCTCCAAGCCGCCTTTCGACATGTGGCAGGGGGTGAAAACACCATGCAGTTTATTACTTTCTCTAGTATAAAAATGGCCTTTTAAGGAGACTCGTCCTGGCTTCTGTCTCCCTAATCTCTTTGTCTGAATGGCCAATGTAGTAGCATTTTATCAGCTATGTCTTCTATGAACTCGCTTTCATGAAATTTATTAACCCTTTCGAGACGAATGCTGGAAAAACCTGGCAGGAATTTTCCAGGCTCAGAATACGAACTACTGCCAGATTTTTCCGGAGGTAGTACATATCGTGCAAGGGTGCTGATGCAAAGGATTATGGTTTATAGTTTAACCTTTCCGACTTTTTTCTAGGGAGTTTCAGACCTTTTTCCTTAAAGGAAACCTTGCCTCAAGGGTAATTAACCCCTTTTCCTAGCATGGTGCCGCTGCAAATTAATTTTTATTGCAATAGTTTTGCTAAATATTTATATTTAGAAATGATTGTTTATATTGCTTTGGAAAAGAAAACCTTGTAATTTGACGACTTTGTACATTTTTTAAACAAAATTTTATAGCAAATAATACGGTAGTTAATGAGTAACTCAATTTCATCATTATCATTTAGGTTTCACGCTATATAGCTTAAAATTGGTGTTAGAATTTCGTTTCAAACTTCTACATAGTCAGCAAAATGCAAACTTTTAAGCAAGTAGTCCTACAAAAGCTATACGGAAATATTACTGTATTAATAATGGTCAATCTTCAAAGCAATGCTTTTAAAGAGAAAGTGGATTACCCGCGGACAATGTTCCATAATTGCCGTTGCTGAGGATAGCTCAGGACACTCCACCGAGAAAAGGGTATGCTCTATATCTGGCAAATTCAGAGTAGCGAAAACACTCCGTATCACAGGGAAGATTTTCAGAAAATGTCTCCGTCTCGAAAGGGTTAAGCAGCTTGATCCTTTTCTTAAATCTCCTATTTTGAAGGGAATCCCAATCTACATCTTCGTCTCAGTAACACTAGGTGACTATTTAACTTTAGCCTCATTGCAGCTAATACCATCTATTTCGTCACTTTCAATTATTACAGTAATTTTTCATGTGGAACCTCATCAAATGCTTTTTGAAAATCTGATATTATTGAATTGATTTTCATTTTATTTTCAGCAGATTTCACTACATCATGGACTAATAATACAAACTGAAATTTGCATGATCATGTCTTACAAAAATCATTTTGATTTCTGACTGTAAATTAAGATTTTTCAAGTACTACCATCAAAGAACTGACAATTATATACCCTGTTATTTTAGCACATAACAACATTGAGGAGACAGGTCCATTATTTTCAGGTTCTTTCTATGAGCCACTTCTAAATATAGGAGTAACATTGCAATTTTCCAATCATTCCCATACCCTTATTCATAGAGCAATCAAATATAACTTACAGGAAGGGAGCCACACTTTCTGCTACCTCCTTGAATACACTTGCAGGAAAGTGCTTGGGATCTGGCAATTTATTTGATTTGATCAGTATCAAAAGTTTTATGATGACGTCTTCTCTGACAGCGTTTTTTAGCAATGACTCTGGTCAATCAAAGATTGGTGCACTGAGAACTATTAGGCCTAAATACACTATAAATATTCATTTGATAACCTGCTTTGCCCTTTTTACCATAATACCTGGCCTATAAGACGCACCTGGATTTTTCAGGTTAGAATTTACGAAAAAAAACTAAAATACTTGGATGATGCAGAAAAGAATTTGATTGATAACATTTTACATAAGAACGGAACTTTAATATTAAAGAATTAATTAGCAAATATATCAGAGTTTATTCATCATAGAACCTCATAAATTCCTCATCATTGCCGCTAATATCATGCGCGTAGATATTTTCTCGGGAGTCGTTACTTTCCTCATACAAAATGTCATCTTCACTTCCATCCAGCCCATTGCTGATTCCACACTTTTTGAAAATATGATAAGATAGAGCAGCACCCATTGCAAGATTAAACTAATCATGCTACATTGTATTCATTTCTGATTTATCCAGGTATTTTTTTGAAGGAAGTTAGACATTGACATATTAAAACTTTATTTCTAACAACCTGTTCAAAATAGTGTTATAATCAAAATTTTTAATGAATTGAACAATTTTCAATGCCTGATATACTAAGAAATACTTAATGGTATTTATTTATCCTGTCAAAACGGTTGCTTATTATAGGACGAAGTTATAACCCTGATATCCGTATACCATCAGCGCATAAGACGCAGGCTAATTTTACAGCACATTTTGGAGAAAAAAAAGTGCGTCTTATCAGCCGGGAAATACGGTAATTTAATTGCCATTATCTTTTGATCAAAAGGCTTTTGGGTCCTTATTTAAATATTTGCATAACATAATTGATTTGGAGGATAATTTAGGGCTTGTTTAATTTCTGATTTTGCCTCCTTAGTCCTTGAGATATAACTTGAAATTTCTCAAGAATTTATCTGAGTCGCTAACACCTCCTGTTAACTAGCTTTTGGTGCTAATGATAATGCCAATATTACGTCAGGTTAATACAGGAGAAATGATAGATTTGCTAATTATTTTGACACTCCTGCAATTGATAATTGTTAGTGATGGTTACCTTCTAAAGAAATAGGATTAAATATAACATTTAGCCTTATCTTCAGATATTTAAGGACCTATCTAAGTTTTTTTTAGTATTTCCTGGCTGACCTGCAAATCTAAATCCTTTATATTAGGAGTATCCCTGTTACTGGAATAACCCTTCAATCTTAAATTGTTTTTTCCCTTACTTCTTTCTTGCATACAGCAAGAAAGTAGTTTTTGTTGCTAATTATGCATTAACTATAATTAACCAAAAGTTTTTTGATGCTAATATGCTCCTTCAACTATATTGTAAGTAATTATGTCAGCTTATTTTGAATCGAGTAATTCAAGGACTGGAATCAACAGAAGAGACATAAAAATAAATACAAATTAAATTGCATGAAGCACTGGCATATAAATAACAAAACTGTTGAAAATGCTTTCAACAAAAGTTTTAATTTTAAAAGTTTAATAGTAAATAATTCTGTGTATAAAAAATTAAGCCCAGATACGTTTTTGATGATTTTACTACAAAAACCAGACAAATCTATATAAATATTAAGAACCCTCCCCTGGGAAGTGAATTCTGATAAGGAGGCAGTCATCAAAGGGGTATAATGGTATAATTAAATAAAAGAATACAATTAAATGAAATGAATGAAAAAACTACTGAAAATAAAATGGAAAATTCTAAAATCAAACAATTCAACCATAATTTTTTCCCTTTCAAATTTGAATATGTAAATGTAAAAGTTTGTTTCACTTATACTTCATAACCTCTAATGATTATTAGCAGCATTCTTCATTCAAAATTATTTCAATCAAGATGCATTTCAGAGGATTAAAAATTAAAATATTCTAAAATATTGAATAGTTTCAAAATGCATTCTCATTTAGTCTACCAAAAGAAAACATTCAAAACTGAAGATGAAAGGAATAAATATACTTACTATAAATCCTCCTAGCATGTTTGAAAGAAAAACAAATTATTGATTATTAGCTGAGAGAATAAATTTAATTTAAATCTTTCATTTAAGAACTTAATGATAATTTTACAGGAAATAAGTTAATATTAAAACAGAATTATTTAACAGTAAAGCTTCACTAAATTTTGTTAATAATAAGCTTGTTAGTCCCTAAAAATGCTTGGTTAGGACTCTGAAACAGGAAAATACGCAAGGAATAGTGATCAATTCATTTAATTAGAGTCACATTTTATGAAATAAAATATACAGCTAAGTTTCTTTAAAGTTTATATGATTAATATAATAAAGTTTATATGTTTATATAATTAATTATAATTTATACTATAATAACATTATAACAGGAAAATACAACCTACACAAAACTTTAGACCAAACTGTCATATCTCCTACCCAAAATTTTAATACATTCAGCTGGTACTTCCCGAATTTCTTTCTTCTCAGGAGGATTACCATTTAAGAGCATTACAAGTTTTTATTAAATATAAGACTTAATTGATAAAGATAGTAAGTAGTATTTACCTTTGACTTCACCAAAAAAAGCATCAGAAACTTCTGGCACATTATTCCAAGAGAACTATCTTTGTGATCCACATCTGTATCATCTTCTGGTTTCTGTTCTTGATTTTCATCTATTGCTGTACTAGACTGTGAAACAGATCCTGAGTTAGAAAGAACTTTCTGAGTTTGAATGTTCATCTGCAGTGGATTCAGCACATTTAAGTCTTCACTGTCTTCATTAAATAACACATTGTCTTCTGTGATTTCAACCTTTCATGACATACAGAGAATATGCACATATGAGTAAACTTAACTGTAGAGGAGAAAATAATTTTATAAAACTATAAGAAACCAAACTTATTATTTGTTTTCTTATACTTAATTAACAATTACATTTTTGGATAATAAACTTACCAAGACCAAAAACTACATTGACTCTGCCACACACAGAAAATCTACATACACTATTCACATTACACTAATATACAAGTCTAATCATCCCACCATACACAAACATTCCATTCACAATAGCCAAGTAAATACTCTTAAATCCAATCTTAAAACCACTCAATCCAAGAAACTCAGAACCATTACACTAATCGCTATTTATAACTTTAATTAAAAAATACTTGAACATAAAATAAAGAAAAATAGCAATATAGGATTGACACCAATCAACAAAAAAGAAATTAATAACATGTTGAAATCGGGGGTTAACAAATTACAGTTTATCAATTATCACTCAATTATGAAGGGAAAATGTTACACAAAACTATGCATAAGACTCAAAGAACACCTACATGTGGTTCCTCAACAATTCACACACATCACACTTGGCAAAACATCTTTTAGATGTCAATTAGACTATACCATTACAATTATATTATACCATTCTTTTACACTGCCATGAAAAGGTAGCATATTATACTACTTGGAGCAAACAGAAATTAGACAACAACCAAAAATTAATTACAGCCTTTAAAACTTTCACCTCTTCTCTTTATTTGTTAATCTGCTAACACCACCAAACATGCAATTCTTCAATATCTAATCTAGAAAAAAGTCATCCTTAAAACCAGTCATAGTAAATAATAAGTCGATTCCTGTTAAGTTATTAGCAGAAAAGCCTTTCTTATTAATATATATTCAATCGCAATAAAAATGAACAGTAAATACTTTTAAAATTTCTTGATTATTTATATTATTTACCTTAATTTCACCTCTAACCCTTCTTACATTCAATGTAATCAAGTTTATGTTATGTGTGTAACCTTGGAGGAAGAATTTGCTAGAGTCAGGTATGACAAATGAACGGAGATATTGAAGGAACATGGAATTGATTGGAGAGAAAGAAAGCTGAAAAAGAAATGTACCTCAAAGGGAAATTAAGAGTAAGAGTAGGAGATCATTATCAGGAATATTTAGACTTGGAAGGGAATCAGACAAGGATGCTGTCTGTCACCTGTATTTTTTAACATATAATTAGAAGAGATATTAGAAAAATGGTTGGATGAAAACAGAGGAAATATAAGAGGTTAAAAAGTTGAATATATTAGCTTTGATGATGACATAGCTGTTGTGGCAGATAATTAATAGCATACCAGAGAGATGCTATCAGACCTTAATGAGGAATATGGAATGATGATTAGCAAGAAGAAACTATAAGTATGGTATGTAATCTCTTTAGATTGTAAATTGATAGAGTAATTAAATAGCTTCATATATATATATGATCAATCAACAAGAACATGTCATGCTCTGAGAACATTTAAGCTAGAATTGCTATTGCTGAGGAAGGTTAAGAAAAATGAGGAAGTCCTACAAAGGTGTGCATAAATTGGACAATTGATTGGGATACTTTAAGAAGGAAGAAGTGGTAAGCATGAGAAATGAGTGCTTCTTGAAGAGTTCAATTAAGGAGAGCAAAGACAGGGTAGAAAGATATATGATGATGGATTTTGTAAAAACTAAGGTAAAATATTGTGAAACAGAGAAATTAGACCCAGACTGAAAAGCATGGAAATCAATCATGAGAGAACCTGCCAGAAGGTAGAAAAATCTGTGATAATGATTTAACATAATTTTTTCTCTCATGTGATATACCATAATTTATAATACATTTTTATTTTCAACTTCATTGATGAGTAAGCAATATTACTGGATCAGATACACACAAAATAGTGGACAAAAAGGCAAGAAGATGATTAAAGACGCTTAAGTGAATGGCTCACTTGGCTGAATAATTCAAGGATTTTAACAACAAAAAAGTCTGACAGGAAGAGAACTTGATAGATACATTACATATAGACTAAATAAATAAAATTCACGATATAAAATACATCTAGATCCGCTGAGACGCAATAAATAATAGCACACTCACTTCAGAATATATATAAAAAGTAAAGGAAACTGAGACATAAGGTAATGGATTTAAAATGTGTCGGAAAAATTAATGCTATCGACTTACATTGCGAAAAAAACGCAATTTCAGCGCTAACCATTTAAGTTGAGATAGAGTGCCTTCCAAATGCTGGGTTCCATGCCATTGGTAATGATTTTTGCAAACCTGAAATTAGTAATACACAATTTAGAATTGAATAATCATTAAAACCAACCAAAACAATTTAAAGTACAACTTACCTTCGAAGCCATTTGAAGACATTCCAAGACAATAAGTATATCATATATCCTTCTCCTATCCGTACCAATGAACTGGGTGGCTTGATCTAATGATATTTCGATGTAATTTCCAGGCTTAAGTTTTAACGGGTACAATTTCAGAAATCTTGAAACGAAAAAAAAATATATGTAAACCACCATGATTGGCTGGCAATTGCAATACTTGAAATGATCAAAGAACCCTTACTTATCACACAATATACTTAAAGATTTCTCTTTCCTAGGTTTACTGTTCGTTTCCAGTTCTCTCGAATTATCGTCATTAATATTCTCATCTCCATAATCAGGAGTCGTGCTTTTATCGGAGTCTAATGCAATTCCGCTAGCAACTTTAGTTAATAACTCCAAGTTTGTAAGATGAATCGGAGACTTCGAGTCTTCATACTTGATTACTGGCTGTTTACTTACTCTCTCTTTTATCAAACTATTGGACCAACTATAAATGTCGGATTCTTTCGTCGAATTATGATTATAATTAGTGTTTCTGAGCTCAGCCAAAACAACCCTTCCGTAAGATTTTACTTCCATGTCGGCAGCTTGTTGTGATTCTGAAAACATACATTACTTATATCACTTATAAAATGATAACTTGCTTTCATATAAAATTAAACAAGAATATATATCACAAATGAGCATTAAAACATAAATAAACTTACCCTATTTACCAAATAAAATTCATTTCCAACATCAATCAGAGATATGACTAGAGAACAATCCTACCCGCCTATTTGCCGCGCATTTACATATTTGGCGCTTTCATTGGGTGTCTCTTGTTTGTAGTTGGTCAATGATATCATGATTCCGTTAGAGGACGCTGAGATTGGTATTAATGACGTAAAACAGTTTGAGTTGCGAAACCTAGACTCGTAAGCAGTCTTTAACTTCGATCGAACTACAAGTCTATGCTGCTAAATTTACTGTTGTAATGCTTGCAAAGGATTAAATTCCAGAATAAAATCTTCTCAAATAAGCTTGCGAGATGGTACGCTGACCTTTAGTTATGGCGCAATTAATGACAGTTCAATAAATCCAACAGAGGATTAAAGAGATGAATTATTTCAGATCACGCTTATCCATAACAGATTTGAGCTCAAATGACACACTTTCCAAAATATATAGGAAATGCCTGTCATATTTTGTACGCACTATCTGCTTCATACAATGAATTCTCGAAGAATGATATTTCGTTCGAGGTTATTATGAAATTATAAACCCCATGTCGGAGGTTTTTTAATTTTCCTCTTTTTAAATTACATTTTATAGATTCAAAAGAATGTTGAATATGTTTCCATTACAGCTAAATCTGATTATGTAGTAGACTAGCGTGCCATTCCATTGTTCTTGATTGCTATGGAAACCATGAAAAGCTTATAAACAATTGCTTAAAAGCACAACGATCTGAAGTATATATTTCTGATCGCAGTCAATCAATATGGATAATTTGAAAGATAAAAGCATTCATTTTACCGCTCAAAAGTTGACTGAGGAAGTACAGAAGATACCTATTTATAAAAACTTGTATGATGATGTTCAGGTTTGTGGTAATATCCGCAATAGCCATTATTTCTCAACAATACTAAGGATGATATCCTAGATACTCGCCTGTAAAACTTTAATGTTTTAATCTTTAATTATTCTTTGTTAATGCTTTAATTTTATCCGTTGTCACCTGTACGATTATTTTCTCATGGGAAGTTTCAGGTCAATGAAATATTAAATATTTAATTATATTTGGTATATTTTAAGGTTATCATATTTTATATAGAAAGGTTATTATATTTAGCTGTTTTTGATTTAATCAGAAACTAGTATCATCATCCTCAGTAACCAAACAGGACTTCAGACAAGGATTGCTGAATTCAATTAAGGATTCAGGTGTTGAGACGGAGCTAAGGAATACTGTGTTTCATTGGATAAGATCACATCATAATTATAACATGAATGCTCCCCCAACAAAAGAACCTATAGGATACCTTCGTAAAGCACAGGTGAGCCTAGGTATCAGAAAAATTCAATTGATTATTAATTTCATATTATTAAATATTTTAATATTTATAGTTCAAGGTTTTGTTGAATATTGCAGTTACAGTGGGAAAAAAGAATTCACAAATCTTTGAATTCGATGTGTAATGAAGTATCTCAGGCTCTATCAAGATTTAGGATTGCTTCTGATAAAGATGAACTTGAGGAAAAGTGGGCTGAACTTAGTGTTTATGACGTTGGTAAGTATTTTAATGATACTATAGAAATCTGTTTCTTATTCATGGTTATAATGGTTTCATCTATTTCCTTTACATCAAAATTATTTGCAGCATTGCAGTCTCTAGATGGCTTAGAATATATTTTGTAAAGAAGTAAGATATATTCCATTTGTGTAATCATCCTATTGATCTCAACAATCCCTTATTTTTTCAATTAATTACATTCATTGTATTAGGATTGGCTTGAATAACCACTTACAAATTATGCCATGCATCCTGTGACAAATCTTCACCTCATCAGGATATATTTTTAGCCCCTTAAGTGTAATAATCTTTGTAGCAATAATAATGCAAATTAAACCAGAAATTTTTTGTCATCATCTCCATTTCCTCTAAGTAATTATTTTAACTTGACAAGATTCAAAAAACATGATTGATAAATGATTAAGTCATACTAATATATATGTCATAATTTTATAAAATGTCATAAAAAGATCATAATCCAAACTTTCATAATATATGAAATTAATATGACAATTAACATGGCCGTATAACTGCACTGTGGGCATTGGAAAGCATTTAAATGGTTTTCATTTGTGTATTCATCTCAGTTGAGCAAAAATTGTGACTGTAATACCTCACGATAATCTTAACACTGCTTACAGTATTTGACCCCTTATAAGACCCCTTTTTTAATAAATTAAGTTTCAAAACATTTACCCTCATCTTATATTTGAAGAACAGAGATTAACTTTCAATACTGAATTTTATTTTTAGCTTTCTAGGCACTAATAACTTTTTCTACATCTGCCATAATTATTTTATCATCTATTATCTAAATTATCGCCAACAAAAATATAGTTCAAAAAGAGGGAACTGGAATAGTTTCCTTCAGACACCACATAGTGCCAATCAAAAAATAAACCAAACTAGTCACTCGTGTGGAGGTTACAGCCCATTCTCACTTGATGTGCAATACATCTGTGTCTCACAAACAATATACCTTGTTAAAAATGAATCCTCGTACGTAACTATTGCCATCATTAAATATACTTATCATTCGATTCTTACTTGTATCTTATATTTGTTGTAATACCTGTGTTTTTAAATTAGTATAGATTCATTCTAAAATATTAAAGTCATTGAAAAATGAAAATTTTTACTCAAAGAAACTGAAAGATATAAAGGTATTTGCTTATTTATCAATAAAAATATTTTCAGACAATTATACTTGTTTTTATTGTTTGAAGGCTGTAAAAAAGTACTTTGTACCATTTTCCTGTAATGAAATCTATATTTATATATTGTGTTTGTTGGAAAATTAGATTTGAGTCAATACAGACCAGTTTATGCACCCAAGGACTTTTTGGAGGTTTTACTTGGTTTAAGAAGTCCTAACTATCGCAGCATTGAGTAAGTAAGCTGTTTGTGTTTATTTGAATTAAATTACTATGAAAGTTTTTTTTATCATGTTTTACTCTTAAAATCTGCATTAAAATTTCTAAATGTACATCTATTAAATTTTTGATGTGAAATAATATGCCTGTTTTATTTTTAGTGGAGAAGGGACATGGGATTTCAGTCAATTGCCACTTAGGGTTAAGAACCTTTCAGAACTGGTAGGATAATGAAAGTTAATTTTTAAGGCAAAAAGTTAGTAAATATGTGAATAGGTCTAATTAATACATTTTCAGAAATCTCTCTACCAAGACATAGCACGAGGTGAAGCTTTGCTGGGAGTTAATTCAGAAATGCCTGCCTCAAACCCAAGTTGCCAAACATTATTAGATGAAAGAATAGCTCTTGGAGAAGTAGGTATGGAAAAAGTGCTAGTTAAAAGCTTATTAAAAGTTATATATGAAAATTATGTTTTTTCATGTAAATATAAATTTTATTTTCAACTTCTACAATTCTATGTATCTGTTCCTTGTTTCTGGAAGCTATATTATCATTTTTATATCATGTTATGTGCAGTATGATTTTTTCAGTACTTTCATCAAATCATGCCCCAGTTGCACAAGAATATTTAAAGAGAGGATGCCCTCAATGTCTCAGAGGTAAAGTGTGGGCACAAGTTCTTGGAACAGAAGTTAAACAACAGGTGATTATAATTTTAAACTTGGGTGTGATTGGTCATATTATTTATCTTACTTTTGGTGAATTTTACCTATGATTTTGATTTTGATAAGGCAGCACTATTGAAAATTATGTATGGGGTTTATTGTGCTGGATTTGACTGATTATAGTGGTGGGTTACTTCAAGTGATTAGGGCCTACCGTGAAAACTTTGATTAGCTATGCATTTCTGATGCACCCCTTGTTGGCCAATATTGACAAGGTCATCATTCCCTATCAAAAATCAGGTTATAGCAAAATTCAGTGAGGTAAAATCTTCTTTCAATGGTTTTTATTTATTTTAGAATGCTTAATAGTATATATCCCATCCAATATCCCAGTGGAAAAACAAAGAGCATCATATTGTTGCTGCTGGATGAAGATCTCCTATTGCAACAGATCAAACATACTTTCTATTTGGAAACAAAATATATATAAGTTGCTTGATTCTCTACTAATAAATATTGAAAAAATCTTTTTATGTCAACAAATTATATTTTTTGAGAAAGAAGGAAATCCTTTATTTTCATAGTATAATAGACTTTAGATGGTTATTAATTTATCTGATAAATTTTCTGTATGTATAAAATATGATGTAAATGAGGTGAATCTCCATCAAATTATGCTAAACTCTCACTTTTGAATTTGTTATGGATGGTTTTGATAAGTAGAAGATACAATTTATATTTACAAGTTTATTACATTTTTTTCAGCACATAGATTACTTCAACCAGCTTAAACAAATGGTTCTACAATATGATATGATGGTAGACAAGCTAATTTTTAAGGTGATCTACTTTTAGAATTACATACATATATATCTGATTATCTTCTATTTGAACATTAAAGAATAATATTGTATTCAAATTAAAGTTATTTTCTTTCCAAATTTCTACATTATTAGGATGTTCAATTAACAGCATCAAATGATGACCAGTATTTTGTATTTGAGGATGTCCTCTATCAGGTAATTAACCTTGTTTATATTTTATATCTACATAAATATCTTATAAATATTCTAACATTAAACCTTACCTGAAAAACTTTCATTTTACATTGATAGATAAAAATATGAATAAAAAGAGGATAGTTATACTGCATATATGCTGTAAAATGCAAAACTAATAGTTGAATATTACATTTTCTTATTGTATTTTCTGAACTTATACATTTTAATATCCTTTTATCTTGTGAAAAGTATTGCATTATATTGTAGTCATGGTTATGTTTCATGATCCTAATGTTCAATGATATGTAAGCTATTGACTCTAGATGGATTTGATGCTAGTTATTGCTTTGAGTATGTCATTCTTATTTTTCAATCAGGTCATGCTTTGCTTTTCAAGAGATACCGAGGTGTTGGCTGTTTTTCATAATAGCTCTAGCAATCCCCTACGTGCTATTCTGAAAGGAAAACAAGCAACCATTGAAAATACAGTTATTTATCCTCCAAGTGGAGTAATACCTTTTCATGGATTTACCATGTATGGTAAGAAGTTTCATTGTATGATTTTAAGGTCATTCTGATTGAATTATTTTCAGAATCGCTATTTTATCACAATTATTTCTTGGTTTATTTGAATTTTGGATCATAAATTATTTTCCGTGGTAATTTAATGATTACTGTACTGGTAAATACATAATTTATCTTTCAAAGACCTTATATATAGTGTATTATTTTTCTTTTATGAAATAGCTGCTCCATTCTGCTACATGTACGATGATCCAGTATCTCTATACCATACATTTAGAGCATTTTATACAAGATATTGGTTTCGCCTCCATGAAGTATCATCAAATAAACAAGGAATACTCTGCTTGTGTCTTCTCTTTGAAAGACTCCTTCAGAGAAATGAGCCACAACTGTGGTTTCATTTCAAATTCATTAACATCCAGCCGTAAGTCTCTTTAAAATTTATTATTCTAAAACTATGAGTATGTGTACTATATTTTTAGACGATGACAGTTTCAAGGATTTCAGTTAAAACTTTTCTGATTAAGTAGACTAGATTTTGGGGTTCAGACAGATTTTTAGTAATTAAATATAGTCAAAAGAGAACTTCAGTAAAATTATTATTTTACTCAAGATGTTGCAATCATTTAATTACCATATTATGCAAATGGAGATTATTATTGTTGTTAAGTATTTGATGATAAATTAGCTAATTCATTGATCCCTAATCCTTGATTGATTTTTATGGATACCTCTCTTATTCTTGATACATTTTGTAAGGAATTTATAATAGACAAAGTGCAATGTTTTATTCCCAATTTTTAGTTCTTGACACTATTTAATTTCTATAAAGTTTTCTTATAGTAATTTATATACCTTTTAGGTGTTTTTATTCTCACTAATAGCCTACACATATTATTAGAAATGAATTTTACTAGCATGCAGAATAACTCTTGTTCACGTTTATTATTCCTTTTATATTGAGATAAACTGTTTTAAGTCATCTGAACTTCTCCAAGTATAGAAAGTAATAGCTACCACATTTTAATTTTTTGAGTTAGAAAATTTTTGAGAATGATACAGAATACGAAAACACTATTGATATTTTTATTCAATGGAAATTGTAGGTCTACATTAATTTTATTAACCTTAATTACAATCAACAACAATATGATTAATTAAGTATCAAATTTTGAAATATCTATCACTCTTAGCAGGTGAAGATGCAACTCTAGCTGAAATTGCTTTGTTGTACATAGTACTATTTGCTTGCAATCAACTTCTACATATTGTAAAAACAGTTTGGGTATCTTAATTTAGATTACTGCATCTTAAATTTTTAAAAATCCATTTTTTGCTTAGTTTTCATTTTAATTTAATTTTAATTTTCAATTTCCATTTCCATATTTATGCTATTAATAAAGTTAAACACTAACTGGATAGTGTGTTCATCCAAAGTAGATGAAACACAAGATCATAATTCATTAATACCTAATAAGTCTATTGTTTTAGAGTCACAATCAATGGATTCACTAACCTTTGGCAAACACAAATAGAAAGACCATATTACCCCTATATTGAATATCAATATTTAATTAAGCAGTCTTATACCGATATGAATATCTAATTGTAAGTATTAATTTAAGAAATTTTAATCAATTGCTATCTGGTGGTTAGGAAGTACTTGAGAGACTCATCCTTACAATTATTAATCCTTTACTGGCTTAGCTGAAGAAATCATCTGCTATAATAACAATCACAATATTATTAAAAGGACCATCATTTGATTTTAAAATTTTGTAAGAGTTCAGACAGTACCCTTATTAGTAAACAGTGCTTTCAATTAGTGCCTAGGATACTATGAAACCATTTCATTGAACATTACTTGTATCACTTACACAATATTTACATAACTTCATTAATCTATTGATTATTTCCATTTTTAGTGTCCAGGTAGCATTTAAATGGTTAATGAGAGGATTTAGTGGTCACCTACCCCCAGAACAACTTCTCTACTTGTGGGACATAGTTCTAGCTTATGATTCTTTGGAAGTTTTACCATTATTGGCAGCAGCAATATTAAGCTTTCGAAAAGAAAGTATCCTTGCTGTGGATAGCTTGCAAGCCGTTGAGGTGGGTTTAATAGATTTTTCCAATACTGTGGTACAAAATTTTATGAAATGCATAATTATTTAATTTCAGGCTGTATTGGCTGATCTTTCATCTCTTGCTGTCATGCCAATTCTTCAGTTGACTCTTATGAAGGATAATGTTTAAGAAGAAACAGAGAATAAAGAGATGAATGTTAATGAAATAATGAATTTAAAAACTGCCGTAAATGAATGTTAATTGAACCATATTTGAGTTCAGTTATTTTACAGTGTTTATTTTCTGTAACTCAATTCGTTTTTATGGAAATCACTTTATGAATAATTTTTCTGGAGAACATTGTCAGGAAATATAATAATCTAGGATTGGAACATTACTGAAAGAACTTACAATGATAGCTTGACTGAAAATTTTCTGCTTAGCAATAAATTGCGTTCATTTTTATTGTATTTTACAATTACATTTTCTTTGTTTTAGGATAATGATTATACTTAAAACTTCTGTGTGCTAAACCCAAAACTTAATGAACTTGTTTAATATTTATTTAAAGACAGTAAAAATTTGTTGTCTGTGTATGTAGTTATTTTGTTATTTATTGAGAAAATATTTCTTCCTCAAGGTTTCCAAATTTCTAATATTTAAAACTAAGTACCCTTTATAAAAATGAATCTTTCATTATGTAGTTAATAATTATTAAAAAACTTCTTAACGTATCCTATGTGTCATATGAATATAAAACTAAAAGTTGTGAATTTAACACACCAATAGGTTGTTCCAAGATTCTAGGTAGTATTGTCTTATGGAGGAATCGGAAAGCAGTAAGTTTTAAGCAGAAGTTCAGATTTCAGCGGATAAAATTGAGAGCTCAATTCAAGTACAACTCATATATTTACTCATTATTTATTTCTCAACAGAAACTTACAAAAACTTGTCGCGAGAGAAACCGTAGTCAATGTTGTTATTTTCATTTACAGGTTGATCTGATTCAATATCTTGAATAGAACTTTAGCTAACGGCGATTATACTTGAGAGCGAATTTTGGATTAATCTGAATTACACTCTCGGGTGTATCGTATGAGTCTCGAGTGAATTAGTGGTAATAAATATTCGAAGCGAATTACTATCTTGGACATAAAAGTCAAGGACTGGTTAATCATTAACAAAGGGGATTAATTCCAAGTTAATGAACCCACAATGTTACTTTAGATATGCAGTTATAATTTATTTAACGAAAAAATAAATCAAAAGAATATATTTTTTGTCTGTCATATAGGTGATTAAAATATCCCATCAACTCAATCGAAAAATTACAAAGGCAATCCAAGAATAGAATCTCATTATCAAAGTCAAAAATTCAACTAAAATAATCTGTAATTCTTTCATGGAGATGAAATTGATTGAAGAAATAGATAGTTAATGTACAAGAGGGGAAAATTGATTAAAAACAATTCAGCTTGTTTGAATCAATTAACTGAGATTCTTAAAATAAGCAAAGTATTAATATAAATTGACAGTAAATTGAATAGACATCATATGATTTCAGATTCTTTAATATCTTAGAATCGCTCCTTATTTATATGAATTTAAAGATGCATTATGGGAAATAACTTTTTTAATTCACTCGCAAAAGAACTAATGTGAAATTTACATTTTGGACATCGAATGGAAATATTCGTCCCATATTGCCGGTAATTTTTCGATGCGAAAAACGCCTTTAACGGGAGAAGATATTCTATTTAAGTTATTTTTATTCCTCATCATAAACGTTAGATTTAAGGAACGGAATCGGAGATCGCTGGATAGTGCACCTCAATTTTCACTTGTCAATTGATCCAATAAGGCTCTGTGAACCGAATGAGGGATTAATTATTTCAGTGGGACGAGTTTGTGGACATCGAGTCAATTGGTTTTCTAAACATAACTGAGGATAAGCAGTCGAAGTAGCTGAAAATCCTGCTTCATCAAGTGAGTGAGGAGCTGTGATACTATATAGAATGGTTCAGGATTTAAAATATTTCGTTAAAAGATACACCTATTAATAGAGATGCACGATTCGCGTTTAAGTGCGTTGTATGGAATCAACTCGCAGTTATCTTTAGGTTAAAGGAATGACTTTCCGATGGCTAAACTCGCCGTCGGAAGTAATTATTGACTTTTCTTCTCATAGAGATCTCATGAACGGTGAAATAATCTTATTGACTGCAGCCCTAAAAATATCTATCATTTCCCGAAATAGTATCTAGTAGGTAACTTTTGAACTAATTATTGACATTTGAGTTTGTTTTAAATACTCCTTCTGACCAAATTTCATTGACAGCTACAATTCGCATTCCGCGCCTTTAGTTTGTACACACTAAGTATTTCTCGTTTTCTCCTATGAATTTCGTATTACATCCTTCATATGGAAGCATTATTTTGTTAAAATTTCCTATTCGAAAAGCTGTATCAAGCAATAAAACCACAATCATTTTGGAATTTACCACTGCGTAAGTTCTTCTACAAATGCAATCTTTAGTTATCTTGTTAGCTATAGATTGAGATGGCATAAGATATTCTGGAATGCTCAAGAAGATAGGATATGTTAAAAATAGGTATCATCTTTATTTGTTTTTTTATAAATAATAGTGATATTAATATTCGTAAATATACCAGGCATCTCACCCCTGCTCAATTTTGAAAATACTGAAATGTAATATGCGTAGAGCAAGGAAATTTGGATACCCACCTTGAAGTAAAACCCAGATGACTTTTTTACTCATAAATGCAAATAAATTTCGGAAAAATGGTGTATCCATTCAACGCTGTGTGCCAAGTTGTACCTTCCCTTATGAATATCTCTTTTCAAAGATAAGATAGCTTCCCAATAAATCAGAGAAGAGATAATGTTTTTAATCCGTATCACAACCTACGTTATCCAATTTCCAGTGAATTTATCTCGCAGTTGTTATCTGGACGAAGAGTTTAGATGGAGGGTAAAGAATTTCTTGTCCTTTCGCTCATTGCAGCGTTTTTTGTGATATCAGGCAAGTTAAAACACTTGTGCTCCGGTTATTATAATGAAATTCACAATCATTCTTAATACATTATTGATATACATTTAAAAGTTTTTATTTCTTGGAAATACTCTCTCTCCTCAGCCCATGAAATCGTAAAATTATTTGAACGATCGAACGTATCTCTCTTCGAGATAATTTTCTATAATGTTGTCAGTCTAATATTTTATTATCTGAATTGTGACGGTGTATAGGTATTAAACGTATTTCGATAATCAAAAATAATACTCCTGAATTACCTGTCAAAAAGTCATCTGCGTTAAATATACGGCGTATTCGCATCCAAGAGTTTAATACTTTGGTTCATTACTTTATGACTTTCGAACCCGCAAAAGCGTATTTTTCAATATGCAACATGTCGTTAATAATAGGCTTACTTTTGCAGCCGACTACGGTCCAAAACAAGTGAATGCAGCAAAGAACGATCCTTATTGCTTCAGCTTCACGTGGCTTGGGCCAAAATGGAACAATGAAAGTCAAGGAAATGGAACATGCCAGAAGATGGATCCGAAACCAGAAGTTTGCATCGATCCTTTGGTTATCACTTGTAAGGAAACGTAAATTACAATCCCTTAGCTATATTTTCGAATGTGTAAGCATACAATTTGAATTATTTTTCACCCAAATTCATTTCACATTTAATTCATCTCAAATGATTGATTCAAATCGTAGATCATTTTATTATTACATTGACTTTGTATCAAAGCACCATCAGATATTGTTAATCATCACAGTCGGCGTGTGCAAGAGACGCTTTAAGAATTTAAATCAAGCTCTGCTTATTTGTGTTAAACTGGGTGAATCATTTTCTATTGGGAAATCTCTCATGGAAAACGTAATCATATAACTCTGAAATTAATGAAGAATCCTTATCTGAGATTTTCAACCTTTTCTATATCGCGCAATCATATTTTAAATTTTGTGTAAATTAATTAAGTTATGAGTAGACATCAAAGAATGCATTATAAAATTGAGCGTATAAGAAACAGATTAGGAGAAATGATAAGCAATATTTTAACTACATGTATGCATTATCAATTTGGAATAATCAAAGTAAATATTAACTACATTGAAACTAGTAAAAGAAGATATGTCCGATATCATGCATATCACAGACGGAACACACGCTAATGAAATTGATGGAATACATTTCAGGAACACAAAAACAAGAAATAATATCATAAATACTTATATATGAAACCTATTTCAAAAATATATACAAGATAATTTAAGCTCTAGTATCAAATCGGATCTATTCCATCAAAAGTCATTTGTCTTTAGGTAATTCTAAAACCTTCTTTAGTTTTAGTTCAAATACTTCTGCCGGTTATATATTTCATTCCAGTATATGGATATGGATCTATTTACGAGGTTTTACCAACAATTTTGCAAAATGAGAATTTACTTTTTGAATAAATACGAACTTCGTGTACGTCATAATTTACCTAGATAATTAGGATTTGTTAGTCTGAGATATTTCCTCACAGTCAGGTTTATTTATGTACATATGTTGGGATCCAATTTATCAAAATCTTGAAATCATGTGCCAAAGGATATCATGATAAAGTCGATAAGCTCTTTTTGATCGACATATTTTGTTTTCGTCAACAGATGACGGAACTCCACCAAATATGACGTACCTGTGGAAGCATTACAACAGAACACAAATCGGTTGTCGACTGACGGACAACGAGGCCTGTGCTAAATTCACTTATTACTACAATGGCAAAGGTAATACGGCGATGGCTCTCTTAGCCTTTTAAGTGTTCATAAAGACGTATTAAGTTATAATCATTAATTAAAAAAAATAAGAGTGATTCGAGCACTTGGATTTGCACCTGATACAGATGAGTGTGTGCGTCTGAGACATTTTCACTTTAAGGCTGCTATAGCGCTCGCCGAAAACGGCCGTTTTAGCCTTAAGTTTTTAGAATTTAAAGTACAATTTCGATCATTTCTCTTGCAAATGCTGAAAACCGGAAATCTTTACAATGAATATTAATCTCGTAATTTGGGAAATGAAACAGGCTAAAACGGCCGTTTTCGGCGAGCGCTATAGCAGCCTTAAACTCTTTTATAAAGAAAAAAGTTTTCAACCGAACAGTTTAAAATTCCCACAACATTACAATCTGGAAGGAGAAAAAGACATGAGAATTATATGGTACAGGTACTATTATGACCACAGTATAGGGTTTTCGTTTACCTGTGAAAAAAGTCTCTACTTAACTGGTTAAGAAGATTAATGACTCATTTTGGCAGCGGAATATTGTATCCTACTATTTTCTAAGAGATGAATGGAAAAGACCAAAAATAACGATTTTACTTTAAGCGTTTATCTTCGAATTTACAGTTGGACGATATTATTACACACTAAGAATTTTGTAAAAATAAAGTAAATATTTCGCGCTGAATTATCATTTTCTTTGACGATCTAAATCTTGAAGAATAACACAACGAATCTTTTATGCTTTCAGTGGACAACATAACGTACTTGTGCGCGAGAATAATAGTGGACGACGATGCATCGATGACTTCTGGATGTGAGACTGCAGAAATTGGAGGATATGTGAGGGAATTGTGCGCGTGCAGAACTTATGAAGGAGTCGATTTTCCTTGTAATGAAGCATCTATTATCACGGCATCCGCAGTAGTGTTCTTCATTGCAGTTGCCACAAGTAGTTTTTGGATTTGACACCGGAGCGATTGTATAATGGAGAATAAGCAACAAAACTCTGAATTTGATTTGTGACTAATGTTATTGGTGGATTACTCTCCAACTTTCATCAAACTCTGTGATAAAACAAATTGTATGTTTTTTAATTTTTTAGGAAAATACTCAAATATAGGCGTAAAGACTGTGCTCTATAAATGCTTTTCTATTGGAATTTGCGCGAAACCTCTACAAACATGATTGAGGAAGTACTGAATTGTGCGCAACGGAGTACCTGGTAGTGGTTTCAAATATCAATGCCTCGTAAACTAGGAGAAAAGATCCGAAAAAGATATATGAAATTATCTTATTCATTTAACACTATGAAAACGGTCGGTGTGATATAAAAAATTGTCGACTTAAAGTAATTTTTTATTTTGTGTTAAAAAGAGGCTACCTGATTCCACTCAAGACATAAGAGATAGACTTGTGGGGCATTCCTCCGCATAGAGTTTCTCAAAAACGAGTTTTTATAAGAAGCAGAATAAGTTTATCGTTATTACCCATATGTATTTAATAAATATAATTCTCATAATTAATTTTTATACTTTTTAAATAACCAGTAGAAAATATTGCCAAAATTGAAAAAGTAAATTAAATTAAATAAATTTTAAAATAATGCACATTCATAGGAGGAAAATGATAGTTCAATACAGTGATATTTATTCATTATTTCGATAACTGTACAATTTTGATTCTTCAATATTTAAATTAGAAGGGAAAATAAAATTACAATTTTTTAAATAATTATAAATTAATTCCAAATGGAAAATAATCTTTGTGAAAAGTGCAGTGAATATCTTAACATACACCTCTAAAGAATTTTTAAAATTTAGTATTTCAATAAAGTTAAAGTTTTAATACTTAATTTTTTGTTCTTCGAAACTTGAGGTCTCCTTCATAAACTAGCGTCGGGGTCCTGCAGCCATAGAACATTGAAGTGCTCAGTTAGAAGTATCTCACACGCTTCACTTACAATATCTTATATTTTAATAAGTTTCTGGAAATATCACTTGCTGTATCATTAAAATATTAATTTACATGTGAAAACCAAAATGTTTTTAATTAACCAGAATTATCTACATGCATCGTAAGTTGCTTATAGACACTTATGGGTTCTCATTTACGAATATTTTTCATTTTTCGGATATTATATTTGTTATTGAAAACTATAATCATTAGATGAGATAAGTCGATTTATTTTACGTTCTACATATTTATTTAGTGATTAGCAGAATTAATCGGATTGTTAATATTTGCTGAGCCTTTTGTAAGATCGAGTGTAAGATAGCGAAAATCCCTTTGGGCAGTGACACGGTGCTAAAATAAGCGGGAATAGTAACTTTAAAAGGCTACAGGCTTTTCTTTGATAACTTTCTAGATCAGAAAAGTTTTTGGTGATAGAAAAAAGGAAATCTTTAAGGGATATCTAGAGAGTTAATAGGGGAAAGAATCAACATTACACTTAGCATTGTTTGATGGAATGATGATACAGTCTTCACAGTAATGACAAACTATTTCTGGAAAATGAAAACCAGCCACTTATTTCTTCAAGAAAATGATCTATTAAAATTCTCCTCCATCACGCTACTTCCCAATATAATAAAAAAGGAGTGATTAAGTGATTAAATTTTATCAACATGCAGTGTAAGTTTAAGAAAAGAAGTGATCATGGCCATTATCTGCATGAGCAATTGACATCTTCTGTGTGAAAGGTAGGTTGTGCCATAAGAGACTGGGTAATGCAATGGATCAACTTCAATGGCGCAGAGAATGAGCAATATGTTTTTAGGAAAAATTACAAAACCTAACGGGCCATTCCTCGAATATATTAGCTGATGCAAGAGATGGTCTACAGAATTCTCAAAGCATACGATTAATATGTACAGTGTAAGGCCAGAATTAACTATATTCATTATAACTTTAAATTTTTATGAACCCTGAATGCGTCTACATATCCTGATAACTAAAATTTTCTTAAATAGTTTGGGTTATTAATATTTCTAACTATCTGAGTATAATTGGTTACAAAAGAAAATATATTTAAAATATAAATCTTGGTTTTGATATATCAGACATACATTAAAGAAATCACCCAACTTTTGACGACGCGAGGGCTCGTATGCAACTGAAGTTACGAGTCAATATCAGTATGCAAAAAAATTATAAACTAAATATACGTATAAGCTATTACTAACATAAGAAATATGGTTGAAATATATCTATCTCACGAAAACTTTCTGGGCACTGATGAATAAATGCTTAAACTAGACACTAGCGACATCACAGCATTCGTACGATTTGCTCTACCATATCTGACTACACTTTAAGTTTCACTCGGCTGTTTTCTTATCGTGTTCGTGGCGTGAACAATTGAAATCTCAGTACGTTGACGGCGTATGTGAGTAGGCTATGTGTACCTTCTGAAGCAGTTTTTACATGTAATTTACATCTTACTCGCTTCCTAAAGCGATATTGATTGAAACAGTTTCTCATTTAAGTCCGTTTCCCAATTTCAAAATGCATTCCATTCTAACTCGAGGGAATGCAATACTAGCATACACTTTGAGTGTATTAGCTTGCCTTACTTTCTGTTGTTTTATATCCACCGTATTCATAGATTATAGGACAAAAGCTGTTATGGATACAGTTAAGGTAGTCGTGTAAGTAATTGAATGTTGCTGAATTCTAGGATTTAGGAAAAGTGACTTCATTCACCCTAAATTGCATTTTCTTCCATATTTATGTAGATGCTCATTAGCTTCCTTATGTTTCAGAAAAAATGTTCCAGACTATAGTGCATCGAGAGAGAAAAATGATTTAGGTTTTCTAACTTTCAATCTTCGTACAGATATCCTTTTTTACAATTTTCACAAGTTCTGTATCTTATACTCATTGTGTCGCCTTTAGGACTCTCGTTTTATAAATAACTATTTACGTATAAATATATTTATATAACTAAATAGATATAACGGACTCTTTTGTTATTGCATTAAAAATTGCTCTCTGATTGAAATTCTATTCCATTTCTTGAGAAGATCATATTATTGTACTGAACTTAACATAGAGGGAGCTCAATCTTTGTTGGAATCTTGCCTTTTTCGTAAATTAATATGAGTAAACTATTAAGCTAAAATGCTTCAATAACTGTCATGTGGAGCAAATACTTGTTTCCAAAACTTTTGAAAATTTCATTCTATACCCTGTGTAGTAATAACTTTATACAAAAATTATCGTTAAACTTCCTGTAAATAATAAACAGGAAATTATTTTGAATTCTTAAAAAATATTATGCATTAACATAACTGCAGAAGCTATTATAAGATATTATTTTCCTTGACTAATCCCACATCTCACTCATCTCTTCAACTGGAATGTGAAACAGCTGTTTTTGTACCTAACAGCAGAGTATTCTACTTCTAATAACAAACTCAATCAGGTAAGAAAATTTTCGATGAGACTTATTACTATGTATCGAAGAATTTTTTTCATTTACTGTTTTTGTTTTAGGTTGTTCTATGGGACAAAATAATTCAGCGAGGTGAAAATGCAGTTCTTGATTTCAAGAATATTAACACAAAATATTACTTTTGGGATGACGGTAATGGTTTAAGGTAAGCTGTTACTGAGCTTCAGTTATTACTGAGTTAAAAGGTGTGATTATTGGTTGTATGAGAATGTAGTATTTTTAAAGGCAAACCTCACTATCTTTAGATTCACCCAATTTCTAGTTTCTAGTTACAGTGCTATTTCAATAGTAAGATATTTTCATGATCTAACATTATATGCTATTTTTAGTATCAAATTACGTTATTCATCGCTCTTCTGTTTTAAACTTAAGTATCTTGAAATTTATGAAGCTAATCAGTATTTTGGCATTGCAATTCACTCATGGAAGAAGAGTAAGAATAGATAGAAATGGAAGAGCTTCTTTCTGATACCCAACATCATTTGTATTCTTTTCACTTATACAAATGTCAGTTTCTTTTTCTATGAATTCTTCAACTAATAGTGCATTAGAAAACAAGATTCAAGAAAGAGAAGTAATTATTAATATTCTTAACTCCACAACAGCATGGATAAACTAAATTAAATGTTTATAATAACTCTCCTTCTCAAAATTTTCTCAATTCCTTTATTCAGAAGATGAGTATGAGTTTGTTCATGAGTCAATAAGGGCTAGTGATTCATGCAAATTTGCAAAGCTATCACTCAATGCTATAAAGTCTTGTTATTTGCCGATCAAAATGACTTACTCAATTACTGTTTGCAAATCTCAAAATAAAAAATAAATTTCACGACTAAAATTCAAATAAACTTTTGTTTTTATTAACTCGAGTGAAATAAGTTTCTCATATGTTTTTCACTGTATCTGTATTAGATAAACTTAATTGAGCTTTTTTTTCTTTCAGAGGGCATGAGAATATCACGTTAACTCTAGCATGGAACATGATACCCAATGCTGGATTGCTACCAAATATTTTTGCTCATGGATCACATTCATTCCGTTTTCCTTCAGAATACACTACCTCACGAGTATAGATAAAGGGAAATGTTTTAATTTCCTGAAATGCCATTGAAAGAGGTCAAAGTATTCAGATCATTCAAGGCCTCTTTGGTTTTTATTTTCACTATTTGTTTCAATGTTGTCTTTTGCCTAAATTGTCATAAGTATAGTGGAATAAATTGGTTTTTTTGAGAATTTTTACGTTTTAATTCAGATGTGTTCATGGTGCAGTTCCCTTATTTTCTTTTTAAGAAATAGTGAAATATGAATTTTTAAGCATGGATTGATCATCTATTTTCAAAAGGAAAGGTTTAATCAATTGTATAAATTACAATGATGTAATAAAATATCATTGCCTTGTTAAAACAACAATTTCCATAAGTTTTAGTCATTACAAAAAATATTCTGCCTCCTCAATAGGTGCTTGCAATTTTTCAGAAAAAAAAGCATTTAACGTAAAATTATTCTTCAAATTAGCAAAAAATCAAAGTTCTCCGAAAATGACAAATACTCATATATTGGATTATCTCCGGATCTCATATAAGTGCCTTCTAATTGCAGAGTATGATGATTTTTTAGCAGTCTTTTTCTCAGAATATGCATTTACTGTTTACTGAAATATGTTCAAAATGTATCTTTACATCATATAAAATACAGGAACTTGGAAAAGACTTGCCTGTTCAGAGAAGACTAAAATTTCTATAGGATGAATTGTTGGAACTTAGTTTTAAGATATGGTAGATTATGTAAAATTTCAATAAATTTCTAATGAGACTCTTAATATTATATTATAAATATTCTTATATTATTTCCCTTTTAGTATCACAAGTCAACATGAGCAAACCATAAGAACATGCCATTTTAATAATCTGCATTGATAGGGAAGTTCCATTCACCATAAAAATAACTGCTACAAATTTAATATATAGAACTGTTTATCAGCAATTTAATTCTGTTACCTATAATTTAGTGTATGTTATGATGATAGAAAAAATAAGAACTTTGTTACAATGCTTAAAGATTTAAAAGGAAGATATTTAAATCCTGTCTTTAATGATCTTCTATGTTTCAACATAATTAGTTTCAAAAAATACCTAATACACATGCGGCATCCTTGAGGCATATACTTTTTACAATCAGAATGTATTTTATATATACATAATTATTGAACCAGGAAGGTAATAGTAAAGCATTATAGTTGGTGCTTTGCAAGACATACCTACATCATATAATTAAAAGTTCAAAATGATTTGATCACATCCTACAAGTATGTAAGGATATTAATGGTTCTCTTCATACCCCTACATGATTTAGAAGTAATTGATTCCCCTTCATATTTAAAATATCAAATCCTGAATATCTTGTAACTATTTGAACAACCATTTAAATAGTCTTAACTGACCACCAGCAATATATACTCTCAAGGCTTCTTAGTTTCACATATTCATAAATCATTCGGCATACATTATATTCCATTTTTCCCATCCTCCCAAAATTTGCCAGTCTCTCTCTTTAACGTTTCCATGAATATATTATCCCTACGTAAAATATAGCTACTGATTAGTTTCTAATAGTTATGACTCTGTGGCACATTTTATTTGATGTTTAATTCAATTAAATTAACAATTTTTACTCTTGGCTCATATGTTATCATCAATTGAATTTTGAACTATCAATTTAATTTTAATTGCTATAGTTTATTATTAATTTTGTTTTAAAATTTTTGTCATTTCCGTTTATTCTCTCATATTTTAAAAGCCAGATAATTCTATCAGTTGGTTTAGGATATTTTCCACCTTCCATATTGTGAATTTTTCCATAGTTCATAGCTAAGGTATTTATAAAGACAAACAGAACATAAGGATTTTCTGTTCCCATAAGAAAGTTGATAAGTATTATATATGAAATCCAATTCAATCAATCAATTTGATACCATTAAAACTCCTTGAACTCTCTAAGTAAGTCTTCGGGCACAAAATATGTACACCATTTCCTAATCTGCCAAAGGGCTATCCATGGAAAAGAAAACTGTGGAAAATGGTGATGGAATATAAATATTGAGAGTTTAATTTTCAAAAAGAAAATGAAAGTGAAGACTTTTCCACAATGAAATTTTCAGCAAATGGTTTTGTTAGTTTCAGTTATAATATCTTCTACAATCTCCAGAAAATGTAAGCAAAACTTATGAAACCAGTCACAAAATAAATTCATTGGATCATACTGAACCTAACAGATGTCTACTCCAGATTTCCTACTTCAATGCCAACTAAAACCTATGAAAGAAAGTCTACAATCATTCACTAACATTTAAAGAAAATAGGAGTCAACATTCGAAATTCTGCCTAATATTTATTAGAGCTTAATATTTCCCCTTCAAATGTATCAAATACATAAAAAATAACCCTTTATACATAACAATCTACCTCGTATCATCTCTGCAATAAATGTTGTCCATCTTTAATTACAGAGGAAATTGAAATCATTGTATAACTTTTTCGGGTATATTGCTTTAGAAATTAAATTCTAGTAATTTCCGATCTGAAAACAAAAGAATATTTGAGGATTCAGTATTGAATATGCAGCATTATCCAGAATAAATTCCTTTTGGTGAGAAAAATCTTGACCCATTTTAAAAATAATTGGAAAAAATAATTGATGAATCAACAACTAAAATACAAAACCTTAACTTGAATCTATAAAGATTTTATTTATAATCTTTAAAAATTTCATTGGATTATAACTTTACAGGTTTGTTAACTGAAAAATAATATATGGATAAATATTCGCTCTAAAATTCTACCATTCAAAAAAGCATAAATTCTCATTAAAAATTTTTGAACTTAAATTTTTCTATAACATAATTCATATGTCTTATATAATAATTTATAATATATATATATATATATATAACTTTGTTATAATATATGAGTAAAAATCACATACCTATCAGAACTATATTTTTTGCAGATTCGCAAATAAACGAACACAGTAAATTTACCTAAATTCAATAAGATAGGTAATTTACAATTTGACATTTGAAAGTTTTAGTGCTAATTTAGTAGATTTTTAAGACCTTGAATTCGACTAAATCAGTTGTAAAACACAATAGTCAATATTTATGGAAACCATAAATGAGTGAAATCGCATTTTCATTGATATTTGGATCAAGTAATTTCCAGAAAGTAAAGCACCATAATTTTTTCAAACAATGAAGGAAATTAAATGGAATTAATATTCAATCCACACTTCCGGAAAATCCGAATATTCAAAAAATGAATTACAGATCCTTTTAAATGTACAAAAATTCATTTATCATATTAAAAAAAACTCTATGGGAGAGACATATCCTATTATATACTATTACCCAATTCAAGTGTGCGCGGTTTTTCATTGCCCGAGTTTCATGTTCAGTACGGTGTGATAGCGCCGCTGCGGGATCAACAAGAAGCTTCTCAGCGTGAATTAACACCGAGGTAAAATGGCGCTAATGGGGGATTGTCAAGGATTAATCGAATCAACTTCACTACCCTTGTGTGTAAACTCTTAAAGAGAGATTAAAATTTTGAATGCGTTCTTTAAAGTAAACATTATAGCTGAATCATTTTAATAAAATTTGCTTGTCAGAGTGGATGTGGCACCAGCGCGAAAACAAATAAAAGCCTCAAGAAATTAACTGGCATTGGCTCCCCCTATAGGGCGGTGGGTGTGTTACGGTCGGCGGCTAAATAATTTTAGCTCATCGTCAGGATCCTTCTCGCGTTTCTTGGGCGATCCTAAAAAGGCAACGCACGCCTCAACACGAGCCTAGACACGCCCAAAGGGAATAATTTTACAAAAAATTCTTCGCTCGGAGAATATTCACCGAGATTTCGGATGACGTTGAGTATCGTGAGGAGAGTGCATCTACCTCAGCCGTTTGCCCAGAGAGTATTTACAGATTCCGAATAATATATCTTTTGACAAAACCATTTAGAGAAGCTTTATGCTACTCCTTTACAAAGAGTGTGTTGCATAAAGCTGGTCTCGTGAGAATATTAATTATTTGCAACCGGTTAAATCAAGTTATAAAAGCTAAAATAGTGTTTATCTGGAAGTAACCCATCGTGAACGTGTATATATCTTTCAAAAAGGTAGAAAATGTAATTAAACATGGAATTATACATAATTATATCACTATACTCTTCGGTTCTACTCCAACTGCGTTGACGGTCTGTATCGCTCACAACGGATCTTTCGGGATTCTCAAGATATCGAAGCCTTAAAATTTAAAAATCCTCAATTCTAAACATGGAAAAGATTCATCATCTTCTAAATTCTAACGTAAACTTTTTTTATCGATAGTGCACGGAGAACGCTTGAATGATTAAATTATGCTTAAGAATGTATACTTCAAAAGAGCGAATCGAAATAATTTAATCGACGAAGCATTCGTAATAAATATGCTGAAGAAAAAATAATCAAAAGCAATTTTAATACTTTTCATCAACAGAATCGCCGTACATCACTGAAACCATTGGCAGAAAACACTATTATCTAGAAGGCGAAAATCGACATACTTTGAGCTAAATATAGGAAATGGCTTGAATACGAAAAGGGAATGATTTTTAAAGCTTATCAAAGACAAAGTAAGACTATTTCAATTTTCTGAGACCGCGTATGAGATATTTTTGGTCTTTACTTGTAATAGATACAAGGGGAAAATGTTAAAAAGGATTTTTATAGATACTGGAATTTTGATAACACCTACTACATCTATGATATCATCCATTATAAATCTCCTGAAAGAATAATTAAATCGACCCAATGAAGATTCAGATCCCACGCATTAAGAAGTTATAAAAATACAATGTGTATTTTCGAATCTCACGTAATTCATCAATGTCATTCGTTTGTAATGTGTACATTTTCTCCAAAACAGGAATTATTCGCAAAAAGGATCAAACATTACGGATTTTACAAGATATATGAAGATGATATTTAAAAAGGACATTTTACATTTCTGCTATGAATGATAATTGATATTTTACATGGATGATGAATATACTTGAAATGGAATGTGGAATTCGTTGAAAATAACTGAACGAAAGTTTTAGAGGCAAATATTGCAGAGGACATGAACAATGTTGTTCAACCCATCATCTGTTTATATGAACGCTACTTCAAACAGTGGAATACTTAGGCAGACAGTGATGCACGAGCCGAGAGTAGATGTTCGAATGTGTCAACATTAATCATAATTAAGAAGGTAAATTTTAAGGGAAGCGGCTATTATATTTATACACTGAAATACCCTTATATTATTATTTAAATCTTAAAAACTGTCCATTTCAAAATCCTAAATTAACTGGAATGTAAATGGTTTTAATTGAAATAACTAAAAATAAACCAACAAGGAATCAACGCAGTTCTCTGTGTTTTAAACGTAAATATTTCGTATACTTATTTGCATACCTTTTATGAAAGTAGCCATCAATATTGCGGAAAATGAAATTCATTCATATATTTACTATGAAAAACTGTAATTTCCGCATAAAATTTGAATTACTCGCGACCGATTTCGTAATTTTACGTTACATCTTCAGGCTAATGTGGAATTACAAAACCGATCGCGATTAAATCAAATTTTATCTGGGAATTGCAAATTTCTTCATTATAATACGGCTTTGAAGTCTAATATTGATTAAATTTATTCGTTTTGAAATTGGATGAGAAAAGGAATCGGAAAAACTAATTCTTATCTGATTTCTTTGAGTGGTCAACTCACCATATCGTTACTGAAATTTCGTTATTTTAAATTATTATTCGTTTCAGTTAACTATTGAGCTTCCATCAATGCTAAAGATATCAAGTATGGGATAGTTAATGTGAAATTCCATTTTGCGGATTGAATCCTCTATCGCAAGAGTGAAATTACTTTAGAAAGTGAAATCATTGTGAGGAGGCGTGACTTCGTGGAATGCCATAGTAACTTTGTAAATTTCCACAGAAAATTTTCTGTGGAAATTAATTATAAAATTAATTTTAGGTGAAGATATTAAGTGATGAAGAGAACATTAACGAATTTTCACATTTTGTTATGAACTCTATTTTGATTTTTAGACAAATTTTGGCTCATTATTTAAACCGTTGACAAACGTGAATTGTAGGTTTCAAATTCAAATTTTTTAATATAATTAGATAACTGTACTATAAAATTATTATTATAATTCGCATTTAAAAATTATACTATCTTTTTTAAATGTCTTCGATATTTAACATAATCATAGAAACAGCAAATGCTATTAGAATATATATCGAGTACAAAACGTTTGGATGCAAGTTTGGATGAGCAGTGAAATTCCAGTTCTTGAACGCACCAGATACGGGCAAATCAGTAGAAGTATATGCATTACCCACTTCTCTTTCTCAACAGATTAGGTTTCATTTCATGTTCAGATGTATGGCAGAAAATAGTTCAATACGCTTTCGATATTATGAGGATGTTAAGATTCAACTTCCTTTCAATAAGATGTCATAATATCTTCCATAATAAAGTACTTTTATCTCTGTCTTTAAAAAATCATGGATGTAAAAAAGTACTATAATCAGCTTCGCTTTAGTCAATTAATACGATTAGTAATATAATAAAGATATATTTTCCTTTTTGTAAAATATAAAATGTTTTAAAAATTTATACGGAAAATCTACATATTATTGGAGTGGATATACCAAATTTTATCTCATAACTTAATTATTAGATTAACTCACGCATACACTAGCTCCTTTTAAAATACTAAAGTTTTGAAGGAGAAATCGACTTATACTTTCGAAAACTTAAAATAGAGAAATCACAATCAATGAAAACGAAATGTTTAAAATGAAATCTTTTTGTTTTGCTTATGAATTGAATGAAATCTTCGAAGATGAGAGACAAATGACTCTGCTTGGAAAATTCCCAAGATGAAGAGGGCGTGATTGTCATGGACCCGAATATCGCGATGTTGGTGCTAAAGGAGGAATCGAGTAATTTCCATCTGAAGTTTCCGACATTAAGTTCGGAATCCATTCTCACGGCTGTGGCATCTCAAACGGCAGCGCTGTGTGAGATAATTCCGTACGAATTCCATCGACGAATGGCCGGTAAACGGATCTAAATCGATCACTATTGATGGTGGTAAAACTTTTCGAGGTAAAATACCGTCTTAATGTCTTCTGAAACATATAAAAACTTTAAAAGAGAGGATTTTTCGTTAAAATAGCGTTCTCTGATTTATTTTGATCAAATTAGTTACTGTAATTTCTCTTCTTCCAATATTTCGTTAAATAACACCAACAGAAAACCAATCCGGATATGATAATATCTAATTTATGAACTTTGTTACGGTCATTCAGTAAATATTGGATGGTTTCCGCAGTAACCCTTAAACATTATTGCTTATCTCGTAAATAATAAACTTGTCCGTTCATTAACCTTGAAAAAAAGACCCTCGCACATCTATCGGAAAGAAATAGCATTGGGGACATCCTACAGACCTTGGTTCACCGCAGCCTCCCTTCTAAGTTTCTTCAAAAATAAAACTCGATTTGGGAAATAGACTGTAATTCAACGCTTCCCTAGAAATCGTTTTCTTGCCAACATCTTTGGCTGCTTTCTTCCGTTTCCCTCTCCATGGGATAATGGCAGGGGATGCTTTAGTTTTCCATTGAAGTCAATCATTATATGGACACGGAATACCAATGAGAACTCTTAAGTTATCGAGGGGACTTTATATATATTTCTGTTTCCGTTCCAGATAAAATGCTACACTAATCGGAGTTAATTTATCGATTCCGTAATTTATTGATTTTCGACTTTCGCGAAGACTTATTCGCACTTCTATCGATCCGTCAATATCAGTAAGTTTCATAAAATAGGATAATTCGAAAATAAGCGCTTACTCTTTATAAGATAATCAGCCTTCAGAACAAATATTTCGTTTAAAAATTAAACCATCCATTTTGCTGATGCCTCTTTTAAAAACTCACTTTCAATGGCTGATTCGAAATCAAATGCGTATATTGTGCAATTCATGGACATTGCGATTCTTTTCATTCTATGCGATTTCTATAAAAACGTAGAAATGTTCGATATACGAAGAGAATGATATTTCTATGGTAGAGAATCAAGAACTCAAGACAAATGCGCAGTTTGAAGGAAAATTTATGATTCATCAATGGAAACGCTCCAACAATACTGTGTCCTTGTGATGAGCGTAATTATTTCAGCGATCTCTTTCAACTATTATGACATTCGAATCCGAATTGGCGTTTTACCAGGTATTCATTTCCCCTACGATTTGTGCCTCAAGTGAATAACTGAGTGCATTATAGATCACATAGAGTCATAAGGAGAAGGCTATCTTTTAAAGACGATTTTAAAATTTGAATTTAAAGTGCCGTAAGAAGACAAAGTTTCGGATGAATTGCAATAGAAGGCTTAAAAACAACAATACTTTAGCAATGGCAACACCACCAAAGAAAACCAACTCTTCTTTCTCGAAGAAATTAAAAATAACAAAGGTTATCGAATTCATTAAATATACTATTTGAATTTATAAACGTTTTCAAAAAAATATTTACATACTTTTCTCGTATTATACCTCAAAGTTGACTGCACAACATTAAAAGCCATTTGTTACAATTTGTAACATCATAATTAATTATTGATTTATACATGTATCAATCAATTTATTTCATTTTATAATTTAAAACCATAAGTAGATATTGTTCACGAAAAATTTTTGTCAGTATATAATACGAACAAACGAAACTAAATAAATAGACCTTTTAAATACGTTATTAGTTAAACCTCTTCCATTCCGTGCAATTGAAATTTTACAGGTATCGATGCATAGAGAATCCCAAGGGAAAAGAACAGAGATATGCTAATACGAAAAGAGAGTTTTTCTTCGGTATTCAAACATTAAGTACAAAGCGCTATGATAATATAAATTACAACATTATGATTATTATTAGAATAAATTATTGTTATCCATAGTTCTGAAATTTTACAAGAATTAATGAATATTTTCATCATGCTTCTCAGAATTATATAAACAATTATATATGTTTTGAAAATTAAATTCGAAACAGGAATTAATTGTATTTTGTAAAAGATATTTTAATTAATAATCATTTTTCAACACTTCACGGAATTCCATTCTCCTTATAGCAGAAGTTTTTACTCGATTCAGATGTTAAATGCAATTTTTGGTGTGCTTAAAGGCTAACTGATATAAATACATTTATTTACAATTATATGCCCTCATACCTCTCTCAGTGTTATCGCTCGATTATGGTTATTAATTAATAGGCGATTGTTTATCAAGATTCCTTTTTTATTTGACTCCAATGAAATAAGAAAGATACAGCTTCTCTTGACTCCGGTCCAAAATCGCCTTCTATCTGCAGAATGCGATGCCAAATGGCAACACAGGAGAGTCAAATGGGCCACTGACAGAGTTCTTGCATCATTCCTTTCGATGCAACTGAAGGTTTGTGAGTAAACTGTGTCCAAAATTTGGTTAATATCGATTTAACGCATCAATGTGCAAAAAACCCAAACTTTTATATCTGAACATCAATAACTACATCAACTATATCATTGATATTATTTAATAACTTCTTATTTATAATAATTTAATTGATAAGAAATGCGGTAATAATTTCATTATGAATACCTGAATACATTCTTTCAAAGACAAACTAATTTGAAAGTAAATAGTGGAATAACTTACTATTCTAGATCAAACATGCAAGTCATGCATTTCATTAAATCAATATAACTTACCACCAATGACAATTACAGTGATATAGGCATCTACATGATCTTAGGAATACCAAATATATCTTTTTCGGATTATCTATTAATGTTAACATTCTTTTCCAAAAATGTTTAAAAGATAGTTGCTGAATTAGTCTTAATTCTTATGCATTTCTAAACCCATATCTTCTACCAGAGTAAGTCAGTTTGTTTCGTTGGTAAATACCTCTTTCAATAAATACAAAATCTTTCTAGCGATAGGTTGCAATTTAACTTCCTTTAATTATTTCCTTCCGTAACTTTTCTTGTTATTATCAATTTCTTTGTAAAGCGATTTCCATCTTTCAATCATTTTCTTTCCAATGTTCCTCTGTACTTATGTCCTGATGGACATATTTCAGAGTTCCCTCAATTAAAAAAACATTGATTTTCTTTGTTACCATTTATCCACCACTTTTTTATGTGAATGTTGCTTCTTAACTCGATTGGAATTCAAATCTAAGTGAGAGTCCCACCTTTTTAACGGTTTTCTTGTCTTTCCTCGTAAGTGCAGTTTCCATTTCTATTTACTGATCTTCTAGAAACTGTAACGATTCCTTTATAGATATCCTTCTATGCATATAATATTGTATAGCGCATGGGTGACATAACACCAATAAACCTGCACTATTTATCTATAATTCTGCGAGTATTATATCATCGGAAGACAAGCTAAAGCTAATGAAGAGAAAATGGAAAAATAATCAATTCAACCGAACTGTTCTTAGAGCACTTATTTCACTTGCGTTTCTTCGCAATGATTAATTATTAGTATTCTTTCTATGACTTGTAAATGGCGATGAATATTAACTTTAGATTGTGATAATCGGCATTAAGCCTTCGGACGATGTTTTTTGTAAATTTGGCAGCCTCAGTGGGTGGTTGCACCACTCGAGCAGCCAAAATTAGTCCGAGAGCTGAGACCCCAGACACGTAACCTGATGGAATGCCGCTTTGGATATTTTTTTAAGGTAGCCTTAGATGCGCTCGGTTTAGGGACATTTATACAGAAATAGAAAGAGAATGCATTCACATAGATGCATTAAAATGGCAATATAAATTTTAACGAGAACTTATTCCTAGAATAACTTAATTCCCATGAAAATGATATGATACAATTATAGTTTACTATCGTATATGAATTCGTTTGTTCATTCATTCATTTTCTTTATTACTTTCAACAGAAAACTTATATTTCCGAGACACTATAATTTTCGGTTGCAATATTATTTTGATTTATATAAATATATCCAAACTCAAACAAACAGTTTCTAATTTTTTCAATAGAAGCTCAAATGAATTATTTTTTCTTCATGAATGTATCGGTTCAACTTGTAATTTGGACGAAAGAGGTTGCTTTGTTGCGTTGATACAATGGACTTAGATTACCGGAATGTTTACTTAGTAAACGATAATTTCTTGAGTATTCGTTTCTTTTTAAATGCAATGTAGCATGTGCAATACCATCACTATTTATCAAATTAATTCAATGCATGTATCTTAAAATTAAGATTAAAATGAATGTAATAATTGTGAAGCAATAAAATAAAATCCATAGAAAATAATCGATATGCGAGGTTCATCTTCATGAAATGAATCGAAAATTCTTTTACATCCAAAACAGTTTTATAAATATTAGTTATTGGAGTTAAATGGAAAGATTATATGAGGTCTACTGTATATATCATGGTTAAATAATTGTGGTAATTAGTTATTATTCAATTATAGAACGACCGAATGGCTTTTACGAAGAGTTCGTTCGTTTACATATTCTTGAGAATTGCGTACCACAATAGAACCTCTTCGACACTAGGATTTAAATAGATTGCGTAGAGACTAGATCACCTACTGCCCCGCGCATCCTTTTCGTTTGGAATTCGAGTACTTCGCTGGGACCTAATTACACGAGCGTAAACATAATGATTACAGTCTTCCACTCGATTCAACTGTTTTACTCAAATGATATTTCGTGTTATTCAAATACCGTTCAAATATTCCTAGGGTCGGACCCTTCTTGCCAATTATAGCTCCCTTAACTTTCTTCCAAAAAGTGCTATTTTATTTTTATCAGAAAAGGAAATAATATCCGATTCCCATCTTGGATTAACAAGAATGTTTCTTTGGACAAGTCTTTTTAAATTAAAATTAAAAAAGCCTAGGAATACGCAATACCTTAGTATGGACTGCTACAATTACATAGAACACAAAGAAATGCCGTTTTCAACATTTAACATCAACATTCTAATAGTCTTTGTGAACCAAATGGCTATCGCTCCTGCTATTGAAAGCAGTTTAACGGGAGTAAGGATATCTAATGACCAGTATCTGTGACGAAGTTTAATGATTTAATTAGAGAACATAAAATGAGCAATTAATGAAATTGAGACAGATGCTAAATTCCTCACCTCACCACCGCGGACACGATGGTAAGAGAAATTTTTATGTTTCATCCTATGAATTCAGCATGCAAGTAATGAAAGAGCATTCTAAACATGCTTACGCGCAAGAGTTACTGATAATACTAATAATATTTCCTTCCTGTTTTATAAACTATACCTTTGAGAACCCCTGATACGCTTTTCATCACGAGCAGCCTTTCTTTGAATCTTTTTATAAGTCCTATTTGATCTCATATGAATTCACCGTATTCTAGTATCGTTCAGCGATTTATACGCTGTTTCTTTTATCTTCTTGTTTAATTTTCTGATAAAACGTATGAATATTATGAAATTTAATGTTTTTCCTGCTTTAGCTATAATATTCTCAATATGTGCATACTATTCTTAATTTTTACTGAAAGATACTCCCAAGGATTTAACATTATTTTCTCTTGATAAAACTCTACCTTCGGTAAGTGCACTGAATTTATTCTTGCTAAAGATAGGGACTTTACACTAATCTTTGTGGATCTCCAACTTGTTTGAGTTTACCCTATGATTCAATTCTTTATATCCTTTTGTAGGTCATTACAATCGCCTTCCTTTTATAACCCTTACAATCAAAAGCAATGATTGACCTCCATTTTGATAACTTTCCACGATTCTCCCATAATTCTCCTTTCAGAGCGTATTCCAGATTGAGCGGAGGCAATGATGCAGATTGTCGTATCTTTGGAATTCTCCTATTTCAGAGCAATGCTTAGTAATTCATCAACGAATTGAATAGAAAGTGAATTATCTTTTTTCTATCTGCAGTTTCGATGCGTATTATTATTTATTCCTTAATTTATTTCACTCCCGATGCAATGATTTATTTTCATAATTCATAGTGTTTAATGAATTTATTCAGTGTGGAGACAAAAGAAAATAATTCAAATTGTCTAATAGAATATGTAATTAAAGAAGGAGAATATTTATGACTGTAGAAATATTGACCTTAGCCTGATTATTGTACAAAGAGTCGTTTCCTTAATTAATGTCCTTAAATACGGATGAAAATTTTCCACTTTTACTCACACAAAAGATAAGCAACTGTTCATGATTTTTATATTTCGTTGACGCATTAAATGGGAGAAAAAGTATCATTGCAGGGATACAATGTGCTCCGAATATTTATAAGAAGAAATGTAATGTTTACTTTGACTATAAATTTATTTATAATATCTGTAACGAGTTTTGGGGCATTTTTATATATCAGATGGAATTTTATGATCTAACGAAATGAGTTGGAATCTTAAGCAAAATTCAAGAACTGTCACAAGACGGATCTAACGGCGATGATTTATGAATTGAATGAGTAGAACTCCTCTATTCAGTTGTGGTTTTTAGTCAAATTAAAGAAATAAATTCAAAAGAAAATTATTTTAGAGAATATACAAAAAAACGTGTTTCGAAACTTTGGGTGTTATGTGTTCTTAAGGTCACCAATGAATGTCTTATATTTACAGCATAACATTTGTGTTTATAAAACGATTAGGTTTCCTATATAAATAAGGAAATCTCATTTACTATATTTTTCTGAAGGGTTATCTGATATTTTTTATTTGATGTCTATCGCCATCATTTTACTAATGTTTTTCTTTGGAGATCTCTTTACCTCATTAGAATGGACTAAAATTTCCTATTGTATTTCAACTATTCTTACAATTGAATTATTACTATTATTCTGAACAACTTAAAATGAATTCTTAATATAAGAAAGTCTATTCTTTATTTACTTGAAATACATTATATTTTGCAGTAAATTATTTACTAGAGAGGATTTGAAATTACATCGAGTGTTATTTATGGTGCAACTCTAGTGGATTAAATATTCTACTCATTTTCAGTTGAAAAAATCTATCATTGACGTGCAAATACATTTATATTGTAAGAAATAATTTTTGAGAGTAAAAGCACACATAATTTCCATAAAATTTGTACTATCAAAAGTAAATAATGTTGTCAAGGGAAGTCAACAAGTTAGGGAGTAAAGTAACAGAAAAGGCGTAATTCTCTACTATTTCCTTATTAAATTTACGAATTATGAACATTTAAAATTTTTAATATTTATTTTTTGAAACCATTTCAGATAAGGTATAATGTTCAGGGATCAAGATGAATTTAAAAAATTAATTTTCTATTTCTAATAAATTCATTTAGTCTGTTAGCGTCGTTCCAGGCATATAGGACACCTGGATTCGATTCTTATCCATGTCACAATTCTTTTTAAGCATTTAAATTATCTCAGACTGAATATTACGTCAGAAGAATAATTTCCCGCATAGGGAAACTTCACTTCTGTTGTCTTAAAATAAGATATTCTCGATCCAAATGCTTTCGGAGGAAATATTGATTTGTACTTTTGTAATCGTGGTGGATTGGCTTTCTGAAATAATTCTCATCTTCGATCATCGAATGGGAAATATTGTCCAACGAATCCGCATTATTTCAGATGAGTGCGCAATATTCATACGCTACCCTTTTGAACTCCCTTTAAGTATTCGGTTTACCTGTTTCAAGAGTTATAACTTTGATAATCTAAATATAATTTGAATACACATAATTTACAAGTGGTGTACTAAATGGAAAGTTATGCAATACAGTATTTTTTCTAATTAAATTGAGAAAGTATAATACCAAATGTAAAAATTTTATTTTAATGCTCCAGCAAAGCAATATTATAAATCTGAGATTATCAATTCAACATAGTTATAATTGATACACTGGGGTGTCATTTGGCATTGCTTTTTTAGGAATTGAAAAGGTTCTTGAAAAAGATGAATAGAAGAAGACGCATGGGGAGACATCAACGCGGGAATTGGGCTTTTATCGCACCTCACACGCTAAATCAAACGCTTTGAAACTCGCCAATATAATTTCTTAAATGCATCGAGCAGAGTGAGTTTGATCACAATTTTACACATTATTAACTATATTTTATATTTGTTAAAATTTTCAAATGGTTCTATACTCTTTGGAACCCCATATAGTGTATAAATCAACAATTAATGGCCTTAATAAAAATTCATAATTATTTAATTTAATGGATTACGAGATAGAGATTGTCATAATTTATTATTCCTGTCATTTGAAATATTTAATAAGGTAAAATATCTATCCATATATCCAACCAAAGAAGAAACAACTTACCGTTCATTGAAGAGAAAATGTTTCCTGAAAATCAGATTATAAAACTAAACCTGATAAATATATTTATATTCATCTTCAGTCACATTATCGTTATTTTGATGTAATGATAAACTCAATATCAAGAGAGATGAAAGTAAAAAAATACTATTTAATTGATTTTTACGTATTTAGGACATCCGAAAATATTTTTTTTGATATTATAGTCCATGATAAATAATTTACGTTTGTGTTTTAACTTGTTCTCAATATAAAACCATCTTATAGATTCATGACTAATTTATTGAAAAAATTCTACACTTTAATATTTTTCGTAACAAAGATAATCAAACTTTCCCAAAAACTTATCCCCGACAACAATCCTATTTATGATCAAATGAAATCTTTTTTCTCAAAAATCAACGAAACAAACGCCATGCGACTATTGCACCGATGCGATGCTATCAATAATACGAAACGGTTAAAAAATGAGGTGAACGATTAAAATAATTATAAACGGCAGTAAATAACAATGAAGCTTTGATCATTACATAGCTTATAAAATAATTAGTAAATTTAAATTTCAGTTATTTTTGCTTTATACTATACGTTCAAAAATTATCATTTAAGTGTTTTTAAACCTCTGAAAAATGGTGGAAATAATCCGAACGTTCTCTTTTTTACCGATTTCATGCTTATCAATAAAAAAGTGTGAATTTTCAATTTATTATGATTCTGAGGCACGTGTTTTTTCTCCAATTATCCTTAATTAACATCAAATGAAATCCAACACAAACTTCGTTAGCTAGGTTCTTCGATTGCCTACTGAAAGTTTGGTTAGGAAAAGACCAAGAGACCAAGTTCTTTGTTACAAAAAATAGAAATAGTCCAAGATATCATGAGTCCTTAGATCAATGCAGGACATCTTGATGTCAGCTGTCATTCGAAGATTACTTCATATGTAATAGCTGGAAAAGTTTACTTTTAAGATGCAAGTATAGGTAATTCCACGGTTCTGCACCAGACCGAATTAAAATGATTCTTTATGAAAGTGTTAAACGATCGACCGAATGCACAGATTAATTCGATTTACCAGAGAGTGGATAAAGAAGCAGCTGATAAAAATTCTCCGGGACCTGGGAAGGTGGGTGGGGGGCGTTCTGCATAGAGACCCTATCTTGGGGAATCTGTGAACGAGGAACACTATATGCCCCTACTCCCACACATACACCTTCTGCGCAGACTCCGACCCTTAAACACGTGATCTATTTTTAATCTCGAGTTTAACTGTGGACGAGCGGCCTAGTCTTTGGAGGTCCAGAGCCGCTTCTGCCACTGCGGACTCCACATTCCAGCTGGACTGCGTACCTGCGCTTCTTTTGCTCGTTGTTCAAACGTGAGTACGGCATTTCTATAAAGGAAGATCTAAAAGGTCGCTGAATGTGCGAAATTTAACGAGCAATTTTGGATTACGGTGAAAATGAGGAAAGTGGTGTTTTCCAAATTGGTGGTTCCTTTTTATGAAACCTTGCAATTTGTGAATTTTTCAGCTGTGCTTCGGAGCCTATTGCTCGGACTGTTTTAAGTGCTTTTTCTTGAGTGAAAATGGCTGTGTGTTTCCAGAGTGCTGTCCTCCAAAATGGATCTCTCTTTAACCACACGAAGCACACACAATATCACATTCATCAGAAACAATCAGCCATTAGTTCTATACACAAATTATTTTCAAAACTAGAAAAAAAGTTTTTAAAAGTTACTCGTTTTCAATTTCTGATAAGAATATGAAACGTGATCGTTTTTCTTTCTTTAATTATTATTGTTTTATTACGTTGTAATTAATATTTTTACGTTTAAATTCATCATCGACTGATTTTTTGATAATCTTCACAAATCGATAAATTGTCGTGTTAAATTAAAATTATTAACTTATCCTACACCGACATCTGCAATTTAATTTCTGGAATTTCGATACTAAAAAGGATTCTTTATACTCTTTCCGCAGTTTACCCTGAACCCTCAACATGTCGGACGAGGAGGAGTATTCGTAAGTATCTTTAGATATCTCTTACATTAACACCGCACAACTTGAACGAAAGTGATTCTTAGCAATATACGCTCCAAATTTATTAATTGGAGGCCACGTAAATTATTAGAAGTAGTATATGTCCCGTTTAGTTACCTTGAAACACTGCATGCATATTCACTAGCAAAATTTACAGCTAGTTTATCTCAACCGTTGCATCGAAGGCAGAGCGTAAAATCAGTACGGATTGACGCAACTAGAGATTATATTTTTTAAGCCAATTGATAGAAGACGCAAATATATAAATAAGAAAAACAAAATCGACTCCTGCATTATGTAACTAAATATGGATGTGTACATTAAAAGATGGCGCTAACCGAGAACTTCCAGCGAGACGGAAATACCTGAACGGCGGCGCACGGAGCCCGCAGCTGGGTATTCATAGACGCCGACTTGGATTCAAGTCAAAATAGCCCATTTAACTTGGGAAATGCGGGGGAGCAACCTAGGTCGTTATTTAAACTGAACCACCTGACTTATACGCAATTGTTAGTTTACAACCACCATTTGAGAATGGCAACTTATATTTGCTGTATTTTAATACTTATACAGGGTGTAAATGAATCGAAAAACTTTTGAGAAAACGGACTTAAAATTTAATTATAGCGATGGCACTCTATCGTAGCTTGATAACGGCTTCAACTAACAAAGGAAAAAAAATGAAAAATCATTTCATGATTGTTTATTTTTCATTCTCTTTCAACGTATTAAGCTGATTTGTTTGAATTGAAACGAATGAATACGTCCTTAATGATCAGCGAGAGTGTTCTTTAATGTTGATAGTGATCTCATTCAAAATGGCGTCTTCGTGCTATATTTAACGCTGGTACCTTCTATTTTAAGAAACCAAACCGCCGATTCAGGACCGTGGAAGCTACATTTTTAAAGCTCAGTAAGTCAATAAAAAGATTTGAATACCTAATTAACCACTTTTTTAAGAGTTTAGCAACTTATCTTAAATTTAAGGAGCGAATACAGGATCTGAAAACCGACATGAAAATAGCGTCAAATGAGATAAGGATAAAATAAGGATTTAATTTCCAATTACATTAACCTTTCAATTCTATCTGAAAATACTTCAAGTGAAGTTATGGATTATTCAACTATTTTAGAGAATTCTATTAAAGATTACGGTAAGAAAATTTGATATCATAATTGTAGTGCAAAAAGTTATAATTCGATTGTACTATTTTTAGTTCGCTCATATATTGGAAGGAGTATAACTATTTTATCTTTGATTTTTGTTTGATAACTATTTTTGAATCGGCAGAAATGAATCACGATTGTTCCCAGTGGCCCCGTTACCTTAATCTAAATTCATGCGTCCGTTTGTGCTGAAGGGGCGTGGCCAACTCATGAGAGCCCTTTTCAAACTCCGGATTCTCTATTCTTTTAATTCAATGATTCATTTCTATTAACTATTATCACCGCTGCTAATTTGCGTCAGCTTCGGTGTTAGTATTAAGGTTTCCTTCCTATAATGGTTTAGAAAGAAGTACTCTGAAAATTTTCGAGTTATTTGAACAAACATTTATAATTTTTATTTTTTTTCGCACGAAAGAAACTAAAAAACTACCTTCGAAAATTCTAATAATTAATTCCTTGAGTTGAGATCAAGAAAATTTTTGTCCTTTTCCAATTAAACCGTAAAACGCAGAAATATGGCTAATTGAATTCTGAAGAGCAAATTTGATTCTCGTAGATTTTTTATCGGTTCTTAGTCAAACTCTGCTTTACTATTTGTTTATACTGTTTATGTATTACAATACTGTGTCTGGAATGTTGAAATGTAGTATTTTCAATTATAACTAATGATTTTATAAGGAGACTTATAATTTAAGCGTTATTCTTGTCAACTCATTTGCATGATTTTTCAAAAACAGCATATTTTAGAAAACAGATACCAAAATTACCGGATACTTAAACGCCGTTCATTTCTAATTATAAATTCTATATTTATTTCGTTTTTAAGACTTTTTTTATTAAATTCTTTCACTAATTGATTTGTTTTTATAAAGATCAATATTGCACTTGCAAAATACTGTTACTTGAAATTTCATGTCAATCAAATGTTTTTGTCTTCATTGGAATACTATAATAGTATTGTTCTGTCAATTTATAAAGTTAGGTGCATTATGACATGACAAAAAATCTTCAAGCATATAATGTATGTCAAGATAAAATAACTATATTAATGAAAATTATACTTTTCTAAAGGAAAATTAATTGAATAGATAAAAGATACCTTCTAGATTAATTGTATATTGACAGAAAGTAAATATGTTTTCAAGATTTTTCACTTCATTGTTGGATAGAAAAAAACTCAACTTAAATTGTAATTTAATTATAATTCATTCAAAAAATTGTAATGAAATTAATAATAGATAACATTACTATTGATGGATATGAGATTTGGTATTAATTCCATTTTAAACATTTTATTCATTTTATAATTATAAAATTTTAGGAATATATTCCCTATGCTATCATATACAAACTCATCTAGTTTTTGTAGATTCTTTTGAGAAAAACAGCAAGCTCATATAATTTTCTTTTCTTTTCCAGTGAGGAGGAGGAGGAGGTGTAAGTATTAATCATCCTTTTTACTTATATTTTGTAAATTGAACTAGATTTAACAGTGTAATTAGGAATTTTTAATTTTTTCTGCTGAATTTGTTTTAGCAGTTTCTTCTTAGATTTAAATTATTAATTTAATAGCATGCATTATTTTCTAGTTTAATCTACTTTACCTTGTAAATGAATTTAAAGTGAGTGTCTGAAGTAATCTTAAAATTTTGACAAAGTATTTGATATCCCGTAGAATGTTTGCTCAGGAGTAATTTTTCTTACAAACATTTTTAATTCTTTTCAAAGTTTTTGAATGAATACATTTGATGAATCCATAATATTTAGAGCACCCTGCATATCCAATGCCTAATAGAAGGCAAGGAATTTTTTTAGCTTCCTTCATATAAATTTTGATATTATTTTCCCCTCTATCTTTCCAGGAAGTAAGTACTGCAGCCCTGATACCCATTTGAGATGTTTCCTAGAGGTAAAATCGGTACAATTGCCTCAGTTCTCAGGAATAAATATTTAAAAGACAAAAATCTTTGAAAGAAATAAACCTAAAACAGTTTCACTTTTGCGATAAGAAAAATAGGCTCACTTTGGTGCAATTAATGATTATTTCTATTCAATAGTCCATGCTGGTTCTAACTATCTAGTTCGGAGTGCACAAAATGCGATACGTTTTATTAATATTTTTTTTTTCAATTCTTAGCTATATTTCTGAATGGGATTACTACAAATGATTTTCTTCTGGTGAATGTGTGGAATTAGGGGCAGCTATTAGAGTAAGAAATTAATGAATTCAACTTTACAGCTAAAAGTGTATGGCAATAATCTATATGGTTGGAGCCCATCCTTAAATAAATTCACATGTTCAATCCCATCTCTTTTACCCTCTAAAACAAGATTTTTCACTCTCAATCAAATCAATAGTTATACATATACAGGAAAGATTACATAAGATGAATAAATAGATTATAATTTTTGAAGAAAAACCTGTGTAAGATATGAATTGAAAACAGGTTAGGATCTCTAAGTTGATGTTAATTTTTAAAGTTTAATTTAGCATATAAAGACTGATATAAGCGGACCTTTATTTATTTGTTAAATGATACAAATCTGAAAATAATGGGAAATGATGCAGCTAAATCTAGAATAGTTTTACATACCTGTTGGTTGGTAACCTAATTATTACATAACGTATAAATTAACATAAAAAACTAAAGAATCAATGGGATACATTATCTGCTTGGTTAGTCATAATTTTGATATTTATCTACTTCTGTCACCATTGAGATATTAAGCTTTGCAAAAATCCTATAATTATTTACAGATAATGCTATTTGTTTGAGATCAAGAGTACAATATGTATCATTATTCTTTACTATTTGGAAGAAGAATACCAACTTTCATAAAATATAGAAAAAAGTATACTTTTCATGCTCATTAAAGTTTTCTTTTTTAGCTTGAAAATTCAAAAAAATTTCTCATGCTATTAAGTTATTTGGAATTTCTCATTTATGAATAACTTCTTGACTTGGAAAATGTAGAACTTTTTTTTCATCAAACATTCATCTAGGTATTCCCACTTTCATAACTGGTATTACTTGACTGACTTCTCTTTTTTCATTACTCATAAATAATTACCTCCAGGAGTAGAGAAATGATTTTTTTTTCTTTTTTAAAACAGTTAAGTACCAGGAGATGTATGAGCAGATGGTTTTCAACAAAATGATGCAATTTCTTTGTTTCAGTTCGAAAGTGTGTTTAGCAGAGGAATGCATCAAAGTTTAAATTACTAACTTTTAAGTCTATTTTTAATAACATAATTCTCTGACTACTAAAATTACAGTTCTTTTAGGTTAATATGGTTTCACATTTCCATTCATACAGATTCATCTGTCCTCAGAGAGTTATTATTGAGATTATGTGTAATCAAAAAATCTTTATACACTATTTCACTTGTAATAATTTCATTATATTTCAATGTCTGAGGAATGAAAACAAATACTCTTTATGTATATATATTTTCCTTAAACTATGCTAATAGTAGTATTTAACTGAGCTATCAACAAATTATATCCTTACAAATATAGCAATACAGTTTATAAAACAATATCCCTGCAAATATCTCCTAAATTCCCATCATTCTGAAATATTTTGAATCATACAGTTCTTGACTACCTTTTTTCTCCCTCTCCTCTACTTGGCGCTGCCAACTATAAACACAGAAAGGAACCGGAAAAGAAGACAGAGTAAGTGAATAGTATTTATTAAATATTTCTGCCAGCAGTCAAAAGGCCAGTCCTGAAAAAGCTATGTAACAAGAAAAGTTGATTTTATCACAAAGAAACGACGTTTTAAAGATGAAATATAAAAATACATATAAGACACCTCATTCAAATGAATAGACATTAGGACATTTTGGAATAAAATCATGAAAAGATTATTAACTGATTCTTTGTGGTGAAACAACAACATATAATTTTCAAACAACTGTGGCTTACAATATTTTTGAGTAGACTCTGTGTATTTGCTTTATTCATTTTTTACGTGTCCCTTGTTTAATTATTGCTTTTAACTTTACTTTATTTTGCCTTTTTTCAATGTGATAATTATAATGAAATATTTTTATGAGCACCTATTATGTTTACATGTCCTAAGTGATTCATTGAATCCTGAGTCTGATGCTATTATTCTCGTGGCTTACACGCTAACTAATATTGCGGACTAGCCTTTTTAATGTAATATTTTCAAAATATTAATTTTACTACAGCAGATTTCAAATATTTTTTATCTCAATATAATTTTCAGTTGAATATTTTATGAAATTCATGACTGGCTGGCAGAGTTATGTGAGTGTGGGAATTACTTCGCAAAGAAAAAAAGCTTACTGTTTGGAATTTGAAATCTTAGGTTTGTTTCTGTGTTGCCTGTTCTCACTTTGTTTTTGTTCTTTGTAATTACCAACTCTGTCATTCAACATTGCTGTCCAAGCTTTTTGATTCATAAAAAGATTGCATTTGTTTACTTAGCTATTTCTAAATACAGAGCTTTTATGAAGAACTCCAAAATAACTTAGTTCTTAGCTATGGAGTGATTTTAAAGATACAAAATTAAGTAACCTGTTGTTACAACAACAAAATTGCATATAGTGTTAAGAGATAAATAAACAGCATCTCAGATTTATTATACTGAATATAATCCAAAATCGATGTGCAGGTACCCATTAATTTAAAATATACACCACTATATATACATATATAATAAAATTTAGCTAGAAAAAAAAATGAATAGGAACTAGACTTAAATCAAACAAAATTTGCAAGATTTGTAGTCCATAATGATAATACATATGATATTAAATTTTCTCTTTCAGGTTCTAGTTTAATGATATCTTAACTAACACTAAATACTTTTTTTCCAGATTTTGCTTCATAAATATTTAATAAAAATTTTAAGATTATTTATAATGTTCTAGAGGGAAATAAGTTAAGATGGGAGCTGTCACTGTATCCACACTATTCACCGCCTTCTAAGCAATTTATTATTACCTATTGCACTGTAGAACTAATAGCATAGAAAGAAAATTTTTACGTAGTTAAAGCTGGAATGAATAAAAATGTAGTTTTCTAAATACATTTTGGAATGTGAATTCAAAGTAGAATTAATTCATTTAATTATTTAACAATCTTTTGAAGTTGCTCCTTACTAGCTATAGAGAATAATTTTTAGAGTAGAATTTGGAAAGTAGAATAACTTTACAAATTAAATTTAATGCTATTTTTGAAGAAAAGATAAACAATTATTTGAACAACAGCCAATGCATTTTAATGTAATTCATTCATACTATTTTCTTAGCTGCTTTTACCTCATTTGTATATTTCACAAGCACTAAAACCTAGATATGCTTAATATTTTCCTTGCAATTTTTAGCATTGGCTCTTATTGCTTACTGACATTTAACAAATGCTTCAGTAAATTATTTCATTTTAACAATTTCAAATTTTGAATCATGCTAACTTAACTGCAACAAAATGATAAAGGCTGTTATAGAATGATTTAATTTATGATTTTTTCTTTTTTTTTAGGCGACCTCGCGGAAAGTAAGTTCAAACTTGTCCGTGTTTTGACAACAATAAATATTTGGCATGCCATTTGAAGTACTGCTGCTTTAAATTCAAAATGCACAAAAGTGAAAAAATACTGTGTTTAATGTGTGTTAACCTTAAACGTTCACTGTGCCTTAACCAACAATATCAGAGCTAAATGAATGACTGCTTAGGTAATATGGCAAGCTATCAGAAAGTCAGGATTGGAGATAATTATTGAATGAGTTTACAAGGTGCAAGAAGTTAATGTTATGGATACTTAAAAAAATATTTTAACATTGAAGATAAAGATGGGACAATTAATCAAATCTTTGTTTATGGGAAAGTCCAGACGAAATTGGACAATTTAACAGAAGAATGATGTAATTAAATGCTGCTATTTACTTATCTGATTTCAGGCTAATTACATTGGTTATTCTTTAGCCCTGAGGTTGACTATATGTATAAAACATGAAAATATCATGTTTTAGAATTTGATATTCTATTATGTGTCAGCAGTACTTCATTATTTGTATTGCCTCCCTTTCTCCTAATTAATGTTGCTTTTTTCCTTGCCTATTGAAACTGCACTATACAGATATATAAATAGTCATATTATGGCAGAAAGTGATACTGATTACAAAATTTCTCTTAAAGTGCTTTCTAACAAAATCTGTTTTTACTTTAAGCAGTTTTGTAATGTGTCCAGCAAATTAATGATGTTCAATTGTTGTTGCAAAGTGATATTAATATATCTGGTAATGATTAGGAAGGGACATGAAACAATGTCATAAATAACGATTTCACTATCCCCTAATTTACAAAAAATTACAAATAATACACATTACTTAAAAAGAATCATTAAAGAAAACAAAAATTAAATACTCACCATGCTACTTTGCTAAAAGAAATTATTAAATGACATGAGTCCATCCTAATTTAAACAAACATCAATTCTAATAGGTATCAAGATCATAGATCCACTATTTAATGTCCCAATGTTATTTTATGTGGTTTGGTACCTGCAATCGTTATGTGATTCTTGTGAAATGTGACACATTAAATACCAGTGGAACAATTACTCTCTAATTAATTATCCATGGGGTAGAAATGAATATGCAAGGTTAATTATTTTTTTTACAGGAGATTGAAATGATGAATCAAGAAAAAGGAGAACAATAATTTTCAAAACTTTGAAGGGCTATGCATGTTACCACTCAGTACTATGTTTTTTGTTTCATATATAACATATTTGTGACAAAGAGAAACTGTTTTAACTGTGGCTGTGTTGTTTTGTTTTGTAATGTTCTAAAATGAGACATTGTCTCTGTTGTTTTACTTACTTTGCTTTTACAAAGTAAAAAAAAAGAAATCTGATTTCATAATTACTTCATGCAATTCAAATACCTTAGCCAATTATTAATGAATGAATATCAAAAGTTTTAGATCAGTATTTTAAAGTAATTGGAATAAAAATTCAACAAAAAATCTCTTAATTCATTACTTAAAATTAAACAACAGAATTGTGTATTTTGAAATACTAATATATTTCCATCCATTACATGATAGGGGAGAAAAGGGAGATCCCGAATTCATCAAGGTAAGGAGCTGATTTTAGTATATGCATTAGTTTAGCATTATACTTAAGGTGAAGTGACTGATATGAACAGATTCTGTTTTTGTTTTTAGCGTCAAGAACAGAAGAAATCTGATCTTGATGAACAACTTAAGGAATATATTGCGGAATGGCGCAAACAACGAGCCAAGGAAGAGGAAGAACTCAAGCGCCTCAAGGAAAAGCAAGCCAAGCGAAAGGTATAAATGAAAAATTTCACAATTATTATTTAAGAAATTCTCTGAAAGAATTAATGGAATTTGCACTTTTGCAAATTAGTTAATTTGCACTTGAAAATAATATTTTTAGGGGGGGTGCTTATACAAGGAAAGTATAAATTATGTGCTTGAAAATAGCGTGAAATACTATAATGCTATCAAAAAATAGGGGTTAATTTATATCACAATGTAAATTTTAAAAATATTTATTAACAAGCGCTAAGCAATTTTAAAGTACAGTTAATGACTATGTCATGGTTTTTTTTTCTAAAAACTCATTTAATTAATAAAATACTTTTTCCTAAAATTGACACTTAAAAAGTTAGGGGGTGCTTATACTTGATAAAATATGGTAATCGATAATAATACATCTTATCTCTTTCACAAAGAACAAAGTCAAATTCAAAATATATTTTCTGGTAGGAAGAATTTCATATTTTGGCAATAATTAATATTAGAATAAATAACATTATTTATAGGAACCCTTAATTGTAAAATAAATTATGTACATACAATACAATGATCAAATGATTCTTTTTTTAGAAGAGTACAGCACAAATGCAAAATATACTGATCAAAGGTAAATAAAAAAATATATTCTGAATGAAACAAATTATGCCTTAGGTGATGAGGGCTGATGAAGAGAAAAGAATGGCTGAGAGAAAGAAGCAAGAGGAAGAGCGCAGGATCCGTGAGGCTGAGGAGAAGAAACAACGAGAGATTGAGGAGAAGCGCAAACGTCTCGAAGAGGCTGAGAAGAAGCGCCAGCAGATGATGCAGGCCATGAAGGTCAGTTGAATTAATTAAGTTAGAAATAAATGTAATCTGGAATAGTGAAACAGTAATTTTAAATTCTACATGTTCCTCATCAGATAAGCTTACATCATTAATAATTCATAAACAAAGATTGTTTATATTAATGAACCCAATCCTTATTTTTATTTATTCATATTGCTCCTTATAAAATTTGTCCTGTTAACATATGCTCTCATAGTCCCTCTTTATGGATATTTAGGTTTATGTCACTGAGATTTGATATTCAAATTAGAAAATTCTTATAGGTAGGATATGATAATCGAGAAATTCAAAAATAAAAGGACATTTAAATAGTGATAAGGGTTGATAAACATCAATCCTATTCTCCAAGTATTACTTAATATAAATTTATACATTTAACAAGATTTTACAGAAATATAAGTTAAAATATGTTCTCATTATTGACATAAAATAGTTCTATTCTCTTCAATCAAACAATCAATAATTAGTGTATTTTCTCATATATGTTCATAAATTTTGACCTGTATATGTTTATTGAATATAAATATTATTAACTGATTCAAGTTTACATTAAAGATCAATGAAGCATCATGCTTTTGAATGTTCAACTTTTAAATTCATTTGTGCATAATACCTCTATTTTGGTTAAAACTTATTCATTTTCCTTGTCTTTTTAGGCTGATAAAGACAAGAAAGGCCCCAATTTCACCATCACCAAGAAGGACACCGGAGTAAGTATTAGAAATTTTTCAAAAAAAGTTTGTCTTTTGTCTATCTACTCTAACCTTAACTTTCCCAACAGTTCAACCTCTCCTCTGCCCAAATTGAGAGGAACAAGACCAAGGAGCAACTTGAGGAAGAGAAGAAAATCTCCCTCAGCTTCCGCATCAAACCCCTTGAGATTGAGAATCTCAGTGCTGAAAAGCTGAGAGCAAAGGCCCAGGAATTGTGGGATACCATTGTTAAGCTTGAAACTGAGAAATACGATCTTGAGGAAAGGCAGAAGAGACAAGAATATGATGTGAGTAGAAATATGAATGCAATTCAACCACTCTACAAAATTAAGTAAAATAACTAAAACTATCCATAACTGAATGGAATGAAAACTAATTTTAACTGACAATTCTATTCTATTATGCTTCTTAAATATAAATTCACATTTTCTATGACTATCTTTATTGCTTCCTGATTTCTTCTGACTATTCTTCTATTAACTATGTTCACCTGCAATAAGTTGGTTTAATCTTAAATTTTAAAAAATTTAAAACCATACTACAAGTTTAAATTTATCATATACATCCAAATCACTGAAATAAATAGTTAAAAATGTGCAACTTTTCATTAAGTTAATGTATAAAAAGCCCAGATAACAATTTAGGTACTGAAAACTAGTTATGATAAGGGTTTATTCTTGTTTTCATTTGTAAAAATAAGATATTTTATAAGTCATTATTACATATTATAGAGGATTTTGTCTTTAAGGCCAGCCAAGATTAAATATTTCATTTGTCTCTTCAACTTTCTCTTTTGAAGTTTATGATATAAAGCTGACATATTCAAGAATACAAATGGCACTTTATAATCTAATAATGCTTCTAATTAAAAAGACAATATTTCTTTTTCTTAAGAAATAATAAGTTGATAATTTCAACTATCTTATAGCTTAAAGAGTTGAAGGAGAGGCAGAAGCAGCAGTTGAGGCACAAAGCTTTGAAGAAGGGTTTGGACCCTGAGTAAGTACAATTGTAATCTTTCGATTAAAATTATGCATATCTATATAATTTATTATCTGATATTACCAATTCAAACAAAAATTAAATAATTTTCTTTTTACAGAGCCCTGACTGGAAAGTACCCTGTAAGTATGCATACATATTAGTGAATGATCTGATTATACAAATAAAATGTAGGAAGGAGATGATGATATTTATCTATCCATTAATTTCAGCCAATGATTCAAGTAGCATCCAAATATGAACGTCGTGTGGACACAAGGTCCTATGATGACAAGAAGAAGCTGTTTGAAGGAGTATGTATTTATCTCAGTCCTATTTCTTTCGTTATGTTTTTCATTGTATATCTTTTGCAGATAATAAGAATATTCAAATGAATATCTATTTCCATAGCTTTATGGATTTTGAAGCATATTTTTTATATATTTCATATACAAAGACAAAGTTTAAGAGAAAAAATATAAAGATAATTTTTTATTATCTATATCATAGATGCAAATGTTTTACTACAACCTGAATTGCAAATTTTAGATTCATATACTTATTATTATAAATACCTCTTTGGTTGTTTTATTTCAGCAGTTCTTCAAATTTAATTCCCTTAAAAATATTAAGGTTGCTTTACTTCTACATGACTTGTAAAGTTATGAGGTGACATGCTCTTTACTTCTCAAAACTCTCAGCGCACTTCTTTCAAGCCTATCCATCTTGCTCTTCTTTTTATTTCACAAATTTTCATTCAGAGAGTGGCCACCAAAATCAATGTCTTTTATATCTACAACTGTCCCTTTCATATACTCACAGGGCTGGGATACTCTTTCAGCAGAAGTTAGTGAGAAATTGTGGAAAGAAAGATACGAAATGTTTTCAAAGAGAAACAAGTGTAAGTAACTATATCTTGGTGGACAATTACTACTCCATGCCCACTGCACTAATTGTGATGTATCAGCCCTTGCATCTGTTCTTCTCCCTTTTCCCAAACTTTCCAGCGCTTCCTTTCAATGTCTCTGTTTCATACTCTTCAAAGGACAACAAGAGTTCACCTAAGAATGTCTCTGCCCTCCCACAAAATGGTTCAAGCACCCTTATAAGAGGCATGAATTTCTTTGAGAAAAACTGCTGTTCATAAAATTAGAGTCAACAATTTATAAAGAGTAAAAAATGATCATATAATTAATTCACATAAAAACCCCCATTTCTAAGATTTTATTTGTATTTTCTATAGTATTTTAATTTCTTTTAAGTCCTTGTGTTCCATAGAAAACTTCTATGGATGAATATACAAGGACAATAGACTGTTATGAATCCAGTTAAAAACTGAATACATAACAGAGCAAATACTTTTATTTTTTTATGCAGAGTGGAATTTGTCATTTTGGTATGTTAGGTGTTCACTTATTTAACTATTTTTTCAATGACAGAGCTTCAAAACACCTTTGATAATTAAATGAGTCAAAATAAGAATTTTGAGTATTCATTAATACACAGCAAATCAAGGAGAAAACCATGCTTCTTCCAATGTGTGCATAATTAATCTCACTAACAGTTCCTACAGTTCCTGTAATGAATTGTGTGCCTACTTCTTCAGGGTTTAGAACAGCAAAGCAAAGAGAGTTTGGAGCGTCTTTGGGGTGAAAAATCTGAACAATTTGAACAGCGCCAGAAATGTAAGTTATATACAAACATATAATTTGTATGAAAAATTTTTCATTTAGTGATTGTAGACAAGAGTAGGATGCAAAATCAATAAATAAGCTTATGGCCATGCATTTAAGTACATTGCTTCTCTAGGTTATATTTTGGAATATCATAATTTATTTTCAAAAGGCTTCATATTGTATTTTTGCATAAGTCTAACACCACCACTCACTATGCCTAGAGTAAAATGCTATACATTGGTCACTACCATTTGAGTATTTATAACAAAAAATTGAATCTTTGGAATGCATTATTACACTGATAAATTTTGCTAGTAGAAATTTTTGAGTGCTTAAATCTTTAAGTTCTAGAGTAACAATGTAGAAAAACACTTTTGTTCATGGACATACAAAATGATTTTCCTCAGAAATGAGACTGAAATGATGTTTGATTGTTGGAAGCTTGGTAAAGAACTGTATCTACCTTAATATATATATATATATATATTTAAATGTAGCTTTACCTTTACCAAGTTTCCTGTTATGGTATTCTACAAGATAAAGGCTCCTTTGATAGATTCAATTATTTATGCTGGAATGCTCTTAGAGCAAATATTACTCTTTCCATCTAATCTCTCCATTTGAATTAAGATTAGAAGTGTTCTTAGAAAGAAATATATTAGAGGCCATGAATTTGTATTGGATAAGACTTTAAAATATTGAAATGATTTTTTAAGGCAATTATTTAAAACTAATTGAGAATTCTTTTGTGCTCCAAAAATACTGGAATTAAAATCTCATCAGCCTAATTATTTTTAATTATAAAAGAATTTACGAATTTTATTGAAAAATATCATGCCTATGAATGAAAATATTCCATATGAATCTCCAGTAAAAGGCAAAATAATTTATTATATGCAAATAAAATTAGATACAACTTGTAGGACTATATTTGGATGATAATACATAATAGAGCTAATAGTAAACAAATATTCTTCAAGCTAGATTTTTTAAGGCTGTCATGAAACAAAGGTTTGTACAAAAGGGATACCCTATGAAAACCTACCATGCTTTTCCTAACATTGTTTATCCTTTTCACCTGTACTCCATTGTTTAACCAATCTTACCTTTAAATGTTAGATAAACTAAAATATTAATATGTAATGCTTATATTTGTGAATGATACTTGCTTTATGCAGTATTTTCAACTCTGTGATCATGAATTCCTATAGTATATTAAAGAAGTAGGTTTTTTTAATAATTAACATTATATTTCAAGATTCAAACTCTTAATTAAAAATAATGAACTAGTTGATTGCCATCGATTAAAAATACAAAATTTTAATTTATTAGAATATTTATAGAAATATTCTTTTATCATTCTTATCATCTGAAAAATCATTCCAGATGGCTTTTCTCTTCTTATATGAAGTATCATCATAATTTAAAATTAGTTATGCTTCATTTAAAGTTAGATAATATATATTAAACCATATCTGTAAGAAGAAAGTTAATCATATTATTTGTATTTTTTGTTTATATGGATGAGAGAATGTTGATAGAATGATTAATCAATGTTTTTAGAATATCAAATAAATAAATAGTGCAATTATTTTAAGTTCAGTGTCCATCCATACATAAATTGTTATGCATGGATGGACAGTAATCAAAGGAATAGAAATATAAAAAGAAATAGAATAATTATATTGCTGGATTTTAGACATTTAACTGGGGCTTAAAATTCAATGATCCTTTTCATAAAATTCTATAGTTGTGAAAATGCATTTCTGTTTAAGCACAAAGGAAAAGATTCTGAACTAAAAACAAGCAAACACTATATAGTAAAATATTATCTAACTAGAGGTCTCTCATGTCATAAATTGTTGCAAACCTATATGTGATCCTATATTTTTTTCCTTTGGACATTAAATAGTCTAAAAGTATATAGGAAAATAGCTGATATCCTTTCTCATTGATGATATGTCTAAATATACAGCCAAACTGCCAAAATGGTTTGGTGAGCGTCCAGGCAAGAAGAAGAACGATCCTGATACTCCCGAAGAGGAGGAGGCTAAGGCTGGTGGAGTTGAGGATGACCTAGACGAGCCAACCTTTGAACCACCTGAGCCCGAGCCAGAGGAGGAGGAGGAAGAGGTGGAAGAGGAGGAAGAAGAAGAAGAGGAAGAGGAGGAAGAAGAAGAAGAGGAGGAAGAATAAAAGGTGAGAATCTAGTAAAACTATTGTATTATCATTTCGATGTCTTCCTGTTTAAATTGAAGGGCTAACATAATTTAGGATTTAATGACCATATGAATAAAATTTTCTTGATGATTTGCCTCTTTTTTAGATATTGAATCTGCATCCTAATTAAAGTTTTGGCATCTCATCATTACCTGTTAAATAATAAAATCTATCATAATTTGAAAGGAACTTGCATAATGAAATTGATTACAGTAATTTGAATCCACTGTAAACAATGATTATATATATATATGCAATCGTAAACTATATTTCATGACCAAAATAAGAAACTTTATTCAATTTCCCTTCTTTTGGTGCTACTTTCAAATCCATTCGTGGGTTATTTATAATTTGAGTTTGCAAAAGATAGGAAGCATGGAAGTGATAAAATCTAAGTAAATTTTACAAGTATATCTTAGGTGAACAGTTATTCCCTTCTGGAGTCGAACTGAGTACTCCAAATTAAGAAATTTTTTTCAAAAACCTTTTACGTAATAATTTCTCAAATTCTGAGGACGACTGGATGCATGGTTTTTGAGTCTATAGTGTACATACACACACAACACGCACTAATCAAGTATACAATTGTGAAATTTGTTACCAAAGTAGGTAACGTCATTAACTCACCAAGTTGTGCTGTACATTCAATCTCTTGAAATTATCCCGATCTCATTTTCATTTAATATCAAAAACCGTTTACTCTACGAAAGTATATTATACTATAGCTACGTAAATATTTTCGCTGCTATAAACAACCTCATTTAAACACTGATTTCTCAATGCGTTCTTAAGAGAAAATTCAACAATCACATTCGTGGTAACTAAGAAATAGTTTGTTTACAGCCTCAAAATTCATCAAATTTCTCCAAATTCTCGTAATTTCTGATCGTAAACTATATTTCATGACCAAAATAAGAAACTATATTCAATTTCCCTTCTTTTGGTGCTACTTTCAAATCCATACGTGGGTTATTTCTAATTTAATTTTGCAAAAGATAATAATAATAATAATAATAATAGTTTATTTGCCAAAGATCAGATAGATATAGGCTTCGTCAATACATCAATCAAGTCACATAGATATAAATTAAAAAACCAGTACAAAAAATTAAAATACAAATACAAAATCAATCATTGGAAAGAAAAGCATCCACAGAATAAAACATTTTTCCTAATAGAAAGTTCTTAACCTTTGATTTGAAACAAGAAACTGAGCTTATGTTTTTAATTTCTTCTGGAAGTGCATTGTATAAAATTATGGAAAGATGAAATGGACTTTTGAGGGAGCGAGTGGTGCGTACATAGGAAATATGGAGATTGTTACTATTGCGAGTGTTATGGTTATGAATGTTAGCATTTGTTTTGAATTTGTTTAGATTTGTTTTAACATATAGAACTGAAAATAAAATAAAAATACAAGGAAGAGGTAAAATCAAAAATTGCTGAAAAAGAGGAAGGCTGGGTGCATCAAGTTTAGTATTAGAAATTAATCTTAAAATTCTTTTTTGGAGCTTGAATAATTTAATGGAATGGCAAGAGGAACCCCAGAACAGTATGCTGTATACAATGTGCGGGTAAAAAAGACCATAATAAATGGATAATAAGACATCCATAGAAACAGTAAAACGAATATTGCGAATGAGGAAGCAAACTGGACTGAGTTTTTTTAAGAGGAATTCAATATGAGATTCCCAATAAAGGTGCGAGTTTATGTGTACACCAAGAAGAGTAGTAAAGTCAGTCTGTGGTAAAACAGTGCCATCTAAAGAAATGTCTAAATTTTGAGATGTCTTATTCTTAGGCACAAAGTGAATAACTGAAGACTTATCATGATTAAGTTTGAGGAAATTATTGAGTGACCAAGTTTGTATTTTCTTAGCAACAAGACTGCAATTTGTATGAAGTGATTCAAGGGATGAGGAAGAAAAAAGAATATTTGTGTCATCAGCATATAAAATGGGTACGCTACCAGGTATACCAGTTATATGAGAAGGCAGATCATTTATATATATTAAGAATAGAGTAGGACCAAGTACAGAGCCCTGAGGAACTCCAAGATTAAATGTTTTGGGAGGGGAAGTGTATTTTACACCATCTTTATAAACAGTTACTTGTTGAGATCTGTCTTGCAGGTAAGAGAGCAGCCAGTTTTTAGGAGGGCCTCTAATACCTATTCTGTCAAGCTTATGACCCAGTAGTTGGTGGTTTACAAGATCAAATGCCTTAGAGAAATCGAGAAAGAGACCACAGACATAGAGTTTGCTATCAAGAGATGAATATAGATGACTAATTGTCTGAAGAATGGCAGAAGTGGTAGATTTGTTTTGGCGGAAACCATGTTGATGGGGTGATAAAATGTTACAGTTTTCCAAGTAGGAAACTAGACGTTTGTGAAATGCCTTTTCAAATATTTTAGAAAACTGTGTTTGTAAGGCAATGGGTCTATACGAGTTGAGGTCATTAGGATTACCTTTTCTCTTATATAAAGGAAAGACTTTGGAAGTTTTAAGAGCATAGGGGAAGGTGCCAGTAAGGAAGGAAGTATTAATGAGGTGAAGAAGAGGATCTTTAATTAGGTTGAAAGATTGTTGAATCAGAAAGTTTGGAACATCATCAATCCCGGCACTAAATTTGGAGCCACAATTCATGATGATTGATTTTAATTCATTTTCAAGGCAGGGAGTAAGATATAGAGAAGAAGCATGATTCATTATGTTCAGGTAATCAAAAGGATCAATAGGTTGTTTAGGAGAAGGAAGTGAGGTGAAATGCTGGTTAAAATCAAAAGCCAGGATGTTGGGATTGGGTGAGTCAATAACGTGATTTGTACTTGATTTTTTTGACTCATTAATTATCTTCCATATCTCACGGGATTTATTGGAGCAGTTTGAAAGTCTATGATTATTGTAAGTACTTTTGGCTGAAGAGATAAGGAACTTGTATGATTTCTTCATAGATTTATATTTAATTTCAAGGTCCTTATTTTTTGTGTAATTGTACAGGAAGTAAAGGTCTTTGAGGTAAGTGGAGTAAGCACGTATTTCATCTGAAACCCAAGGTTTGCTGGGAGATTTCCTGAGTTTTCTAGTAGTTAGAGGAAAGGCCACATTGAAATAGTAAATAAACTTGTCATAAAATGCCTGAAACATTAAATCAAATTCATTAGGAGTGTAAACACTTGACCAAGTTTCCTTTCTTAAAAGATTATTGAAGTGGGCAATGTTAATGTCAGAAAAATTTCTTAACTGATAATAAATTGGCAAAGATTTGTGTTTGATATTAAAACGAGAGATGACAGGAGAATGGTCAGATATATCAGAGGAAATGACTAGTGATTCAACGTAAGTAGTATCAATGTTTGAGATAGTAAGATCAAGAGCTGCAGTAGAAGAAACACGGGTGATTGCATAAGAGTGAACATTGAGCTGATAGGAATTAAGGAGATTAAGGAAATTAATCTGTTTGGAGCCATGTATACGCAAGTTGCAGTTGAAGTCACCAGAAAGTATTACTAGTAAATTAGGTTTCCAATTGAAAACAATATCAAGCAAGATATCAAGATTTCTTAAGAAAAGGTCGAAGTCACCTTGTGGAGAGCGATATACACAAATTAGGACACAATCGATGTCAGCAATGTTAATAGAACAGACAGCAAACTCAAAGTTCTTTTCAGAAAGAAGATTGTCAGGAATACATGGTATAGGCGAGGAAACGAAATTGTTTCTGCAAAAAATTGCTACGCCACCATTTTTGTAGAGAGTCCTGCAGAATATATCACCTAAGAAGTAATCGCACAAGTTTAAATAATTTACTTCAGCTTTACTAAGCCAATGTTCACACAAACAAATGATGTCAGGATTTGTTTCACTTAATAACACATCCATATCGAGCAGTTTATTGCGTAAACATTGCACATTGAGGAGGAACACAGATAAAAGAGTATCGTCCGTTAGTCATAATCGCTTCGGTTTGTTTATGCCGCTGCTGGACCTAGTTGAAATGCGGGGATTGGAATCAGTGTTGACAACAACAGGACGATTAATAGGGTTTATCGGTAGTGATAAAGAGGGCAAATCATCGTTACTGCTTACTGATGTCTTAGATAAGGTTTCAGGAGCATTACGAGAAGAAGCTGAGGGTATGGAACTAGCTAACTTATCATCAGCGGCACTAGAGGAATACAGAGCAATTTTCTTCGGAGGGAAGAATTTTCCTACGATAATATTGCAGGGCCAAGTAGCATGATTTAAGATATCATCGCGAAGAGATAAGGGTATGTTCACTTTAAACGATTTGCTAAATTTATTAGAGAAGAGATCTTCACAATAGAAATCGTCTCTGCCAAATTTCTTGGACAGAAAGTTTACTAACTCTCTAGCCGAAGTTTCACTTGCAACACGACCAACGTAAATTGAGGTGCGAGGAGGGACACCGGCGAATCCAAAACTTTCCGAGGATTCGGAATTATCTCCAAAAATCACTTTCGCTCTTCGTCGTTTCTTAGATAATACTGTGTGAAAATTATCATTGCTTTCATTTTCACTACCACATATAAGTTCCGGATGAGGAATAGAATTTCCAGGGTTGATCCCTGAGACGGATGACTGAGTTGAATGAGAAGCTAATGGTTGTTCATCAACGGTCTTGGATCTGGATCTCGATGTAGACTTTGAATCCTTAGTAGCAACATCCCGGTAGGTAATAACCTTAGGCGCCGAAGTAAGGCTAGTAAATGCTTCCTTCAGATTGGAAAACTCGGTCTTCAACAAACTGATGTCATCCGCCATTTTGGACATGGGAGACCTGTCCGTACGGCAGCTGAAACACTTCCAAAATATGGAATCTGAGTCCTCAAGAGCCGTAAGTTGAGAGTTATTCAACTTTGAGCACTTAATGTGATATTGTAGCATACAAATACCACAGGATATGAATGGATCTCCAGATTTAACTGAGAAATTACAGGAGCCGCATGGCAACGAAACAGAACTGGACGCCATTTTGCTTAATTGTGAATAGTGAATAGTGAAAAAATTGTGATAGGAAGTATGCAAGTGATAAAATCTAAGTATACAAGTATTTCTTATGAGAACACCGTAAACACGAAACGGATTTTATATATATACGAGTGAAGGTGTGCTTGTTGACAGCAAGCAATCGGAAAATATGTCTTTTAATAAAACTTACGATTTTTCGAAAGATTAATCGGATAAGTCATGCTAATCTTTAACTAATGTACGTTTTCGCAGCGTACATTGCATTGAGTTCGATTTTGTATGCTTTTCTCTTGACAGCATTATTACCACCCCGGCGTCGAACCAAGGCCATCCCAACGAAAAACACTGTCATTATCCGCTTGAGTATGATTGACTTTATAAACACCCCGAATTTCAAAAGGAAAATCATTAAAAAAGGACCATAAAATGAGTCCTTGATTCCCTATGCATTTCTAATGGAGAAATAATAAACGCCCCCTAGAATCGAACCAACGACCATATACGACAATCTTAGGGATGCCTTTATGTGGGAATGGTCCCTTTTACGGCTGTGTGAAATTTTGAACCTCTGCGCGGTCGGGAAGTGTCATAAAATGCTTTCAGGAATATGGTCAATGCTTTCCATACGGGAAAAATCGAGATCTGGAATCGAACCCATGGCATATAGTAAGTGTTGATTTTATTCGAAGTACATTATGTATGTATCTATATTTGTAGAATGTTTGAATGTTCTATGTACGATATTAAGGGAGCTAAGATTTTTTAAAATTTGAAAATATTTCACCTCCTGGCATCGAACCCATGTCCAATTGTACGTAAAATAAAGCATTTTTCCGTAGATATATATGATGACAATAGCTCCATGAAATCTCATCCTTCTAGCTCAATGGGAAGCATTTTAAAAAATTATTTGAAAAACGGCCCCATGCATTCTTACGGGGGAAAGTCGATTTTTGGGGCCTCATAGAATCGAACCCATGATAGGTAGGGTCGGTTTTCGAATTTTTCCTACGTGAGATTTAGTGGTAAAAAAATCGGCGACTCCGTGGCCAAAGCGGTTTGGGCCTGACATTAATATCCTATATATATATATCTATGTTATATCCCCCCGAAGCGTATATATATAATAGATAGATATATATATATCTGTAAATAATATGTGATTATCATTTATTAATAACATTCTGGATACATAAAAGAGAAAGTGAGAAGATATTATTTCATCTATTGCATTATTTGGCCTTGATAGAATAGTAAGGACAGACCTAACTCTAGTTAGACTGCGTAGTTTAAAATGAGAAATTGAGTTGAAAATTAGAAGTCATTAGTACATTTACTTATAACACAATATGTTGTTTACTGCTTTTCAATTATGTACCCCTTAAGGAAAATTGATCTATCAGCAAACTCAGAAGTATAACTAAAATAGTTAGTCAAGGAGAGATGAACTGATATTCTCCAACATGCTTTGCCTTTCTTCTTGTACCAACATATCTCATAATAAATCCACCTAAATGGATGTTATATTTTTTTAATAAAAATAATTTTAGTGCAATTATTTATGAAAAATAAATGCAATTATCTAGACAAGTATTAATAAGAATACTGGAGTATAATAAATTAAAAGATGCACTCATTTTCATGCGATCAGCTATATTAAAAATCATTGAACTTTTATAGCTATAGAGGATTTTAACAAGTAAACCTCAAACGTTTTAGTAAATGAAATGTGCTTTTGATCAAGTGAAAATTTGATGAAAAACAGTTCTGACTTTTTAGACTTCTAAACTTTGGGTTGAAAGTCTAATATCAGCTACTTTTATTTAACGCATTGTTTAAGTACTTAAAAGTAAAAAAAGCTGATGTAAATGAGGGAAAATTTCCAAATTTGTAATAAACCCTTTTCTTCTAACCATTCATTATGCATATAGATGAATAAATGAGTTGCATAAAATCATTTAGAGCTACAGATAAGCCACATCTACAGGAAGATTCATTATATGCAAGTATAATGTCAAATGCAAGTGTAATGTTAATAGTAAATGAAAACTTTAACATTGAATTTCATAAAATACTTAACTTTAGCAGGCATAATTATTTTTTTAATAAAAAACACAAATCAAACAAATTATATATCTAATTATAATTCAATGATTATTTTTCAGCCAGTTGAATCAGCATTCATTTGGAGAAGTATTCCTCATCGCTTCAAGATGACGATGGCACTTTCTCTAAATAATCCTCTGCTAAATTACTTGAATTATCATATAAACTATATTCCATCATAAAAACAATAACAGGATTCATCGATGTGTCAAATTTTGTTAAATCAGCCTCTATTACTCAGAATATACTGTGAATAAATGAATTTGACAATTATAGTGATTAATCTTACCTAATTTTAAGATATATATAAGATTCGTGTTCAATGAAGGAGCCACAGTTGAGACAAGAGACCATAGAAGGAACTTTGGCTCCTTCAATGTACATGATGGATTTCCACCACATCTTGCCAAATTCTGTGAATACTTAACACTTAATAGGTTCTCAGTGTGGGAGAACCACCAGTTCCCTTGAGGGAGAGTGCTAAACATACTGATTTATATTCTACTGTAAGTATGTGATAATCACAAGGGTTTCACAACAACAAGGCTGACCTGAAACCTCTTTGATTTCAATTATTCATCAAGGAATAGTTTGAGTTCGTAACTAACTAATAAAAATAATTTGCAATGAAATTACGGTGTAGATAACTGAAATCCATCGATTGAAAACTTTTCAACAATTTTTTCTCAAAGTAGTATTCAAGCAATGCTAAAGAGTGAAAAAGATCAGATAAGCTTCAGCTACATTGATTTATTGACTGAAAATTAAACCATGCCTATCAGCCAAGGAATAAAGAATTCTTCTATCATTAAAATTCATGCCTTACCTTCCTGTTGGAGTGAATCAAACATGAATATTTAATTTTGAAGTAATAAATAAGTAATATAAAAATATAAAATCAACAGAAAGTTAAATGGAAGTGAAAAATAGCAACACGACTGGGACCCAGATCTCCAACTTGCTTGGCAGGTATGCAGGTGCCACTACACCGCCATGCTGCATCAATTCCGCTTCTCTTTTTGGGCATCGCCTTTGAGCAAGGTAATGGTGCACTGAGGCACCAACCACAGCCAATGGTCCTCTTACCAGGTAGCAAATCAAAGGCAGATTTTTTAAGGAAAATTTTCAAGTGTGTAAGGATTTTTAGTTAAAGATTTTTTCACTTCTTTGTGAAAAGAAAGTGTATGCTTTGCTAAGTTAATGTATATCCCATCCTTTACAAAAATCAACAGGTTTCAAAACAGAAATCTTAGGGTCTTGTAATAAGCTTACCAATAATGCATTAAAATGCAGCTTTTTTTCTTTCAAAATTTCACTGTGTTTTGAATGCTTTAACTGAATTTGGCACCTGAATATGACCCCCTTTTGAATATTGCCAATAGAAGATAGACAAAAAAAAAACTACAGTGAAATTTTGAAGGTAAAAAACTGTTCCTCATAATTGAATACATAGTTATCAAAATAATCATAGAAATTTAACTGGCTTTAATCATTTGAGCACAATTGATGGAGATATAAGTCTGTTTATGAACAGATTCACACAACACGTGATATCAAAAGATATATTGAGGGATTTTAGTATATTAAAAAAATACTTCATTTTTAACCTGAATCATTGAGCACAAGTAGCCATCCAAAATTCACAAATCCCTTACATTTTTCTAACTTTTGGATATCAGAATATAAATTATGGATTTGGAATTAATTTCATCTAGGATTTGTTAAAAATCTACATTAGAACAGCTGAACATGACTATGATTTGGGAGTGGATACTGGAGTTGTGCAAGACATTGCGTGGACCATATAGTCATTTGAAAAATATATTAATCAAAAATAGAACAAGGTTCAAGGAAAAAATAAAACATGATACTGATAAAACCATAAAATCTGCATGTTTGGATATATTTTGAAAAAAGAAAAGTTTTTCTTCTGGTCTATGATCTCTCATCTTAAAGCTTACTTGATAAGAATGTTTATACATACTAGTCTAAATAATTTGGAAATGAAAAAAAAAGACAGAAGAGAGAGAAATCCACAAACCAGTTTTCTCAATATATATATATTAGATATATATAAATAAAATCTTTTTGCTGCATTTAAAATAATGTACTTATGCTGGTTAAACCATAAGTTGAAGTTTCCACATTAGTTCTAGCCTAAATGGCTTAAAAATTGCAGCTTAAACTTTTGAATTTAATATTTCCTTTTACACAGTAGTACTTCACAGATGATAGTTTAGTCCTCCATAAAGATATATAAATGAGAATATAAAGCAAGACAAAGGGCGACTCTTTAATTAAGTAACATAAATAGGAAAAATAAAATGTTTGAAATGTCACATCTAGAAAAATACTACCATTTTGATTAAAATAACCTATTTTTCATAATTATTTTACAAAAACAAAAATAAGGACAACATATTTACAATACAAGTATAACCATTTATTAAAATACCAATACCACAGTATTTAAGCTTAGCCATAATCATTTCTTTAACACAAAAAATCAAAGAATAAGTACATATCATTTGCTCTAGTTGCACATAAGAAAAAAATTATCATCAACTATAATTAACACGGTATGCGAGTACTGTTTTTCCATACCCATAAGGCAGACTAACCATTTGGATAAGAACATCCCAAGCAATATAGGACAGAGTTTTACAGGATCTTGAATGAAATGAGTGAAAAATAAATTTAATGCCATCAAGTTATTTTTAGAAATTATGAAGGGTATTAAAATTGGTTATAGATCACTCATTAACAGACAAAACAGGGTTAACATCTATAATTAATTGAACATTTTCAATTTAATTACTCTTTTTTGAGATCCAAAAAGGTGATAGCAAAATTTGTTTGATTACCACTGGCTCTAATTAAGATTACTATCACTTTTTACTAAAGGTAACCACTTTATAGGTGGCAGCTGAAAAAGCCAGTATTTATTTAGCGGCAAATGGGAATACATATTGCATGATATTAAGTATCATACATGAGCTAATTTAGAATCTATTTATGAGAAAATAAAGTTTGTCTTATAGGATGGGAGAAACAGTACATAAATTTAAAGTTTTGAACTTATGTTGCATTCAGATAGTTTGGAAGCACTCATTGTTGAATAAAATCATATGAATCATTTTCACTTTTCTTAAAATTGTGAATTGAGATCCATTAAATATATTCAATATTAAGGGTCCATATAAAATACATGAATTTAATGAGAACAGTGACTAACTTCATTGAAAAAGTTATGAAGATCCAGAGACTGGATCCTTGAAGATGGAGTTGATGAAATGCTGGAGACTAGAGTAAATAATTAACATGACTAGATGAGATAATATATGAAGATGTGATCCAGAAGATTTTCTTAGGTACAACGAACAATGAGGCACTATAAAATTCCTTTGCTTTAAGTGTTTAGCAAAAGTAGAGCTGAATTTCATACATATTGTAGTTATTATTGCACCTAAACAATTTATATAAGTTACATAAAGTTTAAATGAAGACACTTAATTTGGTGAAATAAATTGCTAAATGTTTAACTACATAGTAACTATAATACAATTCATAATTTTAGATTGATATTGAGATGATACCTTACTCATTGGAGGAATTAATGTTGAAATATATCTTCCAAGTGAAAAGTTTATAAACTGAAAAAACTTCCATTTATCTTCACACAGTGAGATAATCTCATTCCTCAAATGAGAGTTTACCAAACAAAAAACATGTTCTGTTAAGAACTCCAATATTCCAACAATTCCACGGCAAAAATACATAAAAGCCTTATACAGTTAACCTTTATAACAGACTATATGTTTTATTTACCATGAATTTCAGCTATCTGAAGAAAAGGAAGGAAATATTTCATCTATGACAATGTGAAGGTAAACAAAAAGATTTGCAAGTAATAACCTCATACATTAATTATTTACAAAGCAATAAAAAGTTTAAGTTATAAATACAGAAATATATCAATTTAGAGAATAAGATTTCCATAGAGAAATTTTCACTGGTAGGTATAAAATCACCTCATCCAATTTTCCAAGAAAATTGTAAGAAATCAGAGATACGGTAAGCTGAGAAATTAATTGTAATTTGCAGAAAAATATAGAGTCAATTAGTAATGGTAAATACATTTAATGTACATTGAAATTAAATTTAAAATAAGGATCATATAAAGTTATCACAAATGGCTCAAGACACTTAGATAAGATAGTATCTTATTTCTTCATTATTACTAATTTCCTTCCTTCCTGCTTTCCCATGAGAAATCAAGGATCACCTGCTAAAATATAAGATTATAAACACACAGCTTCAATAATGAGGTTGGCATGAATATAAATAAATCCTTGACAGAATGTCTATTCATTACTTGCATTAACTAACTTAAATTGTACTACAACTTTAAGCCATTATTATACTGTACATTTTCATTTATTTCATATAGTAAAATTATGGTAGGTAACAAAAGTCTTGAAGAGCAACATGTATACCAGATGAATGAGGAAAAATAAAAGGTATTATGAAAACATTTAAAATTACTGACTTTGAACAAAGAATTCAACAAAAAATGACAACTATAAAGGCATATCAGTTTTTGAGTGCTATTTTCCCATCCAGTATGTGTAAAAAGAGTTTTTATAAACATCTAATGATCCACCAAAGCACAATCGTATGAGATAGTGCTAGTATGAGGATACTCTCTTGTAGTAATAGAAAAAATAAGGTAAACATGATACACATTTTATAA